>JAPQRP010000017.1:31349875-31392725 GCA_037367295.1 Apogon hyalosoma
ATGTTGATTTCAATACATCAACAATAGACCAGTTTCCTCACATATCATTTTATTTATTATTGGAAAGTATATATCTGACTGTAATTTATTAAATAATTCACATATATTTCTAAGTAAGACTGCTTTTAAAACACTTGCACAAATAAACCATTTTTTACTAGCCTTTTTCTTTTTTTTATCATAACCTTCACTGTGTTTGTTACTTTTTTTGCACTTCTTTAATATTCTAATGAAGACGGGCATAGATTTTTTTTTCATGCAAACTTGACATTTAAACACTCTAATGGTGTTGAATACTGTTCTGTCTTTGTCAAATGTCAAAGCTGCAGCACAAAGTGAAAAAAAAGACTAAGTGCTGAGCTGAAATAAAGAAATCCATCATTCACATGTCTTTTTTTTATGTTATTATGAGCACAAGATAATTGGAGAGAAAAGGGCTATTGTGAGTGAGTAGATCTAATACTAAATATGACACAGGAGGTATATAATTAGACTTTATATGCTTATACTTGTGCATCAGATAAAGAGGTGTTTTGTGAGGGTTGGTGTTAAAAGAGCATTAAAAGGAAATGAAGACACAAAGGCAGATATGAGCAGTTCATGTGGTTTACTGAAGGAGACGTTCAGACAGCAGGTCTTAAGGCACAATTCAAATTTTTTGGTGAAATACAATTTTTTTGTGTGCTTGTTCATATTACACGTTAAATGCGACTTCTATCAGTTTTGAGTCTGAACAGAATCCGACCCTGAAGTGACCCGCATGAGCAAAAGAGGTCCTGACTTAATACATGACCACGCAGGCATGCACTGTGTTTACAGAAGTAAATATGTTTTTCCCGCTCCGCCCCCTGGGACGCAGAATTATGACATTTGTCGCAGTTCAATGACATAAAGGTCGGATAAATGCCAACCTGGCCGTTCAGATTGAAGTCGCATTGCAAAATATCAGATACATATCGAATTTAGGACCACGTATCAAATTTGGCCTGGGTCAGATTTGAAAAAATTAGATTTGTGCTGTTCAAACTGTCTTTAACAGGTCACATATGAGCAAAAAAATCAGATTTAGGCCACATTTGGCTGCAGTCTGAACGTAGCCAAAGATTATAGTCAGGGGGGATTTCAGGGGGTAAAAGGTAACATCCAAGAGTAAAGTTTAATACAATGAAACCCAAGGAAAGGGTTAACACACAGCTGGAGATTATTACCATGCAGGGTGAAGACTGACCAGGTGAGAAAGAGGGGAACTAATGACAAAGGAGGGAGTGAAAAGAAAACTATGGCATCAGTAAATATTTCAGTTAGATCAGTATTATGCAGAGTATACATGGAGCTGTGTCTCTGGAAAAACTGATCATGTTTTTTCTGTGTGTTTTTGCTTTTCATTCGCAGGAAAACTCCTGTTTAGGTCACTGAAAGGGATTTTTCTGAAAACAGTTTGGTTTTTTTTTTCCAAGAACTTTATTAAAAACCACAATACAATCAAACATTAAAACCAACAGACATTAGACATTTTACAAAAATACAGTAGAAAAAAGACAGCACAGTTATTGAAAGGGGATGTAATTATTCCAATTTAAAGAATACTGGTCCAGACACATCCTGCTTTCAGGTTCAGTTGATCAGGAGTGAGTGGATGCACCTGTGAATCCACCACAGCTGAGGGGTGAGTGTCCTGAGTGGGTGTGGATATAAGGAGGCTGATGCTAACTGTTCAGGTTGGCTGTGGTCTCTGGAGAGTCCACAGGTCCATTTTAGTCTCTGCATTGACCTAAAAAACCCACCAGCAATGAATTCTGATTTGTTGTGTTTTTCCCTCCATTCATTGGCTTCTCACTTCCACTCTTTACTTTTGTGGGTCTGAGGACTTTTCCTATTTTTTGTTTATTATTTTAATAGATTTCTGGGTGGTTTCTACTCAAACACATCCCTTTTTGGCTCATATTCATATAGTGTCTTTGTTAGTTTTCCTCAGTTCTACTCCAAGCCCAATCAGTGATGAATAATTAAAATAAATTATGGGTTTGTATGAAAAAAAAAAATTGTATGTATATATATATATGTATATATATACACACAATTTTTTTTTTTTTTGCTCAAAAAATTATTTGTATGAACATGACATTGAAGATCCAGTCTGGTGTGTACAATGTCATTCTTGAAAATGGAGGTGGGCCACTACCAGTTTATATAAATATGACTAAGTATATATAGCCTAAGTTTAAGCACAAAATCGTACAATAAAGTTGGTACGGGATTAGGAGTACAGAATGAGTATGTACAACAATTACAAAAACTGAACAATAAAAATGTACTTGCAGAGTATCTACAAACATTTACAGTAGCTATAAACCCGTTAAGGTTCAATAAAGACATGGAGTGGGACTCCACTCCTTGTGCCTGTGGGAACTTACTTCAGAAGGGGGGGGTCACCACTTCAGGCTCTATCACTTCAATGCCACAAACTTTGCAATTCAAAAATATATAACTCTGTGCAGGCATAGAATAATAGGTTTTACAATTTTGTGCAAGATTTCTGAGAGGTGTATTTTAGCCCTTTTTTTGGGCCAAAACAAAATTAATGTAAATAAAATATGTTTATTAGTTCCTTGTGAAGCACAAATTCTTTTATGGTGATGGGTGATGAAGCCAGTGGTTTGCATTTAGCCTGAAGTGACCATATTTGGACAAAAGGAGCAGAATTGCTGCTTACTGTGTCAAAAGATTAATTTGAATTACCAGTGTCACTTTATTATCTTTTTAGTATCACCTATAAACCACTGAGGAACTGTGTTCCAGGAAAAAAAAACATGTTTTATTAATGTATTAGTGTGTACGCCTGAGATGGCGAACATCCAAGCTTTTATTTGAGCTGAGCTCTGACGGACCACATTACATTTACTGGTCTACAGTTTTTTAGAAATGATCTGCCTCAGGTATTAAATGTATTAAATCTTACATACTTTAATAAGATCAACTGGGGGAAAAAAATGACAAAAGTACTGGTTAGCTGATGTTTTACATGTATATGATAAAGTGCTGTTAAGCATAGAAGTTTGTACATTTATACAATAGGTTTATAAATCTTCCCCCTAGAAAGAACCTGAAAAGTGAAGGTATTATGATGTGCAGACAGTCAATCTCGTAGCTCTGAAACAAATATTCCTTTAGTTAAACCCATTCTCTCTTTAATCACAGAATTTCACATTTTGTCCCAAGACTGTATCTTGGAAACTACATCCAACCAACGCTTTGACTGAATTTTTACCCTCGGCCCACTTCTGGCCAAAGGGGTATTGTAATCGTTTCGTTGTCTGTCTGTCCGTCCGTCCATCTGTCCATTCAATGACATAATCGCATTATCTGAAGAATGCATTGACATATCTGCATCAGATTTATACTGTGGATGCATGTTGGCATGGAGCAGAAGCCTGTTGAAAATAGGTGACCTTGACCTACTTTGATGAGGTCAAATGGCCTTGTGCAGTTATGATATCTGAGTACTTTCAGATACAAATATGTATGTAATAAGTTTTACACAAAGACAATCTAATCTAAATTATAGGGCAGTAACTTTCAGCAGAATCTTACACTATATTTGGCTGAGGGGGATTAAAAGTGTGTAGCATGTTATGTTTCTTTATCAATGACTCAAACCTGGTAAAGTTTCACTACTTTAATTCTGGAGGTATTTTACCAGTAGACCAGTGTTATCAGAGGGTCCAAATAAAATGGATGAGATTAGATTAAATCCTAGAAAAAACAACTATTGACGTCGGCCTCATTTTGGAGCAGAGATCTTTGCCTCTTAAAACATACAAATCTCGCATAATAAACCTTCAGTCAATCCAATTTTTAGAATGCTTGACTTTCTTTATATATAAATCCTTTTGTTGTTTGGGTTTAATGTTATATTCAAAATAAATAAATAAAAACAACAAATGAGACAGATCTCATTGACTGTACACGCTGTTTTTCACTGCATCTGTAGAAAAAGTTGCATGATTCCGATTCATTTTAGACTGAAGAAAACACATGATGCAAAGATTTTCATTCCAGCTGAGAAACAAAACACCAGTTTCACCTGGAAAACAACTTAAGCGTAACGATCAAGAGGAACAATGTTATTTACAGTAGCACCTGGTAAATCTGCCACAGTGGACAAGGTGTGAAGGCGAACTGCTCTGCGTGACACAGTCAGGATGCTTGTCCCATGACTTTTGCCCTTCTTTCTTCTCCGGGACAGAAAGTTGGTAGGACACAAGTAGGACAGGAACTTATCGTGCAACGAGGCGTAAATAAAGGGATTGTAGCAGGCGGAGCTCATGGCGAACAGGTGACTCGACACCTGGATGACATTTATATAGTTCTTCCCCAAGATGGAGAAGTCTGTGTCCAGATCGCGGATTAGATTCACCACCTGGAAAGAAAATGTATTAATTCACTGGCATTTACGCAATCAGTCCCTCACATTTACGTAAACGAGTCACATAAAATAAACATCACACTCACACTGTATAAATATCAGGGAGTTTGGTTTGATGAATCATTTACATCTCAACATCGTACTGGAAAAACGCCCCTCCATCCCATTTATTCTACACATGTTGCTGCTGCTTCATCTCCTGAACCACGTTTGATCAGTCTGCTCTGCTCCGCTCTCAGATCCATATAATACTCTCCACTACATTCAATATGATGAAGTTGCTCTTGTTGTGTTTCATCTGTATTTAATTTCATTGCATGGTATCCTGGTAAGACACCTGGATGATCCAAGGGGATAAATATTGAGTAAAAATAATCAGCAGCTCGATGACAACTATCTGCTGAGAATCAAGAAGAAGGAAGAAATATAATCTATATAATTGATCTGTCATCCAATAACCTCGTCCCCTACGAACGTGTTTTAGACTCCCAAGATCCACGAAAAATATCTGCAAGACATAAAGTGCAATTACAGTGTTTAATTGTTGAACTGGATTAGGCCTAATTTCCCTATAATTGCCAGTTTTTTGACAGTCCTTTAATCCATGCTTTGATTTCTGTGTAAATAATGCCGCTGCTTTTTATGTATATCCCATTTCTTTGTGTGGAACCAAAGACAATCCAGACCTAACCTAACATCAATTTTACTGTCTTACGTTTCAAGTCTTGCACGTTTATTCTGAATTTGGAAACTCTGCCTCTGTTTTCTGACCAAAAATAAATACTTAACTTTCTCATGAAGGGCCTTTAAAAACAAATTCAAGGAGATCAATATTCAGTGAAAATAGCTGCAGTGAGTTTGAGAGGTTTGAGATAAAGGTGTTAAGTGCCAAACTCCTGGGAGGTCCTCTGCTTTTTCGCATTCACCTTGCCCACTTCGAATACCTGGTGAATCGTGCAATAGTTCTGCCCAGATGGTGTGCCGAGAACAAAATGACGTCATTTTGTTTGCGCAACCTTAGGAGCAAGAAGAAAATTGTCTGTTCACGTGGCATAGCAGGCTTTATAAACCTGTGGGACTGGTCTGTGTGGGCTGTTTTTTCCATATGTTAATGAGTTGTTTCTCAGCCTAAGACCCTACCACTGAGGGTCATTACCATATGGACAGTTTTAACTCTGTATATCTCTCTGGATCACAATAAATGAGGAAAATGTCATTGATTTCCATTGAACGTAAGAATTCACGTATCATTCAATTTTCACCCCTAGCCTACGTTTATATGTAGCCGGGTATCTGGCAATATGGAGATTTTTTTTACACATTTGTGCCTGTCGTTTATACGACAACCACGGGCAGATGCACAGAAACAGATGGTTTCTAAAAACTCAGGCAAAAGTGGAGATTTCAGCAAATGTGTTTTCGTGTTTACGTGTGGGAAACAGAACGGAGGTCACGGTTTTCGAAGGAAATATTTTACCACTTCATATGTGATGATACAATAGAGAGGAAGAGGATGGAGCAGATAAGTTTCAAGTATTATATAAGAACATCAGATAGTTTGGTGCTAGCAAATGTTCGCATCTTAACAAACTAACGCCCAATGCATCTGCTTAACAGGATCTTTGTGTATTTACTTGATATAGAATAAGGCTTTGATGAGGTGTTTCCACATCCTCATACTTCGTATTTTGTTTATCAGTCCTTTTATCTGTTCAGCTCAGTTCAGTGGAAGGTAATTGAAGTCATTTACATCCGTGCACAGCAGCCTTCATGAACTAAAGACCAAATATAATTGAAAAACAGACCACAGCTGTTAACAACTATAGAACTAACACGGTTTGACTCAAAAGAGTTCAAACCCTTTTTCATCCACTCTGGCACATAAGAAAAGCAGTTTGTAAAAATAAATAAATAAATAAGTCACCAGCTCAACATTTGTATTGTATTGTTTGCACATCTCGGATTTGGTAGGACTCAAAACCAGGAAAACTACATCCCCCATAGCAGAAGTAACGTCTTCTTGTGATTTTTTTATTTTTATTTTTTTTCAGGATTCTGATTGGTTAATGGTACTCGTCTCACCACACTGCTATCTACAGGCTTGGCATGCTCTTGCTGGTGTAGATATACAGGGTCATGGAAACACAGAGATTTCTGAAATCAGTCACATTGGCACAAGCGTTTTTTTTTTAACTATAAGGGGGAAATATCCATTTTCTAAAATACCTGCTTATGCGTAAATGTAGCCTGATATGTTTGTACCTGTAAGGGGAGCCAGGAAAAGGCAAAGCAGAGAACAGACACCAGCAACAGGCAGAAGGTCTTCCTCCTCCTTCTGCTCCAGGCAGCTCGAGCACATCTCAGCTGTGGACACGCTGTCAAACCCAGCGCAGTCCTCTGTTTCAGCTGATGTGATATAGCACAGTAGGAAATGGAGACGGCAGCCAGGGGGACAAAGTAAGAGAAGAAGAGGATAAAACAGGAGTAGATGAGGCGGCCTTGTTCCTGGCCGTCCCAAAACTCCTCGCACACGGCCATCTGCATCCCGGCGGTGCGTAGGTCGAGGTAGACCGTATGCAGTGCTGTAGGTGTGGACAGAGCCAGAGAGCACAACCAGATCAGGACCACCAGACCCCAGCAGAACTGGCAACCTGCTCTTTTGCGGATGGGATAAGCCACAACAACATAACGGTCAACGGCGATAGCCATTAGAGACAGGACCGCTGCGTAGACGGCCGCAGACTGCATGACCGAGACAAAATGACACATGTGGGCTCCAAATATCCAACCACGCTTGTCAAAAGCATAGGACGCCGTCAAAGGAACGCAGAAGATGCACATGAGCAGGTCGACCAGGGCCAGGTTACTGATGAGGAAGTTTGTGGTGTTATGTCTTTTGTTGTTGTGCCAGATGAGAAAGAGCAGGAGGACGTTGCCGCAACAGGCAACGAGGACCACGGCAGAGTAGAGAGGGATGAAGAGGAGTTTAAGGTCAAAGAGCAGGTCCAGACCCGAGAAGGGAGGAGGCGAAAACGACGAGGCTGAGAAGACCGGCAGAGAGGCGTTACAGCAGGAAAAGTGAGAGGAGTCGGATAAAGGCTCCGGAGTAGAGGAGTTGTAGACAGAAGTCCAATCCATAACCACTGAGAAAGGAGAAAATAAAACACAGTGAATAAACACGGATTTACTGAGATGGCTCCAACTGGTATAACTGTACAGAATTTTAGGTGAGGATTTAATGTTGTTTTTTGGAATAATAAAGACAGTATCAACGTCATTTTTACATGGAGACTAAGAAGAAATCAGCTGTGTGTCAGTTGATCAATCTCATTTCTCTCATTTAAAAAAAAAACCGGATCAAGGTTTCAAAGGAAAAAACTCTTCCCCACATCACAACAGCTTATTCTCCTCTTCACTGTATGTTTTTCTCACCTTTTTTCTCAGCCTCTCCAAATCCTTTTAAGACCCATATTTACCATTTCAGTCTCTTATTTGTTGCACCAAGCCTCCACATTTCTCTTATCTTTTTTCCTTACAAATACAGTCTCTATGAACTGAAACACACTGGTGAATGTTTATGCCAGTGTTACTGTATGTTTAGGACTTGTGGGTAAATGGCTTCAGTTTTATAACTGGTAATTTGTAAATTTTGCTCACTGAAAGGTAACGAAATGTAAATTTATCTAACAACAAAAAACGCGTCATAATATTTTCTTACTTTATTATCCTCTTCTGTTGTGCTTTTAAAACACCCTGCTGACTTAGCTGTGATATATACAATATTTCTACTTTAAAATACTTAAATATGACCATAAAGTATCATTAGGGTTGAGATTAAAGCGATCTGAAGTTCCACCAAAGATGAAAATGTATAGGATTATAGAGATTTGAACTGAATTCATTAACACCAGTGGACCAGGGGATTTATGTGACCACTAGAGGGCACAGTGAGGAACGCTAGCCCCTTTTACACAGCACTTCTGTTCCGGGAATATTTCGCCTTTATTCTGGAAAGACATCTGTGTAAACAAAATGGTGGGATCATTTGGTCCCACCTCTGTCACGGCTCTGTAACGCCTCTGGAGGCAGTAACAGAGCCATGATGAAAGTGGAATCATGATTCTGGAACGCTATGTAAAAGGAACACCTCATTCTGCAACCAAGGTGTGATGTTTTGATGACATATTGCGTGTGCGACCCCAGTTTTAAAAATGAGCGCAGGCTGTGTACTGTAAACAAACATATCAGCGTGACCAGAAAGATGTCAAACTGGGGCGACGGCGAGATCCACGAGCTGTTGTGACTTCGGGTGGAGGACTCTATTTATGCTAACATTTGTGGAACGGTGAAAGACTCTGGAGAGGTTTGCTAAGAAGCTGTGGTTAGGGGTATTTCCAATCTGCAAGTTATGCATCACACTATACGCTGACCGCCCCTTTGATTCCGGAATGCAGCTCCGTTGCGTAAAAGTCCAGCCTGTCTCACCTCTGTTACTCTTTTGGCTTGGCTGTGGATATCAGTCAATGGTGGAAAAAAGGTGGGATCAACATCTCACCTTTTTTCTGGGATGTCTGTGTAAAAGTGGCTTCTGTCTCCCAGGGTGAAGAAAACTAACACCATGGAGCCTTTGACGAAAGCATCCGAAAGTGACCAGATGGGATGAGAACCATTAAGAAACAACTTTTAGAGTTAAAGAAAGTGATAAAAGCTTGAAGCACTGTTGTTGTTTTCTCTGTTGCACACAACTCTAAATGAAAAGAATGGAGTTTAATGCTGAAAAGTCGCAATTTCTTCTACTCTGGTGCATTTAATAATGAATTTGCGAAGTTGTCTGTTTACTGATCCACAGTTCAGACTAAACTGTGACAGTTCTGATCTTGTGTGGATGATTCCAAAAAGATCTTTAGTGCAGCTACTGACAACACAAACTGTACAGAAAAAGGAGGTGACTTGTGGTTTTACTGTGGCTGTTTTCTGTCAAAAACAGAGTTAGGATAACAGCTACAATATGATCCATCAGCTGGCCCAGTATGTGACGATTATAAGACACTTTTATTTTGAGTGACTGTCAAAATAAGCAGCTATGAGGTTTAGTTTAAGGAAGAAAACCTCATAAAACTGTAGCGAAGCCTTTAACAATAAGCTTTATACTTATATACTGTTCAGTGATACAGTCTGTGGATACATAGTGTTGATTCTTTGGTGGTTTCGGTTCCCTTTAAATCCCTTTAAAATAGAGCATGCATTAGTTGGGTTTAGTTCAGAAAAGATGCATTGCACTAGATTTAGCTGACAGCTGTATATCCGAAGTACCAGCTATAAATTTCACATGCATCTATCAACAGCACGCCAAAAAAAACCCACTGTACAGTCATATAAAACACCCACAGTAAAAACAAATACTTGCATTCATTTCCCAGACTATGTCATCAGCATATTCATAACTTCAGTAGCAGGGTGATATGGTTTGCCCAAGTCATGTTAGTAATGCTGGTATATTAAAGTGTTTTTAACCTCACCAGAAAACACATGATCTAGACATGTTCAAAGAATATATAGGAGCTGATTCCAGAGCTTCAGAGAAGTGGTTATTATCGTCCACATCACCTGTATCGTGTTATTTGTCTAACAAAACTACGAGATTTAATTAAATGTGAGCCTGGAAAATGAACAGGAATGAATGAAAATGAATAACTACTTCTTTAGCGCTGAATCTGCACACGCACTGAAGAGCATATAATTAACCATCATTAGTTTAAGATGCAAAGACGTTGATCTGAACTCAAAATGATTACACAAAGCATTAACTTAAGTACTCATAAAAAAAGAATGGGTACCTCTTAAAGACGTCAGTGTTCTTCTAATTCTAGGAACTTGGCAGACGGACCCTTCGCTGCTCACAAAGAGTCCCACCGTATGTGCAGTCCAACCGCTTCAGTCATTCTGCCTCGGAATAAAGCGGTGTGCTCTTTCTCTCTCTCTCTCTCAGCGGTCTATGTTCATACAGTGACTCACCTCCAGTTAAAAAAAAAAAAAAAAAAGATGCTTTGTCTCTTGTTTTCAGTCTCATTTATTTATCACCTCTGGACAATCATTACAGTCTATTATCATATTCCTTGTGGAGCTGTTAGTGCATCTTTGGTAATAAATTGCACCTTTATAATGCCCTTGCTCTGTTCTATGGCATTTTATCTCCTGTTGAATCTCCATAATGTTTCTTTTGGGACTTGTAATGAGTCTAAGATAATAAACTTTCAACTTATAAAGGTCTTGCCACATTTTATGACTTTTTTTTTTTCATGTTGCCACCATTCTTGGTCAGCATCCAAACTCTATCCTGTACAAAGCATCTCAGCTCTCTCTGACAGCATGAGATGGACAAACAATCAATATTATATTGTCTGTGCTGGCCTTTGCCCACACTTTCCCTTAATTGTGTTTATCACTGATTGTCCCATTTCCAGCAGCATGTCTTCTGGTAATGCAGCTACATTCAAGAAAAACAGACAGAGAACCCCCCACGGCTCGAACATTTGCAGACAGCATAAATTGAACACTTCAGGGTTAAATCATGATCTTTGTCCAGTAGTACACATCCTGAATATTCATGATATTCAAGATAATACAAAATTTGTGAGTCGAGGTGCCATATCTGGCAAAGAGCTGCAAGACAGGATGATTTACTGAATATTTGTCACCCGGGGCGAGCTGCATTTAGCATTTTATTATTTGAAGGTAACCTGTACTGATTGTGATGTTAATGAAAATTGCAATTACATTTAAAGACATGGAAATATTAACATATTTATTCCTGTTTTAATCTAATCTGGCATCTCACTGACTCACTGAGTGAATGTGTGGTACGTGACAGATACAGACATTTCCTCATTATTACACATTATATTAGCATAATGATGTTACAAACACCAGTAATTTTAAAGTACACTTTCATGGTCATACCCTCAGGTCATCTTTATTCACAGTCTCTGCAACACACAAAATACTGAGCATATTATTAGAATAAATGGTGATAAATCAATTAAAAATCATTTGGGAACTGCCAACAAAGTATCACTGGGTCTTTACAGGTTAAAACCATATTACGCAAAGTTGTTAAGCTAAAACTCAAAGTGAACAGCACTATAATAGTGTAATTATTATATGGATCGTCTGATGTCTTATATACACTGCCTGCCCATAAAATGTCTCCACCTGGATTTAACTGAGCAAATGGGTGCAATCCTTCCATTGTAGAATTACTTTTTCAGCCGGAACAGGCCATTTAAACCTGACTCATACATGATGCAGCTTGTCAGAAGACACATCTAACAGCTGTGGCAAAAAAACATTTGTCTATTTCAGAAAGATCAAATTATTTGCATCAAGTAAAATACCAAGGAGGAGCTGAAAACTACTTAAAATTGGTCAAAAACTGTCTATTGCATAATTAAAACCTGCAAGGATTGTGATTCATGAGCACTGTGAATGATCATGTACTGTCAAACATCTGTTAAATGTTTAGCAAAATAAAATGGTACAAAAAACAGATGAAATCAGCATTATAACTCAGCTATATTTAACAGTGAAACTAAATTCCTTTCCACACACAAAATGTCTCAGGGGATTGGGACAAAACAGCTGTGTAGCCTTAAAAAAAAACATTTACGCATTCCTTTTTCCCCAGAAAATGTGAAGACTGGACTGTGTGTTGATGTTAAAAGGTCATGTGGTCTGATGAGTCCAGATCGACCCTATTCCAGGTGATAGACGCATCAGGGTGAAGAGAAGAGGATGGAGTGATTACCCATCATGCCTAGTGCCTTCAGTAAAAGCCTGTGGGGGTAGTGTTATGATCTGGATTAGAACTGTTGCTCGGGTCCAGGTTCAGTAATATTATATGTCCAATAAATGAGGTCAGCTTAACCTGAACATGGGTGCTTCAATGAAACTGGGTTCATTTTGGTATCTGGCACTTTACCAGCTTTTTAGACCCGATAATAAAAGAGAAATTTAGACATATTTCCCCCCAGGATGTACCTAATGATGACCTCAGATAAATGCAAAAAAAATGATACTCTTGCTCTGAGCCATCCCAAAATTAATGAATTTTTAATCAAACATTGGAGCCAAAAATAGGATCAAACTCGGGACAGGAAAAACTACCCAGGTGTCATTGCATTTTATCAGGACCACATGGCTGTAAATGGTCTTGTATACGGCTATAAATAAAGACACTGTGTTAAATTTGTCGATTCTAGTGGTTTTTCTATTCCACACATGCAGGTTTTTCATGAATTGGCAGTCCTATTCCAGGTTTCGCATGTAACCCATCATGTCCACTTGTGTTACATGCGGAACATGACCATTTAAACACATATAAATCGTAACACTGTGCCTTGCATAATTAGTTCGATTCCCAAAATGCACCCATGAGAGAATAAAAAGAGTAAAAAAATTAGTAGCACATAATTTTTGTGTCCTTTTTACTGTTACACGCTGATTTTTATATAAAAAATTATATTTAAAAAAATATAAAGATGTGTTTTATCTGAAAAATAGTTTCTCTTTCTCTTCTCAGCAAAGATTTTTTAAAAACAGACTCAAAGTGTTTCCAAACTTGCTTCATAACTTTAGTCTCCATTTGGTTTTAATTTTTAGCCCCTGTGTCCTGTTTTTAGGGACCACTTTCATAGAAGCACCCATATACTGAATGAACAGAATGGACGTTAGTGGAGTTTATTTTCAATGACAATGCAGACATATTCAAGACAACGATACCAGGATTCATCAGGATCAGACTGTCAAAGAGTGGTTCAGGGAGCATGGGACACATGGATTGGACAAGACAGAGTCCAGACCTGAACCACATTGAAAATCCATGGGATGTGATGGAGAAGATTTTACAGCATCAATAAAAGATCTTAAATAATAAAAGATAAATACAACTCTGGACGGAAATGAATGTTGCGCCATTGGATAAGCTTATTGAAACAACGCCATGGTCAATCAAAGCTAAATATTCAAGTGTGGTTTTTATTTTACTGCGCTGTATATTATCAGATGGCATGTTGAGTGCTGAGGACAAGAATAAAACTACTACTGGGTTACAGCTACATACATTATAGATATTTAGCAGCAATTGTATGTTTCTAAAACATAACATGATCAAATTATTTTTCATTGATATGGGCTTGACTAATTTTCTCACAATACGACACAATGACAAAAATTCCAGTTGAACTCGTCGTGTTTGCCAGTCATTTATTTAATGATCCATTCCCTCTCTGTAAACTTCGTTATAAATATTACTTAAAAACTTCCGACTGAGTCATGACAGACTTTCATCCACCAATGATCATCATATTTGTTCTACCTGAAGTGAGTTGATGCTGTCAAAACCTGTAATAAATTAAAGTTAAATACCTTCTTTTACCCTAGCGATGACATGGTAAGTTAATTGCTGAATCTCTTGTGCTCATGAGACATTCCAGGTGGATTTCCTTATTAAGACCCTCCAGATGTGAGGATGACATTTTAATCTAGGACCAGTCAATATGCCAATCATATTTTAATTCCCTCCATGTGGGGTTTCATGTCCATCATTCTAATCCTACCTATTAACTCAGCGCTCAGCACTAACTACACTGAAGGAGATCAATGAGCAGCTTCCAATGAATGTCCTCAAGACTAACTTCAGTTCACTTTATGATGTCAAGATAATTTATAAAATAAATAAATAAATAAATAAAAAAGGCGAAAATATCATTCTCCTGCCCTCCCCTGCCTCCATACGTCTGGTCCTCTGAGCCTTTGAAGATAGACAGTGAAGTAATGAAGACGCTCCCAGAGGTTTTCACATCGAGGTGCTTATGAAAATTGAATCGGAGCTTGAAACCATGCACAGTTGCTGTTTTCAAAGAGCAATATTTAAGAAGGTTTTAGCAACATTTAGCTCAGTTTATCACTCAATAACCGGTCCAGTGCGACAAATATCAAACCCTAATAATCATTATAGCAGTTCTGGACATAACTAATAGTAGAAGAGCTGAATGTACTTTTTATGATGATATTCATATAACCCTATCCTAGCTTTCTGTTACCATCTCTTATGTTAAGGGGTCGGTTTTGAACCATGTCTTAAATCGATGGTAAATGGATTGAATTTATATAGTGCATTATATATCTACACCTTCATGGTGCCCAAAGTGCTTTACTAGGCCACACATTCATACACCAGTAGGCGGCAGCTGACGTGC
Organism: Apogon hyalosoma; assembly: GCA_037367295.1. Classification (NCBI taxonomy): domain Eukaryota; kingdom Metazoa; phylum Chordata; class Actinopteri; order Kurtiformes; family Apogonidae; genus Apogon; species Apogon hyalosoma. Next base: position 31,364,558 of record JAPQRP010000017.1, read on the forward strand.
AAGGAGCTGTCAGACCCTACTGGGTTCAGTGTCTTGCCCAAGGACACTTTGACATGTGGACAGTTGGAGCCAGGATTCAAACCGCCAACCTTTTGGTCATTGGACGACCCACCCTACCAACTGAGCCACAGCTGCCTACATGATCTGCAAGTCACCGACTCTATACTGAACTGACCTCACCCGTGTGGACATGCCCACCTTTATATATAAATAAATAAATAATTTTTGTTTTGTTTTTTTGTTTTTGTGCAGGTATACTGGATAACAAGGCACAATGACAATCTCCAAAAGCTCACAGGATTGGGAGAAGAGTTGGCTGTCAGTGTGTTGGCTGACAGTGCACTTAGGATTTCAGTTTTGGCTCTAATTATTGGTTTATAATCTTATTTTTATAACTGGATCAAAACCGACTCTAACAACACACAGGTCATAATTTCAATAATTTCAAAGTCCAATTTTCATTTCATAATTTAGTGAAAAAAAAAACAAACAAAAAACAAACATTTATTTATTTATTGGAATTATTTTGCTGAAATAGAGGTTACTGACAGTCAAAAAGCCTTGATGCAGTACACAAACTGTATGTCTCATTTATGCATTTAAAACCTAAAATGGGTCGGTGGTCGGAGGAAGGTTAAAACTGAGACAACGTTTCTCAGTAACAGCCTTATTGACTTCAGCTGAGTGTCATAATGATGCGCCTCTTAGTTTGATATGAAAGAATTCTGTTCCAGGTTCTGTTAATCAGGTGAGTGGATGCACCTGTGTTTCCACCACAGCTGAGGGTAATTGTCCTGGGTGGGTGTGGATATAAAGAGGCTGACAGTCATTATTCAGGTTGGTTGTGACCTCTGAGGTGTCAATGTCTCCATATTGCCCTTAAAAGACCCCCATTTGCTTTCCCTTTTTGATTTTGTGGGTCTAAGGACTGTTCTGGTTTTTTGTTTGTTTTTGATAAATTTAGTGGGTGGTTAAGGTTTCTACCCAAACCACCTGTCAGAACCCTTTTGACCCATATATGTATAGTGTTTTCACTACTTCTACCTCACACCTTCATGTCATGTATGGAAACGTAACCGTTCTTACCAAAGGGCATTCAAATCCGGTTCTCGAGGGCCGGTATCCTGCATACTTTAGATATTTCCTTCTTCCAACACACCTGGTTCAATTAATGATCAGCTCATCATCAAGCTCTGCAGAAGCCTGATAACGATGTACTGGCTTCTTGCTGCAGGACCTTTAACCTCCTATCCATTCCCCTAACGCTTCCACAAACTTTGAGAAAATCCTTCAACCCAGAAAGACCTGAAATTCTAGTCAAAACCCTGCAAATGCATCAGGGTTTCTTGTTACTCTCGCTAACAGACGTGTAAAATCGGTTGCACTGCAGTAAAAAAAAAAAAAAAAAAAGGTTCTTTGCTGCCATCTAAAGATGTTTCCTACAGGTAGACTACAGAATTCTGTCAACAGTAATGCAACAGATCAGCAAATTCACAGAACTAAATCTACTTTTCTTTATTGGGTCATGGGTAACACCCTCTATGCAAAGTCAATAAGGCAAATATAAAGATGTTACACAATCTGTTTTAAGGAACATATCACAGAATACAACTACTCGACAAAGACAGAAAAATATTACCTTTTACATGATACTGCATATGGTCCTTGACTAACATTTGCATATGTATTTAAGATAAGCAGCCATTTTTGTTACAGATATAGATATAGAAGTCACTACACGGACTAGATTCTATCTTGCCGGACAACAAATTAGTGTAATTTCACAATTTTTATTATGTATGTATTTGTGCAATGTGACTGACGGGATGAATAGCACGGACAAAACACAGATGACTCAATCAGTACTTAATACTCAGTTGCTGGGGTTACAGGGGATAATAAGGCTGTAATTGCCTATGTGACTGCCAATAACAAAAGCTTTGGCAAAAACACTGCGATGACAGCTCAGAATGACTGAGGAGAAGTCCACTGTTCTGGATACAGTCCAAATTACCTCTTGTTTGTGTTACCATTTTAACACGGTTATTTCTCTGGGCTGTGGGTATCATCCTCCTCAGAGTTGTGCATTTCTTGTTCTGTGTTGTCTTCATTCTGCGTTTGGTTCGGTTCAGCTGCGTCTTTACTCTGAGATGGTCTCAGGAGGTATTCCAACTCTTCTGCGCTGATTGCAACCTTTTCAGGAATCAGCCATCTCTTGAAGTGTTCTAGGGCACTGAGGAGGGAGGAAGACACAACACGATGGGCATTAGGATAAGAAAACATCGATTTAAAATATTACTTTACTCCTGTTATGAGTCCAGCAACCCTGTGGTTCTGAAAATTACTGCAAAGTCAGAAAAAAGGCTAAGAGTGAGGGTGGGGCAGCAGTAGTTCTGGTTTGTCTGTATGCAGGGCTCCTACAGGTTAATCCAAGTTAAATTTAAGACTTTTTAAGACTACTTAGAACAGAATTTAATGCCCATTTCATGGCCATACTGGCAAAAAATTCATGACTCCTAGAATTTAGGAAAATATATATTTACTCCAATGCCTTGATTTCTACCGTTCTGAGTCATTTCTCACTGGGGGTTGCAAAGTTAGCGATAATTGGTTCCTAATTTGAATATAAATTGTCAGGTTGGAACAGGTAGGACTGAGTCTAACGTTACTTTCTTTGCAGCTTGGACATTTAACAGACACATTTAAACACAATACAATGTAATGTAGCTTCACCGATTAAACTATTAACTGCATGTCTTTGGTAAGTTTAAGTTAATTTCCACTCTGGCTTCTTCCCACCATCCAAAGTTTGATAGCAAAAAGAGCAAATCTGCATGTTGTGTTTGTGTGTCGCTTCTGTTTTTCTAATTTATTATTCTGGATTCAATCTGGTAAATAAATTAACTGATGGTTGGAAAAACCAGTACCCTCATGTGAGTCCACTGGCTCTGAAATGACCTGTTAAAAAAAAAAAAGCTTCATTATCAGATGGACAGGAGGACTGAACACCCATGATTTGAGGTATTGACACAGATTTTTTTTTTCTATTATATAAATTTCATGACACAGACTCACATTCGACATTAGTGCTAAAGTACGACTCATCTGCGTCATCATCATGGTGTGAAGACTCAATAAGTCTGTTAAACAGGAAGTAGCTCAATGACCCATTTTCACTGATAAAAAGCAATGATTTTTTTTTTACATATTTGTCAATTTTAACATACATTAAAATCAGCATTGATGAATTTCATCAAAACTGGGTCATATGATGCTGATTCTGCAATATGCATTACTTTAAGGATTATGCCTAGGAGAGTTTTTTTCTTCAAAAACACAAAATGTTATGTCATTCTGTTACCTAACGTACAGACTGGTGAAATACAAAATGCTGCACTAGAAGATAATGTGAAGACAGACTCCAACTCTATTGACTTAGGACTTGTATAACCCAGGGAGATGATGTGATTTAGTAATTTAACCCAACCATCTGTACTCAATGTGGTGCATTCACACAGAATGAATGAAGTCTATATTTTATTCCAATTTACTGATGTCGAGGCTCACAGTTGCACAAAAACTGCTGAGCCTTTTCAAAAATATAAAAAAGGTCACTGCCACACATGTCACCATCTCATCGTGTTTTGAGATGTTACTCTGACAGATTTGAACCTGCTGTGATTGGTTCTTTATGCTGTGTAGTGACACGAGGCTCCCTCGGTTCACAACAAAAATGCTGTCAAAGGTTTCATTCACATTTTCCCCAGTCGCAAATTCTTAACTGGGAAAAGCAGAATAAAGGCACAGAGAAAAAGAAATAACTTCACAAATTAGTCCCCCACCAAAGAGATGATTATTTATAAGACTATACATATTTATAATGTTACTAATATTATCACAGGGTATCTGTGTTGGGTGAAATATAGCAACTTGTGATGAAATTCATACTTTACGAATTGTGGAAGATTTGCACGGAATGCCAAACTTCCCTAATTATTTAAAATTAACAGAGGTCACCAGGTAGTACTAGATGTCTGTGACTAGAGGTTATATAACAAGGTTATTATATAAAAGCGACAATACGTTACTTCAAGTCTGTGTGTTACCACTCTGTAGGTGAGATATACAGCACTGAAAAGAATCAAAGTACATTTGTCATAGATGTGGCATGTAAAGTCATCAGAGTACAGTATTAAACAATGACATGCATTCAAAGTAGTGACAGAAATAAGCCAGTTTTCCTATAAACAACTAGCATATAGATTAAGAACTAGAAAAACTGAGCATTTCATCAGAGTCACTCTGATGGATAACGTTGTGCTATCACTATAAACACATCCTACCTCTCATCCATGTCACCACCTTGGAAGAGCTCTGAGGTCTGAGCGTCATGCAGAAATCGATCCCAGCATTCTTTCTTGGCTTGAGACAAGGAGCGTAACATATCTCTGGATGTCACATCACTAGACTGGCCCTTCAGCTTTTTTAACCGGTTTTCTGCAACAAAGGAAACAACAACAACAAAAAAACCATTGTGGTAGACAGTCAATAGAGGAATTAAACTACTAGTTATTCAACACTTTGGTTATCTTTCATTCTTCAGATGTTCATCCTACACAAACTCTCAGTTATTTGCTGAGGAAGAGTTATGATGATGGATGAATAGAGTCAAAGGAAAGCCGGTACCTAAAGTGGCGATGTAGATCTCAGAGTCCTCCATGGGTTCCCATTTGGCGCTGGGTGAACTGGTAGATGTCCCATTTGATTGTCCATTGACCTGCACCCCGACCTGTGCATCTGGCTGGAATGAATCTTTGAAATCTGTGTTGTTGTCTGCATTTGTCTCCGCTTGTACTTCTGGCAGACTGGAGCAGATTTCAGACCACAGCTCACCACTAGATCGGACCTCTTGACCCTCGAAGTCGTCAATCATTGTGATGCAGGCAGACTAGCTGACAGATGCCAGGTCACAGTTAACAAGATCATCATCTGGTTTAAGTGTATTCACATCCAGTCTATTTTTGTTGCATTTAAACGGGCATGCTCGGACAATATCAAGATAAATGTCAAACGATAAATTTACTGCAATTACGATCTTTGTGAGAATATGAGAGCTTCATTTAACAATATTTAGCTAGCCTACATTGTACCTACCTTACGTTACGTATTTCTATTGTTTTCTCATTTTAATAAACCTATAAATACGTCTTGTAAACGTCTTACCTGTTCGAAAATCTCAGCAAATGCAGCCTTTCTCTGCTCGGAGTATGAATTTAAAGATTAGCTAAAGATCTTAGAAGTCTTTTCGCGAGCTATCTGTCCCCATGATCACCAAGCCTTAGCGCAACATCCCACTTCCTTGTTTGGGATCATATTATTGGTTGTTCTATCTGCCTATGAAATATTCTGAGCTGTGATTGGATATTTTATTTACCTTTGTTAAGGGGATGTCTTATTGTCCAATCACTGTGGAGAGACAGGGGGCAGGTCCGGAAGTGGCCCAAACTACAAACAATTGTGGCGAGCTACGAAGGTAAACAGTCCCCCTCTGATATCAGTTTAGAATGTATTATGTGGAAATATTAACTGTTTTGATGATATTTCCAAAATTATGAATTGTCAGTTGCTATTAACGCAGGTCAATGTACAGTTATGTGGTTATAGTTTTTACTCTGATGGCGGATCAGATATTGTTGCTGTCAAGTTCACTTCAATAATACATCAGTACCGTTTATCTGTAACGTCAAACCTCAGACCAGACCAGACCTCCTGCTGAACGTTACAGTTTGGTGTGCATTGTGTGCTCAGGGATTGCGGGGCTGACCGTCATGTCACTGCAGGGAGACCCAGTGTAGGAGATGCTAGCAGCCCTGCGCCTGGCAGTCGTGGCAGTCCCTATGGGTGTGCTGCTGTCCCGGACTATGGCGTGGATGTCCAGCGGCAAAACGCATCCGGAGCTCATCAGCAGGCTCAGGGGTAATATTTTATTTAGTTAGATCTTTAGTTTACAGGGACAAGTATGGATTATTGTCACAGATCCGAGCTTTCATAGCCTAGGCCAATTCGCAGTGCCAGCCCTTAACTGTACAAAATGCATGCACAATACAAGCTGAATGACAATAACACTGATGGCGTAGAACTAAGTATTTTTACATATTTACAAGTAGAAGTTTTATCTGTTTGTTCTTTGAGTGTTTCCATTTTTCGGTACTTTATACTTCTACTCTACACTTAAGAGGAAAACACTGCATTTTACTACTATACACTTTTTTTTATATACGTATTTTACACTTTCAAATGCAGATTTTTCAACCGATTTCAGTAGGTTTTGATGCTGTGATGTGCTTTTGTAGTTATTTGAATAAAAATTATATATTTTAGAATCAATCTAGTAATATATATTATTTTGAAGTTAACAATTCTATACTTTTACTAAGTAAGGTTTTGAAAGTGGAACTTTTACTTGTTAACTAGTGTTGCACAATTTGGTTAAAATGTCACACTGGGTCTGTTTACAGCAAACAGTGGAAGCAGACTTGCTAATTTATCTTGAGCACATTCTACATCGACAAATTCTTTTGTTGTTCCAGATCATGGGGTGATCCGCAGTGACAGAGTGTTCGATGCCATGTTGGCAACAGACAGAGGGATCTACTCCAGAGATTATCCCTATGCAGACTCTCCTCAGTCTATAGGTATTAATTCTTACTCTTATATCACTTGATCATCAGTGACAGTTATTTAGATAAATATTGAACTTCCTTTTGGAGTAATAACTGTTAGATGAGCATCTATTCAGTAATTCTTTACAGTAAAATTGACAGATCTGTCAAGACTTTGTGTTATGTTTCTTATCACAGGCTATAGGGCAACAATCAGTGCACCACACATGGTGAGTAATATCAAGTAATACCTAAAAGTAGAAGCATAAAGCATACGACAAATAACACATCCAGACAGAATTTGTAATTGCCTCCGTACAAATTTTTTCCTTTGGGCTGTGGTTTGACAGCACGCTCATGCTTTGGAGTTGCTGAGTGACAAGCTCACTGAAGGGGCGTCAGCTCTAGATGTGGGGTCAGGAAGTGGCTATCTGACTGCCTGCTTTGCAAGAATGGTAAATTCCAAAAATCGGTATATTTCCTAGAGAGGCTCAATGTGAATTGACATATGGTTATATTTTTCTGATGTTTGTAGACCGGTCCCGCTGGTAGAATTGTGGGTATTGAACACATCGATGAACTGGTCCAAATGTCAATAAAAAACGTGCAAAGTGATGACCCAGAGCTGCTCTCCTCGGGACGCATAAAACTTATTGGTGAGTCAGTTGATATCTCAGATATAGATGAAAAAGCTGTTAAAGTACGTGACAAAGTTAAGTCACACTGTTACTTGTCCACAGTGGGAGATGGAAGGCTGGGCTACCCGGATGGAGGACCATACGATGCCATTCATGTTGGTGCAGCAGCTGCTACTGTTCCTAAAGCAGTAAGAACAAGTATAGTTTTACTTTCATTGAAATGGAGCTGATTTTAATAGAATAAAAATTGTTCATGTAGTCCTTAACACCAGTTTTCCACAGACATAGTGAGTTTACCTATAGTTTATTCAATAGTACAGTGCATTTACCATAACAGTACAAAAAGAAGTGTCTCCAAATGGACAGTCAACTAATACAAAGCTGTTGCTCTTTTTCATGTCCACTGCTGAAGCTGTTGGAGCAGCTGAAGCCGGGTGGGCGACTGGTTCTCCCAGTGGGTCCAGATGGCGGCAGTCAAGTCTTAGAGCAGTATGATCGGCAGAGCGATGGGACCTTCCTTAAGAAAGCTTTAATGGGAGTGGTCTATGTCCCTCTGACTGACAAAAGGCGCCAGTGGCCTGGGTATGAAAGCACCTAAAATTCAGCACATTTAAATCAACACTGGTGTCGGGAAAGATGTAACATGTACTGATAAATAGTGCTGGGGATGAAGGCCGCGATAAACATTTTCATATCAGTTTATCTATTTATCACTTTAAATGTCAAATCATTATTCCTTGCAAGTTTAATGAATGATTATTTATGGATTCAGATTACCATACAAGACAGAAAGAATAAGACCATGACAAAAACAGGCTAGTAGTCTCTGATTGTGTGATTTAATATTGATTTTGTTCATGTTGTACACAAGATTTCACAACATTAGATCAAAATAAAGAAAATTAGAGAAAGCATAGTTCCTGTTGAACAAGATTAAACAATGCAAAAGAAGGTTACTTGTGGTTTTAAACTTTCTTTATGGTCAAAACATGACAAACACTTATTAAACAGCAGAGAGTTGCACAAATCTAGAGGTAGAACAATCAAAACTATTAGAATAATATTTGTTCAACATCAAAATCTGATCAACTAAGACAATGAAACATTTTCTAAGGGTTATTATGCATCATAAGTTACACTTCAGTAACAGTAGTTTTCACCCAGCCCTACTGATATTTTTTTCTACATTATCTGGATCAGGTGTTTGTCCAGTGTTCAGTTTGTTGAAGTGTCAACCACCCACCTCCTTTTCTCTCCAGAGGGGAGCTCTGATTGCAGTGTGGTTGCCCCTGCAGGAGGTGGCGTTGGTGCTGCATCTCCTCGGTCCCGTAACTCTCCTCATGGCTTCACCGAGCTTCGGTCTTTCAACCTCCTGCACCCCCGCACCCCCCCCCCCCCGGGTTGTCACTTAGCAACATACAAGGACGAGCTTGTTCCATTTTCCTAACCAGATTGCCTTAGGGTGCTAAAACAGTGAGTAATGACTAACCACTACTGGACTCTCCTGGTGACTTCAGGATTGTTGGAGTCAGTCAGGTTGAAGTCCAGTGAAGTGTATTATCCATGGGAAACATCAGCACTTAGAAAACTGCAAAAAGAGCCTGATGATATGAAGCATTTATGGGAATTTCAGAATGAATGGTGAATTTGAGTTACTCTTATATGAATGGTTTGATCAAGAATGCATTAATACTGCACATAAAAATAAGCACAGGCCAAGGAATATTAATAAAGCTAAACAAATCATCAGAATAATTTAAATAATTGGGATAATTAATTTTTACTTTGGTCATATAGTGCATTGAATACCATATGTATGATATGTTGTGTTAAGCATTGTCACTAAGGTAGGGCAGGTGTAAATAAATACAGAAAACATTACAGGCAATCCTTTTGAAACAATGAAATAATTTAAATTATGTGTATGCTCACCAGATTTATTAATAAAACTCTCTGAATGGAGCAATGGACACTATTGTTGTCATTTTTGGATATTTGGGCATTCTTATTGCTACACAGGTGGCAATATAATTTCTGTGGTGCAAAAACACCAAAAAAATATATTACTATGAACTCTCTATGAACCAGTAAACTACAACAGTAATGTCATAAAAACAAATTAACCAGGCCCTTTTTGTGGCAGAAATGTTAATAAAAAAGCAGATTTAGGGTTGCTTAGACTCCACAGAGTACTGGTTGATGTTATTAGTTATTACTCCTGTGCCTTTTCTGTATATTTCTGTTTGTGATTTCCTACAAACAATACTTTCTCAAAGCCTCAGTGCAATACAAAAATATAATATTTTGTATTTGAGAACATATAAAGACAAGCCAGAAATAATTCTCATATTAGTTTATTTGGACATTAACACCTGGAAGTAGGATTCCTCCTCAGTAACCCTTGTTGAAGTTTCTGTAATTTATTTAATTATATTTTTCTTAGTAAACAGATTTTTTTGGGTGATGGGGGGCATCTTCACTTCGAGCACCTAAGGACAATGGGTCTTGTGTATTCTGTAGCTTGTGAAGCCCTTTGAGGTGAATCTTTGATTTGTGATATTGGATTATATAATTTGAACTGAATTGAATTGACATATCTCAGTGTAATTTAATTATTTTTAATTCAATTCAGTTCAAATAGAGATTCACCCAGAGATTTGCCTCGAAGGACTTTACAGTTTGTGCAATATACAACACCCTCTCTCCTTACACCCTTGGTTTGAGTGAGGAAAAACTCTTTAACCCTCAAAGACCTAAACAGCCACCGGTGACTAAAAGCAGCCAATTATCTTTTAAGAACTTCAGAACCACTAATCCTATCAATACATTGAAATAATTCTGGTATTATTATGTTTCTTGGCTTTTCATGGCATCAGATATGACCCATTTGTACATTCAGAGGCTCCGTTGTTTTAAAAATCAGGTAAGAACATCTTGCTGAAAAACTTTTACTTTAGGTTTCGCTGTAAAAATCTTTGAATTTACGTTGAATTTTCTAGTTATAATATAGAATAATGCATAAAAATATTATATTATTGTGTGTTGCCTATTTGTAATTAATTAAAACTAACTATCATGATAAGGAGATATCACATTTATTAATGATTGTATTTGTTGTAAATACTTAAAGTGCATATAAATATTATAGTTTATATGAAAAAAAAGGTTAAGTATGCAAATCTGATTGTGTGTGAGGTGACTAAAAAGTGTATGTGAATGGTTTGTACGGATGCTTTGTGTTATTGTAAAGATATTTAGAAAAAAGTGTGTTAAAGCAAAGGAAGTGGAATTAATTAAATTATTAGTTTTAAAAAGGAGGTGGGAGTATACTTCTTCCCACTCCTTTTAGAGTGCCGAAAAATTTTGTTTAACCATGTTGTATGGTTTTTTTATTATCTAGTGATTCTATATGCTCGGAATAAAATTAAACGAACTAAGAACATCTACGTGATTAAATATTGGAAAATATCTGATCTTCACTAAAGTGAAAAATATAGGCTATAATATTATAATACATGGTGACAAATCACAAAGGAAAAGTAAAGTAAATGTAGAGAAAATTGTCACAAAAATAGTTGTACGTCTTTAAGGACTGACAGGATAAATAAATAAATAATTTTAATTGCTCTTAAACGTCTAATACTTTGGTTAGTGTAACAAAATTTCCATTCGGCAGCGACAAATCCATAACGAGCAGTTCAGTCGCCATTAAAACGCAAACAGAAGAAGAAAACCCAGGAAGTGGACTACTCATAATCAACGTGCCTACATTTTGACGTCATCATTGCGCGTCTGAGGCGAGAAGGACCTTTTGAGGTGATGCACGCGAGTGTTCCTGTTAGATGTTTGAGAAAATGTAATTTACCACTTTTTCTCTCCGGTCAAACTAAACTTATCAGCAGAGCACTAAAAGTACACCACCCCCTTTTGGTTCCTTGTCATTTTAACCTGTTTTTTAGTCGCTGTTTTAATTTAACGCGGTGTCAACAGCGGAGCTCGGCTATGGAGCAGGCGGCTTCTGCGACAGGAGAACCGGCGGAGGTAAACAGTACAGGGTCGGCGGAGAAAGACGGCACCGAAACCGGCAAACGTAAAAGCGACGAGCCTGAGATAAGTGGCCGGGGTAAGAGGAGGAGAGGGGCAGGAGGGAAGAAGCTCCGTCCGGGCGAGAGATACATCCCTCCTCCGCAGAAACGCAACCCCGGGGTCAGCTTCAGTCAGGAGCACTTCGACGAGACCTCCTACTACTTTGAAGGCGGCCTCCGAAAAGTCCACCCGTACTACTTCGACTTTAAGACCTACTGCAAAGGTCGGTGGGTTGGGAAGAGCCTTCTGGAAGTGTTCAAGAGCGAGTTCAGAGCCGAGTCCATAGAATACTATCAGAGGGCTGCCAAAGAGGGTCGGATCCGCCTCAACGACACCCCTGTGGAGGACCTCTCCATCATACTCAGGGTCAGTGCAAACCAGAGTTACTCCGATTATGCACACATTTAACCCTCCATCGGCCAAGTGACTATTTTTGGTCATTTCCGCACGCATTACAAAACAGCGACAGCAACAGTTCCAGTGAGGACAGTGAGTCAACAATCTCAGGTCCAATGTGGTCTCCAGGGTCTGTAAGGTCCACCTGTGCATGAACAGTGAGTGGACCTGCTTTGTTTGGTACCATGAAGTAATGGTACTAATGTGAGGAATGATGTTCAAAGGGATCACGTGGATGTGGACAGGGGTCTGGATCAGCATGCATGTTGTTATAATGTTGTAAAGGCGATCCTCTAATGTTCTATGTTCCTTTCATCTTACGTGTGTTTTTCTTGTATTTTTTATATATGCTTCTGGGATTTTTTTTTTCTTTTTTGCCACTTATTAGTAAGGAACCAAATATGGTAACTTTATAAACCTTGATTTTCTATGTGACAAAATTTCACAAAAGTAATAAAGTCTTGTTATGTCCTTCAATAACACACTAAGGTTGAAATTTTAGAATTTCAGAGTATTTCTATGAGTGATCTATGAAGCATTAAGGTACATGTACTCTACCTTTACTATTTTTTCCATATGCAGCTTTTTACAGGGTTACTGTCATGGTTTATTAATGTTTTAATTTGCCTGAAAATTATACCTTTTTAGGTATTTTGGAAAGACATACAAACAAACCTTCTCACTTATCAAGTAAACAAATTCAGTTTTGTGTTACATGACACCCCCTTTTCAAAACGCTTATTCTCCAAGGAATCCAAATACTATTTCTTCAAATAAACTTTTTTTTTTTCCCAAAAAATGTATAGAACGGCAGATGCAAGTATTTCTCCTGTCAGACTTGTTTTCAGTTACTTTTGACAATACAGTTCATTTTTTTCTTCCTACCTAAATATTGGTGATAAACTGAAGTATTTTTAATGTGTCTATTATAAAATTTGCCTTTTGCACTGGACTCTTATAGTTTTGTAAAATGCATTGTCACAAATTTGAAATTGGCCTGTTTTCTAAACTCATACAATGTGATATCATGAATTGCATAAATATACTTGCCACTTTTAATTGGCATGTTATCTATACACATTATAAACTTTCCGCGTGTATGTTCATGCCACATCAAATACCATGCAATTAGCGGTTAGGGTTAGGGTTTACAGATATGTAAACCAAAGATCTTGGCGTAAATTGACACACGATCAGATGGTGTTGAATAACATGCGAAAGGATGAAAATATGTATGTATAGCACGTCAAAATGCCATAAGACTTGGTGTGACATACAACGCGATTTCTCATTTATAAAGCAATACTGGAATTGTATCTATATCTAATGTAATTCTCCTCTAGTTTTAAAAGTTGTTCTGGGATTGTAAAAGTATTTTTTATCTGTTTTAGATTTAGTATGATGCAACAGAGTCCAAGTGGCGTTGTTTGGTTGTAGGTCATGTCATCCTTGATAAGCAGTGATGAGGAAAAAATTCAAATATAAACAGTCTGATGAAAGTTCCTCTTTCTGAACTTCTGCAGAATAATGACCATATGAAGAACACGGTGCACCGCCATGAGCCCCCAGTAGTTGGAAGACCACTCGAGATCCTGGTGGACGATGGTGAAGTCCTAGTGGTGGACAAACCTGCCTCCATACCAGTTCATCCCTGTGGCCGGTTTCGCCACAACACTGTGATTTTCATCCTCGGAAAAGAGCGGGGCATCTCAGAGCTCCACACAGTCCACAGACTGGACCGGCTCACATCCGGGGTCCTGCTGTTTGCACGGACCCTGGAGACCTCAAAAAAGCTGGACCAGTTGGTGAGAGACAGACAGGTACGTTCAGAGTTATGTGGGGTCGCTTATAACCTTCAAATGGTTGACATGTATAATACTAGAATTTACGTTTGCTCTTTTTAACAGCTTGAAAAGGAGTATGTGTGTCGAGTGGAGGGGGAGTTTCCAGAGGGGGAACTCATCTGTGAGGAGCCCATCCTGGTTGTTTCCTTCAAAGTCGGTCTCTGTCGGGTTGACCCAAAGGGCAAAGAGTCTCGAACCGTCTTCCAGAGGCTTAGTTTTAACGGAAAAACCAGTGTGGTTCGCTGTTTACCACTCACTGGCCGCACTCACCAGATCAGAGTCCACCTCCAGTACCTGGGCTTCCCGATCCTCAATGATCCCATTTATGGATCCTCAGCCTGGGGCCCTCACAGGGGCAAGGGGGGGTTGGTTGGAAAGAGTGACGAGGAGCTACTGCAGGCTTTGGTGAAGGAACATCAGGCTCAGGAGAGTTTACACCTGTTGGATTTACCTGACGATGGGATTGAGATGCAAGAGATGGGGAATAAGACTTCTGATGTAAGTGACAAGAGTGGAAAAAGTCACGAGTCGGATACATGTGGTAGTGACAACAAGCAGGTGGTAACAGGACGTAGTGGAAGCAAAGACGCGTCGAATGAAGATGTAAGTGATGGAACCAGCTGTTCAGACCCAAACAGACAAACCTCACCTAACAAATCAAATGGAAATCAGATGACCGACTCCACGCAGCAGAATCTGACAGGAGGTGAAGACCGCCTGTGCAGTGAATGTAAACTGGTACGACCAGACCCCACAGAAAAGGAACTCATTATGTACCTCCATGCGTTACGCTATAAAGGACCAGAGTTTGAGTACTCCACATGCTTACCTGACTGGGCCAAAGAAGACTGGGCTGAAGATGATTAGAGCAGTGACGATGACACTGATGCTACTGTGTTGGTAACCATCACGGTGTGCAGTAGAACCATTAAAGACTTTTAAGACATTTAGATTTTGCTGAAATGCATTTCAGTTTATCTTTGTAAAGAAAAAAAACAGTGGATTTTTAAGGCACAATTTGGCAAATACAAATATTTAATTTAGGTCAATTGTCTGCCTAAAATGTAAATGGGAGGCTTGGATTTGTTTAATTTTAATGTAAAAACAAAGAAATGGTTTTAATTGTTGTTTTCCAATGTATTCAGGGTCTCCAGCCAAAAAACTAAAGAATTAAAAGCCAGTCTGCTGGAAAATAAATGCTTTATTTCAGTTTTTTTTATGGAAAATTAACAACATTAACATCTGTAGAGTAGTGATGATGATGACCTTTAATTTCCTGTGAAAGTTTGTGAGTGATTTCTAAGGCAGGTTATTCTACTGAGTGATTTGGAATAAAGGCTCATTGTAGAGTTGGTCATATAGACAAAGATGCCACAAATATGTCTTACAATGAGGAACTTTGAAAATAACCCTGCTCATAGGCACGTTATATTAATCTTTTCTTGTCAAGGTCTCACCCTACCTCCTAACATTTCTTTATTTCATACTTAACATCATATATAAGATTATAAGCACATCTTTTACTTTATGTAGGACAAATCCATTGCACAAAAAACACAAACTATTTCAGCCAATGAAACAAGCTTCTGAATGAAGTTTGGCACATGCTGTACAAGTTGAATCGTACTGAGATATACAGGTTACTTGGCTGATGAATCAGCTGTGCGGTGGCGTGAAGGTAAAGGCTTTATGCTCCTTAGATAGTTGCATGATGGTGTTTCTCATAACAGTTCGGTAAAGGTGTTAAACTATCAGTAACAGAAGCAGTGAAATGTGACAGCGTAACCCCTGCTTTGTAAATCTATTTTACCAGCATAACTCTCTGAGCCCTAATTCACCACCATCTATAAACACATATAGTTTTTACATCTGTATAAGAAAACTGCATTTTAAAAACAAGTAAACATTACATTTTTGGCACTGACACTTGAAATAACATGACTTTTTTACCTGACAAGCCAAGACACTACAAATGACACCACTAACTTATTTTCTACATCATGGTCACAAAGGACGAACTGTACATTTTATTGTCTGGATGTGCAAAAGCAGCTAATGCACCGTGATTATTTAAGGGACAGTCATCAGCTGTTGTAGATGTACTAATCATTGAGTTTTGTGGATGCTGTAAGTAGTGTTGTACACAGGCACACTAATGCTTAGATTTATCTTGTCGCATATGGCTCATTAAGGTCAATGCCAGCATGGAGACTCGCACCTGCACGATGGCGGCATTTGTTACAATAACCCAGTCTGTGCAGATGGTGCAGGTGCAGATGTTACAAAGTTCCAGGCACAATGAAAGTTCTGCAACAGCAGGTGCAGTATTTGATCATTTTGTGAACTGTAGGTAGGGCTGGGTGATAAAACCATAACGATATATATCGCGATATAAGTTTTCCTCGATAGAAATACGAGACATGCTCGATACAATTTCAAAAGAATTCATTTGTCCATGTTTTGACAGACATAAGAACAGCCAATCATAATTAAGTAGTGCCGCACCAAACCAATCACACTAGAGCTACGTCAAGTTAGGTTGACGCCCACAGCCCACACGCAAATGTTTGGGCTGTAGCGGGAGGTAATGTACGGCGGCGTATTAGGGACACATAAGAAAATAAACACGCTTGTCACTGCAAGAATAAAGACGTAATATAATGACAATAAAGTCGTAGTTTTCAAAAAACTCATTTAATGAAAATGTACTTTTATGAGATTAAAGTCGTAATATTTCAAGAGTAAAGTCATATAATGAGAATAAAGTTGTAGTTTCCAAACACCTCATTATTGAACAAAAATAATGTTATAAATTATGATATTTTTCCACCTGTTTGTATTGTAATATCACTTTATTCTTGAAATAGTAAATAATACTTTAATCTCATAAATGTACATTATTTTTGTTAAATAATTAGTTTTTTTAAACTACAACTTTATTTTCATTATATTATGAGTTTATTCTCGAACTATTACAACTTTATGACCTCCGCCGTTATGTTATCATCAGGGTTTGTCTGTTTGTTAACAAGTAAAAAAGTTATGGATGGATTTGGTTGAAATTTTCAGGAAATGTTGATACTGGCACACTGTCAGAGGTCTGTGCTCTCTGAGTGCTTGTCTCGTTCTCATAGTGACACGCGTTTTTATTTTCTTATGTGGCCTAATAGGCCGTCGTAGTAATGAGTGTTTCCTCAGGAGAAAATTTGACCAAGAGCTCTGAAAATTAGGGTGCAGCATAGAAGCCGGGAGTCAGACGTTCAAAGCATGTTAAGTTTCATTTTCAGTTTACGCCAGTTATGGCTGTTATGGAACACACCCCCACTCATATAATCCCCGGTTTTGTTTTGTGAAGATGGTCTGTTTTGTTTGTGTTCTCTTTTAAAACTTGCAGGTTAGACTTTTACTTTAGTTTTAAATATATGTACCTGTTTTATTGATCTGAAACAGTTGTATAATGTTCTTCAGCACATCTGTCATGTTCAGCCTCTGACAGAAAATAAATCATTTAAATCAAAAATAACCGTCTGACGTATTCACAACTAACTTGTGAGCAATGGAAAATTTAAGATTGACAAAAATAGTCATTTGATTTATATCGCGACACATACCGATATTGTCTGATATGAAAAATATATATATATCTAGATATGTTTTTCCATATCGCCCAGCCCAAAGTGTAGGTTATGTTAGCTGTGATGTTAATGCAAAGTTGTGGCTTAAATGTTCACTGGCTTTCTGCAAATGCCAAGATGGACATGTTTTGATTTAACATTATGCTAAACACTCCATGCTTTCATTTTATTCCTGTATAAAAGAAAAAGTTTAGCAGCAACAATAGACAAACATGCTGTCACATGTTACATTTGCAGTTGGCTTGTATTTCCCTTCTATTCCCCCAGTTTACCAAAGGAATAGAGCTCCTTTTGTGTTTAAGTACAGTGATTCCTCATCAGGAAGTTGGAGCAAATAATGCACAGTGTTTAAAGACTGATCCAACTTTTTTCAACACGTATCATCCCGTTGTCCATGTCTCTTTATCCAAACATCTGGTAAATCTGGCTTACTGTTGGGTAAAATCACCACTTCTTCGCTTTGACTTGTTCGGCCCTTATTACAAGTCTCATAAACAGTTTCTTTAAGTGAGAGACGGAGTGTATCCCGTTTTCCATTTAAGTGTCCTGGTTGTAATTGTGCTTCCTCTTCTTCATATTGTTGTGAGGTGGAAGGCCCTGCTTCTATGACAGTCAGGCATGTTTCATTGGAGTCCTCAAGACCTTCATACGAGCTCTGAGACTGAGAAGAGAGGTTGGCTTTGTGGGACTGATGGTGGTGTTTTAGTCTCTGCACTGAGGTTGGGTCCTCTTTGCAGAAAGACGACTGGTCAATGGTTTCCAGTGTGTGGCTGATGATGGTCTCCTCAATACTGGAAGACGAGGAAAAGGATGTATTGCTCCAGTGCTGGAACCCATCAGACTGACCTCTGCAGGTTTTACATAACAGCTTATCTTTATCTAGGTCTTCTTGCGCTATACTTATAGGCCGCAAGGTATTTTCTTTGTAAGGAGATGATGTCTGGAGGGCTGGAGGTGGCGGGTAGATCTTATGACTGCACATCTCCTCACTGCCCTGGTCCATGCTGTTCCTCCCAGCCTCTCTCCCACAGTATTCGATTTCATCAGAAAGTACAGAAGGTCTGTTGGACAGCTTACTGGTGCAGGTGCTATTCTCAAAGCTGTCACTTAACCGATAGGCCAACGGCTGCAGCTCGTACTGCTCAGGCCCCCGGCCCCCGCTTCCTCCTCCTCCTGCTCCAGTCTGTATTTGTCTCTGCTGACGTTGGTGGTTTGGGTAGAGATAGCCCCCTCCATCTTTGTCATAACTCCTTCTAACTCTAGATCTGTCAAAAGCCCCATTGGCAGCTGAGCCAGATGAGGAACCTGGGTCTGCTGCTGAGCAAGAGGATAGCACACCATCACTCTGGTCTGAAAAACACGGTAGTGAGATCTTTCCACAGTTTTTCTGAGGTCCAAAAAAACAGCACAGGGATTGGAAGAAGAAGGTTGCAAATCCACATGCCACACATTTGACCAAAAAAAGAAAAATACCTAGTTTTCTAAACAGTAAGGCTGTGGCAGGCAACATGATGATCCCCATGCAGAAAAATGCCCCGGAAACAATTGCTACTGGACATCCCATCCTTTTAGTGGCATGTGCTACTTTCCCGATTTTGTCTGAATGAGGAGCCAAGCTGTAGGATATGCAGTAGTTAGCAATAAAGTCAACAGACAGACCTGCAGCTGATGATATAAACAGAGCCTCAATTCCACTCAGCTGCCACTCGAGAAGGACCAGAAGGCCGATGGTGACAAACACACTGCCTCCAACAGCCACAGTTCCATATGTGCTCAGTGGAATATTCCACGTGGTTAGGAGGAGTAAAGCAAATGTGAGCGCCACGGAAAAGGCAGCTACGACCAGAGTCTCTGAACTTAAAGACTGTTGGAGGTCAAAAAGAGACAGCTGACTGATGAACCAGCCATTCATCAGCCCTTGTGGTGCTCCTGATATTTCTTTGTTGAACCATGTCAGTATTTCTCTGTAGAAGACACTGGTTCTACTGAAGTTGAAGCTGTAGAGGTATGTGGTTTTGAATGCTAACACAAGGCCAGCGACCCTGCCATCTGGCTGGAAGTACAAACCTTCACTGTGGGCCAGATGGCCCTCAGCATACCGCTCTGCCAGCATCATACTGAGGCAGTTCTCAAACACACTGGGAGGGTAGGGGAAAGGGATATTATTACAGCAAAAATGAAGGGCGTCATCGCTCTCAGAGCAGCGTCGAACTGATACCCAGTGCACTAGCTGCTCTACCAGACAGATATTGTCTGTCATTCCATCTTTATCCTCAGGTGATGAAGGAGAATAAAAAGTTTGGTTCTGAACTCGTCCACATAGGTCCCTCAACCAAACCTGAGAATCTGGACTGCTCATGTTAAAATCTGGATCAAGAACCAGAGAACTATTGCTCCTTGGGTCAAAGTGATCCCCATTGTCAATCGGCTTGATGCCCCAAATGAGCATCAAGGTAACTGGCATGTCCTCTCCATTTCTCTGTCTTTCAAACATAAACATATGACGATACTCGGCGTCGTACCTCTCAAACGGGTGACTGGAGCGGAACAGCTGGGTGACCCTGCTGTCTAAGGTCGGCAGCTTCATGCCTGGGTCAATGCAGGACATGTAAGTGCCCCCAGCAGCAAGTACCGCAAACCAGCACACCCAGATGTATCTAAACTTTACCACTCCACAAGGGAGGATTTTCAGAAATAATAAGTTTGAGGTATCAGTCAAACCTCGTTTTAACTCTCTCAGCTTCTGCCCAAGAGTGAACAGACAACGCTTGCGAGAGCTCGTCTCCCAGAAGCCACCTGTGTTTTTGGAGCAGCATGGTTTCCATCCTTGCACTGCTACAGATGCCTCTGTGTAACGCTCACGCAGAATGAAAGAACACGGCAGCCACACTAATGCCAAGAGGGAGCTGATGAAAGAGGCAGTTCCGAGGTAAACAGAAAAACATCTGATTGCTGTAATGCTGCTGAGATAACCAGAGAAAAATGCTGCGCTTGAGGTTAACCCTGCGGCTAAGATTAAATAACCGACTTCCTGTAAAATTCTGTTTACTCTCTTCTCCAGGGAAGCTGAGGGATTCTGGGAGAGCTGCAGGTTCCAGAAGTCAGCAAATATGAACACCTGATTGGAGCAGCTTCCCAGCAGAATAATAGCCGCAGTGAGATTAACAAGGGGGAAAAATGTCAGGCGAAATGCTACTTTGTAGAGGAAGTAGGAGGTAAGGAGGGAACCTGCAATCGCTACTACAGACAATGCTACGATGAATGGAGACTGAAGATAAAGAGCCATAGAGAAAAGAAGAGAAACCATAGCAAGGACGGGGTATACCGAATCTCTTGCCAGGTAATATTTGAATAAAGTCTGCTTGATACCAAAGTCCATGCCGGTAATAGTCGTATTGTTATATGTCAGATCCCTCCCTTCGAGACTGTTCATGTACATCTCCATCATGTGCTCTCCTTTGTCCACTGGTAGGAACAGAAGGCTGTACTTCAGCGTTGGGATTTGGTATTCAACAGTCTGTGGGCCAAGGAAGTCTTTATCAACCAGGAAATGCAGGATTTGGAAAACCACACGGGACTGTTTGCAGCGAGATGGGACGGAAGAGCAGCTGCCATATTTGGGTCGTTCTGCACATGCTTCAACTAGATGTCCCTCGTGATAATACGGAGCACATTTCCTGAGTAGGTTCAGAGACTCAGAAACCTGAAATGGAGATAATTAATGATTGTAAAACATCATCTTATACTTTGAATAATCCCTGAAAAGAGCTATAACACACCAAGATTTGATAATTACAGTACAAAAACTTTGGTGTCTGTACTTTACATGGGAATTCATTTTTCTGACAGCTTTTTACTTTTGCTCCCTAAATTTAAACACAGACGTCTTACATCTTATTTTAAAATAGGCTGATTACGTCATGCTTTTGAGAGATTTGAGAGTATTTAATGAAAGGGCATCAACTCTAATGAACTCCATAACAAACCATGTTATTTTCCAAAACTTAAGCAAGTAGTTTAGTTACCAACTCCTGACAAAAGTGAACAATTTTTAAATTTTTTTTCTCATAATTTGTTCCTCTTTACTGTTTTTTCTTATATATTTATGAATGTAATATAGAACATTTATACAGTCAGGTCCATAAGTATTTGGGCAGTTTCCTCAGGGTGCCACTCTAATAAAGGGACTACGTTTAAAATGGTTCTAATTCCTAAATAATTAATGTTAAACTCCTTGAAATACAGCTGAAAGTCCACACTTGCTTGCATTTTGATACACTGTGATGGCGTACAGAAGCAAATGACAAAATTTGCTTCTGTACCATGTGTCTCCCCCTACTCCCCACCTTCTCCCCCTCTCCCCTAGTCTCTCTCTCTTTCTCTCTCTCTCTTTTTCTCTCCCTTTACCCTCTCTCTTTTATCCTAACTGGTCAAAGCAGACGGCCATCCTCCAGGAGTCAGGGTCTGCTCGAGGTTTCTGCCTGTTAAAAGGAAGGTTTTTTCTCGACCACTGTCACCAGTCATAAATGTTTGCTCCTGGAGGATTCTGTTGGGTTTCTGTAAACTGGCCTCAGAGGCTGGTTTCGACTGGCTCTATATGTAAACTGTCAAGAGATAACTTCTGTTATGATTTGGCGCTATAAAAATAAATTGGACTTGATTTGATTTGAAAATTTGTTTCACTGTCCAAATACTTATGGACCCGACTACATGATAGTGTAAGATTTACAAATTTCCTACCTGTTGTCAATTTTTAAAATTTTTTTTTGAGTCATATTTTTTCAAAGGTAAAGAAATGCACCTGATGTGAGGTGAGGCTGAGGCAGCAGGAGGCATTAGTGAGGACGGCTAAATAATTTCCCAGGGACCAGCTAGGACAGCAGCCGCTTCTTGGCGCCCTCTCGTCAGCCTCCACCCGGTCAGGCTGCTGGCATAGATCCTGGAACTGGACCTGGGAGCGGATCTGAATCCGAAAAGGAAAAAGTCATTTGAACACATTCCCAGTTTTGACACTATTTCACAAAATAGGTATTAATATAAAATGATGTAATGTATATATTAATAGTGTTGTTCATTTCTGTACGGTATGGAAATGTGCCATATGATTCAATCATCATTAGTGGAGACTGACAGAAGAAGATGACTAAATAGAACGGCGCAAAAGCGAGTTGAAAAGGGTTGAGTAGATCACGACAAACCCTGGATTGCTCCATCTCACACATGGCGTGGATGGCCTTCAGGCTCCAGAGACTGGCGGAGTTTTCTGAACGAAACACCAGCTGGCTCAGACGTGCTCCTGTGTGGAAAGAGACAGATGGATTCATCACACTGACAAGATAACCAGGGGTGAATCATCACTTTCTGCTGATTTTTAGGAATGTTAATCCAGATAAAATGAACCCCCGCTAACCAACATGTTTTATGTCTGCAATTGAATATACATTATTCCTCCTCAATGAAATGCAAATCTCAGAGCTAGGAGTTGCTTTTTTTAGGTTGGGTTATGAGGGAAACAGAAGAGCCGTGTTTGATCTTACCGCAGACTTTTATAAAGTAGAGCTGAAAGAAGAGAACCTGAAATAACCAGCCCAAGGAAATACAATAAGCACACTGCTGCCTTTAAAAAGACAAGGATGAGATATGCACATCCTCTTAATATTACACCATTTTTGTACAGTTATATGTAATCAGAAGTCGTAACTGTTGCTCTTATGTTCTATTTTCAGTGATTTAACAGGAGTGCTGATTCCTCTGTAATATGCTGAACACATTACTTAGGTAGGTAGCTACCTAATTATTCAACCCCATTGCGTTTTAGGTTTACTGCAAAATTGTACATTTTTCTGGTGTTTGCAATAAACAAATTACACAAGAACAGTTTAAATAGTCAAATAAAACTAATATTACAAGGATTTTATCCAAATTCAACACTAAATCCTACTTTAAATGACTACCGCTGTCTCAAAATTATTCCTTATGACTGCACACGTTTGCAAATCAGATGTGGCCTCAAACACACCTGATCCAAATAATCAAGGCCTTCATTAGCTGCATCAGGTGTGTTTAAGACAGAACACCTTAAGCTACATTTAGACGGTAACGCAAAAGTGGCATTGTGTCCTCACTTTTAATTCCGCATTTAGATATGCGTTTTTTTTGGGGGGGGGGTCTGCATGTAGACGGACACGTAAAAGTGTGAAATTTCCTATTTGTCAACGTAGTATGCACGCCAGGTGGCAAGGTGGCTTCACCACCACCAAGACCAAGTGCCTATGTAGAAGTGTTCTACTTCTCTTCCTGTTCTCTACTAGCACGAAATACATTTGTCAAGGGATGATTTGGGTCTCTGGAATATGTGATACGTAGAAGCATTATCAGTCAGCCATCTTTTATGACTCACTACGGCAGCCTCACTAGGACAAATCACTGTTGCATGAGTCAAATTATGTAAAAGTACAGAGACATTAGCTTCAAGAAGTATCTTTCTAGCAATCAGAAATGATTTCGACACTCAATTTATATGCCTTCTTTGTTTTTTTTTTCACAGCTCAGAGCTATCCAGCTGACAAATGTTGTGATCTAAATCTGGGGGAAACTGAGTGGTGGGGGGTATGATTTGTCTTGGCGAGGTTGCCATAGCAACTTGTAAAAGATGGCCAACAGAGATAAATGTTTCTATGCATGTGCAACTCAAATCATCCCTTGACAACAATCACAAAACAGGAAAGAAGAAGAAGGAAGGGTTGAAAACAGTTTTGTGTTTTTAACCTTTTAGAGGGTGACACAAGAGTGGAGTGTTTTTAAGATTTCCACTCTGGAAGGTGGTTTAACTTTTTGGCATTTTCAACCCATAAAAATGCTGTTGCCGTCTAAACGAAAGGCACATCTGATCAAATATTTTGTTGTTTTCACCCGAGAGCGTTGTCGTATAAACTGGGCCTCAATTACCAGGAGTGCTGATGGTGACATTTAATTGCATGTTAGAAGTCAAGAGAATTATCCAGAAAGTTCAGAGAAGAGATATTTGCCTTACATGAACAACAAAAAGGATACAAAAAGATAGCAAAGGTCCTGAATTCCTAGAGATACAGTTGGAAGCAAATCTTCATATAATTAAATAAGATGCTACGTGGGTTTACATTGTTATACCTTTTGTTGTATGTTTTACACACTGTGCTAGACTGTGCAGAGCATTACATAAACAAATCTGCATATCCTTTTTGGCGGTAGCCTCTACAGCAGCTGTTTAAATGACTTCATCCACACACCCAGATGGATCTCAGCGGCTCATCTGGATTAACTGACCTGGAGCGTCACAGAGGAAGGTATCTGTGGAGGAGTGTCTGGCCAGCATCCTCCTAATGCGATGTCTGGACAAGTCTGTACCGCTGCTGTCTCTGTTTACAGCACCAGCAAAACTAGAACAGACAAACACACGCTCACACACACGCACTTTCAGCCTCATTAAAGAGACTATTTTTATTGCAAACACGAAAAAATGCTAGCGTCGACTGCATTGATTGTGTTTGATTCATTCTGGTGCCGAACCCTTGTTGCTTTACAAGACACCAAACATTTATTCGTTACAAGATTAGGGTACATTTTACAGACAAAATGTTTTCCCAGCTAAGATTCCCTTTTTGAAGCACAACTCAAGTTATTTATCATCATCATCATCCAGACAAAACAGATCAATATAAATGGAGGACATTTTACCAAAAACTGCATTCTTTATGTCCTTGTGGAAAGAACAGCAAAACAACAATTTCCAATTTCACCTGGCTCACATAACAAACACTATCATTTTTAGTAATTTCTACTCTTCTTTATTATAATATCCCTCAGCAAGAATACTTAATCATTATCAAACCTTATCCTATAACATCAATATGCCCTTGTGCATACACCATCACATGACCACCACTGCTGCATGCATATAGTCCCCCTGCATAGAAACTCTGCATACTAATGAAACTCTCCGCTGACCTTTTACTGAGCTGCTGTGGCACAAGAGACAGAGTTTTCCCTGGGCCAGTGTTCTCCTGCAGCTGGAATAAGCTGGACTGGCGAACTCCGATGTACGTTCCCCGTGGCTCGAAGCCCTGAAGAAGGAGGCGCACGCACACAAACAGACATCAAAGCTGAAGATCCAATGTCGATGCTGGTTTCCATCAATGCTCTGCAGCTTACTGAATTAATCTGCATCAAGAGCAGCCTATAATGATGTCTGAAGTACCGTAAAAACACCCCGATTTAGCAAGTCTGATCAATATGTGCTTGATGTTTTCTCAAAAGAAAGAGAGGTCATTAAATCCAACAGTGTAAAAGCGAGAAATGCTGTATAACCCGGTGTAATTTTTCATGTTAATGATGTTTATCCTGTGAGCGCGTATTGCAAAGGTGATGAGATGTATTTAATTAGGAAGACAGATTGTGCTGGTTCAATGAATCTGAGATAAAACTGAAGTAAATGGATACCGATGATATTATGAGTCATCAGGGGAAACGGTAATTAACACTCAGCCTGAGGTGGTAAACGAGGTTTGTCCTGAACGGCCCTTACCAGCAGTGGGTCGGAGAAGTCGGGCAGGGGGCCGATGAAGAGCCCGGCCAGAGAGCATCCCAGGAGCAGGACCGCACAGCCCACCAGCACTGCTAACGGATAATCCACTATCACCTGAGAATAACTGAAAAGTACCACAGAGGAAGAAGGAGAAGCAGCTGCTGGTGACACTGAGGAAGAATTCATTATGACAATCACATCAACTGTGACATGTGATACCTTTGGGCTTTAAAAGTGAAAATGGGTTTCAGTACTTACGTTCTGAGGATGCAGTAGAGTCCCCCATTCCTGTTAAAAGGAACATTTTCATTAAAACATGCCTCAGAATGATTTTACAGCTGTTTTGTTTTTGTTTGTTTTTTTTACCCCTAAAACACTAAACCCCTTTTTCTGAACAAAATGCTCAAAAGCCTTAACTTTATGAAGGTATAAAGTTATTATGGGATGTTATTATCTTTGCTAAGTTGCCTGTATGTTGATCCATGGTTCGGTGTTAATGATTTTTTAGACATCTTCAAAAAAAAAAGATTCAGGATGAGGATGATGGAAGGTTGTATCTCTGTGAAAGCAATCAACTTATGGAACAACTTAAATGATGAAACAAAGGCAATTAAATCAAATAACACATTTAGAAACACAATCAAATCCAAAAGGTTGAGTAAATATGACAAAATGGACAGAATTTCTTTTTTTTATATGTATACTACTGCTAAGACATGGACAGTTTATTTTGATTTGTGTATTATTGTTATGAAATGGACAAAGTTTATTTTTGTTTTTTATATGGGTATCATGACTGCTATGAAAGGGACAGAGCTTATTTTGATATGAAATGCTGCTGCAAAATGGACAGAGTTTATCCTTGATATGGAAAGCATTTTTGTGTTTTGTGCTTAGTCGGAATTTAGTCTGATATTCTGATATCTGTAGGATTTTTGAGTTACTTATGGGAACTGACATAGGAATTTAGGGTAGGTAGAAGGACGGGGTAAGGGGGCGGGACATTGTAAGTTAAATTTCATCCCGCTACTTTTCAAATGTTTTCCTTTCTTTTTATATTAATCTTTTTGGGGTTTAGTTTTAATGTTATATTCAAAATAAACAAACTAAACTATGAAATTTTTGACCTTGTTTGTTCGATTCCAAACAGACCTTCAGTGCAGATATTGACAACACAAACTGTACAGAAAACAGAGGTGGTTTGTGGTTTTACTATGTCTGTTTTGTCTAAAAACAGAGCAAAGCTAACAGAGCTATAATGTAAACTATCAGCTGATGGCGGATGAGAAGATCGTAAGACACAGTGTTATTTTGACTGGGTGTTAAAATAAGTGTCTATGAGTTTCAGTTTGAAGAAGAAAACTTGATAATACCATGATACAGATATGTGGAAACAATGAGCTTTCCACTTTATTCAGTGAGTGAAACAGTCTGTGGATACGTAGAGTTGATTCATTGGTGGTTTTGGTCCCAGGCATGTTCTGGGATATCAATACTTCACAGAACCTCTTAAATACATTCCTAAGATTTTGTAGACATTAGAATGGACAGACTATCACCATAACTTTAACCTTAAGCCTCAATATTCTTTTTATTTCATTATGGCTTTTAAGTGAATATTTCTGTCAAACTGTCGATGACATATTGTGATTGAAATGTACCAGACAGACACAGAAATGCATCTAAGTGTTATGTATTTATATTTTTGCGAATGTAATCAACCCTTTAACTTCCTTATTTCAAGGAAATGGGCTGCTTAGAATTTGCTGTAGAAGTGTCATAAAAGGTGTGTTTTAGGTGGATCCACAGTAACAGAAAAAGACAAAGTGAGGAATGGAAGTTTTACAGGTTTTCACTAAGTAAGGCACTCAGAATGACACAGAATGTACATTAATAAGAAATTTAGGACATTTCAAATGAACTGTGAACTGTAACACACTGAACAAATATTTGAATTTTGCACTGAGCATGCTCAGATGTCTATGGAAAGTGCAAGGTCTATTCTCTCAGCATATTTTGAAGTTTTTTGTATTGAGCAAATGGTTGAATGTTTAGGAATATTTAAAATAAATCATACATTCAGAGTGCTCACCACAGATACGTCAGGGGCTAAAGCAGTGGTTCCCAACCTTTTTTGGCTCATGACCCCATTTTAACATCACAAATTTCTGGCGACCCCAGACATTAAAAACGGAGACTTTTTTAAAAAAATTAATTTGTTCTTGATCATGTAATAGTTTGCTATACTATGTTGCAAATAAACATTCATTTTAGATGACATTTAGTCTATATAATGTATATTATTATGGATGGAGGCAGTAAAGCCAGGTGTAGATTACTGCAC
>JAPQRP010000017.1:31392825-31406418 GCA_037367295.1 Apogon hyalosoma
CATGGGTTTTACTGGTGAATCAATGTTGTAGAAGATGATGGTGTTTCCACGGTAACTACGCAGCCTCTGAACGTCCACATGGGTCATATCTGACGACCATGAAAAGATGACAAACTGTATTTTACACCAATTATTGACATGGATTAATAGAATTAGTGGATCAACAGGTATTAAATATTTTACATCAGTAGAACGTTTTAGTCGGTGTTTGAGTTTCTATTAGTTTAACCCATAAAGACCCAGTGTTACTTTTGTGTCAGTTTCTAAGTAAATTTTTCTCAGTATTTAACCTTTTTTAAGTCATTTATCACCGTTTATTGCGATGTCATCTCTTTTATTTTGCATTTTTTTCAGTGAAAATCACCTATTTTCCTACATTTATTTCACTGATCCTGTTGCTGTTCATTGAAACTCAGATTAAAGTTGAGGGTTTTCATGTCAAAAACAGAGAAAACGGAAGAAAAAGCGACTTCTTCAGTCAAATCTCTCATTAATTGAACATAAACCCAGTGTGTCCGTCCACTGCCATCGATCCAACTCCACGGGTTTTACTGGTGAATCAACGTTGTAGAAGATGACGGTGTTTCCACGGTAACTACGCAGCCTCTGAACGTCCAAATGGGTCATATCTGACGACCGTGAAAAGATGAAGAACTGCATTTTACACCATTTATTTCCATGTATTGATAGGATTCATGGATCAGCAGGTATTAAACGGTTTAGATCAGTAGATGCTTTTGTTTCGTGGGTCTTTATGACTTAAATAAAGCTCTTCTGGACTCTTTCACCTGCTAAAACTGTTCATCCTCGTGTAAATTTCCCGCTGTTTAACTAATGAATGAACGTCACATAAGCAGCAGTAAAACAATGACCACATGTCCGCACACACATTTACATCACTACTACTTTTTATTTGGCAAACAGCTTGAGATAATCTCTCTTTTTCAGTGTACAGTATATATATATACTATAATAAACCAACACATTCTGTTTGATACCCATTTTTTTCTCATTTTTACATATTACAGCTTACAAATATAGCTGATCTTTTTGACAAAATTACAGATTCTGTTTGACACCTAAATTAGTATGCTATATAAAAATTCACACATCTTACATTCATGATTAGAAAAAGTAGGCTATATGAAATCAGGAAAAGAAAAAACTAAACAAAACACCACAGTACGCAATTTCAAACAAATCCCATTAGGAGGAAGAGGAGGAGGAAGAGGAGGAGGAGGAAGGAGGAGGAGGGGGGTCAAGGTTTCACAAACAGAGTAGTACTGTAATGTCGCTCACTCTGAATCCAATGTTAAGTCCTCTGAGAGAAGTTTGCTGCTATTCCAAAATTACAGAGAAGATATCAAGGAACAACAACAATACTGTCACATAAGAAGAAGAATGGTTAAACCTCTGTAGTCAGTCCAAAGATAGAAACTAATACCTTGCCATGGATTATAATGATAAAAACTAAACTTTGCATTGCAAACTGTACATATTACTTCATACCTCACAATCTCTTCTCTCACCAGTGCTGTCTTAAGGCTTAGTCCAAAGATTATGCAAATGCTTCCCCTGCTTTCCTTTTCATGCCTCGCTATCTCGGCATGAGACATCTGCTTAAATTGGACATCTTTCTCACATCTGTAAGACAAAGTTGAACAGAGCTGCATGAGGGAGCTGCCATTTGGATACTGGGAAAGCAACGAAACCGTAATAAAGTCTGGCACTGTGAATGCTGCGTTGACAGGCAGGCAAACTTTCAATTATTTTCATTATTTAGATTTTTTTTTTTGTCTTTCTGTTGGTTGTGATGTGTGCAACAATTGAGCCCGTTTACATGACCGTAACAATCCGACAGCTGGGAGTACTCCGATAATTGCCGTAATCACGTGTGACGCGTTTCCATGCACTTCAGAAATGCGATAATGGAAAAACCCTGGTTTACATGTTTCAGTCCAGTATTTGGTTTCTTTCGGAGTACGTACGTATGTTATGACGTAAGACGTACACTTCCTGTCATTTTCAAAACATCTGGTTTTGTCTTGTTGCCCATGGCAACGCCTGCAGTAGTCACTTTTCTATTGACCCTCAAATTGCGCGAATATAACTTGTGCATAAAAATACACCAAATTTTGCCAAAACTCTAGTTTTTTGATTAAAAGTTTTTGCGTTGGCAAGAGGTGGTTTTTGGGGCGTAGCACAAATGGTATATCACGCAAAACTGCAATGGAAAGATCTTTTTCCGCAACTAGTCATGTGAATAAAAAAAAAAAAGGATGTTGACGGACGTTACAAGTGAAGAAGAAAAAGAAGAGTTTTAAAAGAAACATGATGTGGTATGTGTGGACACACCAGGAAACGGAATCATTTTTTAATTTAGTACGAGAGAGGGGGAATATATAATAATAATGAATATATCTGTAAATCAACACGATGTTTACGTTTGTTGCCATGTTTATGGAATCACTGCTACGGATATCTCAGGATAATAAATAAACAAATCAATGCATTTGGGATTTAATGGAAAAAATGATATTACGCACTTGTTTTTCGACATTTAGTAAATATTGGTAAAGTTTTGCGCAGATGTCCAATGGAAAAGCCACTAATGTCAGCGTTAGCTGTGCTAATGTGGGAGGAGCTAATAAGAATACAAAATATTTGACATGTTACTGCTATCCTTCATTTTATTTCATTGTTTGTTTACCTTTTACCTTACACTCAGTGTCACTGTATAACTTCTGTTGACATATATATATATATATATATATACATATATATATATAAAAACACACACACACGTGCAGATGTAAAAAACAAAAGAAATCTGATGAACCTGTCCATGCGTGAAGACATTGGAGTATTGGGGAGGAATCTAGTCGTGTTAATCTGATTTCTCATAATCAGATCGGATAAAAACGATCAGATTATCCTGTTGACGTGATCACTGGAATAATCTGATTACTCCAGAAATCGGATAATGATTGGAGTATTGGTGTGCATGTAAACGGGCTCAGTGAATCAGCGCAGAGTCCGACTTTGTGTTTGTTTTGTACCGTGAGGATGGACTGAAAAGTTGCTGTGTTTAAAAAAATGACAGCTGGTCTGCCTTCGCTTTCGCTGGGAAACCCGGATTTCGCCGGCGAAGTTCTGTTTTATACACAGTATTGCTGAATATTGAGCATTGCATTCGGTTTTACTGAGAAGTTACTGTTTGACTTGCTACTTTTTTTTTCTGTTTGTAGGATACATGTCCATTGGCATCACATTGTATCAAAAAAAACCCCAGATGAGTCATGCTTTAAGCAAACCAGTGCTTAGAAATGTTTTTTTCTTTTTGTAGATAAGATAATTTGTCCAGACGTCTGGATTATTACATGACAACGTTTGCAAGCATTGATCTAATCATAACATCTAAATAGAAAACAAGACCAGATTATTCTAAAACTCATCTTTGAACACTTTGCTCACAAAAAGAAAAAACAAAAAATGCATTTGGTTGAATCCAAAGCCCACATGTTTTGTTTTTTTTTGGTGTTTTTTTTCTTTTAGTTGGTTTTTAGTCAGTTTGTTCTTCTTCTTTTTTGTTTTTTTGTTTTTTTTACACTTACTCACTCTCTTCTTTACTTAACAGTTCACCAGAACCGTGGTGACATGGAGCCGGAAGGGACTTGGATATGTAAACACTGTGGCAAAAATCTAAGACAAAACAATCAAAATACAAGAAACAGGATCCGTGGAATGTAAAGGAGCAAACAGATAATCGCACATTTCTGACCTGTCCGGGGGTAAACACACACAAAAATCATCTCCAAAGAGAAAATAAATATTCTATTTCAATTTAACCTAAAATACTTTTGTAATATTGCCTTAATATACTCTAATATATTCATAATTTGATAAAGATTTAACTATATGTTTTGGTTTGTGCTGTCGATCTAAATAATTACATATAATATATACCTGTGGAATGTATTTTTTTAACGGTTGAACACTTCAATTCCACCTTAAAAATGAGGTTTTTTTGAAGAGCTGGCAGATGAAGTACACACACATACACACTCCTTTGTTCCTCTCCTTACTGAACGCTGAGCTTTATTGGAATGACTTCCTGACTGAACTAAATAAAACGGAAAAAACGGGGAAGTCACAGCTAAAAGGTGCAGGAATGTTTAGGTAAATTTCAACACTGCACGACGACAGGATATAAAAACTTTACACTGGCCTAAATGCAGTATTAAGGGGGCGGGGAAGTACCGGCTAACACGGTGTAAGTATGTAAAATGTACCCAAACACTGTAAAAACACAATGTGAGTGCAAAGCGTCAAAAAAAAAAAAAAAAAAAAGCTTAGTTATTGGTTCTTACATTGTGCCACTGCACCTTTCTGAAAACTTCACTGGCAGCATTTTTTTGTCACTTACACGTATTAGCGAGTACTTCGCCGCCGTACGAGCACGCCGCAGTCGGGTAACGGTAAAGCATAGAAAGAAAAGGTGTGAGAGGAGAACATGGAGGTACATGGCACTGAACGAGTAGACGGAGGTGAAACAGGGAGTTCTGGTCGGTCCTGTTTTCAGACAACTTTTTTTTTTTCCCTCCAGAGAGATGCCGTCCGTCCGTCCGTCCGCGTTTGGAAAATATTTCCCGTGACTCATCTCTTGTTTCTTGCTCGGCTTCCCACATTTCCAGTGCTTCACCTGTTAAAGAATGTCCGTATCTGATACAAAAATCAAAACAGTCGGTTTCTCCTTTTTGCTTCCATACAGTTTTGCATTGAAAAATATGTTTTTTTCTTTTTTAATCCTCATTTCTGGTTTTTTCTCTTTCTCTTTTTTAACTCCACACGTCTATGTTCGGACGCAGAGCTTCCTCCTCTCCATCTGTAGCTACATGTGTTGAGCATCCATTATGTCCAAGTATTTGGCCTCAATGATATGAGGAAGAACATTGTTCCTAAACAGAGAGAGCAGAGAGAACGGGTTTCAGTGGTTAGTTGGTAGTTGTTCGGCCGGCGACGAGGGGGAAAAGAAAAGAAAAGAAAAACAGCCAACTATCAAAATGTCAGATCTTATCAGAGAAGATAAATCACTTCCTTCTCTGCGGAACCAGAGAACAAGACAGCGAATCAACGATACAGTGGGAGCTCATGTACAAATATGTGAGTGGGTACAAAGGTACGGGGGGGGGTGGGCTGTCAGCAGGAAAAGAATACCTTAGCTCTGGAGCCGTATTTTTGGCTGGATTTCTGTTTTTCTTTTCAACTGAACTGAAATAACATTCATGCGTAGCAATAATTACTAACAGAGCTGCAGTGGATCTGGATTTCAGAGCCAGGCGATGTAGTGATAACTGCTGAAAAGAAGTCCCATTCTGAAACCGAAAAAGCTTGATCCTTGTAGTTACACGAACCCGTATGAACTGAAAGAAACTTGATCACTGCGTTTGTATGAATTAGCTGTAGTTTAAAGTAACCTGATCACTGTATTTATGAACTTGCATGAATTCAGAGTAATTTGATTACTGTATTTGTATGTATTCGCATGAACTTTAAGTAACTTGATCACTGTATTTATATTGATTTAAAGAAATGTGATTACTGTATTATTATGTATTTAAGGACACTCATACTTATTTAAAAGTTAGTCGTAACATGAGATAATCTGCATCACCTGTCATGTTAGTCCTCTATATAAACAGCTGGGAGTCATGACCTGCCCCATGTCTGAAGAAGGGCTGTGACCCCAAACGTCACAACTGTGGTGAATAAATATTTTGTTTGTGTGGACCTCATTTAATTCTTTCACCTAATATAGAGATAAATCGTTATTTTTGTCCAGTTTGTTCAAGGTTATTGGTGGTTTTAAGCTCTTCTTTATGGTTAGAACTTAAAAAAAACAAAAAACAAACTTAATTAATCAAATTGGATATCTGTCTGAATATTTGGGCAATTTTATAAAATCTAGCACAAAAATATGACACTAGTGCTAAGATTTCTTCCTCTGTACATGAATGTTGATGTAAGTTTTATAAAAGCTGTAGATAGGATCATGAATATTCTATTAATGAATAACGTGGCGCAGATGCTTGTTCATATCAACCGTATCCTGCCTTCACGTTATGGGAATTACGGTAAATAGCAGTTACGAACTTGAAAATTGCACATGAGTTCATGAGTGTATTTTCCACTGGAAATCTGGGGAAAAAAAATTGTGATCCACGAGCTGCCGAGATGAAAATGACCTTTGAACTTTTCAACATGATTGATAAACAGTGGTTTATTAATGTTCTGCTGCTGTTGGACGATGATTTTGCACATTTATAAAACATACACTTATCAAAATAATAAACAAAAATGCTGCATCAGATGAACTAATCCATCCAGAACTCTTTTACCTAAGTGGCAGGTCATGGTAAATTGTGTGTCAGCCATTTTTAATTTCACGACGACAACAAAAGCACTTGAACACGGCAGACTCCAAGAGGAAAGGACCATTTTCCCGATAGCACCTGAAGGCAGCATTAGTCCTGTTACAGCCCGTTGTGTTTGTGTACTCATCCCTGAGTAAGATGGCGGCACTTCTGTAGTATCTTTGACTACATTTCTTCACCTCTGTAACTATTTTAGCTGTTTGTTGTTGAGCAGATGCATAAGAAAAGCATGTGTTCAGTATTTTATGCGTATGCTGAGATTCTGTTTTTCTCTAAGTAAAAAAGAGCAAAAAAAAAACTTGTAACTGTATGATTTTTAGTGACATCTAGTGGTGAAACTGCAGATTTTAACCTACTGAATGCCTGCCTGTGCTCAACTATGACACCTGCAAAAAACCCCAAAAACAAACCCTTTAAGAATCGGGGTCTCTTCAATGCCTTGGAGGTTCAGTGTGTAATATTTAGTGACATCTAGTGGTGAAACTGTAGACTGCGCCGCTACACCCTCACCTCAAATGACAAAAGCAGACAGTATAACTTCTCCTTTCTATTCTTTTTAGCTCAGGGTTTATTAACTCGTGTCCACACATCTGTTAAACCCTGGACCGTTTGTTTAGGGTAACACCAAACAATGGATTAGCCGAGAGCAGGAGTTTCATTCATATCAAACCAAGTTAGGACCAGAAAATAGCAAAAGTAAAATAAAATTCGTCATAGCACAACCTTTACTTTTCCTCTTCTTCGTCTCGTTCAGTGAGTTTTATCGGTACAGAAATAGTCTTTGTGCTGTTGAATCGGCTTAGTGTTAGCTTAGCGCTGCAGAGTTTGTCTCATTGTTCTGTTGTTTTGTTAAATTATTCATCACATGTGCTGGTGTCAGACTGTTAGTTTGGTTTACAGATTTGTCCATTAAACCCTTAAAGACCCAGTGCTACTTTTGGGGCAGTTACCAAATGAATTTTTCTCCTTAGCGAACCTTTCTTAAGTGATTTATCACCATTTATTATAGTATTATCCTCTGTATTTTGCATTTTAAGGGGAAATCAGGTATTTTCCTGTATTTAATTTATTGATCATGTAGACGCTCATGAAAACTCAGATCAAAATTGAAGGTGATTAAACCAAAAACAGAAAAAAAAACAAGAAAAAGTGACTTTTTCTGTAAAATCTACCACTAACTGAACATAAACCCAGTGTGTCCGTCCACTGTCACTGATCCAACTCCATGGGTTTTACTGGTGAATCAGGGTTGTAGAAGATGACGGTGTTTCCACGGTAACTACGGAGCCTCTGAACGTTCAAATGGGTCATATCTGATGGCCATGAAAAGATGAAAAACTGCATTTTACACCAATTATTTCCATGTATTGATAGGATTAATGGATCAACAGGTATGAAACAGTTTAGATCAGCAGATGCTTTTTGGTCGGACAGTTGTTTGGGTCTTTATGGGTTAAGTGCTTTTTTGTTTGAGATGTGTTGTTTTCCAAAAATTGGTTTTGTTTAGCTTTAAGCTGATGTTCTTCTGATTTCATGGGTGTATATATAGCATATGCATTTTGCTACAAGTGTCAAGTAGAATCACCATGGCAACCCAGGAACGGGCTTTAGAGGCTACCGCTGGACGTCACCTGCTGTAAAAAGTAACAAAAAAAAAAAACTGCAAAAATCTAAGTCTTACCAAGTGTATTTTTCTCTTTTCTAGTCCAAACATCTCATCACACTTAAAATAAGACAGAATCACCTAAACAGTAATGTTTCAGCGAGATTTAAGAACTTATTTCTAGACAATAGATCTGGAAAATCTTATTGAATTAAGCAAAAAAAATCTGACAATGGAACAATTGACAATTATCTTGCAAAGACTTCTTGAAGTCAGATTTTCAAATCAGTTCTTATATCTCACTGAAAAGTTCCTCTTTAGGTGATTTTGTCTGATTTTAAGTGTGATGAGATATTTGGACTAGAAATGAGAAAAATACACTTGGTCAGATTTAGATTTTGACTCCTCTAGACTCTATGAAAGGCAAAAAAAGTCAAGTAAAGTAATGAAAAGACAACAATCCTCATTTTCATGTGACTGCACGCTAATGAAAACATTAATATGAATATTATGTAACACTTCTGCAATTAGATCCTCCTAAATATTACACACTGGACCTTTACATGAGCTCTGATTCATTCATTTAATAACTATGAATGAAATCTCCATGTGCATATGGAAGGTGTCATCCATAATGAGAACCGTAAACAGCTGCATCTTTCACCACATCATGTTTTTTTTTTTTTTTACACTTCTGCACAGTATATAAACTCACTGTGTGCAACATTTCCAACACCGACTGCAGGCAAACTTAGAGAAGCAGACGACTGGAGAGTGGACTTTTATTCATCAGCTGTAAATGAATGCTGGGGTCAGTATCTGTTGGATGTGTTTGGTATCGGTCTAGTTGGAGTTCAGAGCCAAATGACCTCTGACCCCCCCCTCAGCACCATCAACTACACTATATATAGTTTATGCAGCTAGCTCTAAACTTTGCCAAGTGTACCATCATTTCTTATTCACGACATTTCACTCGTGTGATGCACCAAAGGAGGGAGTCGTGAATTATTCGATGAATTTACAAATATCATTTATAATGTACCGCATCCATCTGCTGTTTTGCTCTGCAGCCGCTGTTTTCACACTATAGAAAATGGTGCTAGACTGACTAAAGTTCACTAAGGCTACGTTCAGACTGCAGGTGAATGTGGCACAAATCCAAATTTTTAGCCCATATGTGACCTGTATCCGATCTGTTAAAGACAGTTTGAGCGGCACTAATCTGATTTTTTTCAAATCCGACCCAAGCCGCCTTCATACGTGATCCTGAATCCGATACGTTTTTGAAATGTTGCAATGCGACTTCAGTCTGAACGGCCAGGTCGCATTTATACGACCTTTACGTCACTGAAATGCGACAAACATCACAATTCTGTGTCCCAGGAGGAGAAGCGGCAGGTAAAACATATACTGTTTCTCAATTCGCGTTCTCGTCTGTTCTTCCGTTCTCGTGAAACGTTATCAGCCACGGCACAAGTACGCATAAACCAAGAACGCACGGAATACCTGGATGTTGTTCTTGTCAGCTAGCTTAAACTAAGGAAGCACTGGTTGGTGACTCGTGTAGACTTGGCTGGCAAAATATCCCAAGATGCACTTCGTACTTCTCTCTAATGCTACGGCGGCTTCTGATAACTGAATTCAGGAATGTTTTACTGACTAGATGACCGCAGCGAGATGATGTGATATAATGTTAGAACGCGAGCGAAACGCAGAATAATAGCGAGAAATACGTCTTTATTACCATGACATGGGATTCAATGAGATGTATTAGTTTAGGAAAATATACAAAATGTATAAATGACATGTAAATACTAGTACAAATGCGTTGAAATCAATTTGAATGACATTCTGGTGATTTGACGGAAATACGTTAGGGAGCAGATGGTGTAAATACAGCAGAGATAGGGAGGAAAGTTCACAAGTACGCAGCCGTTCAATTACAGAGACACTTGCGTTCTTAGGAAGTCCGTTTTCTGGGACCGTTCTTTTTAAGACCGTACTCCACGTTCTTGATATTGAGAAACGTCTATTTACTTCTGTAAACACAGTGCGTGCCTGCGTGGTCACATATTACGTCGGGATCTCTTTTGCGCATGCGGGTCACTTCAGGGTCGCATTCAGTTCAGACTCAAAAGCGATAAAAGTCGCATTTAATGTGTAATATGAACGGGCGCACAAAAAGATCGGATTTCACCCAAAAATCCAAATTGCACATGAAGACCTGCTGTGTGAACGGAGCCTAATTCAAGTCAGAATGTCACCCTGGAATGTTCCTTAGCGGGACAGAGGAGTCATACCTGATTGGGATTAGCAGGATCATGAACAGAGGGAAGATCATCTTCATGTACGGTATCGGGTACATGCCAAACGTACACAGCACCAGCAGCTGCATCATCTGCAGGAAGGTGAAGTAGTGGATCTTCCTCTGGGGCACTTTGCGGATGTAGTGGGTAGGCGGGTAAGACGTCTGCAGGAGGCGAGAGGATCAGCGCAGATTAAAGTACAATCTCTCCTGAGGTGCTTTTCCCTCACTGTCCTCGGGTATGCATCCGCCTTCCAGACACAACTGAGGGAAAAGCTCAGCCCACACACATCAAATAAGCACACTCTGGTTTTGTCAACATAAATAACATTTAACACTGAGCTGGATGTTTTCTTATAGAGTACAATAGGAGTATTTCTGGCTGTGGTGGGGTAAAGGTTCGCTGGTATCACTCCGGATGTTTTTACATAAGAATACACCTAAATTTCCAACAAGAGAAAGTCAGAAATGTGAAATAAAATATTACAAAGCTTTGTAAATAGGACTATACCTGCAAAATTATCCAGAACCTAAAATATTTTGATGATTACTGTTGCAAAATCGGAAAATGTTCGAAGAATAGAGGTTACGTGTACGGAGAAAATGGTGTTTAATTTAGTCTTTTCATACAGTAAAAAAAAAAAAAAACAAAAACATGTAAACCTTTTTTGACTGTAAGCACAAAATGAATAATCAAATATACAAGAAAAGGTGTGTTAATGTTAAATTTTTCACCACTCTCTTGTTTTTTTCATACTTATTAACATTTACTCAAGGACTAATACCACATAAGTAAGAGTATGTATTATCAGAAAAATTTACTAACAAACAGGCCTTGTTTTACTACTATATATGATATTTATGATTCATTTTATTGCATTTTTCTTGCTGTAAATGTTACGAGTTGAGCTCTTTAAACTGTTGGTGGTTTAATCAACAGCAATACATTATATCTGATAAGAGAATCATGTGTTTGTAGTGTTACCGTCCTGTCAGAGCCACACAAAAACACAAAACAGTTTTCAGATTTGTGACCATGTACTGTCCAGCGAGTCCAAGAAGGGATTTAAAAAGGTTATTTAGATGAAGAAGGAGGAGGAGGATTGGAAACTTAGGCCATAAAAGAAAGACCCCACCCTTCATTTCATCACAAACATTCACAATGTACAGAAGAGGAGGAGGATGATAAAATGCGAAATGATTTATTTTTACTTTTATTTAATCTCTATTTAACCAGGTGAGACAGATAAAGAAAATATTCTTATTTATAGCTGTGGCCTGGCAAAAGGGAGCTAAAAAACAAGATTGAAATTAAACAAATAGAGTGATCAAAACACTAAAGTAAGTTAAGATATCAATAAATATTTACAGACACAGCTAATGGTTAAATAGTGGGAAGGTTGGAAAGTAACTGTGGATAATATACACATATAGTGATGTAAAAAGTGTCATATTTTCCTCTAAGTGCATAAATTCTGTACTTAAGTTCCATATTTGAATTAAAGTATGTCGTTAAATTCTTTCACTGAGTCTATGTTAGTTTTTCTCTTTTACACTTCCCTCCTGCAGCCATTTGGAGGCGCTAGTGTGCACAGATTGGAGGAACACACCAGGCTTTACCTTCTGAGACAGTATGAAGGTGAAATCGGACACAGGAGAGCAGATGTTTGTATCTAGTAGTTTCCACATATGTGTTTTTACTGTAATATATGAGACCATGTGGCGAAGGATATGAACAGCGTCATGTGACTGACACCTGCGTTTTAATTCATCAACTAAACCCCACCCACCTGGTTTACTAAGTAGATTAAAACAAACGCACACAATTGCAGCTGCAGATTTGACCGGACTCTGGTTTTGGTTGTGCGGCGGCGGGCGCCCGGTCGCTCGTTTGATCTGCAGAGCCTCGCAGTTGACATATGGTCATACGTACACACACACACACACACACCTGCTCCTTGAGGAGGAGAGCCATGCGGTCGCACATCTGGTTTCCGTCGATGGAGGTGAGGGCGATGTAGAGGAAGAGGCCGTAGAGGACGGGTTTGGGGATCCACTGCAGGGGGAGGGGCAGCAGCAGCACCGACACGCCGATGAAGATGTTGGCAGCCAGGGACGTCAGCCGGGTCTCCTTCACCTGGACGATGCTGAGGACCAACACACACCGATGAATGCGACAAGCGCACAATTGTTTGACACAATGAGACAGATGATGTACCCGTCCAGGATTTTCTTATCAGGGTTCGTGCACATTTTCTCGTCCAAATAAATGTGGATTTTCTAAACCGAATTTCCAGCGTTTGAGGGAAATAAGTGTTTGTCAAACTGCGACTGTGGTTAAAAGTTTTCTTCCGCATAATCAACAGTCGTATTTCTATTGTTCGACACCGATGTCGCAAAAAGTAAAATGATCTGATCAATTAAATAACTGACCTATTCTTTTTTATGGACTGTATACATTAGTCA
The DNA here is from genome assembly GCA_037367295.1 of Apogon hyalosoma. Lineage (NCBI taxonomy): Eukaryota > Metazoa > Chordata > Actinopteri > Kurtiformes > Apogonidae > Apogon > Apogon hyalosoma. The sequence continues at coordinate 31,405,634 of JAPQRP010000017.1, forward strand.
TATTAAATTGGGACAATATGAGCTTGGCATCGATCCAGCTGAAGTCATCATGTCTATGTGTGTGCTGATGTCAGCATAGACATAGACAGCATAAACACATTTCGCCCATTATAAGTAAATAGGAAACTTTTATTTTTTTTAAATTCATAAAAAATTTTAACTTTGATCTGCTTTTCAGGGGGCAATACCCTTGCCTCCCCATTTGGGTGGCGGGTAATAAAATGAACAAAATCCTACCAAACAAGTGGTGCCAGGCACAACAAACCCTGCCCCTCACACATATTTGGCCATTATAAGTAAATGGTAAGTAAAAAAAAAAAGAACTACGTAATAACATCTATTCTGGGTCACTGGCAATCTATAAGCCCAATTTGGTATGAATAGAAACGATCATTTTGCTGCTAAAGTTAAAGTTGTTAACAAGCAAAGAAACAAACAAGTGGTGTCAGGCACAACAAAGGTAGAACGTTTCAAATCATAGTCATGGATAAAAAAAAAAAAGTGGTACCAGGTCCTCGCAGGTACTGTGTCTTATTTTGACATCAATCCAGCTGATGTCATCATGTCTATGCATGTGCTGATGTCAGCATATTAAATGCTTCTATATGTGTGTGTGTCAAGTTTGAAGGAAACTGAAACAAAGTTGATGTTTTTATAGACATTTGAAATCTCACCCATTATAAGTAAATGGGAAAAAAAGATTTTTAAAAATTCATAAAAAATTGAAAGTTTGACCTATTTTTCCCAAAATATCCATCCATCCATCCATCCATCCATCCATCCAT
>JAPQRP010000017.1:31417687-31433730 GCA_037367295.1 Apogon hyalosoma
GAAATAGGGTTGAAGATGGAGCTGTGGAGTTGAATGAATGAAGGATTCAGACCCAAGCAGAGCATTTACAGTTTATGTGGACCACAGGGAAATGTTTGAAAATGAAGAATTCCACTTAAAAAAGGAAAAATATCACTCCTTTAAAGTGTTTCTTTGTAGTCAGGGGCAGCCATGGCCCGGTTGGCTGGAGAGTTGGCGTGTGACCGAAGGGTTGCCGGTTCGATTCCCTCGATTGGCGGACAGTTGTTGGCTGATGTGCACTCAACACCCTCCCCCCCCATTTGCACTTGGGGCGCCTGACATGGCGAGTCCACTGCTCCTACCATGCAGTGTGTGATGTCAGTAGTGATGGGTTCAAGGCACAAGACAAATTTCAGTGTGTGGTGCATGTTTACGTGTGTGACAAACTACTACTGACAAAATAAAGATTGTATTCTATTCTATTTCAACGCTACAGAAAACAATGGATTAGCTGACAGCAGAAGGTTAGTTCATGTAAAACCAAGTTATGATCAGGAAACGGTAAAAGTAAGACTAATTCGTCATCATCGTGTCAAAATGTGGCCTTTATTTTCGCTCTTCTTTGTCTCGTTCAGTGAGTTTTATCGGTACAGAGATAATCCTTGTACTGCTGGATCTGCTTAGTGTTAGCTTAGCGCTGGAAGGTTTGTCGAACTGGTCTGTTTCACCAAATTCTTCAGACTGGTTAGGAAGTTCAGCCATTTCAGTAGTTGTTGTCGGATTGTGTTCTGTTTCCCAGAAATTATTTTATCAAGCTTTCGGCTGATGTTCTACTGGTTACACGGATGTATAGAATGTGTATACCGCTGCAAGTGTCAGGCAGTGTTACCATGGCAACACAGATGGAACTGCTTAAGAGGGCTTAAGAGGATACACCATTGTTTACTGGGCACTTTTTTTTGTTGATCTCTCAATCTCAATGTATGCAAATAACACTGAAATGGTTTGTGGATATTCTTGAATTATAATTAAACAGAAAAAAGAAATTAATATTAAGCAAAATTGATATTTTCCTCTACGTTTGGGTCCGTCGTCTACACGTAAACGGTATTTTATGTCACAAAACTCAGATTTTTAAAACCTCTTTCCAAAGTGTAGATTTTCTAAACACTGTAGATCTTTCAAAGTGTAAAATAATGGTGTCACTCCTCATTTTACTTGTGTCTGTTATGTCTTTGTGTAATGAATCTGCACCTGAAACATCAAATCTATCTGTATAAATTAGTATATGACCTGCAGTAGATCAACGTCAGCACTGATACCTTTAGGAGATGAGACGTTCAGGACAAGTCCACATCATGTTAAGAATACGCTTCCACAACCACAACCAACACTTAACCCATAAAGACCCAGTGCTACTATTGTGGCAGTTCCCAAATGAATTTTTCACTATATTTAACAATTTTTTAAGTGATTTATCACCATTTATGATAATATTATCCTCTGTATTTTGCATTTTTCAATCTAAATCATGTATTTCCCGTTATTTAATTCACAGATCGTGTAGACGTTCATGAAAACGTAGAGTAAATTCAAAGGTTATAAGATCAGAAACAGAAAAAAACAGAAGCAAAAGTCACTTTTCCAGCAAATCTCTCATTAACTGAACATAAAGCCAGTGTGTCCATCCACTGTCATTGATCCAGCTCTGTGGGTTTTACTGGTGAATCAATGTTGTAGAAGATGACGGTGTTTCCAGGGTAACTACGGAGCCTCTGAACGTCCAAATGGGTCATATCTGATTATGATTTAAAGCTGAGAAACTGCATTTTACCTCAATTATTTCCATGTACTGATAGGATTAGTGGATCAACAGGTATTAAACAGTGTAGATCAGTAGATGCTTTTGGCTGTTTGGGTCTTTATGGGTTAAGGTAACACAAGTTTACAACTGTCTGAGGGTTTGCTGTTGTGTGGACAGAGATATTCATTAAAACGATGGTCGTGTAAGATGGAGGAAGAAAATATCTGTTTAGAAAAATATCTGCAGTAGTGTGGACGAGGCATGAGAATCCTAAAAGTCCTTCAAATGACCCTTTGATTTCCTGTTCATGGAATACTAACCATTTCTCAGCACCACAGATTCTTAAGTTCCACGCTGCTAATTACCGACGAAATGATTTTTTTGTTGTCATTACTTTAATTATAGCTAATGTCTTCTGTAAACTCAGAAATCCACACTAAAAAAGCTTTTTTTTTAAAAAATAAATACAATTACCTAGATCTGCCAACCATTTACTACAGTAGTTTTAATTACTGGCAGCTAAAACAGTCTTATTTAATCATTATCAGTAAACTCTACCATGTTTTTTGTTTTTTAATAATACATCTCCAAGTTTTCTTCTTCCCGCTCCTTTTTGAGCAATATAATTTAATTAATTTTGTTATTACTTGTGTACGTGGCAATTGCTATATTGTCTTGATCACCTTTATTTATTAATGTATTTGCTCTGATATTAGTTCCTTGTACACATATAAATGTTTTGTTTTTTCCTCTGCTCAAAACTAATAAAGGAAAAAAAAAAGTCCTACTGTGATCATTCTCTTAAATATGTAACATTTTACTGCTGCAATTTTCCTATCAAATATGCATTTTGGGCAGTAAAAACATGCTAAACTTGTAGTTTTTTTTCATGCACCAGTCCCATTTCATCGACTAATATCATTCATTATCTATCAATATGACTGATGTGTTCTGATGTGCTTTGATAATGACAGTGGTTTTTTTTTTTACCAGTAGCTTATAAATGCAAATGTGTTTCTGTGAGTTTAGTTTCTCGGGAAACATCAAACGCTTGGTGAAAAACTTTGGAAACTGCGACAGATAATCAAGGAACCTTCGCAAATGCTGAAAATGCACTTAGTCAAATTTGTTTATCGTCAGTCGCTTCAGTAGAACGCTCCATCAATATGTTGGTTTCCTGTGCACCTGTCCGCTATTTTACTTTACCGACTACATTACTGCAGGCAGCAAACGATCTACTTTGTGTCTACTCTGCCAACTGAGTGCAGGAAGTACATACAGGTATATATCATTACACTACAGGCACTCTAGCGCTAAATGTCCAGTGAAGCAATAAATGATACTAACGCTCAATGTCACTGAAAAGGTAGGAGCCGATGAAGGAGAACATGAGCACAGAGATCGGCAGAGCGCAGTCCGACAGCACCTCCCTCACTTTGGCATGCAGGAATGGACTGAGAGAAAGAGAGAGAGAGAAGACAGGAGAGAGTGAGCGGAGGGAGACAAATAATACAGGAATACAATTACTGTGGACAAGACAAGGACAATGGCTGCAATCCTGACACTGCTTAAGTACCTTGGTGCGCCTTTTGCTTACACGATTGAATCCGGCTTTGAGGTTGATTTGATTACCAGGAGCAATCAGAAGTAGAATATTAATGCTTATTAAATCACAGGCCGGAACAGAAGCTTTGACGGAAAAGGGAGCTTTGTAAAAGCCTGTCTGGAAAGTTCCTGCGAGCCGTCTGACGGTCTTAAGAGTCAAGGCCCTACTCAGCACTATTCATCCCAGCCAGCAGAGCTCCCATCAAGGCACCATTTCAACTTGTCCAGTGATTTATCTTGAGAGTGCTGCAGCGCTGCGGTGCTGCACATACCTCCTTTTAAACTGGTAGAGGGTGTAGCCCATCCATAATGTCCCTAGCATCAGCAGGAGGCAGAGGACGGGCCTCTCCCGAGTGCAATGGATGAAGGATTCAGGGAGGGCGTTGAGGACCAACCCCGCCGCCACCTCGCTCCTGTTTCCTCCTAACAGGTCCGCGCCCCGAGGGAAGTCCTCTGTGCTTCTGTTGGCCAGCGTCGGGGCGTGATAGTACCTGTGAAAGACTGACAACGACATCCAGGGTGTTGGTTTTAGCTAACAAGAAAAATAAGAGGAAAAACAGAACAGATACACGACAAGTTCTGGCAAAAAATAGACATCGAGCTGCACTATGGATTGTGTATGTGATCATTAACCCTTTATCAGGCAAGTGACTATTTTTGGTCATTTCCGCACACATTACAAGACAGTGACAGTAACAGTTCCAGTGAGGACAGTGAGTCAGCAATCTCAGGTCCAATGTGGTCTCCAGGGTCTGTCAGGTCCACCTGTGCATGAACAGTGAGTGGACCTGCTTTGTTCGGTTCCATGAAGTAATGGAACTAATGTAAGGACTGATGTGAAAGGGGTCATGTGGATGTGGACAGGGGTCTGGACCAGCACTTATGATGGTCTAATGTTCTAAAATACATGTTCCTTTCACCTTACACCTGTTTTTCTTGTATGTTTTATATTTACTTCTTTTTTTTTTTTTTTTTGCCACTTTCAGGTAAGGAACCAAATATAGTAACTTCATTGACTGTGATTTGAAAAATTTCACAAATGTAATAAAGTCTTGTCACATCTTTCAATAACACACCAAGGTTGAAATTCTGTATTTCAGAGTATTTCTGAGTGAACTATAAAGGGTTAACCCATAAAGACCCATATATCTACCGACGACCAAAATCATCTGCTGATCTAAATGTTTAGACCCATTAATCCTATCATTTCATGTAAACAACTGGTGTAAAATGCAGTTTGTCGTCTTTTCATGGTCATGTGTGACTAAACATTTTAGATCGGTTGATGATTGTAGTTTCCAGTGACTGTTGAGGTCGTTGATGGTTAAGGAAATTAGTAGCACAGGAAAGAGTGAGCAGTTCGATTTCAAACGGAAGCTAAAAAATGTACAATATGATCCATTTGGGCGTTCAGAGGCTCCGTAGTTACCGTGGAAACACCACCATCTTCTACAACACTGATTCGTCAGTAAAACCCATGGAGTTGGATCAATGACAGTGGACGGACACGCTTGGTTTTACATTCAGTTATTGATATCTTTGCTGAAAATGTCACTTTTTCTTCAGTTTTCTGTTTTTGATACAATAACCCTCAATTGTACTCACAGCATGATGATAAAAGTACATGATCAGCAAATTAAATTTAGGAAAATACCTGATTTTCATAGGAAAAACGCAAAAAATACAGCTAATTATATTATAATAAATGGTTACAAATGACTTATGAAAGGTTAAATAGAGACACAAAAGTAGCGCTGGGTCTCTATGGGTTAAATTCATTACACTGTAAACCTTTAAAGCACCTAGAAATCTTATATCAGTGTCACAAACAAGCAATAAATAATAGTCAATTCCAGTTTCCAGAAAGGCAGACGAACTATATCCTTCAGCAAGTTTTCCAATATCCTCGAGACCCAGCAAGGCATTTTTGTCCTCTGTTGGGGACACGAGTTTCACAGCTTTACTTACAAAAAAAAAACACCACCAAAACAAAAATGTTTTCCACTGCAAAGGACATTAAAAAAAAAAAAACCCAAACAAACAAAAGGATTTGAAACTGTTGCATTGTGTTGTTTTCAGTTATGACAATTATTTAATGCAAAAGTGCCAGACCTTTTATTTTTATTTTCCTGGATCTCAGCAGGATATGTAAACCTATTTACAGAGCAAATAAATATGTATATGTTTTACTGCATTTGTATATATTTTTTAAATGTATAGTTATTTGTAATGAGTAAAAGCAAGTGTACCATTCACTGCACGGATTCATGGTGGATAATAAAGTTTATTGCCACACAATAATAAAAAATAAAAAGCAACTTTATGTCCACAGAAAATCTTAAAAGTGTTACAAACTGCTTTCTAGAGACACATTACATCCAAGCAATAGAAACAACTGCAAAAAGAATAAAAAATAATAAACTGTATGTAAAAAACCGGAGCCTTTGGAGGACGGTGTATCCCCATAGTACCTGTTACTGATGTCAGCTCAGTTTCATTGACTTTTCTCATTGACACTGGAAGTAATTTATGAGTAGTTTACTGCAAAAATATTATTCCTGCTTTCAGTTCTGCTCTTCTGTTATGGCAAGAAAAATAATACCATCATAAAATATTGCAAAAAGTGTACAAATTTTGATTTAAAGATGCTAATGTAGCTTATTTGATTTCAATGAGAACATACTTATTTGCTTCAGAGCTGTGACAGTAAAGACTGTTGACGATGGAGCTGTGGAGCTGAATGAATGAAGAATTCAGACCCAAGCAGAGCATTTACAGTTTATGGAGACCACAGGGAAATGTTTTAACTCCATTTAAAAAAAGCTAAATATCACTCCTTTAAACCCAGTGTAATGTTTTTAATCTTTTAACTATTTCATCTAAATTGCCTCTGGTTCGTTTCCTGTTGATAAATTAATCAGCTGATTACAACAGCTCCGGTACCATTGATCTGATTTCAGCAGAGTGCGAGTAACAGCGGCTCAGTCGACTGTAGACCCGGTCCAGACATCCTCCTAATCAGCCTGAGAACATCGTATCAAAGGCTCTAACTCTGTCGAGAAGTGATTCAGCTGATACTTTAAGTAAGAAGGAGGACATTACTTTGTCAATGAGAGAAGAAATAACGTCTGTCATCAGTTTGATTGGAGAGACGCGACCCTGGCCTTTACGTGACGACGGCAAAAAAAAGTTATAGAGTGAGCAAAGTTGTACAGGAGTCTGGATATACTATCCGGAAATATATTTTATTTATGTTACTGCGGAATATTTTGGATGAAATGTGTCAACAAAGTGGCATAGGTTAATGTTATGGTAATGGCATATGAGCTCGGAGCATATTTTACAAATGGTTTCTGCAAATTGAACGACTGCACCGGCAATCTCCACAACAGGACAACATTCAGAATAAATTACATTACGCCGTCCTCATCACATTTTTTCCCCAAATTAAATTGTGAGAAAATATTTATGATCTACCAGGATGAGGTGGCATATTGTAAAATGGCTGAAGGCTTGTGGTTCCAAATCTGGAATAATTTAGTATCTGTCGGGCCATAAATTGTGCTGGTTTTGGTTTTCCATCCAATAAAAATATCCAATAAAATTGTGTGTCTTACTGAACAACGTGGACTAAATGTTCAATTATCCTGCTCTACTGTAGGTCAAACCACTCAAATAAAGCCTGCTCTTCACAGATTATTTTTTTTTGAGTATTTTTTTTAATTATCTGTTATGGTGTACTTGAGGGAATAAGAATAATAGGAAAATGAACAGAAAAAAAAAAGTGTCACTGCCATCACTGCAATACCTAAAAATATTTTGTCTTTAAACTAACCCTTCTGCACGATTGTCTTCATCTGTGGCCGGACGTTAATAATGGGAGAAACTATTTGAGAATTAAATGGGCGAAATGATTAGCTGAGATCTTATGACTATTAGACAACAAAAGGCACTTGAGTGGAGGACGGTCGTGATAATTAGTGAGCTACTTACTTTAATTATATTCTCAGGATTTGGTTATAGGACAGTGCAGCTCACAGAAGGGTGACAGATTAAAGGAAAAACTAGATAAAACTAGCCATCGGAAGTGACGGCTAGGGAAATATCCCCAAACGCCCCCAATCCTTACCCAGACAGCTATGATGTCATGACATGAGGCATCCCCAGGTCATGACATTTCATTTGCACTTGCTTTGAAGTCAATCTGACAAATAGTCCCAGAGATATGAACAAAAGAGTGTTTAGTGATTTTAAACTTTTGAGCGGCCCCTTGTGGCCAATCTACAAATGGTAAATCGTCCAAAATCGAATCAGTTCTTCCTCTCCATGATATTCATTGATATGGAAAACATGGAATTTCTAAACCGAATATCTTTCAAGTTATCGCGTTAACACGAAGGATTGCACAAACAATGATTTTTAAGTCATGAAGCTCCACCTAGTGGCAAAATTTGGAACTGTACAGGCATAGCATCATGACATAACAAATGCTGAGATCATTACCTTTTATTTCTATTTGATCTGAGGTCATTTGGACAAATAGTTCCAAAGATATGACCAAAACGGTGATTTTTCAGTAATGAAGCGACCCCTGGTGGCAGAATTGGAACCACACAGGTATAGCATCATCACATAACACATGCTGAGATCATTACCTTTCATGTGCACTTAGTTTGAGATGAATCGGACAAATAGTTCCAAAGATATGGCTAAAACAGTGAATTTTCAGTCATGAAGCACCACCTGGTGGCAAAATTTTGAACCAGCCAGCTGTGATGTCATGACGTGAGGCATCCCCAGGTCATGACCTTTCATTTGCACTTGATTTGAAGTCAATCAGGCAAATGATATTGATTAATATGGAAAATTTGGAATTTCTAAACCCGATATATTTCAAGTTATCACGTTAACACATAGGATATCCAGCGGCGGCAGTCGGACCAAAAACATAATATCCCCAACACTGAGTTTGGGGATATAATGGATATGAGGTACTGAGAAATGCTAAAAATCTGTAGTTGCTGGAGATGACGCCTCCCACATGTGCATAGTACTGTCATTCATGGTTACAAAATGTAAAAAAAAAAGCCAACTTTACTGCTGCTTGGCTTTGATTCTAACATCATCCTATCCCCCATAACATATTCCCTATATGTGGTGATTTAATGCCTGAAACGTCGATTCAGTAGGCGTCAAACTGGGTTGTCGCTATTTTTACACGTGAGATCATTAATTGAGTCCTAAAAGAATGACATGTCATAACCAGTGTAACTTCAAATAAAATAAAAACTATACCAGTGCTGCCACTAACCACTAGTTTTCTAACAATTAATCTTTTTGACATTTTTTTTGATTAGTCAACTAATCTTAACAACTAATTAAAAAAAAAAAATCAAGTGTTTGTTATATTTTTGTGTCCATTTTATTTTGAATACAACTCAAGGGGGGTGAACAGGTACGCACGGATCCGTGGACTGGGGGTGTCAACTGTAAGAGTGGGGGGAATGAAACTTAAGACACTTAGAAGAGGGGTCTCTCTCTCTCTCTGCTGTACGGCTGTAGGCACCAGTGCTGCTATGGATTCCACAGGTTCGTCGGACAAAAATAAATATACGGTCAACAGTAAAACTACGCATCAACTCAAAAAATTGCAGTCGACTAAATTTCATGATCAATTATGTTGACTCATCGCGGCAGCACTAAACTATACAATGAAGACAATTACCATGACTATCACCACAATGTGACTTTTCACATTCGTGTCTGTTTCATCATCTTTTGCACAGTTTTCATCTTATTAATGGTTATCATGTCTGATCTGCAGTAATTATTATTATTATCATTATTGACGTTACTAAACCCATCCATTTAGGCTGAAATCCTCATTTTTATGTAAATGCACACATCCATATGGGTTGAGATCAGCTTTAATATTGTCATTTTGCAATCAATAATTCCCATCAAATGCATTAAAATTTAAGTCATGAGCCTGTTTTTAAAACTTCCTAACACAGACAAGATCAAGAGCTAAATATACTTTTAGCCTCAGTGACTTTTTCCTGGTTAAATAAAGGTTATCTGAAATAAAATAAAGAATATAAACAGTAGAAAGCGCATAAAAAAAAGAGCGTAAAAGGAAAACTGTACCATAATAGTACCAAACTATTTAAGCACAACAGCTATTTGTCATGTGTCTGTATATTTAGATACATTTCGGATTAAAGTTTCCTAAAATCATCTTGTAATTCCCTGACAGGATGACACTCTGCTAATCCAGTGCTGGTGCTGGATGTGACAGGTATGATGCTAGTGTTAGCACTGGTTCTGATTAGTCAGAGCTGACTAGTCAGATCCTGATTTGCACAGTCACAGTGCCAGTAATCCGGCAGCAAGAGGCCACTGTGAAAACACTGATATAAACAGGCTGCAGGCTGAGCTGGAGCAACAACAGAAGAATGCCCACCGTCTTGTGTTTGAGCAACTTACTATTGACTGTGCCTTTGACTGCATCAACAACAAACGCAATGGAAATGAAGAGCGCGATGACCTCCTCTGTCGACCTGAAAAAACAGGAAAACAACAGAACAGACAATGAAAAAAAAGGCACTGAAAACTTCTGATACAAACTGAAATAAAGACATGCACTGTTTCGCTGACGAGACCAATGAAAACACAGTCAATCTTGAGGAAAAAATATAGTTGCTGAAATAGCAGGCAATATATTAATAAAATAAATCACACAATTTAAATGTGTACTTAGACTGTGAGAACATGAGTTTGGGTATGACACGCCAAAATGGAAACAAAAAAGGGCTAAAAGATGATGATATGAAAGATGCGATTAACTGAGATTAACACTGTAAAATGTTGAAAATGATCTAAAAATGCAAAACGTTGACAACTTAAAAGAAGCAATGACATGAAAACAATGCAAAGTATGCTACGTGATAAAATACTGTAACAATGTGAAAATGACAAAAAAAAGAAAATAAAGAGCTAAAAGATGACATGAAAGCTGCGATTAAATGAAAACATTGTAATAGACACGATGAGACAAAAATAATATATAACATGACGACTTCAAAAACCTGATAAGATGAAAATGATGCAAATGACCGTGCAGGTTGAAACATACGGTGTCACAAGACGGAACTGATATGATACGACAACATAAAAACAAATATGAGCTAAAATATGACGACAAAAAACACGCAGTTAGTGGAAAACACTGTAAAAGGTGCAATGAGATGAAGACATGATCTGAACACTGACTGGAGCCTCGTTTCAGACGAAGTTATTGTAAAGGGGCATATACATAATATAGGCTGGACCAGAAAATGAGATCAGATACGAGTCATTTCAGAGGAATTTTCATTTTCACTGCAATAAAATACAATTAAAAAAAGAATGATGATGACGGTTTTTGCCAGTGTCTGTACTGATGCTGCCGTCTTGTGTTATTTGGATACTGTACTTGGCCATATTGTGATTTAGCATTTTTTAATCCCCTATAAATTAACTTCCATAATTAGAGTTTTGATTAAATATGTTTGCTCCTGTTTTTGTAGAGACGCTTAAAAAAAACAGATTTTGAAGTAAACTCCATTTATTAAAAATAGGACCAATGGTCCTGTAGCTCATCAGCATGTTCTATCAACAATCAATACCAAGTTGAATTTGTGAGGTTGTCAGGTTCTGTTCCATGTTATAGAGGCCTGTGGTCTGGATGCACTTCTCCTAATAGAAGTGGGCGGTACTTTGACTGGAGGAGAACTCAACTAATTCAAAGTCCATATATGACTTCTATCAGTGATCAGTAGGAACTATATTAATATCTTTAACCATTTCCATGTTATAAACCATCAAAATATGGCCCATTATAAGTAAAGGAACGTTTGTAATTTTTTTAAAATTTGTCAAAAATTTAAAAAAATCGAAATTTCTCAAAACTGTGACTTTGTAGACATTGTCCCACAGAGGCTATATATAAAATTTTAAATTAATCCGACCTGTAGTTTTGAAGAAGATTGTTGAAATCTAGACATTGGTGAACTTGAGTTTGACCCTTCAAGGTCACTCAAGGTCAAAGGTCATGGACCCAAATGCAAGTCCATACATGACTTCTATCACTGCTCAATAGTAACTATACTGACATCTGAAACCATTTCCATGTTATAAGCCATCAAAATATGGATTATTATAAGTAAAGACAACTTTTACCATTTCAAAAATTCGTAAAAAAAATGCAAACATCTAAATTTCTCAAAAATGTAAACAATCTTTGTAGATATTGTCGCAAGGAAGCTACATATAAAATTTGAAAAGAATCCAAACAGTAGTTTCAGAGAAGATTGTTGAAATGTAAACATTGTTGACCTTGAGTTTGACCTTTCAAGGTCACCCAAGGTCAAAGGTCATGGACCCAAATGAAAGTCCATATATGACTTCCTATCAGTGCTCTATACTAACTATATTAATATCTTTTACCATTTCCATGTTACAAATCATCAGAATATGAACCATTATTAGTAAAGGCAAATTTGTAGTGTTAAAAAATTCGTCAAAAACCTAAATTTCTCCAAGCTGGGTTGGGGCTGTAAGACTGCGATAACATAAACTAACAAAGAGGTTAAAGTGAATTGGACTGGGATGAAACGGCGTTAATTCCAGAGTGTGTGTGTGAGTGAGACCTTTTGAAGAGCTTCATGAGGAGGCTGACGTTGAAGATCCCTCCCAGGATGAGGAAGAGGCAGTTCCAAAGGCCGATGCAGGCGTAGAAGGCTGGGAAGTCCAGGTTGTAGTCGTCACAGATTCCTCGGATAACTGCGAACACAAGCACACGGTCACAGATCTGGTACCTTCTGATCCCATCATTACCGGTGTCCTCCAGGGGACCCCGCTCTGGCTTCTCTCAGGTTCATCAGTGTGGATTTGAGTTTATTAACACGTCGTTCTTTCCTCGTTCATTAAAATTTAATCTGATGGATATTGAGAAGTTGTACTTGGAGGAAAAACAAACACACAGACAGACAGAGACTGAGCCCACAGTAGAGGCAGATCCACGGTAATTTAACCCATAAAGACCCAGTGTTACTTTTGTGGCAGTTCCCAAATGAATTTTTCTCTATTTAACCTTTCTTAAGCAATTTATCACCTTTTTTTTTTTTTTTAATAAAATTACCCTCCGTATTTTATGTTTCTTCAAAAAAAATCAGGCACTTTCCTAGATTTAACTGACTGATCATGTAGATGTTCATAAAAGCTCAGATTAAAGTTAATTGTCATAATATCAGAGAAAAATGAAGAACATGTGACTTCTTCAGTAAAATATACAATTAACTGGACATAAACCAGTGTGTCCGTCCACTGTCACTGATCCAACTCCACGCGTTTAAACGATGAATCAACGTTGCAGAAGACGACAGCGTTTCCACGGTAACTACAGAGCCTCTGAACGTCCAAATGGGTCATATCTGACGACCATGAAAAGACGACAAACTGTGTTTTACACCAATTATTTACATGGATTGACAGTTTAGATTCACAGATGCTTTTGGCCAACGACGGATATTTGGGTCTTTATGGGCTAAAAAAAGAAATGTGACTTTAATTTAATTTCATACAGGTTCAAAACAACACAGCCGCGGCAGTTAAAGCCAGGAAGGAAAGCTAACAAACTGTCCACTTAGTGAATCTGTGAGTTAACACGCCGATCAATATCACATCATTAAGTTATAAGTACATCTGACTATAATTACAAGTGCGTCTTCAGTTCATGTGTTCTTAGGAGTCTTCTTATGGCCTGTTAGACCACTGTAGCCTTATTGAGTCAGCTCATACCTGCAGCTCAAACAGTCTGAAAGTAAGAACAAAATAAAACGGGTAGAAATGTAAAACAGAAATCAAACGGGACGTTCGCTAGGCTCGACAACTCCAAGAGCTCAGAGCTTTAATCAGAGTCTGCGTTTTAACATTATGTTTATATAAAGGAGAACCAAAGGGTGCAGAGCGCAAAAATTACACTGAGTAAGTGATGTCGAAGGGGTTTTAGTTCAGGTTCCATGTACAATGTAAGTAAAATAACAGAATAATAACCTAGAAATAATGACTCCGAATGTTACTTTTCCAGACCTGGAAATTTATAAAATCAAACTCCACACTTTTCATACTTGCGTAGGAACCCTGTGAACAAATACGAACAACCCGGAACGTCTAAAGAAAATTAAGTGCAATTTTAACAATATTCTGCCTCTAACTGTTTTGTGCCTTGTAGATCCGATCCATAATCCACGTGTTTAAATGACAAACTGAGGCCTAATTTTGTTCAAATTACACTTAGTTTTCTTAAGAAATTTCAGTTTTTTTCTGGTTATTCACGTTTTTTGTTTGGATAGCTTGTAAATGTAAATATTTTCATAATTTAACGTTATCTTTTTGCACTAAAACAAAGAGGAAAATGTGGAGTTGTCATTATCTATAGGCTATTATGCAATTATTTTACTTGAGATTAAATTGGGCTGAACGTGGCCCCTGAAGGGAAATGAGTTTGACTCCCCTGGTTTGGCTGGTTTGGATAACTCTTGTCCTCAGAGACCCTTCCGGTATCTGCACAAACCATCAAAGTTTTCCCCGTTTTTCCTCTCCCTCTCATTTCTCTGTGGTCCACTGGGTCTTCCACAGGGCTGATTGGTCAGTGGCGGTCAGCAGGCAGAGCTTTTATAGCTGTTTTGATCTGCTATCTGACACATAACCTGCCCTGGAGCGGGTCAGGTTTGCGGGGTAAATTACCACTGAGCTTTACTCTGGGTGTGAAAGTAAACCACCTTTGTGATACTGAAAACCCAGGCTTGAACCAGAAGTTACCTCGATAACCTCTTAATCCCACTTGGTGATTGTGGCCCCTGAGGTGTTGATATCTTGTTAGAATTCACCTAATTATGGACACGCTCTCTTTGCCGACTGCACCAGTGACAATTATCTGATTGCTTGCCAGCTGAGACCAGCCTCCTTATATTTGTTTCACCAGCTCTGATGATAAATGTGAGTTAAAACATGCAGGGGCTGAGCTCTTTTATTTGAGGATTTTTCATTTTTGCAAAGCGCCGTCCCTTGGTGTTTTCTTGGATATGACCTATTTATCTAGCGTCTAAGTGCTCTCTTTTTTTATTGATACTGTAATATGTACCAGGACCAAACAGCACCTGTCTGTATTAACCTGCATTTATGACTAAGCACAAACATCTCTATTCAGACAAGTGCATGTTGTGTTTCCACGTGTATAGGGACGTTACATTAGCCCACATTATTTGACTAGAGCAGACCTGGGCATTGTACGGCCCGCAGGCCACATGCGGCCTGATGGCTGACCCTGAACGGCCCCCATGAGGTCACTGGCAAATTGAAAGTCAATGCAAATTTATATCATTGTAATAGATGCAACCAATACAACGGCTCTGCTTTTATTTTGAAGGATCTGCTAAATTAATGTGTTTCCAAGCATATTTTAATTAGCATAAGGCTTATGCACTCGTGATTTAGTTTGTTGTTCAGTTTCAGCCCATGAAGATGTCAGCTAATGCCAAAAAAAGACAGACTGATTCAGAATGCAATTTTTAACAAGGCACGGACTTGTAAGTATTTCTTCATTGAAGTCAGAGGTAGAAACAAAAAAAAACAAAAAAAAACCAAACAAAAAAACTGAGATATGCAAACAAAGGAAGCAGGATAGATTTATTGTTTTTGATTTAACGTTAATGTGGAGCTGGTTTTACACATTTTCAAACTAGTTTTTGTGAATATTCATTAAATAGTTGTATTCTGTGCTCCACATTTTCATTGTATTGTTTAATTTACTGTTTTTATATAAATAAATGAATGAATGAATGAATGAATAAATATATAAATATTGACTCAAGCTTTAAGTGTATTGGTCCGGCCCTTAACAACTGTCAAAATTTCTCATGTGGACCCATACAAAAATTAATTGTCCATCCCTGGACTTGAGAGCTTCAGGGCTTCCACAATATGCATGAACCTATAGTTAGCAAAAGCAAAAAATGAAACAACCTATGAATATATAGTTTTGTCAACTACTGAATGGACTCTCAGTTATAATCTTGACACAAAACCATGAGTGACAGACATTGGCTCAATCCCAATTCACCCCTTGGCCCCTCCCCCTTACCCCTCCCTCTTTGTTTTGCACATACATGTGAAGGGGTAGGGGTGTCGCGATTCTTGATCAGATGGAGGGTAAAGGGCTGAGGGGGAGGGCTGTAAAGTCCTCGAAACGGAGATTTTTCAGGACCACACTATAAATGGGGGGGTAGGAGAAATTTCCAATAATTTACAGGGTTAAACAATACTATGACGAGGTTTGCCATGACTTTTTTTTCCCTGCGATGTTAAAAAGTCACTTTGTTTACATCTTTTGGCTCATTTCTTTCATCAGCTCCTTCAGCCACATTGCCATAATGGTCTCATGTTTCCCCAAAAAGTACATGTATTAAATCTATTGTGGCCAGTAAAACAACACATCCTCAGACCATATCTTCCACTTTCATCCACAGAAATATGATTCTAATCATGTTACCAGCCTCAGCCCAGCAGTAAGCTGTTGTTCCTCATTAGATGCGAGCAAATCTGTCTATATATTATGTCTGTCCCTCCCTCT
>JAPQRP010000017.1:31444908-31463227 GCA_037367295.1 Apogon hyalosoma
CCCTCCCTCTCTCTCTCTCTCTCTCTCTCTCTTTTTCTGCCATGCCTCCTGTCCTGACACCAGGGTCCAGCACGTGCATCAGGCTTTGCGCTGCCGTCCTTAAGTGTTACATTAGCTGCACCTTAGCTCTTTTTGTCAGCCTTTGCTTTTTGTTTTACCAGGTGGGTGCGGACGTCATGTTTTCGGCTTTTCTTTTTGACAGGATGCCGTCGCGGGTTGTGTTCGATAGGGTAGGGGTAGGGGTATGTGGTCAGCTCCAACGGTCCTGTACAGGGTTGACCTGAGTTGTTGGCCGGCTCACCTTGGTCCTTGTTTTTTGAAAAATTGGTTCTTTTGTTTGTTTTACAAAAGGGTTAAATAGGAAAAATCAACACCTAACCTTAACAACTAAAAATAAAGAACTTTACCATTTGAATCCTTTTGTCTCCTGTGTTCTCTGTTAAATGTTAGAATTTTCAGGTCATAACAACCTGAACTTCAATCTGAGCTTTTATGAACATCTACATGATCAGTGAATTAAATATAGGAAAATACCTGATTTTCACTGAAAAAACACAGAATAAATGGTGATAAATCACTTAAGAAAGGTTAAATAGAGAGAAAAGTTCATTTGGGATCTGCCACAGAAGTACCACTGGGTCTTTGTGGGTTAAAGCGATTCCATTAAAACCTGTTGAAATGGATCCTGGTCCACCTGATGGGACTGGGGACTCATTGTCAGATCTAGATGATGCTTCTAGATGTATAATTCTTTTTATTTTATATATTTTTTAGTTATTAATATGACCTGATTTTGAGTTCTAGATCGACCTCCAAAAATCCAAACGTCGCCCGATGCCCGAGGCTGTACTGTTCTGTAAATTTCGCTTTGTCCTGTGCTCCGGTGGGGACAATGACATATCTACCCATTATCTGTCTATAACTGCTTATCCTTTGTAGAGTCGCAGAGGGCTGGAGCCCAGATGACACCCCGGTCAGGTCAGGTAGTTCATCACAGGACTGACATTAAGGGACCATTCACGCTTACATTCGCACATATGGGTAAGTTGGAGTCACTTATAGAAAGGTGAAGTCCTGCCATTTCCACTTTTCTCTCGCCACAAGCTCAGAACCACTATAGATGCTGCTGCAGATCTCAACGTGGCCAGACTCGCAGTGATTTCGACCTCTTTTAATTAAAGAACAGAGTGAAATGTACAAGTTGATGAGGTGTTACTGGGAGAAGATGGCCTTTAGGGTGGATCTGGCAGAAGAGCTTTAGGAAATCAGACGAGGTTCACTGTGGACGGACTGAGAATGCATAGGACTGCTGAAGCTGACGTTCACACTTATGACTTTTAGCTCTTATTTTTAGTTTTCATTTGTAGTGTAGGCACCAAAATATCCAGTGTGCAATATTTGTTTGTTGTCAGTCTATTTTTTATTGCGTATTATTACTTACATGCTATTACTTACTACTTATAGATCAAACGTCGCTTTTCCATTGACCCTCAAATTGCACAAATATAACTTGCGCATAAAAACTAGCCTAATGGAAAATGTCTGCGTATAGGTTCTCATTTGCCCAGGTCATGGTTCTTCTTGGTAGTTCTTCTCGGTTCAACTGGACTGGTTTAGCTCTTTTGAAAACTTTTTTCGTCTCTCATCCAAGAGACTTCTTCAGTTCTAATAACTGATGGGGAACCTGGACTTATAAACCTGAAGGGGGAGTGGTCTGTGTAGGTGTTAATACATATGCCCTGACCTTAAGTGTTAGCGTCGTAGAGCGGAAGTGTCCCTGGGGGTAGGGTCGCTGCTGGGTACTGTGTGTGAATTTCAGTTTTTTTCCTATTGGGAAAAATGTCAATTTTGCTAAAACTCTCATTTTTCGATGAAAAGTTTTTGCGCTGGCAAGAGGTTCCGATTTCAGGCATAGCGAAATTGGTATGTCGTGCAAAAACTGCAATGGAAAGACCTTTCTGCGCAATTAGAGTCACATGAACAAAAAAAAATGGGTGTTGACGGACGTTACAACAAGCGAAGAAGAAGAGTTTTAAAAGAAACATGGCGCGGTATGTGCGGACACACCAGGAAACCCAATCATTTTTAAATTTAGTACAAGCCAGAGGAGTAGCGAACATTCTCGATTCAAAACAACAGATATTTATGTTCATCACCATGTTTATGGAATGACTTCTCATGATAATAAATAAATCATTGCACTTGTGATTTAATGGAAAAACTGATACTTTGTAAATATCAGTAAAGTTTTGCACAGATGCTAAATGGAAAAGCAATTATTGTTATGACTACTATTACAGTTATCACTTTATTATAACTTTTATCCTGTAATTATTAAACTATATGTACACACACACACAGGTTATATAGAGGTCTGAAATCTCAAAAATGTCCATGTCACTGTTTTTTCATTTTAATCAGCATATTTTGTTCTTGATTTCTCTCTGGGTGCTCTGGTTTCCTCCCACCATCCAAAGACAGGCCCCTTAATAGGTTAATGGTTAATATAAAATGCCTGTAGGTATGAATGTTTGTCTGTATATGTTAAAGGTGTGGTATAGGTAACATTGTTAACCTCATTGTGATATCTGCTTAACTTTACGCTCCTAACACTGCTGCTTCATTTTTCATCATTGGCTATGACCTGACAAAAATATGACTTAGACAGTAATGCTATGAGGCTAATGATATTTGATAGGCTCCGGCGTTCCTGAGACCATCTTAACAACTAAAATGTATGGATGTGTTGTTGACTTGGCAATAAAAAACTAATAATAATAATAATAATAATAATTAAAAAAAAACTCAAACCTAAATGTCTCTGGATGTAACAGGACAGACCTACAGCCAAACAGAGCAGCAGTCGAAGGCAAAAGTCAAGTCTGGACAGGAAGTAGACACTGACGGCTACCACATCCGACCCGCCCTATATCAGGTATATGGTTGTGATTGACTCTTACTGATGTAAGTCCAGTAGATCAGCCTGTATGGGTGCCAGACTGATCTGCCATTTTCTCTCAGGCTGACTTTTTTCATTAGAAAGCTGTGAGGGCAAACGTCCCCCGTGTCCATGAGAGATACCGAGTGGTGCTGCACTATCTTTACGAATAACTGCGATTTTCCTGACTTGCAATATGAAATTGATGGTACAGTTCAGATGGGATGAAAACATGTAATATATCTTTTGCTGTTGACGATCGTGTACACTGGTGCTGAATAAAGGTCCAGTGGGACTTCTGTTTTCTTTTAACCCATAAAGACCCACTGCTACTTTTGTGAGTTCGAAATGATTTATAAGGATTTATTGTAATAGTACCCTCTGTGTTTTGCACTGTTTCAGGAAAAATCATGTTTTTCCCTACATTTCATTTACTGATCATGTAGATGTTCATTTTTTTTTTTAAATGTTTGACTATTGTTTTAGTTATTCATTTATATTGACATACATGTTGTTTTATTCCATTCCTTCATTTTTACATTGATTTGACGGCATCATGTTATGTAATCTCTGCCCTCTCTACTTGATGAATCAAGAATTAGTGAATCAATGTTATAGAAGATGATAGTGTTTCCATGGTAACTACTGACCCTCTGAACCCCCAAATGGGTCGCTTATTTAGTAAAATTTTAATTAATTTTGTTCATTTTTATTCATTTTATTTCTCATTTGTTTTTGTTAAATGTGTTAGATCTTTTGTTTATTTTTCTACATTTTGTCGCCTCTTATAATTTCTTCTTCCATTTTGTTTGTGGCTTATTATATCCATGTAACTTATAATTTTGTTCCTTTATTATTCTGTTTTGTTCATTTTATTGATCAAGTTGGCTGTTACGGTCATTTTCTGCCTCCATCCACTGTCATTTATTATGTTCAGTATGTTGCATTCTTATGTGAAAATCAGGTAGTTTCCTACATTTAATTCACTGATTGTGATTGATGTCCATAAAAGCTCAGATTAAAGTTGAGGGTTATTATATCAAAACTGGAGAAAATTGAGGAAAAAGTGACTTTTTCAGTAAAATACATCATTAACTGAACCTAAAAAAGCACCTCCATCGACTGTCACTGATCCAACTCCATGGGTTTTACTGGTGGATCAATGTTGTAGAAGATGACGGTGTTTCCATGGTAACTACGGAGCTTCTGAACGTCCAAATGGGTCATATCTGATGACCATGAAAAGATGAAGAACTGTATTTACACCAATTATTTACATGTATTGATAGGATTAATGCATACTTCTGGTTGCCGGTGGACGTTTGGGTCTTCATGGGTTAAGGTGGAGGGCTACTTGGAGAAAATCCGCACAAACTCCACACAGAAAAGCCCCCACTGGCCCTAAAGTTCAAACCCGAACGTGCTAACCACTGCACAGTCGCAGCGACATAAGCCTGGGGCTGTACTCAAATCTAAATTTTCTTTTATTCCACACTCTGCTGTGGACAATGACACATCTGAATTAAAAAATGCCTTTTTGATGATTCAGCTAAGACTTCACTGGTGATTCCACAGGGAGCTCTCAGAAGTACTCTTTGAATCATCGACGTTAACGAGGTTGTCCTAGAAAAAAACATAATCGTATGACCCAAAACGGAATAAACAGACCAACATTTAGACGCGCATTTCATAAAGACCCCAGCGTCCTCGGAAAAATCAAGAATGACAGAGAGATGACAGCAACGGCGAGGGATAAAAGATTTAGGGTATTTTTAGAGAAGTCAGAGGTAGAGTCAGGAAAAGCGACACGTGATTTAACGGGAGACATAAAGCGCTTCTTAGTAAGACGAGCTTTCAGGTTACAGCGGATAGAGAGTAAATGTGCTGTCCTGAATGGGCTTATTAAGTAAATTATCCAATTAGCCAGTGTTTCATTTTCTTGTCGAACATAGCATTACAAAATGTGACAGTGAGGGGTGTACGAGCAGGAACAGCCCTTGGGAAAAATCATCCCTGCCCCGTTTGTCATCTTAAAAAGTTTCGGCAGAACAAAGCAATTTACCTCAACGTAAACAAGGTGAAAAGAAACAACAGCATCAGCAGTTTAGTTTCGGAGCGGGTTGGACGGTTTTATGAAGCCACACACGCTTGTACTACAAGGACTGCTCATCCATTAAATCCCTATACATGATGAAATCATTTATTATTACAAGGAGGTCGGTGTGTGCATTGGCCGTGTTGCGTTTGTGTGAAGCTTGATCGCCAGCTTTTGGCTCAGGTTCGATAAACAAAAAGTCTCGCAGAGGAATTACTGTCCACCTGTTTGCCATTTGCGCTGAACGGTCGATAGAGTGAGGCAACGGGAAGGAAAACCATAAAACACAACAACAATCTGGCCGAGTTTGTTAAAGTATAGGAACGTGGGGTGTTTTTTTGCGGGTGGTCAGACGGCAATTTTGAA
This sequence comes from Apogon hyalosoma, assembly GCA_037367295.1. Classification (NCBI taxonomy): domain Eukaryota; kingdom Metazoa; phylum Chordata; class Actinopteri; order Kurtiformes; family Apogonidae; genus Apogon; species Apogon hyalosoma. Next base: position 31,450,308 of record JAPQRP010000017.1, read on the forward strand.
GGCGGGTGGTCTCTCTCTCTTGGGTTTTTTTCTACCTCATTTTTATCATTTTCTGTTTCCTCTTGATTTCACCTGCTCTCTCACCCTATCTCTCCATCTGTCTTTCTCTATATATCCCTCTTTCACTGAGTGGCACTGAGCCTTTCAAGCCCTGGGATAAACACCTAACAAAATCCTGCGCTATGAAAAAAAAAAAAAAAAAAGAGGGGAAATGTCTGGGAGCCCTGGCCTGTCAACGGCAACATTAGGAGGAGATGTTGGTCCCTGGCATTGAGCAGAGAGCCCCTCTGGAGGTGTGTAAGTGTGTGTTAATGTGGGAGAGTGCGCGTCCATGCACGTGTAGCTAAGGGGTGGGGAGTTCTGACAGGACTGTGAGAGATGTAAGGTCATTTACCCACTGAGGAGGCCTGGCAGGAGTTGATGCTGATTGATTAGGGGGAGAGAAAAGATGGAAGAGTCAAGCCAGCCGAGCGAGGAGGAAGGAGAGGAGGCGGAGGCGGAGGGGAGGGAGAGGGAAAAGAATTGGGAGCAAAAAAAGGGAAAAAAAAAAAAAAAAAAAAAAAAAAGCTTGAGATGTGTAAATGCGTGTCCGCAGTCTCGGCTCTCCACTGAGCTCTGTGACAAAAATGAGACAATTGAGAGGAAGAGGACGGCGGGAGAGGAAGGTGGAAGATGAGAGCGAATGTAGAATACTTCTTCCACTGAGCCGCCGTGGGACCTAATTTTTGGAAAGATGTGTACGCTGGAAAATGTCAAGAGACAATTTTTGATCCTGTCTGAATTGTGCCTTGTCTGGGTAGCAAATAACCCATCATATATTTTATTAATGATATCATGTTAACAGAAATAGGTGCATTTATTTGCATTAAAAAAAAACATGAGAGTGGGAGCAGGTTTCTATTTGAGAGCAAAAAATGCAGAATAAATGCAAATAAAGACTGTGTTATGATGTGTAATGTAATATGTATGTATGTGTGTACAGTGTAGCATAAATGTATGATGTGTTTTACTTTGTTGAATGAGTACACTGGATTGTACTGGTTTATGTGCACTATGTTGTTTTATATAAGGACTAAAGATAGAAATTAACCCATAAAGACCCAGTGCTACTTTTGTGACTGTTCCCAAATTAATTTTTCACTATATTTAACCTTTCTTAAGTGATTTATCACTATTTTTTATATTATCCTCTGCATTTTGTCTTTTTTCAGTGTAAATCATGAATTTGCCTATATCTAATTCACTGATAATGTAGATGTTCATAAAAGCTGAGGGTTATTATATCAGAAACAGAGAAAACTGAAGAAAAAGTGACTTTTTCAGCAAAAATATTAACTGAACATAAATGAAATGTCTTCATCCACTGTCACTGATCCAACTCCATGGGTTTTACTGGTGAATCAATGTTGTAGACGATGACGGTGTTTCCATGGTAACTATGGAGCCTCTGAACGTCCAAATGTGTCATATCTGATGACCATGAAAAGATGATTAACTGTATTTTACACCAATTATTTACATGGATTGATAGGATTAATGGATCAACAGGTTTAAACAGTTTAGCGCTATAGATGATTTTGGTCAATGGTGGATGTTTGGGTCTTTATGGGTTAACCTTCGCTACTATCTTATATATTGGCACAATATTTATTATCATGCAGTCCCTTTGACACCCCCCCCCAAAAAAAAAAAAAAAAAAAAATAAAAAAAAACAAAAAAAAAACCACACGACGGTATGTGCCAATATGCAAGATTATAGCTAAGGTTAATTTCCATGTTTAGTCAAATTTCAAAAGAACAGAGAAGACTATAGTTTAGGGGGTGGAGTTAAGGCCAAGGTTTCATTATGAGCACTGGCATCAAACATCAGCTACAACTTATCGTTGCTGTCAGCTGGAAACCTCATATGTCTAAAATGGTTGTTTTTCAGGAAACTAGAAAAATGATGTATATTGTAAGTAAATGAATGGAGTTAAGAGCTGTAGGCAGAAGCTGTTTTCAACACTTTTCATGGGGTAAATATTTCTAAAACCATCAGGCCAACGTGAAGACTGACCAATAGAATTGTTTTATGAAAAAAAAAAAGGGCCAAAAATAGACTCACAAGGTTTCCACCCAGCAGCAACAATGAGGTGATTATGTCAATTTAAAAGTTAATTTTCACAGTCGGACACGTCACACTGAAGTATCAAATTGTGAAAAAATATAATTAGACAGATGACTGTTGTGGAAATGTTTCTCTGCTGCTGGTGAATAATGAAAAAGAGGCTTCAGCCGGCTGACGAGGTTTTTATTTCTTTGCAAAGAAAGGTCAATCTGCGCACGAGCAGTGATTGTGACGAAAGACCCCGAGCTTCTAGCAAAAGCCACCTTTATAGGGTGGAAACCATCTCTCAGGTGACACCTACAGGGGTCTTCAAAAGGGCCCTTTTGGTTCAGTGGTGGGCCCCGGGTTTTACACTTAGGGTGTTTTCACACTGGGTATCTGGATCAGTGCCGTACCTGGATACGTTCACACCTTTCCCACAGATGTTGCGTTCACAAGCGCGTACTGCGGCCCGTGCCCGAGTACGAGTGGGTGTTCCAGGGTCGAAACAGTAGGTGGCGGTGTGGAAGGAAATCTGTCGCTATCCAACAAACGCAGAAATCAGAAGAAGACAAACCCTTACGTCATCAACCAAGCGACTGTTTTGTTCATTTATAGTGGCAATAGTGGCAATACCTTTCTATCTGTTGCCTGTTTGTTTGCAAAGAGAAAAAGAGCGACCTTCGTTGCCCCTGATATTTCACCCAGTGGTTGGGTCAATAAGGCGAGCCTGGAGCGCTGTCTATGGTCTTGGGGTGATTAAGTCACTTCCGTTGCCAGAATAGTGATTAGGTCACTTCCGGTCTCGGGCACGGATCACTTTCATAAGGCAACGTCCCGTACTGGAGTCCACACAGTCCGTACCCAGGACTACCTTCTCAACTGGACTCAAGTATGATATACGGTACTCGCACACGGAACATTTGCATTCACACTGATAAAACTAAGCGGACACTGGGGTCAAACGTACTCGGGTACGTACTCGGGTTTGCAGCGTGAAAACACCCCTAGTCAGGAACATGCAGTCACCTTTTGTTGCTTATTTACACACGCAATAAGACACCTCGGTAGGTTCCATATAAAAGCAACAGTGGGGGGTGTTGGGGAAGGAGATGAGACAAAGAAGCTAAAATTCCATTCCATTACACACCCAAGAGACAACATAAGTTTATCTGTGAATACGTGGCAGCAGCTGTCGGCACCAACACACTATCACTTTTTCTCATGTTGGCTGATGTATACGGTGCGAGACGAAACACAGTCTCATATAAAACCTCGACTTTACCTGGAATGACAGCTTTGGAAAGTTCACTACGCTATCAAATCAGTACAGAGTCAGACCCATGGGCTCGATTGTACGACAAGTGACTTAGTGAAGTCCCCCTTACCGATGAGGCTTTAGATAATCTTGTTGACATGCCCCTGAAGGCTTCCAAATCTGATGAGGGATGATAGCTAGGTCACTGTTAGCATGCTAAAGTTGTACAAAAAAAACCCCATGATTCAACAACAGCAGGGCAGCTTTAAGTCTTTTGTCCAAATCAGTGTACAAATAAGATTGGACAGTATTCTTAGAGACTTGTGATGTTAAATTGAGCATGCAATTCACAGATGGTGTTGTCAATGATCTGCAAACTGAGCAGAAAAGTATCAAGAGCAAGATTAGCAAGTTTGAATCTGACGTCGCATGAGCAGAAATAAGAGGATTGGTGGGTGTGTTTCCATGAAATGTCAAGAGAATGTGAAGAGAACTTAATAAAAGACGCAAAATATGTAAATATATATTATGTGTGTTTCCATGAAGTGGTTTGGAATAAATAGTAATAATAAACAAAAGCAAAATGAGCAAAATGTGTAAACTGGATTTAGAGTCTGCAACTTGGAAAGCGGTTTTAAAAATATCAGTTTCTATTACCTAAAATGCCAAGTAACGGGGAACGAGGGCGAGAAATGTAAAAAAATATATAAATTTTGCAAAATATTTAAGGTAGTCTGTTTAGGGCATAATAAAAAAGTATGAAAGTGGCCTGGGTCAGATTTGAAAAAAAAAGGGATTTGTGCTGTTCAAACTGCCTTTAACAGATCGGATACAGGTCACATATGGGCCAAAAATTCGGATTTGGGCCAAGTTTGCCTGCAGTCCGAAGCCACACAAACGCAGGGAGGACACGCCGACTCCACCCTGGCAGTGAATACCTCAGTTCACATGTCGAGGAAAGTTAGTGAGTGTTCAACGATTACAAGCTTAGGCCACTGGGAATGAGTCATCCAAACACACGCTGCGCTGAAATGTGTTAAAAATCGCCTAATAGCCTGACACAGAAAGCGGGTGCACACAGGCTGCTGCTGCTGCCCACCTTGAGGGGTTTCTGGCTGCGGGGGTCTGTCTCCTCCATCCCCAGAGCGGTGGGCTGCTGGTTGGTCGCTGTCAGCTGGTGCCTCTGGAACACCAATGCCTCCTTAAACTCCTCCTGCGTCTTCGTCTCTAAAAGCTTTTGCCGGAAGGAGATGTCGGAGAACAGGGTTGCGAACGTCCTGCCCAGCTCCATCGCCGTCTTGGTGCTTTTCTGTGAAGGAAATAAGCGAATCAAGGCAGTCGAACATTAGGAAAATAACAAGAACTGACAGTTTGTGGCACATTTTCGTGTTCGTAGATAGTAGCTACATAATTCTCCTCTGTAAATGTCCTGGCTGGTGCAAATGCACAGGTGCAAAATGCTGTTCCACGACTGAAAAACACATTTACGATGCATTTACATTTTGTTAGCCTCATAGCATAATTGCCTAAAAGTCATACACCATATGGACAGAAGTATTGGGACATCTGAATACAAACAAATGCAGGTGTTTCTTTTATAACAGGGGTCTGGGATACATGTTATAATATAGTTTTATACTGTGAAAAATATCATTGTATTGGTTTAAATTTTTATCTTTGCTTCCAAAATGCCTCAGACAATGGCTTCTACTTAATTTCTCTCAACACAGATTTTTTTTTTCAATAACTATATAACTATAATTATGGTTTTTAAATGTTCTGCCTCTAAACTTCACGCTCTGAGTGTAAATAGTAATTATTTTCTACCACAACTAACCATCTACTTTCTTCACATCTCATTTTGTAAGAAAAATCTCCCATTTAACTTAAAGGAAATACTGATGTTTGTGAACTATATGGGCAAAACTATTGGGACACGTCATGGCTACAGCTCATAACATGTCCTGTTCATGCTGATTTGAGATAAAAACATCAATATTAATAATCAATATGATTTTTTTTGTTCAAAGTGTTTTTATTACACGTTGAGTCATCTGCCAAAGCATAATACAGTCATAACTTTTTTATACCCAAACCCATGAACACTCCCACCCTGTTGCACCATAAAAAAAATGATAAAAAAAATAAAAAATAACAATAATAATACATAAATAAATAAATACAATAAATAAATAAGAGACTCAGATATTAGTCACAGACTAGTATTAATAAGACTACTCTTGTATGTGATTCAGAACAGGTTGCCAGGTGCTGAAAAACTTATTGGCACATCCTCTTACAGAACACCTAATTTTTTGCAATGTTGAATAATGTAAAAGATCCAGACAACAAGATTTAAATGTCAGAGGTTGTTTATTTTTCCATTTAAGTAGTATTAGTCTACGAGCTACAAGAATGGTAAAGGCAATCAAATGTTTATATTTTTGATTAAAATGAAAAGAATGTGATTTAATGCCAAATGTTGTAATTGTTGCCTCAGGTTCAAAATGAGACCCTTACACATCAGAAAGAAATGTAAATATTAATAATCAATATGATATTTATCACAATATAAAACTACATGATGACATTTGTGATTGTTGTTTTGTATCCCAGTTAGAAAAGAAACACCTGAATTCAACGTGCCCATATACTTTTGTCCATATAGTGGATGACTTAGGCAGTTACGCTATGAGGCTAACGATGTGTGAATCTGAGATGATGAGTAGTCTTAAAGCTGCAAATTCAAGCTGAAAATGCCTGAAAATTAAAATACACTATCCTTACAGACCTTTCTCCTCTGTCCAAATCAAACGGCTAAATATAGACCGGTGACCTGACGTTGTTACACGCTGCAGTGGAAAGGTAAAGACACTTTTCTGAGCTTCCGTGTTATATATTTATCTAAAATATCTGTTGGGAAACACTGGTATTCGGCCAAAATCATCTCTAACCGAGTAGGTTTTCTTCAGCCCCAAAACAGAGAGGAGTTAGAAGACATTTATCCTGATAGAAATGACAAAATATCAAAAGGAAGTTCTGGAATATTTACCCAGTGACTCCAAAAATGTATCAGGCACTTTGGCTTTAATATGCATCATTATCATTCATAAGGTATTTTCAGTGGGAGGTAGTTAGTTAGTCTATCCTTTTCCTGTTCTTCTACTGCTATTATTCTGTTTTATACTTTTTTTGTAAATCATGAATCTTTATACAAAAATCCTGTCACATATTTTCCTGTCACTGCTGAAACAGTGTATGAGACTGATTTTAGCCTCAGTTCTATATTTTTGGTCAGAAGTCTGTCTGCCTCCCTCTCTGTTATGGCTGCATGAATGTCTCATCATGTTAATGGAAATGTGTTTGGATGTCTGAAAGTCAGTGTGTAAAAGCACACATTTTCTGGAACATTTTCCACACTTTTTTGGGTGCTACTGCAGAAAATGTAGTTTTCCTGAGAGTACAACTCCCACCCCCTCAGTTCTGCCCCAAGGGAACTGAATATGGAAAAAAAATATGAACAGAGGTCATTGAAGAGAGACAAATGGTGTTCTGATCCTGTTTCAATTGTGTTACCATTTCCACATATGATGTTTGTCAGTTTAACCCTGTAAAGCCTGAACCATTAAATCACTGACAGACAATTCCCGTTCTTTGAAACTGAAGCCTTTATTGGCCTTTTTTTTTTTTTTTTTTTTCAAAAATCAATTTCTATGAATGCGTTTCAATTTTGTATCGAATTTGATAGATCAGGTCTCAATGCTCAAATATTGTTATTTTTGAGCAAACAATAACATAATATAACACAAACATGTCTCACAAATTGGTAACTCCTTTTCAAAATTGTCAAAGTTTTGCCTCCTTCCTTATTAATGACAATCTTAAATATATAATTTTTGTTCAATATTTTTATTGTTTTACAAAATAGCCAAGTAATTTGGAATACAAAGGAGAAAATAAATTAAAAAATACAAAAGAAAGAAAGAAAATTTAAAAAAATTAAGTAAAATAAAATAGCGCATACAACTCAAGATGATAAGGCACATGATGCTGTATCACTAGTAAACTAGCAAATTAATTCATTAGTTAAAATTAATGACAGTCTTGTAATGTCACTGGAAAGGCCTCTGGTGAACGAATTCCTCCCCCCTGGTGGATTATCCATGTATTGCATGTATCGAATTGTATACATCAGGTTTTTCGAGAAAAAACATATCACAGTGATCATGTAGAGGGCTTCAAAACTCATGTATCAAATATGATACTTTTGGTGTTATAGGGTTAATTCTACAAACCAAGAAAGCCCTGGGTTTTGGAAAAGACAGTAAAGAAATATTTAGTTCGTGTTAGACAGCTGAATGGACTGCATCTACTGTCGCATATGATACACCAACACCAAATTATGCAGTTATGGTAATAAGCCAATTATGCTATAAGGCTAGAGAACGATTCAACAGTTTCAGCACGAACTGTGACTTTCTTGACTTGGAAAACAATCTTTTAAAGTGTCAACCATCATATGTGTAAATGATGGAATAACTCAACAGCAACCAAAAAATATTACTCTCCTCTCACCTAATGCAGTGTTTTTCTAAATGACACCCCATGTAATATACCTGGAAAGGGGCGGGACTTCCACTCTCTATAGCAGGGGAGTCAAACATGCGGCCCACGGGCCAAAACTGGCCCACCAAAGGTTCCAATCTGGCCCGTGGGATGAATTTGCAGTCTGGTGTCGAGCTACTTTTAGTTCAGGTTCCACATTCAGCCCAGTTGTGATCTCACATAAAATAACAGCATAATAAAATATAAATAATGACTCGCTTTGTTTTAGTGCAAGAAACTATCCTTTAACATAAAATGTGAATAACCTGAACAAATATGAACTCGAAATGTCTAAAAAAAGTTTGATTTCAACAATATTCTGCTTGTTACTAAATGTTTTGTGGCCTTTGTAGATCCAATCCGATCTGGAATACACATGTATAAATGATAAACTGAGGCATAATATTGTTAAACTTGCACTTATTTTTCTAAAGAAATATCATTTTTTTCAGGATTTTTGTTTGGATAGTTTGTAAAGGTAAATATTCTCATAACATAATGTTATTTTTTGCACTAAAACAAAGAAAAAATTAAACTTTTCAACTACTTACAGGCCATTCTCCTATTACTTTACTAGTCCGGCCCACTGGAGAGCATATTGGTCTGAATGTGGCCCCTGAAAGAAAATGAGTTTGACACCTCTGCTCTATAGCGTCTTTAAGATCAGGTCAAAAGTATCTAAACACTGTAACAACCAAAATTATTTATTCCTCTTGAGACCCAGGAAAATACAAGTTTTGGCTTTTTTTTTTCCCACTAAATAATTGCCTTCATTGGGAACAGCATGATGCAACAGTTTTTTCAGATGCATTTTTAAAATTCTTACGGAATGTTCTTTGCAGTGGACAGTGTTTTGTTTTTACTTTCATTAAAGCTGTGAAACTCTTGTCCCCTAGAGGATGAAAATGCATTGCTGGGTCTAAGGAGGATATATGTTCTACTGCAGCCATGAGAGGGAGAGATGAAGGATGAAAATGAATATTAGATGGAAATTACTTCATGTAATTGTAATTATTTGATATATACGAAGCTCAAATATTATATTGGACTCAATAGATAGCTGAAGGATATTTGTAAATACGTAAGATTATCAGACTTTGATGCTTTTTGATTGTTATACGGCACTTTGCACTACTACTACTTCGCAGAATGGCTTTAATATGATTTGCAATGGTGTTGGATGATATATGGTTTACTGAGAGGCAACATTTGTCTGCTTCTACAATTGGATTTCCCTAGATTTGCTGGATTTCATGTGGGCTTTTTGTTATTGTAATTCCACACGCGTAACAAATAACGCTGTCACAATGCACAAAGTGCAGCAGAGTGATGGCAGTGACGTTCTGGCAGCATCTGAGACAGTGTGGTCTGGTGCCAGGGAAGCCTTGTTTGCTAGGAGGTGGTGATACTAACATAGCCCAACTCCGTGTGTACAGCAGCAGCTGCAGCAAACAGAATACCTAAAGCCTATAAGCTTTTTCCACAGTGGTAACTGAATTTCAACCAGATTATTCTGCCTTTTTGCCGTGCAGAGGCAGAGGATACCCTGTCCTCTGTTTGACTACAAGTTTGAGAGGCATGCTTGAAGGAAGGCTTTCAAAGATGACCCTGAAAACTTTCGCTTTTGCGTGGGACTGCAAACTTGGTTAGTTTGGTGCACAAAAATTACAGTGCAAAAAATAATCCATAATCCACCTCGCTGCAGTCGATAGGTACGGTCAAAACAGTAGTTTAAGCAATAAATGCATCAATAAATCACCAAATGTATCTCTCTCAGAGATAGAGGTGGCAACGTCACACACAAGTTGCCGTTAAGTTATAGCATCAAATCACTATATTTGGGCTATAACGAACATATTGTTTAAAGGCTCAGAAGTATACTATTCTGTGGGGTTGTTTTTCCACCCGGATCAATGCTGTGAATTCACTTTAACAACATATGAACTGACACATGAAGAAACAAGCTACAAACTTTCCATTCCCACTTCTCTAACCTATAGTTGGTGAGCATTTAACCCATAAGGACCCAAACATCCACGGCTGACCAAAAGCATCTACTGATCTAAAATGTTTAATCCACTGACCTTCTCAATATATGTTGTATGTATATGTTTGTCATCTTTTCATGATCACCAGATATGTCCCATTGGACGTTCGGAGGCTCCATAGTTACCGTGGAAACACTGTCATCTTCTACAACATTGATTCACCAGTAAAACCCATGGAGCTGGATCAACGACAGTGGATGGACACACTGGGTTTATGTTCAATTAATTATACATTTTACTGAAAAGTCACTTTTTCTTCAATTTTCTGTTTTTGATTTATTAACCTTCAACTTTAATCTGAGCTTTAATGAACATCTACATGATCAGTGAATTTAACAGAGCAAAATATTTTATTTATACTGATAAAATACAAAATACAGAGGATAATATTATAAACAAATGGTGATAAATCACTTGAGAAAGGTTAGATTTAGAGAAAATTTCATTTGGGAACTGACATAAAAGTAGCGCTGGGTCTTGAGGGGTTAACACTAAACAGATTTTCAGTGGAAGTTTTGAAGGTCGTTGGCTTGATTAGCCGGGTTTGACAGTGAAAATGTGGATGTAGAAAGTGAGAAACGTCGCTATTAACACTATGTAAAAGATCTCTGAGGCCGACAGTACATGAATGTGTCAATAGGCGAGTTCAGATACGAGTTTATTTGATTGAGTGAATGGGGAAAAAAAGGGTCATGCCTTTCAGCACACTCACTTTAGTCAAAGAAAAGGACAGAACAAAAAAGCTGCAAATATTGTGAAGTTTTGTAAATTGTGGATGATGAAAAGAGTACACCGTTACAGACGCTAGATCTGCCAACCAAAGGAATTCCTATTATCATTACCATCGTGCCTCTGCAAAGATTTTTATTGCACAGGCAGTCATCATCAGGAATAATTGAGACAAAATAGTGCTTTATGTTTACTTGAGGCTCCGATTAATGTCTGTGAGAACGCCATTAGTGGTTGTGATTGCTGCCTGTAAGACTGGCAAGGAGGGCACTTATGGAGAGGCATGAAGGGGGTGGGTGGGGGTTGGTTTATAGGAAAAAAAATAGATAGAAACCAAGCAAACAAACAAACAAAGCGAAAACACAATGCAGTTGGCTGAAGCGTCGCTGATTACCCGCCTAACCCTGCGGTTCGTTGGTTTGTTAGCTTGGGCAAATGCTAAGCGCAAGGCTAACATGAAAACATCCCTTCCATCCTGTCATTTTTTTTCTGCAGAAAAGAGGTTGAGTGTTGCGGGGGTTGGGGGGGGTCCATCTGGAGTGGGGCAACAATCAGAGCCATCTGATGACAGCAGAGTGATATGTGCATGTTGGTGATGAAGCAGTGGAGGACAGGGGTGTTGAGTGGCACGAAGAGTTCATGTTTTGATGGCAGAGAGGGGTATTAGAGGATATGCAGCACTAGGGATGGGCATCGAGAACCGGCTCCCAGTTGCTCAGTTCCTTGGATTTGCCTGCCTTTTTAACGATTCTGCTTATCGATTCTGCCTTTGTTGCCCATGCGTGATGATGTCACATGCTGTAATGTTTTGGTTTAGAACGTAGCCAACATGGTGTTGAAGCAGAAACGCTTCAAAGTGCGGCTGTATTTAACGTAAAAACAGGACACCAGGGCAACTGGTAACACTGGCAAAGCTTCCATTTCTTCAAAGGGGGGAACCTCTCCACTATCCTCAAACATTTGTCCACACAGTGTGCAATTCATTTACAGGAATGCCACACGTTTGATATGCTACTTAGCAAAGCTTGTGAATCTAGCGGCAGAGCGAACACCAGACATCCAGGCCTGGTTCTGGGGGGGGCAACAAACATCCTGCCCCTTCAAATAAAAGTTTCTGAAGGTAGGGAAAAGGAAAATGAGGTGATCAGCAACAGGAAACAGGAATTAGTAGAGCGTCCTAAGTTTCAGTTTCACTGCACCCCCCCAAAAAACAAAAAAACGGGCTTGGCTTCATCTGTTATTGTTATTTGTGCATGCTGTATATGTTCTATTTTCTGTGCAGAAATATAAAAGACAGTTGATGCAAACACACCTGCTTGCACTCTTATTCCCTCACCCAATGAGAATCGATAAAGAATCGGATCGATAAGAAAAACTGATAATGGAATCGTAATTGCTAAATTCCCATCCCTGTGCGGCGCTCTCCGTCGACTACAGTCGGCGATCAGAGCCGAGCAAAACAGCATCCATTCCATGTACATGGTGGTGACCCCAAAGGTCCAGCCTACAGGACACTGATGCCCACATAAGACACGCAGAGGCTGCTGGACAGACATGAGTTCAGACTGCCCAAGAGCTGCTATCACTGGAAATGGAGACGCAGCAAAAACAAAGGAAAAGTCTAAAAGAATAGAGAATTAAAATTTAAACAAGTGGAGGAGAGATCTAAGCAAATGCCCTCAAATAAAAATCATTACTCAGAAAAGACAAAAGCCTCAGACGAATGACGAAAAAAGCTTTGATTTTGCAGTTGCAGTTTACATATTTAGCTGAATTATTTACAGTGTCTCTGAATGCAATTTAAGGCTTTTTTATGTCCATATTGACAGTTTAGTAGGAGGACATAGAGGAAAGCTAGCGATATGAATACAGAGTACATTCTCCTGTAGCTTTTTCTGGTGGTTTTAGGCTTTTCTGCAATGTTTGTCGACTTTAAGTTTGTTGTCTGTCTCTTTTCAACCAGATCTTGTTAAACTTACCCTTATTACAAAACAATTTTAACATATTACTTGAGGAAGAAGCTATTTTTTGATTAGAGAAGACAATGCGTTAGCCCACACACTGCAGAGCAATATATTGAGTATACTGCAAAAATTTAAATCTTACCAAGTGTATTCTTCTCATTTCTAGTCCAAATATCTCATCACACTTAAAATAAGACATAATCACCTAAAGAGTAACTTTTCCGTGAGAT
>JAPQRP010000017.1:31472726-31493161 GCA_037367295.1 Apogon hyalosoma
GGTATTATTATATTTGTCCAAACAAATGGACCTTTAGTTGGACCAGGCATTAAAATGAACAAGAAACGGAAGAAAACAAGGGGCGGTCTAATAATTGTTTCCGTGACTGTATGCTTGATGTAATTTTATTTATTTCATAAACTAATCCCATGGGCCAGATTGGACCCTTTGGTGGACCGCTTTCAGCCCTACTCTACAAACTCTGCTTTGGCAACTAAAAAAAACATTATCATGAAGCATAATAGTGGTGTACGTCAACCACCTTAACTTTTAGTCAAGGTAATCACGTACTATAAATGGTCGTAATCATGTGGGAATACACTACAGAGCCAGCTAAGGTGAACAAAACTGTAAAAAAAAAAAAAAAAAAAAAGGGAAGTGAGGCGCTGAGGTCGCCGATGTGCCTGGTGTGATCAAGTGGGAGACTAATTAAAACAAGCACATTTGATACTTGTCAGTTATGTGGATATTTCTACAGGGTTTCATCAGCTTTTGGTATGCAAACACCGCTGTATCCCGACACAGAGGAGGAAAAAAACAGATGTTCACAAGCAGCATATCAAATATGACAAACTTCAATGGAAAGCGATGAAAAAAAAAAAACAAGACGGCAAGACCGGATGGCTGGATTGCCCTCTTTGATCTTCTAGGATTCTTGGAGAATTCTCTAAATGCATTATCCACATAGTTTGGTTTGAGGGAGAAAACAGTTTGCAATTTCTGTGAATTGTACGAGGATAATGCAATCTGTTAAGAATTGAATTGATGAATATCCAAAACTTCTTCTAACTGTGGAACATCTGTGGTGCAGGTACAACAATTATACTGTTGGAGAATATTTCCTGCATTTATATGGAGCGTAATATTCCACTAATTGTTTTCCTAATCTCACCTGTATATGTCCTATATTACCTGCATTTATCCTTATCTGTTGTATATATTTGTCATCTGTACTATAGAGCTAGCTTTTGTATATCTTGGTAGTTTTTGTAGTATTTTAGTTGCATATGTGGGTGCTTCTACGAAACTGGGTTCATTTTGGTACCTGCACTTAATAATAAAAGAGAAATGTAGACATATTTCCCACAGGATGAACCTAATGATGACCTCAGATAAATGCAAAAAAGATATATACTCTTGCTCTGAGCCATCCCATAATTAATTAATTTTTAATAAAATACTGGGGCTTAAAATAGGACCCAAATATGGACAGTTAAATCTCCCTAGGTGTCAGTGCATTAGATCTGAAAACACGGCTGTGAATGGTCTTATAATGACTATAAATAAAGACACTGTGTTAAATGTGTTGATCCTAGTGGTTTTTCTAATCCAGACATGTGGGTTTTTCATGAGTCTACGTCTCATTCCAGGTTTCGTGTGTAACCCATCGTGTCCACTTGCGTTACATGCAGAACCTGCCCAGTTAAACACAAATAACTCTTGAGTGATTTGGCAACAGCGGTCATTTTAGTGAAACACTCTGCGTTACATAATTAGTTCAATTCCCAAAATGTACCTGTGAGAGAATAGAGATATTACAAAAAAAATAAAAAATAGTAGCGTGTAATTTTCGTGTCCTTTTTACCATGTTACACGCAGATTTTTGTATAAAAAATAAACAAACAAACAAATAAATAAATAAATAAATAAAAATGTGTTTTATCTGAAAGATAGTTTCTCTTTTATCTCAGTCAGTATTTATTTTTCAAACAGACCCACAGTGCTTCCAAACCTGCTTCATAACATTCGTCTACATCTGGTTTGGATTTTTAGCCCCATGTCCTGCTTTTTAGGACCAGTTTCGTAGAAGCACCCAGATATATTTAATATTTTGTTCAGGAGCTATGTGCACATGCCGACATTTTCAGTATTTTGTGTTTTATTTTTAAACAGTCTTCTTGCACTAAGTGTTTTTGCTGGTAAATAGAACAGAGCTGCTAAACTGATTTTCATTGTTCCTGTGACAGTAACAATCAAGATCTATTCTATTCTATTCTATTCTATTCTATTCTATTCTATTCTATTCTATTCTATTCTATTCTAATTGTAATCTACTAACTATAATAAGAATAAAGTCTTTTAAGGATAAAAATGACCTCAATCAGATGTATAATCTTTGAAAATCCATTTGATAGTAAAATATTCGAGCCTAATGATCATGTAAAAATATGATCATTTCTCTGTGGTTGGAGAAAAAAAACCCAAAAAAAACCATGACGGTAGAAAAACAAACCTGATCTAATGCACAAAACCAGAATCCGTCGACTACCAGTTACTGTTCCATCAAATTAGACGCCTCACAGCAGGGGGAACCAATTTGTGTGAGTCAAAAAAAGTTAGATTCTGATGAGATGCTTGAGGGCATCTTATCTATTCTCCAAGACTGGGTCCCAAATCACAGGTGGGTTGTGGGGATTTTATTTGAATTAGTAACTAAAACTGAAAACAACCAAAAAAGAAACTTTCAGGATGCAGCGTGAACGTTTTGTTTCTGGCAATTGTGCAAAAAAATAAATAAATAAATCAAATCACTAAATCTACTTGAACAGGCTAGCACACAGTGTATTTGTTCTTAACTTCTAAATAAACGTACTATTTTGTTAAATTTCTGAACCATTTGTTTAATTCCAAAAGTGTCCAAAATGGCTGGTGTAGCCATTTCAAGATAATATGAAGAGTTGATCTGGATATGAATGACAATGAGCCAATTTACATGCACACTAATATTCCGATCATTATCTGATTTCTGGAGTTATCACATTATTAAAGTGACCGTGTAAACAGCATAATCTGATCGGTTTTATCAGATAACAGCAGTAATCTGATTTTGAGAAATCAGATTAACACCTGGATTTCTCCCCAATTTAAGAACACTGTATTTGTTCTGAAATTCTAAATAAATGTACTATTTTTTTTTTTTTTTTTTAAATTTCTGAACCATTTGCTTAATTTCAAAAGTGTCCAAAATGGCTGGTTATTCTAGGATGACTGTATTTGGTTCTGTTGTGATCACACTGCAAAAATCCCAATCTTACCAAGTGTATTTTTCTCATTTTTAGTCCAAATATCTCATCACACTTAAAATAAGACAGACTCACCTAAAGAGGAACTTTTCAGTGAGATATAAGAACTGATTTATAGACAACAGATCTGGAAAATCTGATTTCAAGAAATCTTACCAAGATAATTTCCACTTGTTCCATTGGCAGATTTTTTTTTTGCATAATTCAAGCAAAAAAAATACATAAAATATACTTGTTAAGACTTTGATTTTTGCAGTGCAGTTACGTTAGAGAATCTCTCATCAGGATGAAGACATATTGTCCACGTATCTGCAGCTGGAGTGGAAAAAGGCCACGAGTCCCTTTGGCAGAGAATCCTTACATTATGCTCAGAGGTGACCTCAATAAAATCTCCTGATCTTATGCTGCCTAAAAGATTAACTGTGGTCTCAGACACTGGTACACACATACACTCTTCAACATACACACAGAGGGAATGATTGGTTTCCTTCAAAGTGGGGGATGTGGAGGACACTTTGAAGGAGGTGATTAAAACACAGGAGGGCTCCATACAGCAGTGGCAGATGAAACACTTACTGTATATTAGGTTTCCGTCCTAACCAATCAGCGTGCAGGACAGAGATGCTATGAAGTCACATGGTGATGAGAGGACCACTAGGACTGGGTCAACTGTGTTATTAAAAGAGGCAGCGTCGCACATGACAAACTAAGTCCAATTATATAACCAACATGGAAACACTCCATTTTGTCTCTCAAGGTCATAACTCCAAATCACAAAAACTGTCATTAAGTGATTCTGTTTGGTAATCAGTCAGATTCAGTCATTCTGAGCTTACACTGAAGTTGCATTTTTATTCATGGGGCTTTATCAAAAGGTCTGATAACATTATTGGACAATGAGTCCACTGGACGGAGAGGGCGTTGATTTGAGGGGCAGCTGAAGAGGCATCGGTATCTGTGACACGGGAGGGATTGCTGGTGTCTGTAATCATTTGATGACTCAATGGATCGACCCAGTCCTAAGCGTGGCAAGGAACACAAACGGCATACTGATGGTGATTGGTACAGAAGCAAATCACTGATTGCAGCCTCACGGAGGCTGATGCTGACATTTTCATCCAATTAGCACAGCTTACCGTCATCAAAGAAAACGAAACTTTGAGACTTGTCTGCATGTGGAGAAGGAAGGAAGGAAGAAAAACCAAAAGGAGAAAGCGGATCAGTTCAGTTCAGTTACCTTTCTGATCAACAGGCGAGCAATTTTGTTAGATTTTAAGCGCATATACACAATTAAACACACACACTTCTGCACACACACACAGACACACTCTCTGCTGAACAGGCACGCACATAAATATCTCTGCCGAACAGAAGCTTCATTTCCTGCCCTCCTTTACCTCATGCATATTAAATATCATTTTCCAGAGAAAATCCCTCAATGTCTCGTCTTTGTTGGGAGCAGAGAGATCTTATCTTGATTACCGTCTACGGGCTATTACAAAAATTGGATTTTATCATTGATAGTAGTTACATGTTGAGCTAGTGCTAAGAAACCTGTCGACGTCAATGGAGAGATCAGAAAATGACACATATGGTTGACATTTATCATGTGGTAAAGAGTTCGAATTAAAGCTTTAATTTAGTATTCTGATCATTCCTGCAGAACGCTCCAGAGAGATTTTCACTGTGAAAAGTCATGCCGCCGGCCTGGAAAAGAAATATTATTATAACACAGAGGCATAGTTGGTTGATTTAAAAAATACACAGCACCTTTCCTGTTGAAGGGAGATAATTATTTCCAGAATATTTACCGTACCGGCTCTGAGAAAAACCAAAAAAATGAATAAATGTTCTGCAGAAATACAAAAATACAGATAAGTAATAATAATCCTCCTGGTGTAACAGATGCTCATTTATTCTTTCTTTTTTTTTTTAATATATATATATATTCACTGAGCAGGTTCTATCACAGTATCACTTGCATTTCAAAGCTCTATGACCATGAATGTTGTCACAGACTGTAGATATGCTCTTAAATGTGGCTTTAACAACAGTTTTCCAGACATAAAAGCACCCCGCGGTCTCTTTTTAGATGTAAAATTATGAATATGCGACGGTTTTGCTGTGTGATTTGAGCTGACGAAAAGAAATAAATAAATAAAAACACAGGAGGATTATGCAAATCGAGGTGAAGAGGAGAGCCGGCGAGATCGATCAAAGGTGACAGCAATTTAGGGAGAAATTATGGTACAGTCATCACAAATAGGGCACACAATCAGCACTGCACAGAGCAGCAAGCACTGGAGCTGCTAACAGCATCAGAGGAGAGGAAAATACAATTATACAATACATCATTACTGAAAATATTGACAATTAGTCATTCTGAGGCAGCCACTCATCAACACTGTAAGCCTTGTCATCGCTTTCACAATCATCATCTACAACCTGCAGTAATTTATACACTTCAAAATTGTTGGGATGATAAAAATGTTATTTTTTTAATCCATAAAGACCCAAACGGCCACTGGGGACCAAAAGCATAAACTGATCTAAAATGTTTAATATCTTTTGAACCATTAATCCTATCAATCCATGTAAATAATTGGTGTAAAATACAGTTTGTCATCTTTTCATGGTCATCAGATATGAGCCATTTGGACATCCAGAGGCTCCGTAGTTACTGTGGAAACACCGTCATCTTCTACAACACTGATTAAATCCATGGAGTTGGATCAATGACAGCGGATGGAGACGCTTGTTTTAAGTTCAATTAATGATATATTTTGTTGAAAAAGTTACTTTTTCTTCAGTTTTCTCTGTCTTTGATATAATAACCCTCAACTTTAATCTCAGCATGATGATTAAAGTACATGATAAGTAAATTAAATCAGGGAAATACCTGATTCTTAAAAAAAAAAAAAAAAAAAAAAAAGCATAATGCAGAGGATAATATTATAATAAATGGGGATAAATGACTTAAGAAAGGTTACATAGAGAGAAAAATTAATTTGGAAGCTGACACAAAAGTTAACACTGGGTTTTTATTTGGTAACGGATAAAGACTTAAACATGCACCACTGACTAAAAGCTTCTACTGATGTAAAATGTTAAATAACTTCTGAGCCATTTATCCTATCAATAAGTTTAAATAATTTAGGTAAACTGCAGTTTGTCATCTTTTCATGGTCATCAGATTTGACCCATTTGGACGTTCAGAGGCTCCGTAGTTACTGTGGAAACATTGTCATCTCCTACAACAGTGGACGGAGACATTTGTTTTAAATTCAGTTGGTATATTTGCTGAAAAAGTCACTTTTTCTTCAGTTGTCTCTGTTTCTGATAAAATAATCCTCGAATTTAATCTGAAGTTTTATGAACATGTGCATGATCAGTGAATTAAATAGAGAAAAATGCAAGATTTCCACTGAAAACAAGGCGAAGTACAGATGATAATACAATAAATGGTGATAAATCACTTAAGAAAGGTTAAATTTCAGTTTAAACAAAGATATAAAGAATTGATTCTTGTGAGGTACAGCATTTAATAATGAAAAGGAGGGCTGTTTGTTCATGGAATGTTGTATTGATAAATACACTGTAAATACTGAAGAAAATTGTTGAATTGTTGATGTCTGTTTGTATGACTGTACTACTATGATCGTTCTGTTTTGCACAATTCAGTTCTAGAAAAATGTATTATTTGATTCTTGTATTAAGTTAGTGATAAAGGTGTAAAAGCATGTGAGGGGTAGGATTAAATAAGTTTTTATTTATTTATTATTTATTTTATTTATTTGCGCATTATAAACAGCAAGAGGAAAATGTAAAAAGCATTTTTCAAACAAGTAATATCATTGTGCAGGAGAGGATGGAAGCCAAAAAAGGCTTATGTGAATACCTCCCTGGAAATAAACAATACACAGGAAGAAGAAAATAAAAAAATAAAAAAAAACGATATAACTGAAATAATAAATGCAAGTAAAAGCAATAGAAATATAAATCAAATATACAGCCTTACATTTTTTCATAAATTACAGTCTTTTTCAGATGCTTTTTAAATAATGATAAAGAAGATGATTGAAGTTCAGGTCGTAGATTAAATTATACCTATAATTATATATAATGCTTATTATTATAATACTTCTTCCTACTCCTTTTAAAACATGCAAAATTCAGACTTACACGTACATGAAGATAAATTCTTATTTTGCTACTTATACTTATTTTGCTTTGTTTTGTTTTATTTTGTTTCTTTGCATGTTCGAAATAAATAAATACATAAATAAATAAATCTACAGAAAAATTCATTTGGGAACTGCCACAAAAGTAGCACTGGGTCTTTATGGGTTAATCACAAGAAGCAGGTTTATTGTTTGAAGAGGCTAAGTAATTGTGTTATCAATGCGTTGCATCATGACTTGTTCCCCTGCACAATGTGTGTACTCGCTCCCATCACCAAATCCCAAGACGGAAGCGAAAACCGAAAAACAGCGCGAGTTGGCCTCCAAAAAATCGACTCTCCTCCGTACAAGTTGAAGCAGGACTAATTATCTCTGTGGGCTTTCATCTTTTTCATTTCTGTAATTCTCTGTTCTTTCTGTGCCTGTTATAATCTCGCCCTGTTCTCTTTATCTCACAGCTGTACAGTATTACACTCCAAATGAGCCGGTCCGCTCACCAGCTGTATCACCCCACCGAGGGAGAGCCAACGTAGATATGGCAGAAATTAATACCTGAAGAGATAAGTCCCATTGATAACATACTTACGTGCAAATATGAATGTATTCCCCAAGGAAGAGCCTTTGTTATTCTCCCTAAGATATTTTTCCCCCCCTCTCAGTTCTGACGCGACACTGTTACTCATGTGAATGCTGATTTTAATTTGGGAATCTGGCAAAAAGTGGAGAAATTCACAGTGAGCGACAGGTTTTTGGGGGGTTTTTTTTGTTTTTTTTTTCTCCCCCTGAAAAAAAAAAACAACACTCTGAGGAGAAAAAAAAAAAAAAAAAAGAAATCCACTGTTGAAATGGTGCCTATTCATACTAAATAATTCATCGTATCAAATCAAAATTAATAGGTAACTGAAATCGGCAGTCCTGCTTGAAATAGACTTTTGCCGAGTGAATACATATGAAGAGGAACGTCTCAACTAATCTGCACTCCTGCTCTTATGATTTATATACCTTCCGTCCGTGCTCTCCACGTTACAGCGATCATTAAAAATCCACGTCGGTGCTCTTCGGCTCATTTGCATGCTTTAAACTGTAAATCTTTGTTGCATAATTACGCAATAGTTACATCATTCTCTGCATAATTCATTGCTACCCCACTGTCTTCGACTATTGTTCAATTCCTGTTAATACAGTACAGTGCATTTCCCCACATCTCCCCAGTGGGAAGAAGGAAACTATCATTATTTTTCATTAAACAACCACAAGGAAACTCTTTTTTTATTTTTAAGATTTGGCTTTACTAACAAATTTGTTAAGGAGGTAAAATTACCAACTGCCTGCTTTTATACAACAGTGGAAAAAGCCTCAGACCTCTAAAGGGGTTATATGTAGTATTTTTACAGTATGATATTTTAAAAAAAGGACTAAAAAGTATCATGAGTGTTTAGAATAAAGAGCTGTGAAGTTTTGACAAAGATGCCAATGTACTAGATTGTAGAGATATAATGTAAATTTATTTCTAGTGATGGGTCGGGGGACTTTACTAACACAAGAAAACATCAACATTTTAAACAATAACAACCATGATGATAACCACAACAGCAACCAACCAAATAAGTGAGTTTTAGTCTTATTTTGAAGAAGAAACCTTGATGATAATAAGTGAGTTGTAGTCTTATTTTGTAGAAGAAAACTTAATAAGTGAAATTTTGTCTTATTTTGAAGAAGAAAACTTGACAATCATCAGTGAGTTTTAGTCTTATTTTGAAGAAGAAAACTTGATAAGTGAGTTGTAGTCTTATTTTGTAGAAGAAAACTTGATGATAAGTGAAATTTTGTCTTATTTTGAAGAAGAAAACTTGATAAGTGAAATATAGTCTTATTTTGAAGAAGAAAAACTTGATAAGTGAAATATAGTCTTATTTTGAAGAAGAAAAACTTGATAAGTGAGTTGTAGTCTTATTTTGAAGGAGAAAACTTGATGATACCATAATACAAATGTGTGGAAACGATGAGCTTTATACTTTATTCAATGAGTGAAACAGTCTGTGGGTATATAGTGTTGATTCATTGGTGGTTTTGGTCTTAAGTGTGTTCTACATAAATAGAAATACAAGTATACAAGCTCCATTACAAGTATAAGACCTGGATTCAAAGGCTATTTAGTAAAAGTACAGAAGTTATTAATAGGAAAATGCACATTAAATTTCAACAGTAATAGTGCTCATTATGCCGATGGTTATATTATTATCTTTAAGGAACACATGCATGTTAGTGTTGTTCATCAGTAGACAGGTCTGTGTTGCAAATTATCACTGGATTTTCCGAAAACAAAAGGAAATGCAAATTTATGCAAATTAACATCCACTACTTTTATGCAAATATAAAGAGCTGGTTCTTCATCATCATCATTATGGTTTAAAAGTTTGCTGGTGTAGTTTCCATATAATAACAAACTACCTGAGCTGCTGATTAAGGGGCTGAAACTAAGAGGTGTTTTGACAAAAACTTCAACTGCTGTAGCTTTAGTAATTATTCCAAACTCTGCCACAGTTTGTCGAAGCCTTTATTTCTGCAGCTCTTCATACGTGGCTGTGCTCTGTTGCTGTTTTTCCATCTTTTCTTAAATTAATTCAGTGAACGTTGCAGCTATTCAGTACATCTATTTTACATTTGCACTTATTCGCATTTACCTTTTATCCCCAAAACAACTACATGACACCTCAAATAACACCTCTCCCAAGCATCAAAAGTTTTTTGTGATTACTAGGATATTAAGGAGATGTTTTCAGAGTAGTTTTGTTTGACCAACTAATGTCACATTCAAGTATTTTTCAGTTTACTTTCACATAAATAGATGTAGCAGAAGTCAACGCGACTGACCTGAGGAAAGGCTTGGCTTGGACAATATCAAACAATTAAAGTAACCATTAGGGATGTCCCGATCCGACCTAAAGACTGGTATTGGCTGCCGATCCTGATCTGGTATTTTTTAGAGGACTGGATCAGATTTCATTAAGAGATCAGGCCGATCCGGGCCCAGTTTGGGGGGGGGGCAAACGTCCTGCCCCCTAAAATTTAAGTTTTCGAAGGTAGGGAAAAGGACAATTAGCTTCACAACAGCGGGAGACTTAGAGGAATTACTAAAGCGTCTATACGTTTCACTTTCACTTTATGGTCCAGTAGTGATGTGCGAGTCTGTTTTTTTTCAACCCGCAGAGCTTTCGTGGAATTTTTTGACCCCTCCCAAACCGACCCGCGAGTAACCCACTGATCTGCGCAACACTAAAGGCAAAGACACACCAACCCGACTGCTGACTGTAGCCCGACTGAGCAGTTGGCTCCCGTCTCCCCGACACAGTCAGAAAAGTTTGAAGAACACACCAAATCGACTGCTGACTAGAGCGTACGTTCTGCACTTGTGCGAGACGTAAAACTGGAAAATGACGGAACATCTCTGTAGACCCAAACCCAGAGCTCGTGGACAGCAGAGAGTTTTGAGTAGTCCAGAAGGGTTGTTGTTGTTTTACTCGATGAACGGATGGTTAGAAATAAGAAGATACTGGCGTTGTCAGCTCTCGGGCTTCTTCTTGTGGAAGAAGAAAGATGTCACAGGCGAAAACTAATTCTAACTAACTCATTCAGATACAATATGAGCAGGTCATGGCCTATTATAGAGGACGTTAATAGTGTGAAGTACCTTGACATAGCTGGATTCACATGGAAACTTCTCGTTGACTGATTCACTAGTCCAGGGCTATCCCTGCACCAATCAGACTGAACGACTGGGAGCGGACGACGCATTCAACACATGTCGAATCGGTTGAAAAGAATGATGATGGCATTAACGACGGCCGACCGAACGGAACACACCAAACAGACTCATGTCACCGACCGTGTCAGACTGCCCGACGACATCTGAGCGCCGAAAATCGGGTTGGTGTGTCTTCGTCTTAACATACGACACGGAACGCACCCCCATGTAATACCTCAACAGACCAGGCCAAAATTAGCCTGCCAAAGGTTCTAATTTGGCCACAGTATGAATTTGGAAAGTGCAAAAATTAGTTAATTCAGCCCAACTGTGATCTTAAGTTAAGTAAGAGCATAATAACCTATAAATAACGACTCCAAATCTAAATCAAAATTTCACCGCAAAAAGTTGGTATCAGATTGGTATCGGCAAAACTAATCCTAAAACAAATCGGATCGGAAGCAAAGAAAATCCAGATCGGGACATCAGTAGTAACAATAGCTGTCACACATACATTATGCTTGTGTAGATGTACTTAGTTGTCGGTACAGAACCTGAGACTAAATTTATAATCAATGCTCACTTTTCAGAGCTTCCTTTTGTAATCTTAAAAAAAGCAGAGAAAGCCCAGAAAGTCCAGATTGATTTTCCCAACTTTTCTTCACAGCTCAGACTTGCACAGGAAGCCTTTTTGTTAAGATGGCACCCGCAAAGTAAAAGCCTCTGCCTTAGCCTCTCTGTGGTGCCTTCTGCTAAAGAAAAACAGTCAAGTACCGGCAGGTTGAGAGCCTCAGACAGCCATTTGAAAAGCTGTGTGAGTGATCAATGACACAAGTCAATTATCACCTCGTGGATCTGTCAGAAGTGGCTGTGCAAGGGGAGCGCTGCACAACACCCACCTCCGACTACCCATTAACGGCTGCGGACGCCGGAGCAGTCAGAGCGTAAACACCGAACGCAGAGTCTATGACAGGCAGCCTTTACTCTACCATTAACCTCCACGTATAGAAGCGTACACGGCAGGGAGACACCTGTGCAAGTGGTTTCTTACATCTGCATCTTTGGGTAAACCGAAACTTAAAAAAAAAAAAAAAAGATGAGCTGAGACATCCTGCTTTCCTCCAGAAGAAAAGCAAAGACTTCACCAAACAGTTGCCTTTGTGAATTGAGCGTTCAGTGCAGCTTGTGGCAGAGACGAGGGCTTCGACAATGGCTGCATACTCTTATGTAACTGGGCGGATTTCTCCTGCTCTAATGGGCTGAGGAGATTCTCAACCAAGAGGCTTTGCTACTCAGCCAAAAGGACCCGTGCAGAAGGAAATAGACGACTAATGTGACAGGGATTTGAAAGCCAACAAAGAGCGCCAGACCTGCAGAAACTGCAGCCAATTTATGCATTAAACAGTGTATGATGGGCTTTAAATTTTAACTATATCACAATCTGTGATTTCAGGTCCACAAATGGAAATTAATGTTTACGTCTGTGGGAGTGAACTGTAGACATAAACAGGAGATTGGAAGACTTTGGTACAGGGATTTTCCTGCTTAGAGAATCAGGGGGTGGCCATCTCTGTCAAGTTTTATGCCACTTCCACGTCAAAACTCTGATGGCGGTTTTCAAGGAAAAGACTGTTTCATAACAAGCATTACTCTCACTCAGTGCATTACAGTACTTATCTATTTATTGTCTCCTCAACCCCTTGCTGTTTATTGTTATATTCTGTGTCTATAGTTATATTGTTTAGTGTTTATAGGTTATATGATGTACACTTTTATATAGTCATGTATTGTATACACTGTATTGTCTTGTTTGTGTGTTTAGTCTGTTGTTGGTATGTAATTAATATAATACCCGTGGTAACACCACCAGGAAAGTACTTCATTTCTATTTTTCACACGTTTTGGTTATATAATTCAAATACTGTTGAATGAGTTTATTCTAATTTGGTATAGGCCTATTTTGTTCATTGTTCTGGCTTGAAGTCTAAGGACAGGAGAGAGGATTTAAAACGTTATTATGTTAAGTTACTGTATTTGATGATGAGAATGGGGGTGGGATTAAATAAGTTTTTCTTCTTCCCACTCCTTTTCGAGCGTAGATGAATGATTTAGGAAGTATGAATTTGTATGTATTCTGAAAATATTCGAAATAAAATAAATAAATAAATACATAAATGTTGAGGATTACGGATGGAAAATACCTCCCATCTAAATCCGGCATATTTACACAAAGCTATGTTTTTATTTGTGCTGAGTGTTCATTAATATGCTCTGTCCTCATCAAATAAACGAAGAAAGAAAAGAAAGGTTATAGTTAAATTCAATTCTATTTGTTGATACTTTTTGATATTTTTTCTGCTGTGTTTACTTCGCACCGTGGGGCCTTAGAGTCTTGTAATTTCAGCTTTTTGTATGTGGCAAAAACTGACAATAAAGCCAATGCTGACTTTTGACTTTGACTAGATGGGATGGTACAGTAACAGAAATATTACTTTATTAGCTTTTTATCGCCGTTGTAGATTGCCAGTGGGTTTAACAAACCTTTTTTTTTTTCCTGCAAGATCTTCAACAAATGTTTACTGCCTGTCTAAACTACAAATGTGGCAGTAACAAAATAATCAGTGAATCTGCAAATGACTGTACTTTTGACAGAATATTCCATGATTTTGCTTACTTGCATGTTAATTCTTATTATTCAACGTCCTACGATATACTGTTGTTAAGCTGTGGTGACACTTTCTGCTTTAAATGTAATGATAAAAAGCAGAGGAAGTGGGTGATGCTGATGAGTGAAATTACACACTGCAAAAAAATCAGTATCTTACCAAGTGCATTTTTCTCATATCTAGTCAAAATATCTCATCACATTATTGGCAGATTTTTTTTTTTTGCTTGAATTAAGAAAAAAAAAATCTGCCAATGGAACAAGTGAAAATTATCAAGATTTCTTGAAATCAGATTTTCCAGATCTATTGTCTAAAAATCAGTTCTTATATCTCACTGAAAAGTTCCTCTTTAGGTGATTATATCTTATTTTAAATGTGATGAGATATTTGGACTAGAAATGAGAAAAATACACTTGTAAGATTTTGATTTTTTTCCAGTGCAAACCTCAGCTGACGGAGAAAAAAATTAACTTTGCCACGATCCACCGTTAGCGGTTTAGCTAACTACTGTTTCTGTCAAACCAGATCTTTATGGATTCCTCTGATGCAGAAGTAAGGCTTGTATGAGGTATTTCACATCTTCACACTTCATGTTTCATTTTTCAGCCCTTTATCTGTTCTGTCCAGTTCAAGGGAAGGTATAGCCTATACGGTAAAGATTACGTCAACACACACAGTTGGGCATAAAATGTAAATGGACCATGAGCTAAAAAGTATTTAATACGCTTAAAATGGTGAACGACTGCAAGT
Source organism: Apogon hyalosoma (assembly GCA_037367295.1). Taxonomy (NCBI): domain Eukaryota; kingdom Metazoa; phylum Chordata; class Actinopteri; order Kurtiformes; family Apogonidae; genus Apogon; species Apogon hyalosoma. The sequence continues at coordinate 31,487,092 of JAPQRP010000017.1, forward strand.
AAAACACTGATTATAGAAACTAGTAAATTCTGAGTCAAATAAATGAATCCTGACAACTGCTTCATTAAAGACAGACGTTATATGAAGCTGGTGTTAATTGAATGTTCAGACCCGGAAGTGAGTTTTTGCGGCACCGCGACGTCAATTTAACGACTGGATTATGAACTTGATGGATGGACCTGCTTCCACCTCATTATTTTGGTTCTGGAGAAACCTTGATTTCAAGCCACCGCCATCATCTGTTAAAAAGCTACTGCCACAACATTTCAGTAATATTTTTTCCTTGAACGCTGAAATTCACAAGTATTCAACTCGTAGTAGCCGTCTTATTAGCGCGTCCTTTGCTCGTACCAGTCAGACTCGGTTCAGTGTTCTGTACAGACGACCCAAAATATGGAAGAATCTGCCAACTCTTCTTACGGAGCTTCTTCAAATTCAGTTTAAAAAAAGCTGTGGAAACTCTGCTCCTGAATGATTGTAATTTTCCACATGGGATACATTTCTAAACTTGGTATATTGTGAAATTTTATTTGTTGAAAATGTACTTCGGTGCAGCTTGCAAATATTCCTCTATATTTTTAATTGCAGTTGTAAATAATCCTTGAAATTTGGAGGTTGCCACTTGTTAAGCCCCTTGAGGGTTTTTGGTGACCATCCATCACAATTTTTAACCACTATGTGTTTATATGTATGTTATTTTACTATGTGAAAATTAAATAAATACAATAAAATAATAAAACCTTACCTGACGCTTCTATTAACAAACATTACAGTCACATTATTCATAATAAGACAATTTACATAGATATCAACAGTTATCATATCATATTTCTGTACTTTAAGCAAAATGGCCCAAACATTCAGCTAAAATTCCTTGGAGATATAGTTGTATTATCCATTTACATCCATTCATAATTACATATGACTGGGGCATGTAATTACCTCTGTGGTCTGGGGACAGAAATGACTGTACCTGCTAAAATAATAAATATAATTAAGCAAATATTAATTCAACTTTACATCTACAGGCATAATTCCGAACAATTAAAATCTTATAACACTGATTTAAATACAACTTATAATAATCAAAGTGCAGATGTGAGTAGAATAAGCATTTATACTGAATTGAAAAGTACTTGAAGTAAATAAAATACTTAAACTTAAAACTTCGACTGTACAGATGATACATTAGGTTAGGATGATGTTAAATGATACTCAAACTGAAAATGATTAAAACAAGTAACGTCATATATTATTATTACAATATACTGATTGACTGTGTTTGTCTTACATGTGAAAGATAATTTCAGGTTTTATTATTTTCTGTGGAATCACTGTTTGAGCTTTAGTCCAGAGTAAGATGCAACAGCGTGTTACCGTAGGAGAATGTATTCTTACTTCACATTTATATCTACGGTGTGAAATAAGGTGTTAAACGTACACAATATAAAATAAACTCTTAATATACAGTATATGGATATTTTTGCAGAGCATTCACAACGACAGCAGGATTTTGGCTGTTCTTTACACTGTGAGGAGAGCAAACAGAAATATATCAGAAAACATATTGACTTAGCAGAACATTACTGAAACCAACAAACACAGCAAACACAAGAGGGTTTTTGTTGTTGTTTACACTCTATGTGTTTCATTGGCAAAGAAAAGGGAATCCACCTGAAAGTTATTTTGATAGATGTCTTCACATGTAAATCGCAGCCAATGCAATTCAACGCTCCGAGCTCAGTACATTTGTGTTCGCCGAAAAAGCTGTCAGGCTAATGGACAGCCTCAGTTAAAAACCCACAATTCTCTGGGTCCTACAGGGTTCTTGAACCTCTCAAATACATCTGACAATTCTGCTCCTGAGCCTGAGGAGATGCTGTTTTTCAGGTAGGTGTTGAGGAGCAGACGTCAGATGTTTTTAGGTCAAGTGTCAGATGTTACGGGTCTTGGTCAGATCGCGAGCAGGCAGCGAATGCACATGTTCTCTCTGTCATATTGTGTTCGGAGTGAATGCGACATATGGTACGTGTGCGTTTTTTGCATGCTTTTTCCACACACACACACACACACACACACACACACACACACACACACCCACATCGGTACGCTGCTTACCGTTGACCTCTTGAGCGCCTGCATCTGTGAAAAGCATGCTCATCACCTCCTCGAAGTTGCAGCTGGGCTCGGAGGCATTGCTGTCCTGGCCCACGTGATGCAGCATTCTCTTCAGAACGTCGTCCAGGGAGGCTGCGGTCTCATCCAACAGGATACTCGCTCTCGCCAGAAAGCCATCCAGGTCCCGGTGTGCCCGAACCTCCTCTTCAAAGTTCATCAGCTTCACATACTGTGGAAAAGGTACGACTTGCTATAAAAACTGAACATTCTGTACTCTTTCGAACACTTACAGTGGGATAATTGGTGTCTAAAGGTGCTCCTGAGGAAAAAAAAAAAAAAAAATCTAATACAAAAATCTGAGATAAAACTCAAACAGCAAAGTTTGCCAAACACAAAATTTGTGTCATTACCAAAACTTCTGGCAGTGACTATAATATTTCCCTAAAAGTTGGAATAAAAGCCCAGTCAGAACAAAATAGCTCATGTAACTACATCAGCCAGAATGAGACCAATTGTTGAAAGTGGTGGTGAAACACTTTGATAACTACCTCAACAGGAAAATAATAGCACAAAATAGCCACATAAACACTTAATGTGATCAGTACTCTGCACTAAAGCTATTCGTTTCATGAACAGAAGCTCCGTGTGCTCCTGATTAGACATGTGTTTTGCCATTCAAAAGCTCTGAGATATTAAACATGGCTGTCATCACGTTAGTATTTCTGAAAACACGTGTCCGTGTTAGAACTAAGAGGCTGGAGTTGGAGAACGGCACGAAGCTGAAACTTACTGAAGATGTAATTTGATACAGCCTCCTGAGACCTAGTAAGTAAAAGTTTGGGGTTTTCTATGTTACATAATTGCCTTGATTGGAAACTGCATGAGTTTTTCAGATTTTTTTTAAATTATTATTTATTTAAAGAAATGTCCTTTGCAGTGGACAGGTATTTTTTTTTTTTCATAAAGCTGTGAAACTCTTGCCCACTACAGTCTCAGGAGGATATTGTAACTGAAACCTCACGTTCATGTGCAAATAGGGTTTAACAGCAGATAAAAGTAATAAGAATAAGAATTATAATAATAATGATAAAGTTCTATAACAAAAAAAAAACATCTACTTAATAAATGTTAACATACAGTCTTTTTGTTAAATGTTCCAAGACACTATTCAATAGTGCTGCCACGATCAGTCGACGTGTCGTTTTACTATTGACTGCCTTTGTATTTTTGGTCTCCCTCTCGTCTCAAACACAGTAGGAACAGGATCTCCCTGCGACTGCTGCTAGAGGCAAGCCTCGGGTATGCCACGGTGCCACTGGTATGCGGCAGCACCGGGCAATCTGGGCATTGGTGCCTGCAGCTGCACGGCCGTACCTCAGAGAGAGAGAGAGAGAGAGAGAGAGAGAGAGAGAGAGAGAGAGAGAGAGAGAGAGAGAGAGAGACTCGTTTTATAAGTGTCTTCATTCCCCTCGGTCTGCGGATCCATGTGTACCACATTCATTCTCCAACTCCACCCCTACTCACCCGCTCTTACGATTCAAAATAAAATGGACACAACAAAATAACAAACACTTGATTATTTGTTTTTTAATTAGTCATTCAGATTAGTCGACTGATCGAAAAAATTGTCCAAAGATTAGTCGTTAGTGGCAGCACTACTATTAAAGGCTATCTGTGCTAATTAGCAAGCTAGCTAACAGGCCATTTAAATTAAACATGATTTAATGCTAACATAAGCTAAAGCTGCTAAGTCACAGCAGTTATTGTGATAGTCACCTGTAACCTTCACAACAGAATCCTCTGACAGTCTTCTTAGTGTGACACGTTAAACATAACTACGGCAGAGCAGTCTGTCAGGGAGAAAAATAGGTTTAATTCAATAAACAGATTGGGCAGCTATGCTAATGCTATGTAGCAAACAGAGTCACCAGTGGACACTCACTGACTTATGTGCTTAATTAATGAGCTTAATATAATCCAAACAGGTGAGATATACAACTCACCTCCTTGTACAGTTGCAATTGACTACATGGACCAGAGTTGCTTTTTGTATTTAGCTGTAAACTTGTTCATTTCTGCTGTAAAGTTGGACATTTTAACGTGGGAGTATATTGGGATTGAGCCTCCAGTGGACATTTATGGTACTGCAGATTTTAAAACTTCACTTTTCATCCCTGAGGGTTACTTCATGATGAAAAGCAGTGTTATTTCTCTATTGTCTCGCCTCTGACTCCACTCAACATCCCTGCTGAATGTCGTCTGCACACCCGTCTCGCACACAGCAACAATACCGCCGCCGGGTAATGCCACGCACTGAATCAGCAAAAACGCCACGCTGTGTAAACAAAGCGCTCACCCAAACCGAGCCTGAATCACACATTTACTTTAAAGTATCACCTTCAACCACCTCCAATAAGTCACACACTGTCCTTTTTTAAATGGCAGATGCTTCACCCATCGGAAGTTCATCACAGCTGGTGTCTAAGAGTCGCTGCAGAGACAAACACAGCTCGATTAAGAGCCCAGACACCCACCGTCCCTCGATTTCATTGATCCTGTGATTGACAGAAATTCTGAAGACGAGTGGATACCCTGCTGTTCTTTTTACAAGAAAAAAAGAAAAAAAAAGCCCACATCTCAGCCTGTAAAGCTATTTTTGTGCTCTGTAAATAAATTTGTTGTGTTTGTGCGGTATATCTGCTGGTATGTTTGTGTCCTGGGGTCACGTCATTCAAAAGTGTTAACTGCAATTTATTTGGCATTTGGCGCTTATTTATGTCTAATAATAAGCACTGAGCAGCATGTGTGGTCTTGCAGCGAATATGTGAAAGATGGGGCCGATCCCATAATATTTAAAGATTTCCTGAATTATTTAAAGAAATGCACAGTTGCTGCCAAAACATACGCATAATATCCAAAAATTGATGCTATTTATAGGCCGTTTGCAAATAAACAAACCCTAACAAAAAATCTTGGCGGGCGGCGATCATGTGAAATTGATAAAAAACAGAGGGAGAGAGCAAACAAACAGAACTGTAATACAGAAAAGGAAGATTAGAGGAAAGAACGAGGCAAGCTGTTGGCAGAAACAAGGCACAGCAAACTGAAGCGTCTGACAGGCTTGTACCGAGGAAGTCGAACTCTTGACAGCATTGGTTACCAGTTTTAACTAATGCCCTCTGGGTACTGCCTTAAAAGCCTTCAACTGTGGAGATAGAGAAACATCCATTTATTGTATTTCCAGTGTGAGAGATCACAAAGAAATATTAAAGAAACCACCCAACTTTCCCCATTGTTGCAGATATTCAGCTTCACATGATGTTTCTACTCATTTCTTTTTCCCACGTTTGCAAAATGTATTCAGTTAACACGAACATTCCAGTGCAGACTCATATTCTAACTAACGCTGAGCAGTAAAAAAACCCAAAAAACATTAAAATATAAACAGATGCAGCACAATAATAAACAGAAAACATCGAAACACCTGAGAGAAATAACAAAAGTTAAAATCATTATTCGGCTTATCTTTGTTTAATTAATTATTTAAAATATTCTCCAGATTTTAGTCATTTTTAGAGCTGATTTTTGAGTTTTGAAGAAAATATTTTGCATGGAGCTGGGGTTATCAAACTTTTATTTTTTCTAGGGCTCGGTGAATTGATTCTCAAATCATGGCCAATTCATCAATTTAACCCTTTATCAGGCAAGTGACTATTTTCGGTCATTTCCGCACACATTACTAGACAGTGACATTAACAGTTCCAGTAAGGACAGTGGGTCAACAATCTCAGGTCCAATGTGGTCTCCAGGGTCTGTAAGGTCCACCTCTGAATGAACAGTGAGTGGACCTGCTTTGTTCAGTACCATGAAGTAAAGGTACTAATGTAAGGAATGATGTTAAAGGGGTCATGTGGATGTGGACAGGGGTCTGGATCAGCACGCATGTTGGTCT
>JAPQRP010000017.1:31493261-31504620 GCA_037367295.1 Apogon hyalosoma
TGTACATATCCTGACCAAGGAAAATCCAATTCTCCCTTTGTGCAGTAATCTACACCTGGCTTTTCTGCCTCCGTCCAGAATAATATACATTATAGAGACTAAATGTCCTCAAAAAATAACGTTTATTTGCAACATAGTATAGTAAACTATTACATGATCAAAAACAAATTAATTTTAGCCAAAAAAAAAATCTCCGTTTTCAATGTCTGGGTTCACCTGAAATGTGTGATGTTAAAATATAGTCAAGAGCCAAAAAAGGCTGGGAACCACTGATTTAAAGAATCATGGTTTTCCTACAGTTTGATGCAGAATTATCAGGATATAATATAAGAAAAGTACACGTCACACTTTTTCCAAGTATTTTATTACCTTAAATTAACAAAAAGATGACAGGCAGTATAGTTGTAGGTCTGGAACTTAAACAGTACTGTGTATTTACCAGAATTATTACTTTTTTAAATCTCCAGATCAGTCCTTGCCTTTGTTGGAAAGAATAAAATTCATGTAATAATTCTTAATACAACATTAATATAGTGCATTTGCATGTAAAAGCCTCTTTAAGTAACAGAGCTTTCAGTATTGGTAGTGCATATTCTGAAATAAAGATCAGAAGCAACAACCCCTCGGCCATTAAAGAAAAGAAGCCCGAGACTCTTTTTTTTCTTAATAGTGATGGAAATGTCAAGAGGCGAGTCTCTAAATGCTCTCATTGAACAGGGATTGGAAGTTCTCTGCTGATAAAGCTTTAATGCACACGTCTGTGGAGCTGAGGCGAGTGCTCAGATAAAACACAAAGGTCTGGATTTTCCCAGTGTCGGAGAAAAAGGGAAAGGAGGAAAAAGCTTTTATGTTGGAAAACAATACGGGGACAAACGGAGGGAATAAGGTTTTCATCACACTTCAGTCCCTTAACTAGTAGACTGTCAGTACCCTGCTGACTCTCATAAAACAGTCCGCCACCGCTGTTACATAACACAGTTATCGCCGTTTACTGTGGGGAGGATGTTATTAGGTTACCATGGGCTTTCCTCCTCTGCTCCGCGTGATGCACTGTGTCGGCTCCGTCTGGAAATCAATCAGTGCTTAACTCCTCCCTCCAGCAACGGAAAGGCAAGAAAACCCCCCTTTAACAAGCCAATAAGCCTCAGGAAACCGCCAGGATATCATAATATCAATAATCCAGCCACAAGTGAACATTTGTGGATCGGCGGTGGGAGGAGGGGGTCGTTTTTACCATGCCAAAAACCTAACCATCATAAAAAAAAAAACCCTGCAGGCAGCACAGAGAGAAAGCCAGCCCCTACCTCTATGATGAGACTCTGGCATGGGGGTGGGTGTGTGTGTGTGTGTGTGTGGGGGGGGGGGTCGTGTGCAGTGGATTTGGTTCATCAAAGCTTCACAATCAAAAAGCACACGGCTCGGCTGATCTGCTCCCACTGGGCCGAGGGAGCGGCGGCTCTAATTGCTGTCAGGCTGCAGCCGTAAGGAGATATTCATATATTCATATAAGATTACCTCGTCCCCAGTGATCACCTTTTTTTAATGGGCTCTGTACGTCTCAATGTAGTGTGTGGCTTAAAGTAATCCAGGAAAGATTCAGGGCAAGGGATTAGGCAGAGGAAGTGTTAAAATGTTACAAGTGGCTTGTTTTCCCACTTGGGTTCTTATTTGATCAATGGACCTCTATGGCTGTTAATTACACTCACTAACAAGTGTTATATAATCTTATAGCGTCGTGCTGTATTAGTTGAATCATCGAAGGTTGTAGGGTGATGAGCGAGGACGGTTGGATTCAGAGAAAACCCCTCAAACCCAGGCTGTGTGTGCGTAAAAGAAGCGTTAATCCAAATTAAGGGGAAATGACATTAGCTCGAAGGCCATGTCCACATGAAATCTTTTCCTCCGATCTTTTTCTTTGTCATTTTCAAAAAAGTGCTAATTTCAGGAAATATCTGCGTCCACACAAAACCACTGAAAACGATGTCGTACAAATGCCAAGCCTGTGTGGCGTTGTAATGCTCTCGCAAAAATGAAGAAGACGTGGAGCATGTGCATAAAGCTTGCATGCTGTATAGAAACCATGGACTGTAGAAAAAGAACAAGAACTCTCCGTGGTAGATCCAAGAGCATGTAGTGAATATTATTAGCTATGGTTGTTTGTTGCTCATTGTAATTAAAGAGTAGCCGAAGATTTGGATTCAATATTTCCCATAAGCTCAATAGCTGTTGTAGCACCAGCACTACACTGTAGTCCACCTTTGTTGTTGTTGTTGTGAAGTGGTGTCTTGCTTCCGGGGTGAAAGGTTAGAGAGGTGGAGCTATGACATCATCCCTTTAGAAAAGTTGTGGTTTGGTCGTACAGCCGAAGACGCAAAACCGGCATTTTCAAATTTGTGGACTCTGGGACCCGGCTTCAAAAAGCTGTGGATTCAGTGACTGAAAACACCGGTTTCATGTGGACGAAAGGCCTATCTGATACAAAACTTTTGTGCATATGACCAAAACCATCTTTGTACAGACAGATGACAGATGGATAAATGAAATTAAGCCAGTTTGGAAGTTTCTTATGGTGGAATATCGCAAATGTAATATCTAAACTGGGTGTTAGTTTCAAGAAGCCCTGGCTCCAACAGACTTAGCGTGTACCTCATATTTCCACTGGAGAAATTTCTGGTCTCGTTCAAGTATTCTGGTGGTCCTTCTTTGAATCTTTCCGGCATTAATAACATCTTTGGTCAAATAGAATGCTTCGACATCTGCTGCCTGTTTTATTGAGTTGCATAATTTTCTGAGCTTCTGTTTATTGACTAAAACATCTTATTTGATCTTCATTTGACAAACTACTGGAATTGTAATTAACAGCTTGCACTAACAAGACCATCAAATGATGTCAGGGCTACAGAAAACCATCGGAGTCTGGTGGGAAGATGGCAGCGCACAGCGGCACAGCAGCTTCTCGAGCTCCTGGGATTAAACCCTTTACAGCAACTTCAAAGAACTAGTAGCAGAGTGAATGAACACTAAGGATGCTTTCACACCAAAGGCACTTGGTGTGCACCAAACGTTCCATTCGAACCAAAAGCTCTTAGTTCGGTTTGTTTTCGTTGGTGTGAAAGCATCAATGCACTCGGATCCGCACTCAGTCACTTGGACCGAGACCTCCAAAAAGAGGTGGTCTCAGTCTGCTTGACTCCGCACCAAATGCCAAACTCTGGTGTGGTCCCTCTGGCTAGAACGTGAACTTGGGTCCAAACCATAGACGGTAGGTCCAGACGAACTATTCCAAATGCATCCTGGGTCAGGTCAGGTCAGCAGGACCACATTCATGAAAATAGTGCGTCTCCTCTGCCTGAAATGACGCACTATACGCCTTCGGCAACTCCAGTGCATCAGCAGATTGTTCTCCAGATGCAGCTGCGACTCATTCTCCAATTGAATATTTGGCCAAAAATGACCAATACAGAGAATGTAATATACAAAGATCAGAGCAAATACCAACGTGCCAATGAGTCGCTCCATAGTGAGTCAAAATTGGCGCTTATTTCCACCGGAAGATAAACATTGATGAAACATCAATCAGACCAATTTTGGTTCGTTTGCAGGTGTGAAAGTGGACCACACTGGAGTCTACATGCTACATAATAACAATTGTATTGCCTGGTGCGGACCAAATTATCAAACTAGCGGTGTGAAAGCGCCCTTAGATACAACAATGGACCTAAACTTGGATCAGCAGCTTTCTCCATAAAGGACAGTCCAATGAAAGACAATATCAACATAAATCGGAACTGAAAACTGTGTATTCTAATAATAATGTGGATGTTTGTAGAAGCAACAGCAGCTACAAACTCTGACTGTTTCATGCTTTCTATGTAATGATGCTAAACTGCATCAGTAATATCAAGTGGATGAATAAATGCATTCAAGCCCAGAGAGCCGAGGCAAGACTCTGCAAACGTGCAGATGATGCGTTTGACTGTATAGGCTGGTTTACGCTGCTGGGTTTGACATATGGCCGATAGCCCGGGGCCGGTAGAAAAGTCTGTCAGGTCTCGTTCAGACCAGTGACAGTGTTTGTGCCAATGAGTAGCAACATTTAACACAGTTAAAATGCCTTGAGCTAAAGGGTAAAAAGTGTGGGTGTATTTCACTGGAAAGGACTCCAACACCAGATTGTGCAATAAGTGTTGAAAAACGACGTGTAAATGGAGGAGGACGTTAGCAGATTTCACACCTTGTTTCTGAGCTCATTGTCTCTGACAGGTGTAGAAACATAACAATGGAGATGATATAACTCATCATCTGTCATGACTTTATCACTGTCACAAAAGTATGTTATGAAGACTGAAGTTATAATTGTAATTTACTCACTAGACCAGCAACATGAATGCTACAAACATCCCATGATGGCTTGTGCAGGTGTGTGTGTGTATACAAATACATATTAGCTGATATTATTATGTATCCACCTTCTTTTGTATTTGCTGCCTGTCTTTTATCTTTGATCTTTTATGTTTATGAGACAAGAGTTAATTGTTAATTATATACTATATATATTTTTTTTTCTGTCCTGTGATGAACTGGCAACATGTCCAGGATGAACCCCACCGTGGACCATAGGTGGCCTGGATAGACTCCTGCACCACCGCGAACCTCAATTAGGATTAAGCATTTCGGAAAATGGATGGTTATAACTGCACCTAGATGAACACTGCTTGGATAACAGCTTGAATACGTGCATGTGTCTAGTGTTGCTGCAGTGCTATTATGAGCTATAAATCAAACCCCACCATTATCCATTTCTGTCAAGATTTTCTCAATATATTTAATTCACTCTGTCCTAAACCTGCGATTAGAAATATTTATAGTTTTCCCTGATGGAGAAACTCACATTTGCATTGGGACTTGAACATGACAAATTTGAGGAACGCTGGAAACCATGGATGGACTCGATGAACACGCAAAAGGAACAAATCATGACACCCACTGTTTTTTAGCTACTATATTACTGTTGTTCGTATTATTATTATTATTATTTTTATTTATGTTTTGTTGTAAAAAAAAAAAAAAAGGGGGGGGATAAGAAATCAAGAATTGAAGACACTGGAGATATACAAAGGAAAACAACTGTACAGATATATAGAAATAAATGTTAAAAATAATAAATGCATGTGAATGTAAAACATAAATTCTTCATTACAAAATCAGATAAAAACTTGAATTAAAAATGAAATATTTATGGTTTATCTCACTCATAATGCATTATTCCTTTTGTCTACCTGAAATCACAAAAGCTCATTTTTTACCATAATTTAATATTCACTTTAGTCTTGGAAGTATTATCCTCAAAATCTAAAAGCAAAACAATTAATCCACCTCAGATCTATACGTGGAGCTTTAATCAAGTGTGAAATAAACCTAAAACCCTAACCTCACAAAACAAATCTTCTGGCAAATATGTGAATTTTTTACAGACTTTGTTTCCTCAGAAACCGGGCTCTCAGGCAGCTTTCTCTGCGGCTGTTTATCGTTCCCTGGAAGGATTCTGTAACAAAACACTTTGATGTCTTTTGCCCATCCCTGTCTCGAGCACAGGAGACTATTAGGCTTTCCTCTTACTGTAAGTAGCTCAGTGTATGAGTGTCATTTCTATAAAATGTAAAAGAATCGGACTGATTACCATAACAGTGGCTGGTTTTTTGACTTCAGAAACATGGAATTACCATTGGGTATACAAAGCTTCAGGAGCAGACTAATACGGAGGCATCTGCTGCCTCATGAGTCTGACAGAAACACCAAGTCTGACTCCTACATTTCATTTACTGCACATGTTCTGACCCTAAATGGCAAAACTCTAATTACAGAATTCCTCTTTTATCCAAAACCAAAAGCTGGATGTTTTTTTTTTTTTTTTTTAACTCTCTTCCTCGTCCAAATGTTTTTCATCGAGCATCAGTGAAACGTTCAGGGCTCATTTTTCATAGTTATGCAATTGTGCATACAGGGTTGGAGACATTTAAGTTTGAATATAGTTCGGAGCACACAAAGTATATTTCCTTTAAAAATAAAAAACTAAATACTACAGCATAGATAGAACAATAGACTAATTCAAATCAGAACTCTTGAACAGTTCTGACCCCCCCCAACACACCCACCAGTGGGGACCTCTCACTCTTTGACTTATATTTTATGTGTCTTGGTATGAATTAGTATATCTGATTTAATTTATAGCTGCAAGATCAATGTCAAGGTCAAAGTCAAGGTCAAGTTTATTTATATAGTACATTTAACCCATAACGCCAGACGTATCATATTTGATACATGAGTTTTGAAGCCCTCTGCATGATCAGTGTGATATTTTTTTTCTTGAAAAACCTGATGTATACAATTAGTTACAGGCAATACACAAATAATCCACCAGGGCAGAGGAATTCATTCACCAGAGGGGTTTCCAGTGACAGTATAAGATTAAATTAATGAGGAAGGGGGCAGAACTTTGACAATTTTGAAAAGGAATTACTAATTTGTTAGATATGTTTGTGTTATATTATGTTTTTGTTTGTTCAAAAATAACAATATTTGAGCATTTGGACCTGATGTATCAAATACGATACAAAATTTTAACTCATACATGGAAACTGATATTTGAAAAAACTTTGTTTGGTTGCTCAGAAGGACCAATAAAGGCTCCGGTTTCACAGAACTGGAATTTTCTGTCAGTGATTTAATGGTTCAGGCTTTACACGGTTAAAACACATAAAGTGCCCAAAGTGCTGTACAAATCTGGAGATTCAAATGCATGATATACTAAAACTAGTAAAAAAAAAAAAGAACAAATACAAGATAAACTAAAAGTGATAAAAAAAACAGATACACAGTAATAGGATAAATAGCATCTAAAAACACAAGCAGATGATAAAACAAATAAAGTCACACACTTGCATTAGAAGCCAGTGTGAAAAGGTATGTCTTTAAGATGATACAAAGGGGTTCCAGGTATTATTAAACAGTGGAAGCTTATCTTTCAGAAGATATCTTATCCATTCTAGGAAGAGGTCGACTGATATGGGTTTTTCTAAGGCCGATGCGGATTTTTTAAAATTTGGTCAGCTGATGGCCAATATCTACATCCGATTTTTGAGGCCGATATTTAAGATTTTTTCTTAAGCACACTGACTGTAAAGTACAAGTGAAACACTCAAATAATTAAGATTTTTAAGCAGCAATATAAATAAAATGATTAATACACGTACACACATACTCTTTTAACATTTACTGAACTTCAAGTGCTGCTCATATAGGTGCCTGATCAAATATCGTCTATTTGATACTGATCAAATATTGGGTTTCAAAAAAATAATTAAGGCTGATATAAAAAAAAAATCAACATATATATCAGTCTGTCTCTAATTCGAGGTGAAGTGTGTTGGTTAACTCTGCTAGTCATCCCTTCAAGGTAGAGACAGCTGCATTTTTCCAGATCATAAGGATCAGTTTCTTTGTTGTTATTAACCCACAAAGACCCAGTGATACTTTTATGGTAGTTCCCAAATACATTTCTCTCTAGATTTCACCTTTTTAAATGATTCATCACCATTTATTATAATATTATCCTCTGCATTTTGCTTTTTTTTTCAGTGAAAATCCCGAATGTTCCTATATTTAATTTACCGATCATGCCGAAGTTCATTAAACCTCAGATTAAAGTTGAGGGTTTTTATATCAGAAACAGAGAAAGCTGAAGAAAAAGTGCTTTTCTCCTAGAACTTTTTTTTTTGTTAACTTCCAAATGAATTTATCTTTACATTTAATATTTCCCCTGTGATTTATTACCATTTATTATAATATCATACTCTGCATTTTACATTTTACTCGTATTTATCCCGTGTTTAATTTACCGATTATGTAGATGCTCATAAAAGCTCAGTGTAAACTCAAAGGTTATTATATCTAAAAAGGGGAAAACTGAAGAAAATGTGCCTTTTTCAGCACGATGTGTCATCTGTGTTGATCCAACTCCATGGGTTTTACTGGTGAATCAATGTTGTAGAAGACGACTGAGTTTCCACGGTAACTACGGAGCCTCTGAACGTCCGAACGGGTCATATCTGATGACCATGAAAAGACGACAAACTGCATTTTACACCAATTATTTACATGTATTGATAGGATTAATGGGTCGGCAGTTACTATCAGCAGATGCTTCTGGTCGCTGGTGGATGTTTGGGTCTTTGTAGGTTAAACAGTAGGAGAGGAAGTGTTGCTGATTCTCAAATATATCGGACACACCCAAATATGATAAGGCAGGGTTCTGGCTCAATGGGAACATGAATGATCTGGGATATAATATTAAAGATATCAGGCCAAAAACTTTGGATCTTACGCCGAAGCTATGAAAGAGGTTTTTATTTAACTCTCTTCCTACTGTACGTCCGTAAAACATAACCTCACTCATCGTTCAAGGTCAAGGAATGTCAACACCGAATTCTTCAAGTTCCCAGAGTGAGAGGCGCCTGTCCTTGTTCATGACTTTTCCACTTCAGTATTCAGCCAAATTGATTGAACTGAAATGGAACTAAGCCCGGCCCTGGCAGAAATATAATCATGAAATCAATTCTATTTATGGAGAGCGTTTGACAGCTGTATGACAAAGTTCTCTGAAGAGACCAGAATGGATAGGATCGTGTCAGAGCGATAAAAAACACAGCCAGATGACAAACAAAATCCGTTTTATTACCTAACAACAATATTTTTGTAAGCTCTTCAATCTTGAATACTTGAATAACAGTCATCAATCACTTTATATGAGCTGTATTTATATTTCACAGTCCGTGTTACTAACCAAGATTTCTGCAACAACGCGACTGGTCAAAACACTGGCCTACCTGATATTAAAAATTGAGACGGAACATTAATTATAACAAAAAAAAAAAAAAAAAGACCTACAGGATTAATGCAGAAACACAGCCTGTGGGTCTTCACAAACACCGGCGCACGCATTCTGGAGAATTATCTGCAGCGTTTAAGTGCAGACTCGTGCTAAAACTGTTCACATACAATACCGTCTTTGTTGAAACCAAGACTGACTTAATATTTCTGTTAATGATGATGGTACTGTGATAAAAAAAGACTTCCTTCAGCTGCACTCTGGAGTCTGGAGTCTCATATTCAGGACGTTTAATCAAAAAATTCTTTAAATAACTCCAACGTTGGAAGCCTATTAGCTCCTACAACATCTTAGTATTATACACTGTATGGACAAAAGTATGTGGACACGTTGAATTCAGGCGTTTCTTTTCTAACAGGGGTCTGCGATACAAAACAATAATGACTAACGGTACAATATAGTTTTTTTATAGGAAATATTGATGTTTATAAACTATATGGACGAAAATATTGGGACACATCATGGCTACAGCTCGTAAGGTGTCCTGTTCATGCTGATTTGAAATAATAACAATACTAATACATTTTATTTATCGGTGCCTTTCAGGACACTCAAGGTCACCGTACAAAATTGTTTAGTTTAGTTCATTTTGAATATGCAACAAAACAAAGTAATCCTACTTAGTCTTCACAAATGAAACAGATTATAAGAAAAGAAAAAGCTTTATATATACATGAAAACCAAGCATGACTTCAACTGGAGATTCGAAAAAGGAGTGGGAGGAAGTGGAACTTATTTAATCCCACCCCTTCTCCACAAAACAGTCTATTGTTTAGCTTGCTGTCAGCATAATATGAAAAATGAAGTCCCTTGGATCAGTTAACCTCATTTATCATCTTCACATACGGCATTGTTAAAGTAAAACACAGTTAAATTACACACATGCATTAATAAAACACATAGGTACATAAATTGGCAGCAAATAAAAGTGAAGCTATGGATTTGAGTAAACCTGTCTAAATAAATAAGTTGTAAAATTAGATCTGAAGGTGGTGACAGAGATATAAACATCAATATTTGCTTAAAGTTTAATGGGAGATTTGAAGAAAGTAGATGGTTATTTGGGGTAGAAAATGATTGTTTACCGTCAGAGCACGAAAAATAGTTTTGAAATTTAGAGGTAGAACATTTAAAATCAGAGTCATGGATTAAAAAAAAAACAAAAAAAAACAACAATGTTGAGAGAAATTAAGAAAAACCATCTCTGAGGCATTTTGGAAGCAAATGTAACAATTTAAACAAAACTGACCAATGCATTTGTTAGAAACATTCGTCTTTGGAGAGATGTAGATTGAAAATGTATCTGAATGTAAATACAAAGATGTATGGTTTGAATAAAATTTAAAAATCTACGTATACAGTAAGTTTAAAAACAACAACCACCAACGCAATGATATTTATCCCAACAGAAAACTATATTATAACATTTGTCATTATTGTTTTCTATCTGCAGACCCGTTAGAAAAGAAACACCTGAATTCAACGCGTCCATATAGTGTATCTAGTAGTATATCTTTAGTACGGTGCAGTAAAACCCAGACTTAGACAGACTTTATTGTCATTCAGATATACAAGTGTATACAGGACGAAATGTCGTTGCATTCAACTCGCTTCAGTGTAAAATGACAAGATAAAAATAGAATAAGGACGCTAAACTGTAGTGTAAAATAAATAAAATATGTAAAATATAAACTCGTACACAGTGGAATATAGGCCGAGCACAGGACAAAGAACGGTGCAAAGTGCAGTGCAAAATGTGACCAAATAGAATAAAATATGGGTTAAAAGTGCCAGTCGTGCAGTAGAATTTTACACTATAAATTAAAAAGTGATGACCTGGGGGAAAAAACTATTACAGAACCTGGTGGTTCTGCATCGGATGCTGCAGAACCTTCTTCCGGAGGACAGCAGTGAAAAAAGACCATGATGGGGGTGTGAGGTGTCAATAATTATAGAATATAGCAATATCATAAAGGTGAGGAATGAATACTCCAGAAACTAGTCTGGCAGGAGACCAGATTTTTAATAAAAGCGTCCCAACCATGGCTGCATTTTCCTGAAAACAGCCACTGTAAAAAAAAAAAAAAAATACAGGAAAAGAAATGAATTAATTACACCAGACAGATGTTTGTGAAATTAAATTTAGGTAGAAGCTGCCGTCTCGGGGTCTGATGTAATCACCGAGCTATTTGCTTTTCCAAACCACTTCTTATTTAAGCAGACACGATGTGATTAAAAGTCCCGTTCAGAGTCTTACATTGATTTGACATGGTGGACATGTTCCACAGCGGCCTGCTGATGTGGAATAATAAAATAACATAACAATTTGCAACATGAATTAAAAGCATAAACAGGCACGCAAGAAACTAATGACACTAGGATCAAATGTATGTGACAAGTAGACTTGAGGGT
>JAPQRP010000017.1:31504720-31517038 GCA_037367295.1 Apogon hyalosoma
TATCATTAGTATTCTATATATTGGACCTTTTCATTTTGTTTGTTTCCCAGTGGACCTAATCCTCTTCCGTAGTTTTATCATATTTTCAGTCATTTGCAAAAAGGAAAAAAGAAAGTGAAAAAAAGGAAAAAAAAGACAAAAAGGAAAACAAAAGACAAAACCCACAACTTAAAAAGGCAGCCCCCCCATCCTTCTACACATGCATACATACACATACAGCGTGTACATAAACACACACATACGGTCCACCAGACCTTCCTGTACCTTCTCTAAGATGTTGCTTCCATAATAAACATTTGCCATATTTGACTCTTTTATTTGAAACCTTTTCTGACTGTCGTCTTTTCAAAGGCAGCGGTCTGTGTCATGCGTTGAAGCCACTCTGTAAACTCTGGCCTATGTGGGGAGCTGCACACTGATATTCTGTGGTTATGGTTGGATGATGTGATGATTCTTTCATGTGTGATAAGATTATGTTATCTACTGTCAAAGACGTGGTGCTGCTGTAGTTATCACTGTAAGTTAATGTGAGTAACATGAGATTTATATTTGACTTTTGCATCATTGTTTCAGATTTATTATATTTATGTCGCTGGATTAGACAAAACAGATATTTCCTTCTGTTTCTTCATCCTTAAGCGAATCCTAAATTAATTTCCATAAAATCTTGATAACAATACAGTCACTCTTAGTTATTTTCTTACACATTTCTCATTAACCCATAAAGACCCAGTGGTACTTTTATGTCAGTTCCCAAATGAATTTTTCTCTCTATTTAACTGTTCTTAAGTGACTTATCACCATTTATTATAATATTATCTTCTGTATTTTGCATTTTTTCAGTGAAAATCAGGTATTTTCCATTATTTGATTGACTGATCATGTAGATGTTCATAAGAGATGAGATTAAAGTTGAGGGTTATTCCATCAAAAACAGAGAAAACTGCAGAAAAATTGGCTTTTTCAGTTAAATATACCATTAACTGAACATAAACTCAGTGTGTCCATCCACCGTCATTGATCCAACTCCATGGGTTTTACTGGTGAATCAATGTTGTAGAAGAGGATGGTGTTTCCATGGTAACTAGAGCCTCTGAACGTCCAAATGGGTCATATCTGACGACCAAGAAAAGATAAAAAACTGTATTTTACACCAATTATTTACATTAATTAATAGGATTAGTGGATCAACTGGTATTAAACAGCTTAGATCAGTAGATGGTTTTAGTCGCCGGTGGTTGTTTGGGTCTTTATGGGTTAATTAGAGACAAAATGTAATATAAATGTTTCACTAAATACCAAACACAATGAAAACTTGCAACTACTTCACTAAAAACTACAAATATTCGCAGTAAAATAAGACATCCACTGACGCTATGAAGCAACTGTTGCTGATTGCTTTAGAGATTTAAGCAGTAATTGTATCTGCTCAATTTGAAATCAGTGAATTTACGCAGAGACTCAACAGATGTGCTTCAGTTGGTTAACTGTAAAAACAACAGAGGAAACGCTTTAGTAATCGTCTCTGTGTTTCTGTGACAGAGACCCAGAGTTTAGATGCAGCTGAAAACACACAGTGTAGTTTTGTTTTTGCTCTCAAAGTTTTCTAATAACTTTGAAGAAAGGGACTGCATTCTGGTAAACAAAAAAACAAAACAAAGAAAACTGTATTCATTTCTAGTTTTTAATGCAATGGGTTGTAAAATTGTACCTTTATGTATCTGGTTATACACAGTTTTCTTCAGATTCATGATATTTGCCTGCACTTAGTTTATCTACCTTTTCTTTATTTGTTTATTTGATCAAGACAGTGCATATTAATGAACACTCAGTACAAATAAAAACATTACTTTGTGCAAATATGACAGATGCAGCTGGGAGCTATTTTCCATCCATAGTCCTCAACATTTAAAAGCAGATAAAAAAAAACAAAACAAAACATACAAACAAGACAATACAGTGTATATGACAATTACTATATAAAAGTGTACACCATATAATACATTATTAATACAATAAATGCAATATAAAACTACTGAGATGGAAATGAAATGCTGAGCAGATGTAACAGGTGTTCACAGGTTTGATTAGATTTTTATTTTTTTTAAAGCTCTTTTTTAAAAGTAGTAAAGGTGGAGATTTCATGAACAGTCGTTGAGAGACTATTCCAGCTTTTACTGGTCATGCTTATGACCTTAACCCTTTATAGGGCAAGTGACTATTTTTGGTCATTTCCACAAACATTAACTATGGGGCTGATCCCGTGCCTCAGTGCGGTGAAGAAGCAGGTTGGTTTTGATAAAACTCTACAGTGATTCAGAGAGATTTTAAAGAAGTTCTGAAGCTGTAAATAGTGAATATAAGTGATTTTTGTCGTTGAATGACCTTATAACAGCTGTTTTATTGCCTGCGTTTACATTTTAGGAAGTGCTGCTTAGATGTTTTGAGGCAAGAGGGGGACTGTTGTCACGGCAACTGATGAGGAGGTACATGATGATGATGTCCAATAACACACTAAGGTTAAAATCTTGAATTTCAGAGCATTTCAATGAGTGAACTATAAAGGGTTAACTCTTTATTGGGTAAGTGACTATTTTTGGTCATTTCCACACACATTACATGGCATTAACGTCAACAGTTGCAGTGAGGACTAGAGGTGTTTATTGGCAAGAATCTAGCGATACAATACAAATCACAATACTAGGATCATGATACGATATATTGCGATATATCATGATACTGTTCACAACACAATATATTTTTTGTTTTGTTTCTTGTTTTTACAAGATTATTTCCTGGAAAAATTGAATTACACCAGAAATATGCACAAATACTAAACAATTTTTTTATTGGATCAGAACAGGAACTAACGCAGTATCACAAAACATTCTTCTGTAAAAACCTAAAGTATAGGATTTGGATAAAAAACGTTATAACATCCGACTTTACCAGTACAGAAAACACACACAAAAAATAAATAAATAAAATTATGCTTTACAGACATTACAGTTTAAGATCCCGCTCAAATGTTCATTACTATAAGTTGTGAAAATAACTAGTTTACATTCCTTGATGCTGGAAATAACAATGTTTAACAAAACAGTGTTATCGATCAAAAAAACTACATGCATAAGCCGCAGTATCACAATACTACTTTTTTTAATAAACAAACAACAGAGCAAAATACATGTGAAAACTATTAAAAATATCAATACGGTACTTTCTAATATCGATACAGTATCATTAAATGAAATATTGCAGAACCGATATTTATTCACACCCCTACTGAGGACAGTGAGTCAACAGTCTCAGATCCAATGTGGTCTCCAGGGTCTGGAAGGTCCACCTGTGCATGAACAGTGAGTATATCTGCTTTATTTGGTACCATGAAGTAATGGTACTAATGTAAGGAATGATGTTAAAGGGGTCATGTGGATGTGGACAGGGGTCTGGATCAGCACTTATGGTGGTCTAATGTTCTAAAATACGTGGTCTAATGTTCTAAAATACATGTTCCTGCACATTACAGGTGTTTTTCTTGTATTTTTTCTATTAACTTACTGGACTTTTTTGGGTTTTTTTGCCGTATACAGGCAAGGAACCAAATGCAGTCACTTCACTGAACTAGATTTTCTACACAGTCTTATTATGTCCTCCAATAACACACTAAGGTTGACATTTTGAATTTCAGAGTATTTCTATGAGGGTTAATTGTACTTGTGTATTACTATATGGTCTGTGTAGGTGTTGACCCATATACTAATGAATTGAAGTGTTAGGGCCGTAGAGAGGGTGTGGCCCTGGGAGTCAGGGTCGTAGGTGGGTATTGTGTGTGAGTTTCATCGTCACTGTCCAAACCTACCAAGAAGAACGATGACCTGAGCGTATGAGAACCTACACAGACAAACAGGTACCCTTTCAACTTCTGAGTCTCCTCCATTCTAGAAAAAGTTACCCACATGGGGTTTCTGTGTCGATGTAAATGACTCTGTCTCCATTAAATAAACCATAGAATCGGACGTCCATTAACCCGAGGACATACCCTCATACCGTCACCGGTGACAAATACGTCAACCTACCACCTACTCTCAGACATCGTCCTTCGTTCCACTCACGTATTGTAAATCCTTAGACCTGACTTTTAGCACCTGTCCAACCTGAGTTTTGGTCGTTGTTTTCTTCCTCTAACTTGTTCCCAGCTTGCACCACTCCACTTCTCTTGTCAGATGCCTTAAGTGTTACTATGTATGGAGAATCAGACCGAGTGACATGGTCACCTGTCACATTCACAGAGAACAGGCATCTCTCTCTCTCTCTTTCCTGCTCTCCCTATGGTGCACCTGTGACTGTTACCGTGGCAACAGTAACCTGTTGACCCGTGGGGTTTCCAGTGATGGGGTCAAAATCATCTGCACCTGCAGCTGAGGAGCTGTCTGTCAAGTCAACACCTGCCATCAGGCTGTGGATGGACTCAGACCCCAGCAGACCTCCACAGAAATTAGTTTAAAGTTGTTGAATTTTATTTTATTTTTTTCCTGCTGGACATTTTTCTTTTGCTTTCTTCTACAATGATGCTCTGGAGATCTGCTGTGATTGCAGACAAGCATTGCCTTTGAAGAATGTGCTTCATGTTATGATATGAAAAAACATCGCATGAGGCAAGAAGAAAATTGAACTACTATTATTGATCACAGGGCTGAAAAACAGAGGGGATTATTGACTGGAAGAGGCATATTCAGAGAGGCAGCTATCCAATTTTAAAGCCTTTCTTCAAGAGCCGAATGCGTTATACATTCCTAAATTCTCCCTGAGATCACATAAGGTGTTGCGGTGCAGTGCCTCTTCATGCAGAAACTAAACATTCGGGGCCTGTGAGAAGGTGACCAAAGACTAGATGGAAATAAAGGGACTCAATCATCCTCTGATTCCCAGGAACAGCAGCGAGAGCAGTCGACTCGATTTGATTTTTATGCTGCCATTTTACATTTGAGCGAACTGCTGATGATCTCAACATGATTCACCGATGAAGGATGCGGTGTTTTTGCTTATCGCTGGAGTGAACGATGCATAAGTATAATCCAACAGAGACAGAGTGAACATCACATGTCATGTTTTGGAGTACTTTAGATTTTGGACAGGGATGCGCCGATGCCGGTACCTGTATCATGTATCGGTCCGATACTGAGCGCGTGTACTTCTCCTCGTACGTGTAAAAGTGTTCTGTTACAAGCACGCCGATACCATTTTATGGCAGCGTGATGTTCACAGTTAAATGTAGCAGCTACGCGGCGGATGAGTAATGTCAGCAGTGTTGAGATTTTTCAAAATAAACAATGGTGACAAAAGTAACGCTGACTGCAAGTTACGTTAAAGACGCAGACGGATACGGACGGTGCGTTCCGTCCATCCTCTGCCTACGTTCCGTATGAAATTCTGTCAGTTTTCCAGGTGCTCAGACGGAGAGTACAGAGCAGAACCACCAGGAACCGTGGAGGTAGCGCAACTTTTCAAAGAGTGACTGTGAGTTAGCGAAAAACTACTGACATATTTATGACAACTAACCTTAACATTAGCATCCACATTAGCAGCACCTCTGTCATCACCATGTTTGTTATTATTGACTTTCTTCTTCTTCTTCTTCTCAAATAACTTTACTCTTCTTCGTGGCATTTGGATAGTATGGTTAATTTAGTGTGCTTCTGGTGGATTGATTGAGAAACGTTCATTCCAACACATTAAATGTCAGTAGCAGCACTTTGTTCCAGTCAGACTAATGACAATAAAGCACATTTTCAAAAGGAACTAAGAACTGGAATAGTATTATTAAGTACTCATACTCGGTATCGGCAAGTACTCAAATGTAAGTACTTGTACTCGGTCTGGAAAAAAGTGGTATCGGTGCATCCCTATTTTTTTTTTTTTTTTTTTGATTAGGGTTAAGAACTTCAGAATCTGAACATAATTTATTAACATTGTGTTCAATAAAATTAGGGGTGTTACTCCAGTTAGTGCAACAATATGAATAAAAAAACAATATGTCAGAAAATAATAATAGAGTGAACAGAAAATTGCAAAAAAAAAGTAAGATAAGAAAAATCAAATATACATTTTTTTACAAAAAGTAAAATAAGAATAGAACTAAAAGTAGAATAAGATAAAAATAGACATAAAATATGAGTTCACAATATTAACAACAGTATGTATATCTATAGTTTGAACAAATATTGAGTAAATATTGTTATTGTTATTGAATTTTGCACTAACTGCCCAGGATTATTGAACATCATATTGCATATAAAAGAGGGTTCTTACTTACTAATGACATAGCAAGTCATTTCTTATTTTTACAGACTTCTTTATTAAACTAAACTGTGGTATCTTTTCTGCCAGTGTCTAAACTTAACTATAAAAATTATTATTACACTGTATAACCTGACAAGTGAGTTCAACTCAACTAAACCTTTAGCTAATAACAAAATTTGCAACTGTGAGCTGACATTCCACAATACAAACCTAAACATGTGTCAGAATCAGATGAGAAATGTTAGGAAAATCAATTATTGTTATTTTTTTTCTTTTATATTTTTACCCTTTTATACAGTATATGTTTAATTTGCACATATTCATGTATGGCACATTATTTATGTATTTTTGAATGTGTGTCTGTATCTTATTGTGTTGTTATTAGCTGTAAGTGCACTGTCGCAGGCAGAGACCACCTGCAGTTTCATTACACAACCTGTGTGATGACAATAAAGCCTATTCTATTCTATTCTATTCTATTCTATTCTATTCTATTCTATTCTATTCTATTCTATAAGAGTGAATGTCAAAGGTGAAACTATTAATTTGCGTAACATTAAAAAAATATGCAGTTTACAGTTTGTATAGTAAATTAAACAAATACTATTAAAAGTGTGTGACCTCAGGGCTTAAATCTTTTTTTTTTTTAAATACATGTCAGTGGTGTTTATATTTTTGTACTGATGTATCTATTACTACTATTTTCGGTTGTCTCTTTAGGGGTCACTACAGCAAATCCTCTGCCTCCATCTGACCCCGTCTCCTGCAGCCTCTACCCACATGTCCTCCTTCACCACATCCATAAATCGACCGACAGTTCCCTAATTTCCGCCGGTTCCCTGTTCGTTAGCAGCACCGGTGGCGGTCACTGTTATTCTGGGCCTGAACCGATCCGGTATGGAAGTCATGGTTTGCTCAGTTCATTGGGCAGATGTTTTACACTGGATGACCCTCATGATGCAACCCTCTCCATTTATCTAGGTTTGGGACCAGGACTAGGACTAGGCCTAGAACTGGAACCAGTACCTGGGTTTTTGCAATGATGTATAGACAATTTAAATACTGAACTCACTAGATTTACAACATTAATACTTAAACTGTTCCACAACTTTTAATGTACTAACATTATTATAACAATACTTTATTTTTAAGTGAAGTTTAATGAATCTAAATGACTGAGTCCGTCTTTTTTTTTTTTTTTTGGACATTTATGTTAACTTATTTAATTTTAAACTATGCGAGTAGGTTAACGTTATGAAAGGCTAACCTTATCCTATGTTTGCCTCATGTTGAATACATTTTACATTCACGCAGGCTGCAGGTGTGACCAGTAATACCTACAAACTGCTCCGGATCAAGTCAGGACTAATATCTCAGTGTCATTTTTGCATTTCACAAATTCATCCCATGGACCGGATCAGACCCTTTGGTGGGCTAGTTTTGGCCCACCAGCCATATGTTTGACACCCCTGGTATAATATACGATATATATACATATATGCGAATCTGCACATTATATGCATTTTTCATTCCAAAAAGATTCTAATCTGTGCATCTGTGATGTGCAGAAATGCACAATAACACTTTATTTTCTGGTGAATTTGCCTCATTTTATGCAGACAAACGTACAGACGTACTAATGACATGTGTGCATATGCAGAGGCTGTGTTCCACTTCCAGGTATTGTCAGCCATGTTTCCTGTCATTCTCCTCCTCCTTATCCTCAGTGGACAGTCTGACCCCGGGCGCCTGTCTCTGTTTCTATGTACTGACCTGGTCCAGGGCTGATCTGGTTGTCATAGAGGTGGATGTCATCTCCGCAGGCGATCGGCGAGTCCTGTCCCTCCTCTCGGCCCTCGCTGCCCTCCTCCTGCTCCGCCTCCCGCTGCTCTGGGGACACAACAGCACAGGGTCACCTCCTGGACCTCAGCGGCAAATCACTCCTTTAGATTATCCCCAGACGAAGCTTATGGCACATCCCAGAATTCAACAGGCAACAGCAAATTATTCCATTAGTCAGCAAAATGTTTAGGCTGCCATGTGATGAGTCAAAACATCAACTAGTTATCAGTCATGTGCTTCATCCTCTGTTCATTTGCAACAAAATAAAAAAAAAACAAAACAAAGACACAGTGTCAATAAAGTTGAATTCCCTACTTAATATATATATATATAAGCTTATACATGGTGAAGGAAGTAGACTAATGCCCCGACAACAATGTGTATGTTTTACAAAATGGATGAAAGAAAGAACGAAAGAAAGACAGACAAACAGAAAGAAAGAAAGAAAAAAAGACAGAAAGAAAGAAAGAAAGAAAAAAAGAAAGACAGAAAGATAGACAGAAAGAAAGAAAAAAAGATGGATGAAAAGACAAAAAAGAAAGAAAGCAAGAAAAAAGAAAGACAAAAAGACAGAAAGCAGAAAGACAAAGAAAGATAGACAAAAAAGAAAGAAAGAAAGAAAGAAAGAAAGATAGATCCATGACCAGTTTAGGCATTTTCTGCACTTGCTCCACATATTTAATGTACAGTTTGAAATTTTCTATTGGAAACAGCAAAATTTCAATCCAAATTTGCCAATTAAATTTGTCATAAATGTCTTTGCATTTGATTTCTTTTCTTTTTTTTTTGTAAA
The DNA here is from genome assembly GCA_037367295.1 of Apogon hyalosoma. Classification (NCBI taxonomy): domain Eukaryota; kingdom Metazoa; phylum Chordata; class Actinopteri; order Kurtiformes; family Apogonidae; genus Apogon; species Apogon hyalosoma. The sequence goes on from JAPQRP010000017.1 coordinate 31,513,659, forward strand.
TCAGTGAATGCACATGCCAATTCTGCCGTAGAAAACCTTTAACTCCTCTGACTGTTGCATCTTTCCAGATATTCTGGTACAGTGTGAGGAAACTGACTCACTCTTCTGTCTCAAATATAAAAAAACTTCAAAAACAACGGAACACTTGGCTCCTTCTACTTTTTTTTTTTTTTTTTTTTTAAACATCCTGCCCGCACTAAAACAATCGTTTTGCAAAACAGATATTTTTACTAAACGTTAAAGACGCGTAAACAGCATTTTGTGGCGCCTCACCCCATTTATCGCACGTATATTATGTCTTTGTGTCATGAATCTGAGCCTAAATCATCAAATCCAGGTGTATAAATCACCTGCAGTAAATGGAGGTCAGCACCGATACCTTTGGGAGACGGACCGGACCGGACCGGCGTTATGGACAAATCCACATCATGAAACGAATACATTTCCACAACCACAACCAACACTGAAGTTACAGCTGAACTTGTTGCTGCTTCACCTTCATGTCAGATTAAAGCCTCTGCATCTGTTACGTCCAGAATCGTCCACGGTGTCCACAGGTTGGACAATTTTGGGTTGAGATATTTTGTAAAATGACGGTCGTGTGGGCAGAATTTTTTATTTAAATGGATGAAAATGTCCATGTTAGTGTGGCTAAAGTGCATTTGAAGCAAGTAACAGCTGAATAAATGCTAAAGATGCAAACATAAATGCGAGTGTGATGGCGGCAATAAAACCATAGATTACTTGTTCAATAACATGTCAATAATAATGATAGCGCTGCAACAACGAATCAATCAAATCGATCCAAATCGATTCTTAAAAGAGTTGTCAACGAATTCGGCAGTCGATTCGTTGGGTTTTGAGCAGGTAACAGAAGAAAACACAGAGGAGCACGGCTAAAGCTTCGGATGCCCGGCAGACCTGTTTGACCGAAACGTAGTGCGACGTTTCAGTAAGAAAACTGAATATGGAGAAAAAAATGGCCAAAATCCCACGGCGCAGCACGTTTCAGGTAAAAGGGGCTGCTGTGGCCACCGGGGACCTAGCTTAAGATAGCCTACGTGTAGTGATTACTTTAGCCCGCATGCTTGTTATTAGACACAATCGTCATAAGTATAACTTTTTCATCCATTTCCGTTTATCAGGCCACCAGACTAACATTACCTATCGTTGACTGGAACCAATACATACAACGCTAGTTTGATAGCCTATAACCGGAACTGGTTGAAGACTATATCTTGTTAGTCTCTAGCCATAACAAATCTAGGTAGCGGGCTAGTGCTCGCTAACTATACCCGAAGCCATTGCGGGGATGTAATCATTAGTGACTCTCCTGCAGCCTTGACCTTTGAGAATTGAGTCATTTGTGTTTATCCGATTAATCGATTAGTTATTAAAATAATCTACAGATGAATCAAGTATAAAAATCATTGTTTGTTGCAGCCCTATTTATGAGTAATCTCCATGACGACGAGGCTCAGAGGCTGTAGAAGGCAGATCTAACACTCCTTTAACTACACCCTGAGAACCATTTAAGAGTTTGCAAATCGAATGCAAAATGTTAGTGAACATTAGACACTAAAAAAATGAATGCAAACAAAGACATATATATATAGGCTAGAAGTTGTGAAAATTTTGTATAAGCTCCGGAGTAAAAGAGATGCATAGAAGCCGGAGTCGGACGTCCAGAGTTTAGTTTCATTTGCAGTTTCACACCACTTACAGTAGTTGCAGCACTTAGAGAACCCCCCCCCCGCCCTTCTTTTCTTTAGTGTTTCTCTAATGAATCGATTAGTTATTAAAATAACCTACAGATTTATCGATTATTAAAATCATCACTAGTTGCAGCCCTAAATAATAATTAAATCAGTTTTTACAGAACCATCCCTCTGATATAATCCTGTCACAAAAACGATTAACAAAAGCTTACGATTTTCATTTTTAAAGTCAACATTAAAGCTCAAGTGTCCGAGTACTTAGAGCTTACGATGACATGTTATAATCTCTTATTTGTCTGCGAGTCTAAAAAGATAGAAAACTAGAAAAAAATCTCCACATTTGAGAAGCTGAGACCAACACTGTTTTTGTCTGAAACAGCTCTGATTCAGATTTTAGAGTTTTCCGACTGATAATCATAGGTTTAGAAGCTGTAGAAAACACAAGATAAAGAGAAAAATAGCAATAAATATGTACATTTAACCAGAAAAGTCAAACATGACAATAAAAAATACCCACTATTACACAATGAAAGCATCCTGGATCCATGGCAGATCCCCGTTTTTCATGAAGAGTGTCACATGCGGATCCAAAATCGGAATATTTACTGGATCCGCTGGATGATCCTTGAGTTACTGAACCCCAAACTCTGACAGAACCGCGAGGTCACAGAGCAGCAGAGGAGTCTGATTATGCGGCCGTATTTACGTGATGTATCGGCCTCCTGTCCGACACTTTAATTGCTCGATTGTAATTCATCTTAAGAAGCTTGGCTGTCGTAGATGCTGCTTGTGACCGAGCCGTTACTCAATCAATTAAATGTGTACGGAGCCACCATTTCGTGCTGCAAACACTACACTGGAACTGCACGCTGCACGAAATGGTAGATAATCCCATGAGTTGGTTCAACAATTTGACCTGCTTCTCAAATTTTAAGTATCAAGTTCAAGATATTTAACATTTATTCTCCAAAGGCTGCATTTAGTGTAAGACTGTAGATGATATTTTTTTTTTATCTTTTTATTGTTGTTTGAGTAGTGAAATGGTGAAAGTCATTGTTTCCTAAAGTCTAAAATAATGTCCTCAAGGCCCAATCCCAATTCACCCCTTGGCCCCTCCCCCTTAACCCTACCCCTAGGGGTTGAAACACTCTCCTATGGGACAACCCTTCGCGACGCTGCGGCATCAGCAGTCATCGATGCCGCTATAAACAGACTCAAAAAATTTGTTTCCGAAAGTATTCCCCATGTCGTCAGCAGCTGTAACCGTTTCTGTCCCACGGGCTTTGGTCATCTTTTTGGGGCTATCAACTATAAACCACAGAAATGCGATCTATAACACACTGAAACGGCATTAAACGGACGATCAAATGATTAACTTGTTTACGAAGAAAATACTTACATTGGTGTGTTTCTTTCATCGCACTGCTGCACTTTTTCGTTGTGTTTACCTCCGTCTTGCCAATGATTCGAACAGAATTGTGGGAGATTTCTCTAACCCCTTCGTTCATAGTGTGGTCCTGGAAATTCTCCGTTTCCGATTTAGCCCCTCCCCTCCTTCTAATCGAGAATCGGGACAACACTACCTGTTCATGTGCACGCGCAAAACGGAGGGGTAGGGGTGAGGGGGAGGGGCCAAGGGGTGAATTGGGATTCAGCCCAAGT
>JAPQRP010000017.1:31517138-31534409 GCA_037367295.1 Apogon hyalosoma
TCCTATTTATTTAATCTGAGATTAAATAAACAAATAAAAGCAATAATATTAACAGGTATGACACTCATCAGGTATAAATAATTAAAAAGAAAAAGAGAGTGGAGTCATAATTTGTATTTTAAAGATTACCACTGATATTTCTGGTCAACTATGATGATATTTCCAAGTTATCGACATCCTTGGAGTAATTATTCCATTGCAAAGGGGGGGTTCGGAGAGGGCCGGAGCAGCCGAGCTCCACGTCTACCGCTGTGTTGTGTTTGTTTGTTGGTTCTAAATTAAATTCACTGCAAAAAGAGGACATGGCTTGTGCAGTGCAGATTGTTGGGAGCCTGCAGAGTTCTGCAGCCTTGGTAGACCATACAAGAGCGATATTTAATAGGAACTGAAACGAATAGCTAGCCCGTGCACAGCCCTACTTCCTGTGCTGTAACCTGTAGAATAAGCTTTAATCTGCTGTGAAGGGGTAAGGACAGGCTGGGAGGGGGCAGTGAACTGCAACCTAATTACAAAACACCAAACCAGAGCGGCATGCCACGACCGACGACTGCAGAGGACCACCAACAGTCAGCGTGTGTTTTGGGGTTTGGTAAATGTGCATGTATGTGCAGGCGGGGCGGGGGGGGGGGTATTTACATGTAAGAGTAGCTGCATCAGTCTGATCTGCGTTTAACCCATACAGACCCAGGGCTGCTTTTGTGGCAGTTACCAAAGGAACTCTTCTCTATTTTTAACCTTTAAGTGATTTATCACCATTTTCTCTAATATTTACATCCCCAAAATCGAGTTTTGGGGATATAATGTTTTCACCCCGAACTCCTTGGTGTTGTTGTAGTTGAGGTTTCACAAAGACAACGTGAACCGGGGATCGGCGATAACTATGGCAGATTTGGTTGGATTTCTTCTCCCTTGATAACCAACAGAGGGGACCCCTAATGGAAGAACCCTATCGATTTCAGCTTCTCTATGGGGGTGCTCTAGATGAAATCTGTTTTTTGGACATAAATCAAGCAATAATAGCAAGACTGAGATAAAATTTGGCTCATATTGATTGTCTTACAAATGTCCGTTTTTTTTTGCTGCCATCCACAGTTCATATGGTGTTATTTTGAATGAATGAATGAATGAATGGTTTATTTTGGTTGGTACAGTTATCACAGCACACAGTACAACAAACAATAAACACAAAAAACAAAAAAAAGGAATAGGCCAGAAGCAGAAGCTGATTTTTTGCCTTTTCTTTCATTCAATAGGTGGAGTTTTGTGTGAGTGTGTGTGTGTGTGTGTGGGGGGGTAGTTCTCTGACCATTATTCTGCCACTATCAGGTTGATGTAGCTCTAATTGAGTTCATATCAACTGTCTTTTTTACAATTATCATATATAGATTTAGATATAGCAGAGGATTGGAGGATAAGCATAAGTCTTGTACGTAAAGCTGCTGCGATTACTCGAAATAATCAACCGTGAAAATTAGCCGATGGCAATTTTTTTAGTCGACACGTCATTTTACTATCCATCCCCCACCCCTGCTCTTACATGGAAAAAATCCCACTTTGTAATTTTTTGTTTGTTAATATTTAAGTTATTTATATCATTTTGTCATTTGTCATGGTACAGGTGATATTTTATGTTTTGGCTCTGGAGTTGTATTCAAAATCACACAAAATAAAAAACACTTTTTTTTTATTTGTCATTTAGATCAGTCGACTAATCGAAAAATTTGACGAAAGATTAATCGTTAGAAAACTTGTCATTAGTGGCAGCACTACTCATACGCTCTGTATTTTGCATTTTTACGTGAAAATCATGTATTGTCCTGTATTTAATTCACTGATCACGCAGACGTCCATAACAGCTCAGATTTAAATTGAGGGTTTTTTATATCAAGAAAAGAGAAAAGTGAAGAAAAAGTGGCATTTTCTGCTAAATCTATCATTAACTGAACATAAATCAAGTGTCTCCATCCACTGTCACTGATGAAGCAATGTTGTAGAAGATGATGGTGTTTCCACGGTAACTATGAAGCCTCTGAACGTCTAAATGAGTCATATCTGATGACCATGAAAGGATGAAGAACTATATTTTACACCAATTATTTACATGTACTGATAGGATTAGTGGATCAGCAGGTGTTAAACATTTCCTTCAGTAGATGCTTTAGGTCGGTGGTGAATGTTTGGGTCTTTATGCGTTAAACTGTATAAAAGATTACATGCATGGCTGCATCTGCGAGCCTTTATTCTTGCTTCTTTTTTTTTTTTGACTCAGCAATTCAAGAGACAATGGCTGACAATCTGCTTGATTGCAGAGTAAAAAGCCTTTATTGTATTCTGAATGAGATTAAGACATGACCTCACATCTACATTAAAGGGCCCATAAGATCATCTTTTATCTTACACTTTCACCCCGTAAAACGGCCCTAATGCTGATAATTTTGAGCATGTAATCTGCTCCTAAAAATAAATCAGACTAGGAAATGCAGTTGTCCAGAAACAAACGCTTTAGGTCCAGTTTTGCATGAAAAAAAACCCACAACTATCGAGTAATGACTGTGAGATTTTCTGCTTCTATAATCAGGGTTAAAGATAACTACAGCCTGACTTGATTTATGATTACCGGTTGTTTGTATCGGATGCAGAATACTGGTGTTTAAACCCCATTTTATCTGACTTAAAAAAGACAGTTTTCCTCACACTCACAATAATAGATGCTTTTTATACAGTTTCATCTGGGAGCGCAGCAAAGCAACCAAGACATGTGGAATTAAAAGGTTTGGGAGAGTAACACGTTAAACACCACATTGGAAGGGCTACAAGGCTATTTCCGTACACGCTGCTAATAGACACAGACTGTTTAAATAGCATGCAAATTCCACGTTCGGGTGGAATTCAGAGTAGCTTTTAATAATTCTTAAACCCCTCACACTGTGCGGACTCCCCGCTGTGAGGACAAAAACAATGAGAAGGTTATGGAGACTCGAGTCGTCTGAATCTTCAGCAGCTTCATTTGTTTTTCTGCGTTCTACATTATTACTTGACTCCTTGACTTTATTATCATATTTGCATCGTGATGGATGCCACTTAATATATGCATGTTTGATACATACACTATATGGACAAAAGTATGTGGACATGTTGAATTCAGGGGTTTCTTTTCTAACGGGTCTGAGATACAAAATAATAACGACAAATGTCATAATATAGTTTGATATTGGGATAAATATCATTGCATTGGTTAGTTTGGTTTAAATTGTTATCTTTGCTTCCAAAACACTTCGACAGAAGAGGATTAGGGCAACTGTGTGTGTGTGTGAAGGTATATATATATTAGTCAGAATTCAGAATTTTATTTCTGACATTCAGGGAGTGTCACTTTTGCTTTACAGTACGCAGGAAGAGTACAGTAGGTTGACATAACGGTAGATTTAGGGAACTCTTCACACAGAATTCTGACTTTAATCTGGGAATTTTGACTTTTTTCTCAGAATATTAATAATAATTTTTAAAAAAGTTTGGACTTTATCTTTTCTTTTCCACAGTGGCCCTAATCCTCTTCTGTATGCCTCAGAGATGGTTTTTAAGATTTTTTTTGTTTGTTTTATCAATGACTATGATTTTAAATGTTCTACCTCTAAATTTCTAAAATATTTTTTGTGCTCTAACTGTAAATTATAATTTTCTACCACAACTAACCATCTACTTTCTTCACATCTCACGCAAGAAGAAAAATCTCCCATTAAACTTTAACGAAATATTGATGTTCATAAACTACATGGACAAAAATATTGGGACATATCACGGCTACAGTCCTGTTCATGAGGATTTGAGATGTAAATATCAACACTATTTAGAGGTCAAACATTTAAAATCAGTCATGGATTAAAAAAAAAAAGTGTTGAGAGAAATTAAGTAAAAACCATCTCTGAGGCATTTTGGAAGCAAAGATAACAATTTAAACCAAACTAACCAATGAAATGATATTTAACCCAATATAAAACTATATTATGACATTTGTCATTATTGTTTTGTCTTGTTGCTTTTACAGGAATAATGAAAATCTGTTTAGCAGCTCTGTTCTGTTTAGCAGATTCAGACTCAGATATTTTATTCATGCACAGAGAAAGAAAACTATATTATAAATGAGCATTTTACAATAGATATACATGAAAGGGAACGCCAAGGAAGCAAGAGTGCTTATAGATACAGGACCCAAGCAACTGACAATATCCCAGACCCCTACTAGAAAAGAAACACCTGAATTCAAAGTGTCCACATAGTGCAACATGTTGGCTATTTACTTTTAAGCCAGATCTGTGCGAAGATTTCAGCAGAAACTGACCATATGTGAGAAATGGTGTTTGTTGTGAATATTGTCAAAAATGGAACTCCTCAAATCATATAGTATAGATTATTAAAAAACTCAACCAAAAACCTGAGAACCAAACTACCTACTTGAAACTTTACATAAATCCTCGTGACATAATCAATGTTAAGAAAATTAGTAAGATAGTTTTGTATTTATGGCTTGAAATGCATAAATGACTGATAGATTCTTGATTTAGTCCCAAATATAACTGTCCAGGCTCTTATTTTGTTGATCAGTGATGGAAATATGTCATTCGTAGAAGTCTAAAACAGAAAAACAGCAGATTTTTGCATCTGACATGCTGGTACCAGAGGATATTTACCACGTTTTATTAAACCACTGTCAAAATTACAGCCGGATGATTTCACAGTGATTAATAAATGAACCTACTAAGTGTTTCAGCTTTGTTTTAATGCACCGCTAACTCTTATCTAGGACATTCAGAACGACAGGAAGTCTGAATGTGCAGCAGAACCTTTACAGCAGGGGTGTCAAACTTAGTTCAGGGGCCACATGAAGCCAAATTTGGTCTGCAGTGAGCCGGACCAGTGAAATAATTACATAATAATATATAAATAAGGTGAACTCCAAACTTTCCTCTGTGTTTTAGAGTGAAAAAAAAGTAAAATTATGCGATGAAAATATTTACATCTTCCAACTATCCTTTCAAACAATGTCAATAAGATGAACAAACTGAAATTTACTAAGAAAAATAAGTGCAATTTAACAATATTATGTCTGTTTATCATTTACACACGTAAATTACAACTTACAGATCACAGTGAATCAACAAATGCACAAAACATTCAATAACAGGCAGAATACTGGTAAAATTACACTTCAGACATTTCAGATGTTTTTGTGAAATGCTAGTTTGTTTTAGTGTAAATACAGTAAAATGACATGAAAATATTTACATTTACAAAGAGAAAAATTTGGAGCTATGAGTATTTATAGGCTATTATGATAGTATTTTACTGATCTGACCCACTTTAGATTAAATTGGTCTGTATGTGGAACCTGAACTAAAATGATAAATATCCTCAGTGTAATTTTCGCATTTCACAAATTCATCCCAGGGGTCAGACTGGACCCTTTGGCGGGCCGGATTTGGCCCCCGGGCCGCATGTTAAAGACTAGGGCTGCACAATATATAAAAAAAAAAAAGTTATCGCAATGACGGAGTGTGCAATATTCATATCATAAAAACGTGCAATAATTTCTTTTCTTTCCATTAACTTTCTGTTTTACACACCATGGGGTACCTGAGTGGTTTTCTCTATCACTCTAACATACGAGTTTTTCTGCCAAAAAAACTGAAGTAATGCTACTGCTGCTGGTTGAAAGCAAGTTTACATGTTATTAATGTTGAAACGATGTGAATATTTTCAGAGCACAACTTTGGGCAAGGCCTGAACACTTATATTTAAAGATTTTATTTTTATATGCAGCATTTATTATTTATTGTACCCTGCTTGTAGCACTTTGAGGTTTTTAGCTAAAAATGTAAAGTGCAGTATAAATAAAAAATATTATTATTATTATCATTATTATTTACCAAACCAGGCAAGCAATAGAATATTGTTTTGTTAAAGCTCTTACATGGTGGTACTCTGGCACTTTTGTTATTATGAAATACATCCATGTCACTTACACATTGTTACATGGGAATAAAATGACGAAATATTTGACAATGTTTGTGTCTGACGGTCTGTGGTTGCAGCATCACCAGGTTGTTGGACAGAATTGTGCAACTGAATGTAGTAGTACAGTATTTTGCCTTAAATTATAAATAATTGAGCCAGCATACAAGCAACTGGCTCATTTTAACAATGTTAAGGAACATTTTTCTTAGTAGATGGAAGTGGTATTTCTTTAGGCGGACAAGAAATACTTAAATTGTATCATTATCGCAATGCTGTACACACATATCGCAAGTTTTGCCAATATCGTGCTGCCTTCTTTGAGACCTCCTCTTTAAAGTAAATGCAGATTGAGTTCTGTACATGATGCAGTCACATATATTTTGCTTTTGGTTCAGTTCTTTAATCGGCCTTTCTACTACTATTTATTTTATAGCAACTGTATGTGTTGTGGTAATTGCAGCACATTAATATCACAGAGGGAAAACCCACAGCACACAGGGTGACATTCAGAATAAATAAAAATTGCTCCCTAATGTGGCGCGATACAATAAACGCAGCGTCTGTAAAGTATAAGTTTACCCCCGTGACACTGTCACTTTGAGAAACTGCTCAACATTCCCCACATCAGTTGATTAAATAGATCGTGATAACAATAAAGCGCAAGACATCACCCAAAAATACTCGGCTCACAGTGACTCCGCTGCTCGTCCCTGATGACAGGAAGTGTTTTCATCACACTTTGATTACTGCGGGCCTGAATGTTAAAAACAACTCACGACACTTCTGAAGCAAACACCTTCTACCTGTTTCAAGCTTTCATCCAAAAATACACACCTGTCCACGGTCCGGATGTGTGTGTGTGTGTGTGTGTGTTGGGGGGGGGGGTCAGAGTGAAAAAATAAAGATGGAATGAAGCAGAAATGACAAACAAAACAAAGTGTGTGCGTCAGTGAGTGTGAGTGGTAATTGTAATAAGAGCGTGGTCTTCACTGTGTGTTCCTTGAACTGTGCATGATGAGTGTCTGTGTTGACACATCTACATAATTGTTTTGTGTGTGTAAACCAACAAATTATGTAGATAGAATGAATTGTGTATATAATTATGTGCGGCGTGTATGGACAATATCTGCCACGTAAGCGTGCGTGTGAATCTGCAGACGAAAAAAGCTCATGCCTGTCATCCCGTACATGTATGTGTTTTGGTGATATCTGGGTGTGCGTTTGTCGTCGTCGGTGTCGTCGTGTGCGTGTGTGTGGTACTGTATAATAATTTGTATGTGTGTGTCGATGTGTGTGTTTCTCCTCTGCCCAGATGGCTGTGCTCAGACGCTGGAGCTTCTGAGATCTGTTGCCAGCGGTGAATACTGATCAGAGATCACTGTCACATCTACAGCACACACACACATGCATGCGCACACAGGCACACGTCATCCATCTTCACTCACACACACCTCCACTTCCACATGGTCGAACTACTAATTCACACAGCCACTATGTGTCCTCCATGCTGATATTTTCTGACTCTGCAGGTCACAGCTGCAACGCTGATTATCAGGCTGTCTGTCACACCTGAAGATTGACACCCCGCGAGCGTGATGCCGGGAGGCTTCGCTTTTACGTTGTGATTATGACATTTATTCTGATCTGTTTAAAAAAAAAAAAAAAAAAAAAAGGAAGAAGAAATTTACATCCATGCATGTGTAGGTATTACAATATCACAGTCTGCAGAACTGCGTCAGGTTTTTTTTTTTTCCTCTTCTCGGCAGGAAACAGTCATTTGATAAGAAGATTGTAATGAACTTTGTTTGCACGGCCTCTTTTATACAAGAACTGCGGCTCAAAGTGCTTTACAATAAGGAAATTATATGCACCAAGAGCTTCACGGGAAACAAAATGAACACAAAAACAGGAATAACATGCCATAATTAGTGTAACGTTGAAAACAAAAGACAATTCAAAAGAGGAAATACTGTACTTGCGTGAATAATTTATCTAAATAGAGTGTCTTCGTATTGAAATGAGCATAATAGAAATATCTGAAATACAGTCGGGTCCAGAAGTATTTGAACAGTGACACACATTTTGCCTTTCATTCAAGTATTAAAAACAATAATCATATTTAGAACCGTCTTAGGCTGCGTTCAGACTGCAGGCAAACGTGGCCCAAATCTGATTTTTTGCCCATATGTGACCTGGATCTGATGTATTAAAGACAGTTTGAACGGCACTAATCTGACCCAGGCCACTTTCATATGTGGTCCTAAATCCGGAGTCTACAGCAGGTTACTTTTGCTTTTTTTTTTTTTTTTTTACATTTTACACTCTGTGACATCCAGTGGTAGCCTCCTAACCCCTGTTTCTGTGTTTTACAAAGTTTCCAACTGACAGTGATGATATGCTATACATCCATGTAACCAGAAGAAAAGAACGTCACCTAAAAGCTCATTGAAAAAAGAACACAAAAACAAAAGCACTTAAATGGACAAATATCTAAACCAAACTTAGGCTACGTTCACACTGCAGCCAAATGTGGCCCAAATCTGATTTTTTTTTTTTTTGTCCATTTCTGACCTGTATCCGATCTGTTAAAGACAGTTTGAACAACACAAATACAATTTTTTTTAAATCCAACCCAGACCATTTTCATATGTGGTCCTTAAATCCGATACGTATCCGATATTTTACAATGCGACTTCAGTCTGAACGGCCAGGTCGCATTTATCCGACCTTTACGTCATTGAAATGCGACAGATGTTACAATTCTGCGTCCGAGGAAAAAAACAGTGCGTGCCTGCGCGGCCATGTATTACGTCAGGACGTTTTTTGCACATGCGGGTCACTTCAGGGTCGCATTCAGCTCATACTCAAACCTGATAGCAGTCGTATTTGATGTGTAATATGAACGAGCACACAAAAAAATCAGATTTCACCAAAAAAAATCCAAAGTTTGCATTAAGACCCGCTGTGTGATCGTAGGCTTAGTTTGTGTGATTACTTGCTGCCCCTGAAAATGGATGGACTACAGATGAAATGGTGAATGTAATATTACCATTAACTTGTTAAGTCCTGGATCATTTGTTTCCAGTTGGAATATTTTCAATGTAACGTAAAACTATGGATTAGCAGATAGCAGGAGGTTCCTTTGTATAATATCAAGATAGGCTCAGAAAAAAGCAAAGGTAAGACAAAAGTCATAATCATCACTTCATAATGTGACCTTTATTTTATTTTATTTCAGAGAGTTTTAATGGTAGAGAAATAACCCTTGTACTGTTGGATCTGCTTAACGTTTGCTTAGCGCTGCGAAGTTTGTGGTATTGGTCTTTTTTTTAAATTTTTTTTATTAAATTATTAAAAATTAAGTGTGTTTGTTTTTTGGATTGAACTCCGTTGTCTTTCATGAGTTTTTTGCTAACGTTCTTCTGGTTACGTGGATGTTTCAACAAGCATCGTGTAGCATTACCGTGGCAACAAAGACAGAACTGTGGCTGGGTTTAAGAATCATATCGTCGCTGTCAAGCGGAAACTGCACAAATCAATTTTTGGCCTTTTTTTTTTTTTTTTTTTTTCTTTAGGAGAAAATGATTCCATTGGTCAGTCTTCATGTTGCCCTGATGGTTTTAGAAATATTTAACCAATGAAACGTGTTGCAAACTACATCTCTTAACTCCATTCATTTATTTAAAATATATATAGAATTTTTCTAGTTTCCTGAAAAATAACTGTTTTGGACATACGAGGTTTCCATCCGACAGCGATGATATCATAATAACACTCATCGTTAGTCCGATTGCTTCTGAGCCTCTGAAAATATGAGAGCACAGTTAAAATTGTTGTACTTCCTAAACAGTTAATGCAACATTTTGGTTAAAGGCCTTGAATTTAAGCTGGAAGTCCACACTTTAATCACATCTTCATGTCAAATCCACTGGATAAACCACAAAATGTGTGTCAGTGTCCAAATACTTATGGACTGAGTTCAATAGCATTAAGATTTACCTTTGATTACAAGGCTTGAGATATGCGTGCTTCAATGAAACTGGTCCCTAAAAACAAATGTTATGAAGCAAGTTTGGAAGCACTTTGGGTCTATTTAAAAAATAAATATTTACTGAGATAAAAGAGAAACTATTTTTCAGATAAAACACATTTTTATATTTTTTTTTATACAAAATCTGCAAGTAAAAAGGACACAAAAATTACAAGCTACTTATTCTTTTAATTTTTTATTCTCTCACAGGTACATTTTGGGAATCGAACTAATTATGTAAGGCAGAGTGCTTCATAAAAATGACCGCTGTTGCAAAATCATTCACGATTTATTTGTGTTTAAAGGGGCATGTTCTGCATGTAATGCAAGTGGACACGATAGGTTACACACGAAACCTGGAATGAGACTGAGATTCATGAAAAACCTGCATGTCTGGATTAGAAAAACCACTAGGATCGACACATTTAACATAATGTCTTTATTTATAGCACTATATGAGACCATTTACAGCAGGGGTGTCAAACTCATTTTTACTTCAGGGGCCACATGAAGCCAAATTTGACCTGCAGTGGGCTGGACCAGTGAAATAATAACATAATAATATATAAATAATGTCAACTCCAAACTTTCCTTTATGTTTTAGAGTGCCACAAAGTAAAATTATGCAATGAAAATGTTTACATCTACCAATTATTCTTTAAAATAATGTGAATAGCAAGAACAAACTGAAATTTACTAAGAAAAATAAGTGCAATTTTACGTCTCAGTTTATCATTTACACATGTTCATTACAACTTACAGATCACAGTGGATCAACAAATACACAAAACATTTAATAACAGGCAGAAAATATTGGTAAAACTGCACTTCAGACATTTCAAAATGTTCAGATTTGTTCAGGTTATTTGCGTTTTTTGTGAAATGATAGCTGGTTTTAGTGTAAATACAGAAAAATGACATGAAAATGTTTACATTTACAAAGAGAAAAATGCGGAGTTGTGAGTATTTATAGGTTATTATGTTAGTATTTGACTGATCCGACCCACTGGAGATTAAATTGGTCTGTATGTGGAACCTGAACTAAAATGATTCATATCTTCAGTGGAATATTTGCATTTCTTAAATTCATCCCAGACTGGACCCTTTGGCGGACCGGATTTGGCCCCCGGGCCGCATGTTTGAAACCTCTGATTTTACAGCCATGTGTTCCACATCTAATGCACTGACACCTAGGTAGCTTTTCCTGTCCCAATTTTGGTCCTATTTTTGGCTAAGATTTTTTATTAAAAATTCATTCATTTTGGGATGGCTCAGAGCAAGAGGAGAATTTTTTTTTTTTGGCATTTATCTGAGGTCATCATAAGGTACATCCTGGGGGGAAATATGTCTAAATTCCTCTTTTATTATTGGGTCTAAAAAGCTGGCAGGTACTAAAATGAACCCAGTTTCATAGAAGCACCCATATGTCATGTTATTTTTCAAGAGATGATAATGTAATTCGCATTTATTAGAGTTTATCAGACAGAAAATCAGCATCATGTGATCTAATTTATCCAACTCAATGTTACCACATGCATTACACCACATGTCATTAATACTGATAATTATTGCCCAATCCTGCTTTGTGTAAAACCTTTATGTAATGTAATGAATTGAGAATGCAACACAGGGGAGACATTCGCATTATGTATTCGAGCCTTTCTTTAGGTACGTGCCCACACTCTTACAAGCAGCTGTTGTTGTTGTTGTGAATTTCCAGAACAAAAGCTGATGTGCCGGAACAGCAGAAAGGTAAATCGCTCCTCACACCTCAGCACTGAATCAGAATCTCACTGCCATATTATCACATTGTGTAATTACATGAGGAAGCTCTGTGGTAATTTACAACTGCATAAAGTGAATCCCATATCTCCTGACCTCCTCCCACAGCACCAGATGCTCCTTCACCTGTCAGCAGGTTTCAACCGATAATGACACGATCACTAAAAATTACTCACAATATGCTGCAATAAGGATTTGCTGATGCTCATATGTGACAGCGGCAATACAAAAAAAAAGAAGAAAAAAAAAACACTTTCTGTTCACTGTATGGTTGACTAAGCTTTAAGCCGTGCGATGGAAAACACATTTCTGCTGCAATTTTGCCGCACAGAATTTCATTCTATGACAAAGTAATTGAGTTGAGTCACTGGTGGTGATCATTCCTGCAGATTTCACTGGATGGAAACACCTTTATTTGCACATTTACTGCCAAGGTTAAGTTTCACGGCTCGGGGGGGAAAAAAAAATTACGAGCGATTGTAATTAGATGGATTAAATACTACCGTTTCTGATATTTCTCCTATCGATACTAACCTTTCTCAAACCCCAACCTTTTCCTGTGACTGCTAACAAACCTTTTGAGTACCTTTCTGTCTGCAGAAACAAATTGTTCTACTGCAAGGATCAAACATGCCCTCTCCGCCTCTAATCAGCTCGTAAGCAAATGAATGCAAATTACTCTTTAGAGGACGAGCCACAGCAGTGTCCATCACACCCCGACACACACTAGGAAATGTAGTTAGTGTGCACAGTGCGTGACGCTCACGCACACACACACACACACATTCACCAGGACACGACTGAACTCAGACAAATTGACAAATACACACACACTAAAATGCACGCAAACACTGGCATATTCCCGCGCAAGATCCCATAGATACAGTACTGGGGACTGCACAAACACACTCAGATACACTCGCATTATCCCACATAACATCCTCATCACACACACACACAAACAGACGCAGTATCCCGCTCTGCCTTCCTAGACAAAATGAAAGTGAGGAGGCAGCCGCATCACACCTCCAAATGGGTTCTGGGATCTCAGAGGACTTTCAGCGAGGGGAGAACTCGCTGCTCTCCTGTGGCTGTCACCAACACTAATCTGTCTTTCTGTTTCAAACACACACACACACACACACTCAGATATATGGATGCTATTGTGCACATTTTTTTTTCTTTCAATTTATCCTGCACAGAAAACATATGAACACACTGAAGAGTACACACAGAGTAAACACAGATGCATGTACACATCTAGACAGTGTTCCTTAGGTTGTGTTTAACCCTCGCTGTCTGGCACACGCACGTGCACAAGCCCCGTCAGTGCAACACATGAAAAAGTGCATTATGAGCCCAGGCTTTCTCTGCATTCCAGCTGTCCCTGCTCGACAGGTATACTGGTTTTCTCAGGGTGGGTTTCCAATGCAATCGTTTTCTCAAGGTTCAGTTCCTGAACTGAAGAAATACGACGCAGGAACCTCTCCTGTCGCATACCAGAGATATACAAGAAAAAAAAAAAAAGAAAAACGGAAAGCCTTATACACATACAAAAATGCACAAAAACATCTGCATTTCAGTAAGTGCAACAGGGCTTCTAGAACCCCACCTCTCCTGGAAAAAAAAAAAAAATTAAAACCAGGATTTCTGCTACAAACTGAACATCGCCACATTCCAAACTACACAGAAAGAGAAAGCGGAAAACACCAAGTACATAGAGCGGGACGCATGCACACCCAAACATCTGCTGTTGCTGAGAGTGGAAGTGGAGGTGGGCTGCACATGTTTTGCACAGGGGGTTCTCAGGTTTCACTAGGTAGGGAAACCCAAGGTTCTCCCAGTCAACGCTGTGTCGTGCACAGCTGAGAAGCAGCTCTCAGATCTTTGATTCACTTACCCGAAGGCACGAAATGAAGAACTTTGTTGGTCTCCATAGCTGAGCAAGTGGTGGCGAATGCACACTTCCTCTCCAACCGCTCCCCCCCAAGTCAACCCATCATGGTTGTGTTATCCTGTGCTGATGAGTGTGAGATCACCTCTGCTCCCTTGCTCTGCTCTGTTTCTGACTGCCTCTCAGACACATGCAGTGACTCAGCCCCACTCAGCCTGCCTACTCGCTGCCTTCCCGCTGGGTCCTAAAGCCTCCTCTTTTCCCTCCGCTGCTTCATCCCAGCCCACCGTGCAGCAACCTATAGTAGGCGAGCTCGCAGCGGAGGAAGCCTCACGTCACGACACACCTCCCCAACTCACTTCTCTCAACATCACCATACCCAACATGCAACATGTCATCTTGTTGTCAGCCATACTAACACACCTGGTCGCCATCATGCTTTGTGATCTGGCTCAGACTGAGGAGGTTTCCTCACATGTGTGGAGGTGCTCTCACTCTCATTCGCATGTACAGCCCTCCACGGCTTATGTCGGATCACTGTCAAACCAGGGAAATGCAGAGAATGCTTAATATGTTTAATCTAAATCCAATATATACACATGAAATACCTCATCATATATAGACATTGGTGCAATGTGTTACTGAGGACCTTGAGCTGAATGAATGTAAAAACGGTATTTAAACAACATTCAGAATCAGTGTTTGGATAATTTTTTTTTGTAAAATTAGTGAATGAATGCTATTGATCAAATACATTGCATAACACTCTATACCACAGGTGTCAAACATGTGGCCCGTGGGCCAAAACCGGCCCACCAAAGGGTCCAATCTGGCCCGTGGGATGAATTTGTGAAATGCAAAAATTACATAGAAGATAGTGTCAAAATCATTTTAGTTCAGGTTCCACATACAGACCAATATGATCTCAAGTGGATCAGACCAGTAAAATACTGTCACAATAACCAATAAATCATGAAAACTGCAAATGTGCTTTTTGTTTTAGTATAAAAAAGTAAAATTACATGAAAATGTTGACATTTACGAACTATCCTTTTACAACAAATATGAACAACCTGAAATGTCTTAAGAGAAATCAATGTTATTTTAACAATAACCTGCCTGTTACTAAATGTTTTGTGTATTTGTTAATATACATTGTAATGCACACGTGTAAATGATAAACTGAGGCGGAATATTGTTAAAATTGCACTTATTTTTCTAATTCATTTCAGGTTGTTCATGTTGTTTAAGGAAACTCTGTAGATATATACATTTTCATAATATAATTTTACTTTTGTCATTGTTATTATTTTACTGGTCCGGCCCAGTTGAGATCATCTTGGGCTCTATGTGGCCCCTGAGCTAAAATGACTTTGCACCCCTGCTCTATACTGTTAACTTGAGAGGGTAGTTACAGCCATCTTTAACAAGATTAACTAATTAATAACATACATAAGTCAATACTTTTTCTTTAAATAAGCTTTAAGAATGTAAGGGTCTTCTCAGTTACTATGACTGCACATTACAGCCTTATATCACAATCACAGATTAAAGAATAAAGTAAATATACATATAAATAAAACCTGTACAAACATGCAACACCCTCCGTCCATAGGTTTGAGTGTGAGTGATGAAAAACTCCCCCTAAAAAACCCTTAACTTTCAGCATTGTCACTGTAATGTGCATATATCTGTGTAATAATCACTACATGACATGTCAAATAGGGCAAATTAATTCAAATATGTCACGCTACAAGTTTTTGCCGTGTGATATATAATTAGAACTCACATGGTTCTCATTTTCTGTCACTAATCTACTAAAGTCTGTCTCATATAACGTGATTTCCGCCAATTTAAGGGTAGTTTGATATGCACTAATCCTCTACAAAATCACCCCAATCATTTGTGAGTAATTACTTCTGTCTACACAAAGGTACTGAAGTCATCCAGGGACAATTTTTTTGGCTTTATATTTATTGCAGTATATGAATGAAACAACAGCTGCCCTAGATTATGAGCTTTGAAAGACGGCATGAAAACTTGAGGGGAAAATGACTGAGATGAAGTGACTGAATGCACTAACTGAGCTGATGGTGGCTGCAGGCGTCTGACTACGTAGCAAGTCCCATTTTACTGATGTCCATTTGTAATATGAAGTGTGACTCCAGGACATGGTGTTTGCTTCATCAGAGAGCACGGTTCTTTTACTTTGTGTCTACCGAATGCCAAAAGATGGCAAGGACATTGGCCAAAAATGATGACAAAAAGCAATGGTTTATCAAAGAAGGGCAGTTGTTCGCTATAGTCTCATCAGCACGACAAAGGCTGGTACCAGAACATACTGAGGGCCAAAACCACAAAGAAACCAACGCTACGTATCCACAGACTGTATCACGCACTGAATGAAGTATAAACCTCATTGTTTTCACACATATGTATGATGGTATCATCAAGTTTTATTCGTCAAACTGAAACTCATTAGTCACTTTTCCTATTGACCCTCAAGTTGCACGAATACAACTTGCACATAAAAATTTACCTAATGGAAAAATGACAATTTCACCAACTCTTGATTTCTGATTTATGTTTTTGCACTGGCAAGAGGTGGTTTTTCGGGCATAGCGCAAAAATGATATCACGCAAAACTGCAATGGAAAGACTTTTTTCTGCAACTAGTCACGTGAATAAAAAAAAAAAAAAAAAAAAAAACGGATGTTGACGGAACAGCAAGCGAAGAAGAAGAGTTTTAAAAGAAACACGGCGCGGTATGTGTGGACACACCAGGAAACTGAATCATTTTTTAATTTAGCACGGGATAGAGGGGTAATATATAATAATAATAAATATATCTGTAAATCAACACCATATTGACGTGCGTTGTCATGTTTATGGAATGACTTCTCATGTCATCTCGCGATAATAAAAGAATTGTCACATTTGTGATTTCATGGAAAAACCGACATTACACACTTCTGTTTTTTTGACATTTAGTAAATATCGGTAAAGCTTTGAACAGATGTCCAATGGAAAAGTGACTATAGACACTTATTTTGACAGACGCTGAAAATAATAATGTGTCTTTTAATCTTCATGTGCCACATCAGCTGATATTTTACATCATAGCTCTGTTAGCTTAGCTCTGTTTTTAGACAGAAAACAGCCACAGTTAAACCACAAAATTTTCTGTTCCGTTTGTGTTGTCAGTAGCTCCATTCTTTTCATTTACAGCTGAGTCCAGTGGAAACAACACAATGCATCTATTTTTATCACTTCTTTTCTTTGGCTCTAAAAGTTGTTTCTTAATGGTTCTCATCCCATCTGGTCACTTTCTGATGCTTTGGTCCAAGGCCCCTGTGGTGTTAGTTTTCCTCACCATGGCAGACCGGCAGAGTGACTCAATGCTCCCTCTAGTGGTCACATAAATTCCCTGTCCCGTAACTGGAAATACCTTAATTTTATATCTCTACAATAAAATACATTCTGCATGCATCTTTCGCAGAACTTCACAGCTCTTTATTATTTTCTTTTTTATTTAAAAGCTATGATGATAATT
>JAPQRP010000017.1:31566447-31588863 GCA_037367295.1 Apogon hyalosoma
TGTGTAACTTTTGGTTTTTTTTTCACTACATTTCTTGGGAAAACTAATAATAAAAAGGCAGCAGCCCTTTTACATGGATATAACTTCACGAGTATACGCCCTGTGTTTGGCTGTGCAGTGGAAAACAGCCCATTAATCGGAGTGCTATGTTACATTGCACAGAACAGTCAAGTTAATCTATGATAGTGAGAAGCTCCGTAAGCTACATCTAAAGCCTGTAACAAAAGGAGAGTGAGATTAAATGCAGGACTGATCCTCTCTGTGAAAAGAGACCCTGCCTTGAGTTTTAATAACTAAAAGTGTAGTGTAACCTCTTCCTGGAAACCTCAAGGGGGTTCACCAATTTATCAGCATCCTACCCTGTCTGTCATCATCAGGTCTGCTCGTATGTTATGTTGAAAACAGAAATAAAATAATTCTCCAAGGTTACAGTTCTAGTTTGCGCAATATTTAACCTTTTAACCTTAAATAAATAGCCGGTGACCTGGTAGTATAGTGATTAAAAACACTGTACATGACACCATCACCTCTTCTATCCGAGCGCCTGTCTCATCTTTAGTGTCAGATAAAATGCCATATAATTAAAAAAATTAAAAATGAAAAAAAAAAAAAAAAGAGGTTTATCTTACTGTCTGTATCAAGGGGTTCATCAGAATTCTCATGGAGTATCGTGCTGATAGAGTCAGAATCTGTGTATCATTCGTTCTTTTCATATTCAACTGAGAATCCACAATCGGAAAACGAAAGAATGACTCGTTATTTCATTATTCATGTACAAATAAAACAATAAATAAATAAATTAAAAAAACAAGTTGTTTTTCATTCTTTCAACTGTACAAACAAATTAAAAATTGGAAATAAGCAAATGGACGAAATGTGGGGTTTCATGTTGACATTTTTTATATCCGATTTGGTCTGACCCAGAAGTTCCTGACTTCTTGATGTGTTGAGCTGAACAGTGGTGGGTTTGCTAATATTCTGCCTAATGCATTCTGCGATAATGAAGAATTCTGTGTTATTCAGAGGCAGCAAACACGTTACTCTCAAGGAGGATGACATGACAACTGAAAAAATGGTCAGGATCTTCCAGGTATTGTTGTTTTGTCTAATACGGCGGGTCCGTGGTCGACAATCTAAGTAGAAGACACTTCAGGAACACACCAACAAGTCAGGAACTTCGGGGTTATACCAAATCAGATATAAAAATGTCAACACAAAACCCCACATTTGGTCCATTTACTTATTTCCAGTTTTTAATTTCTGCATACAATCGAAAGAATGAAGAACTGTTTTTTTTTTTTTTTGTTTTTTAAATTTTTGATGTATACATGAATAATGAAATAATGAGTAATTTTTTTGTTTTCCGATTGTGGATTCTCAATTGGATATGAAAAGAATGAATGATACACGGATTAGTCAGTCATATTAAAAACCTGTTTTTAGTTTGTCATGAATATAACTGTACTTCCAACAGGCACCACTACTGGTAGGTTGGATGATGTAACATAACATAATCAAATTGTTTATTTTTTGTCACAAGTAACACCTTTGCAGCAAAAACACAGAAGAGTAAGGTTGGTTAATGTTTTTTTTTTCTACAGCTTTATGAATAGATTGCTTTATATGAGCTCAAAGCAAAGCATGAGTCAGAAGCTGCTTTCTTTACCAAAGCCATGTGATGTGTACTTTTAATTTTTGCAGAGCTAGTAATGTCTCCACAGAAATAATCACATTGTTGAGATTTAAGCTTTTTTTTTTTTTTTTTGTACCACTTTCAGAATTGGAGAACCCAGTTAAATTAATTTAATATACTGGTCAGCTCTAAATAAGGGTTTACATTCTCTGAAACTGCACAGATGGAGATGAGGTACATGCACAAAGCAACACAAACAAGCATTATGTAAATATGACTCAGAATGGGGAATGCTGAACAGGAGGACTCTGACCAGCCATAATGATGGAGCATATACCAAAAAAAGGAACAATCTGTTAAATAGACATAGTTTTGTGAATGGACAAGTTGGACAAGACAGGCTGGTCTCCTCAAAAGAGTCAAACACTAATAAAACGTCTTCATCAGCAACACAACAAGGATGCCAAACAAAAACAACATATGCATTCATCAAAATTCTAATTCAAAATGTCATAAGAAATAGGTGTTTTATGTTATATGGCTCATTATGTGGGTATGAAATGACCTGCATCAGGGTGATATTTGGTCAAATGACACAGCCTGAATGGGCAGAGTGGAAAGCCAGGCCATGACAGATAGAGCTGTTACCTGTGCTCCATAAAGGAGGAGAGGGGGTCCACACAGGCAGAGACAGCTCCGATGGTGAAACACGCCTGGACGACAGGGTCCGGGTGGAAGAGCACAGCCTGGACCACATCCAGAACATCTGTGTACCTGCACAAGTGGGCACAAAGATAAGATAAGATAAGATAAGATAAGATTATACTATATTATTATTTACATGTTACCAAAAGTTATTCAACAGATTAAGACAGGAATTTGAATACATGCTTTTTTAAATTTACTCAGATATTTTGTACAAGATACTTAAAAAGTCAAAAGCTTCAGATAATAAGAATCTATTCATTTCTACTTTGTATGAATTGGACTGTTTGGTTTTGTTTCAGCTTTGTTGCACTGGTTCAGTTTGACTTTTCCAGTCAGCTGTATCAAGCTGATCAGAAGGCTTTCTTACCCAGGTGAGAGCACCAGCAGACGGGGTTTGCCTCTTGGGCCTCTCTGGCTCTCCAGGAAGCTAGACAAGTAGTGCTGGAGGTGAGAGGCTGAGAAGCTGTCACAGCTGTCAGGACCAGGCTCATATACCACCCACCTAAAGGTGCAATGGAATCTGACTTGTATTATTTTGGTGGTGTCATGTTTTCAGGTATTAGAGCAGCTAGAATATATATGCAATTAAACAGATGCCAGCTCAGGTAAAGAAAATAATAAATTAAAAAAATTAAATTAATGCTGCTTACCTTCCACGTTCCTTGCTAAACTTCACCAAGAAGTCACAGAGTCTCTTCTTATGGCTTCCCGGCAGTCCAGTGATGATGGTTATGACAACCTTTAATACATTAAAAGCCAACATCAGTATCCAAGTATCAGCTTTATCCAGATTTCATGCTGTATAACAAAAGACAAGCTCCTCTGTAAGCTCACCTTGTCTCCTTGACTGTTGGCTGGTTTCCGCAGCTCAGCAGAGGGGAAGAGTGCCCCCAAGTGGTCAAATAAAATAGGCTCCTGACCAATGCTACTTAGGGCAAAGTGCTGGAGAAACCTGGAAAAATATGAGGATGCAGCATTAGCAGCGTGAGAAGGAATCCTCAGATACGGACTGACGTGACTAGTTTACGCCAATGAACGCACTAACAGAATGGAGCACGGACACCGCTGAATACACACAGTATGAACCGACTTCACGAATAAAGACTGGAAAAAGGAGTGACTAGATTTACATGCATCTTATTTGTTTTTAAAGCCCTCACTTAGGGCTGCACAATTTAGGCCAAAAATAAAATCTGTATTTTTTCCTCTAAAAACTCGATTTTTGATTTCTATTTTTGTGTAAAACTACAAAAGACAACAGAAGTCAGCATGTCATTTTTGTGAGCAGCCCACAATACAAGGCACTGCCTCCTACCTCAAATCTGTGATGGCATCACGTGATGGACCCACAGAAGTGATACCAATGTAAGTCAGTGACAGGCATCAGTCATATGTGGGTGCGTGAGTGTACCACATAATATGAGTGATCCCCATGTGGTTACATTTAAATTGGGGGATCCGTGCGTGGAAAAGACTGACCCAGGAGGGGTTACATCTCTGGGCTGGCCTGGGAACACTGCGGGATTCCCCCGGAGCTGGTGGAAGTGGCTGGGGAGAGGACTGTCTAGGCTCCTCTGCTGAGGCTGGCTGCTGCCACCGTGACCTGGATCCGGATCGGAAGAAGACGGCACGGTTTGGATCTTTCTGGGACCACATAAGATGAATGATCCTCATGCAGTTATATTTGAATTGGGGGATCTGTGAGTGAAACCCAGGCTTATGTTGGTATCACTACTGCAGGCCCATCACAGATTTAAGGTCTGTGGTCATTACATGGATTTATGTAGAGGACCGCTCTCACAGATAGGAGGAGGAGCCTACAGTAGCCCGGAGGCGTGCGGCTACGAGGCACGAGAAAGATGAAATCAATTTGACAATTTCCATTTTTTAAAAATCATCCTAATTAAAAAAAATCCGATTTCAATTTAAAATCAATTGATCGTGCAGCTCTACCCTCACTGGTCTTTAACCATCTTATATTAATTTTTTAGTATGTTTTAATGAAAGTCAATATCACTCTTGCTCAAAGGGCTGGCTCACACTGTAGGTTCCTTCGGTGCGTACTGAACTGGGAAAGTCCAGTTTTTGTTATTGTGTACCTGAAACCTGGAACACTCTCCAAATCATCTGAAAGTGAACACTTGTATCATTAGGACAATTTAAATCCTCAATTACTTCTTATTTGACCTCCAGCTGCTCCTCTTTTTAAGTAGATGTCTTTGTTTTTAACTCATCTTTATCACTTTTACTTTTTGGTACTTCTGACATGTCCATTGTATGTTTCAAATATTTTGTGTTTTAAATCCATAATTCCATTTTATTTTATCTCCAGCTGTTCCTGTTTTTAAGTAGACTTCTCAGTTTTTAATTTGTCTGTCACTTTTACTTTTTGGTATTTCTGGTTATGTACATTGTATGTTACAAATGTTTTGTCTCGGCTATATTGTAAATGAGGTTGTGTCCTCAACATATCTCCAAGTTTAAATAAATGTTATGAATGAATGAATGAATCTTCACATTGGGTAAAAAGTATTACAGTAGTTGGTCACTATACCGGTTGGACTATATTTTTTTTGCAAAAACTAGTAAACAAAACCTGTGTGCATGGGTCATTTCGGGCTACACAGTAAATCTGCATCACCTTACATGCTCCCCTGTGACAGGAAAGACTACTCAAGTGTTGTCCAATACATGACATTTAAGAGAGGCTGAATGAAATCCTATTTTGGGACGTTATAGTGGTGATTAAGACTAGCATCAGGTTTTATTGCCTGTTTAATCCAACTCCGCAGCACCCTACTGTGTGACTGCAGTTTGTACTAACATGTCCTGTTCTGGCAGCTGAGAGTAGGAAGTCTTCATGCTGCCTCTGCGTTTGGCCACCGGTGGCTCCTGACTGTCGTGCAGCTTCTGCAGTTTGGAGTGCCTGAAAGAAAAGGCAAATAAATCATGTGTAACATCTAAAAATGAGCCGTATGATTCAAAGCTAAGTGCACTCGAATACTATTACATTGTGAGGAAAAGGCACGGAAATGTAAAGGAGATTAAGCTTCCGTACATGTTTGTTTGGTTCCAGTTTAGCTGCTCTTGGTCCACCAACTCCAGAGTCAACGCAGACTCAGAGTTCTGCCAAATCGCCAAAACCTGAAACCGAGAGAAAACAAAGAAAGTGTTGACTGAAATGCAGCTGAGTTCTGAATGAGCACAAAGTAAAAAAGTCTATTATCTGCTTATTAGAAAGAGATAATCGTTAGATAAAACCTCAATCAAAAACTTGACATTATTAACATCTCATACTGTATAAGTCACTTTTAGCCCTTTTTGTCCCTGGGAATATATACAGTTGTTAATTATATTTTATCTGATTTGAGATACTTATTTTACCATGTGTTCTAGTATTACCATATTTTCATGTTGTAATACCGTCGTGGAAAAAATTATTAGACCATCAAAAGTCATCAAAAACAATCAAGTACTAACTCCTGTGTGTATCACGTGACTAAAACAGACAGAAAAGAAAACATGGAATACCTAAAAGCATTGTTTTTGGCAGTAAAATGCCATAGCTATTAACATAAGAACTTAGGTGATTTTGGTTATTAGACATACAAGGAATTTGGCTTAGGTTTTTCTGTGCTCACGACGTACAATTTCAACATGAACCCAATCACACTTGAACATAGACCTAATATAGATAAACATTCGACTAGAAAGAAGGACAATAATGTGTTGAGATTTACAGTGAATTTATACTGTAATATGTACAGCGTGTGCGAACTGAGAAAATGCCAGTATCAGTGCAAAGTGGCGAAAAAGTGTAGCTGGATGAATGTTCAGTCCATAAAAGCTCTTCCCGAGTATACTGGATGATGGAACGACAGCTTAAGACGCCACATATAAACAAAAACAGACAAAAAACTACAGAGCAAAGCACCGAGGCGTCTGTACCTGGCGCCATCTTGGATCAGCTTTACTATTAAGAAAACCATGTAAAATGGACAGATATCAGCTCTCAAATTAAACTCTTATGAGCTATTTTTGTTGTTATCATTATATTTGTCCAAACAAACGTAAACTTTAGTTGTACCGGGTATTAAAATGAACAAGAAATTGACGAAAATGAGGGTGGTCTAATAATTTTTTCCGTGACTGTATGTGTCTGATTTTACATTACTGCTGGTAGAGAGATGCAATGATAGCTTATGTGTATCCTGAATTTACAACCCAGTCAGATATGACAGGCTGAATGTCTTACTTTGGAATAGAAGGCCCTGTGGCTCTTAGAACGAGGCTGAAGAGCAAATACAAGACACTGGTCTGCGCTGTGGAGAGGGAACGGGAGATGGGGCAGCAGGGTTTTCTCATACTCCACAAAAAGAGAAGCCACAGCGCTGGTATCCTGAGGACACACGTCAGAGTCACAAGTTCATTAGCCGACAAAATAGATTTTCGCACTAAAATATGCATTTTGGAGCAGTGACTAACATGCCTACCGGGTCATTGAACTTGAGAGAGCTGATGTGATCCTTGGAAATGGTGACGCTCCCATATTGAGAATGGATAAAGAGAATTCCCTCAGAGAAGAACACAATCTTGCCTAGATTGAAATTTCAAAAGATAAAGCAAACTGTGCAACTCCATAGTCACATATTATCATCATAATGTTTCTACACAACCAGGGTTCCTACAGGTTTCTACAAGTTAAATTTAAGACTTTTTAAGACTACTCAGAACAGAAGTTAATGCCCATTTCACAGCCATACTGGTAAAAATTCATGACTCACAGAAGACAGAAAAATTTATTTATTTACATCAGCAGTGATTGAATATTACATACATACTGTACACAAAACTGAATGTTCTGTGATCATTTATCACCGGGGGCTGCAAAGTTAAAGATAATTTGTTCCTATTTTCAATATAAATTGTCAAGTTGGAACAGGTGGAACTGATTAGACTAATGTTACTTACTCTCTTGTTTGGACATTTAACAGACACATTTAAACACAATACACAGTGTTCCTACACATTTGAAATTTCAAAATTCCATACTTTTTCCAGACCCTAATTTCCAGATGTCTTGGGAAAAAAATTCCAACCAGCCAACCAGTCTTTATATTTGGGATTTATGAGCCAGTCGTCAGAGAATTTACATCTACCCATTATGAGTTTGGCCAACAATCATACAAGGCATGTTGAATAGCTGCTCACCAACAGTGTGTGGACATCACCCGTCCGTCAAAGCAGCAGTGAAACTTGACAACACCTGGGTGGGCCTTAAAATTGGTTGAAGGAGGATGAGAGCAGAAGGCGGGGCATTCAACTTGTCAATCTGCCCAAATGTTTTCTGGGACGTGTAGCCTATTGTATGTGCTCTCACACAAACACTTTTAGCTGCGCTAGTAAGAGCCTTAAAAAAACAGATTGATCTGTGTCTTTTTTTTAGATATTCATAATTTTATGTTTTAGAAAATAGAACAGTGGTAACAGTGTTGAAAACATGAATATTTTTCCATACTTTTTTTTCCATTTTCTGTAATTTTTCAGACCTGGAAATGTATAAAATCAAACTCCACACTTTTCCATAATTTCCATACTTGTGTAGGAACCCTGAATACAGCAAACAAGTTTATGGAAACATAACTTAAGTCCTAACATATCAAATTCAATACCTTTTTTTTAAGGTAATAAAAGCAGATTTGTAAATTCAAGACTTTTAAGACTTTTTAAGACCCCGTGGGAACCCCGACAACACAATTTTAGCTTAAAATTTAATTTCACTGTATATACATATGTGCTACAGGACTGATATATAAGGGTTAATGTTACCTTCTTCAGGTGTGGAGAGGTGACTGCTGGAGAACACATATGCAGCATCTGCTACAGTCAGAGCAGTTCCCAAACAAGAGCCTTCCTCTTTCTGTGGAAAAATATATAATGATATAATATATGTATGAATACATAAATAGTACAAACATCTATATATAGTGGATATAAAGAGCTCCTGGTATTACCTTTGTAAGCTGATGGGCTTGCTCAGACTGCTTTACATCAGATTCCATCTAAACATCACAAATGTAAGTGCTTTAGTAACACAGAAGCAGTACAGTTCAATAAAAGGTGACACTCTAATATGATGTTATACACTGCATGTGTTCTCGTATAGGCTGGAACTTCACTTTTAAACACAGAGAGGTGAAGCAGTGACTACAGCACAGGTGTTAAACATACAGCCCATGGGCCAAAACTGGCCGGCCAAAGGGTCCAATCCGGCCCATGAAATTAAATCACACTGAAGATATTAACAATCAGGGGTGTTAAAATCTGTTTAGTTCATATTCCACATACAGACCAATATGATATAGAGAGGATCAGACCAGTAAAATACTATCATAATAACCTATAAATAATGATAACTCCAATTTTTCTCTTTTGTTTTAGTGTGGAAAGTAAAATTCCATAAAAATGTTGACATTTACAAGCAGTCCTTTCATGCAAAATCTGAATACCCTGAGCAAATATGAACAACCTGAAATGTCTTAAGAGACATAAGTGAAATTTTAACACTATTCTGCCTGTTATTAAATGTTTTGTGTATTTGTAGATCCATTGTGAGCTGTAAGTTGTAATGAACATGTATCAATGATAAACTGAGGCATAATATTGTTAAAACTGCACTTACTTTTCTTAAGAAATTTCAGGTTGTTGATGTTATTCAAATTTTTAAGGAAACTCTGTAGAACACTTTCATACTATAGTTTTACTTTTTTTACTGTTATGTATTTCTTTCTTTGAGTCATTTATTATTCATTTATTCGCCAGCACAATTAAGAAATGCATAGGTAAAAGATTATGTGTGTATTTGTATGCATGTATGTGTACTTGTATGTTGTAAGTATATGTATAAACGTATGTATGTGTAGACAGACAGACAGACAGACAGACAGATAGATAGATAGATAGATAATAATAATATTATTATTATTATTATTATTATTATTATTATTATCATTATCATTATCATTAATGATATTTTATGGCGAGGGGGTGGGATTAAATAAGTTGCACTTCTTCCCATCCCTTTTCAGGAGTGTAAATGGAACTATTGTGCTGTTCTTATGTCTAAAATTGTTATGATTGTTGATACTTGTTTAATCATTTCTGTTTTGCTTGTTCACATATATGTTAAATTTCACTGCATGTTCGGAATAAATCACTGAATCAAATCAATATTACCGGTCCAGCCCACTTCAGATCATGTTGGGCTGAATGAGGCCCCTGAATTAAAATGAGTTTGACACCCCTGGACTAGAGTGTGTATCCACTCCAGACATCCTTTGTATTGGTAACACTAATGTGAGATTCATTTTGTGTTGTGTACATACCAGCCAGCAGGCGTAACGAGGAACAGTTGTAGTGAGGACGGTGTAGCAGCTGTCCGAGGACACAGTGCCATCTGCAGGAGAGGAAACAGACGGGTTTGACATGGAGGATAAACAGCAAAGCCCAACAATGACAAAACGTGGAAGATGAATCACAAATATGATCTTTGGAGCATGAAAGAGGCTATTTTTAGTCGACTCTGCTGTTTCAAAATGACTAATGCTTTTTCTGTTGATGTGACCTGTGGCTTTGTCTGCTTATGTAAATACGATTTTCTTCGGGGTTTCAATCAATCATCGGTCTAATTCGATTAATTGAATCAATCTTCTACCTTTCTGCTGAATGTTGATGCTGGACTCCAAGAAGGACTCGGAGAAGACGACAGATCCCAGGTCGTCCCCGTCCCTCTGCAGGTCTGGAATGTTATGGACGGTCATGGACGCCTGGATAAAGAAACATAGAGTTAAGATAAAAAGATAAAAATACATCTTGTACAAAGAAATGTTTAAACCATAAAGACCCAAACAGCCACCGACGACCAAATCCATCTACTAATGTAAAATACTTAATACCTGTTGATCCACTAATCCTATTAATCCATATATATAATTGGTGTAAAACACAGTATTTCATCTTTTCATGGTCATCAGATATGACCCATTTGGACATTCAGAGGCTCCGTAGTTACCATGGAAACACCATCATCTTCTACAACATTGATTCACCAGTAAAACCCATGGAGCTGGATCAATGACAGTGGATGGAGACACTTTTTTATGTTCAGTTAATGATATATTTTACAGAAAAAGTCACTTTTTCTTCAGTTTTCTCTGTTTTTGATAGAATAACCATCAACTTTAATCTGAGATTCTATGAACATCCACAGGATCAGTAAATTAAATATAGGCAAACACGTGATCTTCACTTAAAAAACGCAAAAAAAAAAGAGGATAATGTCATAGTAAATGGTGCTAAATCGCTTAAGAAAAGTTAAATGTAGAGGAAAAAAACATATTTTGGAACAGCCATAAAAATAGCACTGGCTCTTTATGGGTTAATGTGTACATGTTGCATAGAGGGGGGAAAAAGTATATTTGTCTTTATTGAACTTACTGTTTTAACAACGTAACGGCTGTCTTCATCAGTCAGCAGCATCATCCTGAAAAAAAACCAAGAAAATACAAGAATTAAATATTATTTTAATTCAGATATTGAGGTTTTAGGATGAATTATTTTATTAGTTAGTAAAGGTTTTAACATAGGATTCATGTGTTTAATTTGTTTTAGTTCAGTAACATTAGTGATAAGTTCTTTGTGACCAGATTTATGTTTTACCCTGTTCTAGTTTAAATAGTTGGTCAGTATGTTAAGATTGTTAAGATAGAAAACATCTGTATTCATAGGAGCTATCTTCTGTTCTTCCTTTAGATACACGTCTAAACACACACACATTCACACACATAGTACTGTCAGACATGGGTGATAAGAAGTAAACTTATTGTAGGTGTAAGTTTACTTAGAGTTAAGGTCCCATCTCTGTTTGATCTAGTTTGATAAAGCTAAGTTAAGACCAACCCATTTGTACAGATGAGCCTGCCCACATGGAAATACATGTACAATTCATCTTATGTTCAGGGCTCATTGTTCTTCGAGTCTGAGTATCCATCTTATTTGTGGATGGAACAAATTTATTCAACTTTGATACTGAGATGAACCCAGACTCCTTCCTGGAGCTTCCAACAAAAGAACACGTTAACAATAACTAACATAAAACACACGTTTACAGACATCACATGTGCAAATTCAACTCTATGGACCAACCTTCCTTGATTATTCACTGCTTGAATCGTGAATTCACATTTGGATCTGAGGAGGAAAACAAATGAAAGCTTAGAAAAAGAAAAAAAAAACCAACAGTCTAAATAACCTTTGCAGAACCAGCCAACTGTTAAAATATGAGTCTGTATTTACCTTAGATGGCTACGATACTGACTTAAATTCATCGAGTCCAAAGTCATTAAGAAGGTGTTCTCTGCAACATCCTTAGCCTGTAAAATACAGCCGAGCCAGTTCATGAATGAACTGAAAAATGGAGGCACTAATGACAATAACTGAAATACTGTCTTTTTTTTTTTTTCTTTTTTTTTTTTTTACCTTGGTTGGACTGGAGGTAGACGAGTAGCATTTGATTCCTGACAGGACGGCTTGAACAACAGCTGAATAAATCTGGGACAGAATTCTGAACAAAACAGTGTCAGCTCAAACACTGCTGAGTATTTAACAATGACCACAAAGTAGCTTATTGTGAAAAACTGTAATTATGAGATTAGACATTAAACCACTCACAAGACGTCTGTATTCTTCTGCTGCACATTTTCATTTCCTGGGGGTGAAATAAACACAGTCTAAATAAATTATTGATGCAAACCGGCTTCTTGCAGTAACTGCCCTCAGGCTCGCTGACCTTCTGCAGCAGGGTTCACATATTTACCTTTTCAGAATCCATAATATTACAGAGTCAAATTTTTATACTTCTTGGCAGATTTTTCAAACCATATGAGCTCTGAGTACAGATAGATGTTTACTTCGTTAAAAAGTGGTTAATGTGTTGTTAATAAGAATGTTATCCAATAATTTCCAGGGGATTAATGGTACTGTAGCTCATACAAGTCAATTAAAATCAAAGCCTGGATGATAATCCCAGGGCTCTGCATAGGTGTATGTATTCAATCAGAGGTATTACTTCTCATCTTTTCAACAACATTACACTTACTGTGGCCTATGTCCTGTTACACAGGCTACATGACTAATTTATTCTTTTAAACTCCCAAATATATTAAAAATATAATAAGACTAGTACTGTCAAACAATTCAAATATTTAATCAGATTAATCACAGGGTTGCTGCGGATTAATTTCGATTAATCACAATTAAATATCATTCATTTTTAATCTATATTAATTGGGTTTCATTTTGCATGAGCAAACAGATTCAAGACAGAAGGGAATATACAGGGTGTCCCAAAAAATTTCACATCATTTCATCACCTAATAATTTGATTAATATTTGTTTGATGTTTTTGCTCAAAAAAGTGTAATTTTTATTGTTGTGCTTTCAGGAATAGACATGCTGTTTACTGCGACAGAAAAGGCGCTCTGTGTATTGAAGTACGCCCAAACTCAGTCAAATGTGAATGTGCGACGTGAATTTGTCCAAAAATTTCATTAACAAGCGCCAACAGGATGCAGATTTAGACGTGGCATAAGACGTTTTAAGACGTTTTAAGACAAAGGCTGTTTGTGTCGGAAAAAAGTAACTCCACTACTGACTGGATGTGTGCCGCATCACAAGCGGCGCACACATTAAACATTTGGAATAACTTTGGGACATTATAAAATTGACATCCCCCAGAATTTTTCATTTGAAATTTGTAGAATAAAACATTTTACGTCCAAAATAAATCCTATAAAGTATCATCTCTCCAGACCATGTAGTCACTTCGATATGGACATCTCAAATGATGTCAATTTTTTTGGGACACCCTGTATATGCACTTAACGTGTTTTATTTAAACACACCTTCAACGGTTTCAACAAAAACAACTTGCAACAAACTGTTCTGTCTTGGTTTTTTTTATGTGCTGTTTAGCATCTTCCATCTTTAATCCATTTTTGGTCGGTACTAACCACTGCAGACCAGGAACACCCAACAAGACCTGCAGTTGTGGAGATGTTCTGACCCAGCCATCACTATTACAATACTGACCTGGTGAAAGTCACTCAGTTCCTTACATTGATCATTTTGCTGCTTCCACCACATCAGCTTTGACAAATAAATATTCAGTTGCTGGCTAATGTATCCAACCCATTGACAGGTCCCATTGGAATGAAATGATCAGTATTATTAACACTTCTCCAGGCAGTGGTCAGAATATTACAGCTGAACAGAGACACTAGAGGCAGTAGTCTGGAAAAACATATTTTCCATTTTCTTTTGCACACACTGACCCAGACATGGAAATGACTAAAATCAAATGTCACACTTTTCCATACTGCTCAAGAATCCTGGGGTACCTTAGTTAATAAGAGGAGAATTAAAACTACACCTGGAACCTTAGATATTCATAAGATACTGTGAGATACACCTATATCACATGACTGGAAAAATCATACATAGACAGCAAAATAGTGAAATCTCACCAAGGTATGGAGTGTGGGTGGTCCCAAAGAAGTAGGTTCTTGAGCAGGCTAGAGGTCCTTTGGGTGCTACACACTGAAGAACCTAAATAACCAAAAGTTGTTTTGTTAAATTGTTGGCAGACTATACAACTTAAGAACAGATCACACAATTTATAAGGCACATGGACAAGAGTGAAGTTTTTCATACAATACGTTCCAAGCCCACTGTTGCTTTTTAATATGAACCTAAAGTTTATCAGATGTGTTCACTATCTTTGCATCTTAATCTATTAATACAGTTATTTCATTTATAACAAGCCAAAATTATGTTTTTCGGACCACAATGACCTTGAATTTGAAGTCCAAATGAAAGCTTAACCCATAAAGACCCAGAGCTACTTTTGTGGTAGTTCCCAAATTATTATTTTTTTCTGTATTTAACATTTCTTAAGTGATATGTCACAATTTTTTATATTATTATCTTCTGTATTTTGCAATTGTCCAGTATTTAATGTACTGATAACATAGATGTTCATAAAAGCTCATAAAAAAGCTTACACCAAAAAACTGAGAAAACTGAAGAAAAATGTACTTTTACAGTAGAATCCCAGATTATAAAAGGGAAGTGGACTCTGTATGTTTTAGGCATCAAACAAAATCCAGAAAGAGCTGACTGCTGCAGTCTGGCATACTTACATATTTTTAGTCGAGAAAGAGACTAGTAAAAATGGCAAGTTGATAGGACCGATATTTTGGGAGATACTAGTAATTTTGGAATACAATAGCTTCCCAATGGCCAATCACGTTGCTATGCCCAGAATCACAGAATCATAGAATTGAAGTGGGTTACCTAGCAACAGATAAACAATTGGACCACGTGGCCATGGTGTCAAATTTCATGTGCAGAAACAGACATGCCAGCTGAGAGGTTATTCAACTGAAAACGCCAGTGGAATTTACCAAAAAAAGTAAAGAAACTAAAGGAATGAACTGGATCAGAGGATCTAGAACCTGTGGTTCCACACGGGTCAACACACTGAACATTAACTGAACATAAAATAAGTGTCTACGACTGCTGTTATTTATCAAACTCCATAGGTTGTACTGGTGAGTGAATGTTGTAGAAGATGATGGTGTTTCCACGGTAACTACAGAGCCTCTGAACGTCCAAATGGGTCATATCTGATGACCATGAAAAGATGACAAACTTTTACATGTATTGCTAGGATTAGTGGATCAATAGGTATTAAACATTTTAGATCAGCAGATGGTTTTGGTCGCTGGTGGATGTTTGGGTCTTCGTGGGTTAAGTTAAACGTCCCTAACGCCGTCCCTGAGATATCACACTTAGAAGAAAAATGGAGAGACATGAGGTTACAGTGACCTTGACCTGGATTTATTAAATTCAACCTTACATCCAAGTGAATGTTTGTACCAAATTCTGCAACATTCTATCATGCCATTCTAGACACATTATTTTGTAGGACACACTGAAAGCAAAAGCTAAAGCATTGCTCATTTCTAGTTCCAAATTACTTCACTAGTTGGTGCTGTTGTCAGTTTTCACCAAACTTAAGCAACATGAACAATCAACTGTGACATTCTGATTATGATAATGAGCCTGCTTATTGCTTTGACTTCAGTTTTTATATCCTTTACTTGCTCCCACATTCTGCAACATCAGAGTTGAAAGTCTGTGCCTAAAACTATTCAATTCTGTAAAAGAAAAAAATAGCTCTATTTATCACATTAACATAACAGAATAGTCATAGTTAGATGCTGCTTGTGACTTAACGTTGGAATATTGATAAGAATATCAACACATTAAAACATTCACACAGTAGACAGAGTGTTGGCAGCTTTCTCTCCAGGTTTTGGCCTGTTACATTTTTAAAGTCTTTATATTTGTTTGTTCGTCTTATGGGATATACAGCTCTAGACCTGTCCATATATGTGATTGGTGATTCAGGTGCCTATCACCTCAGATATGTGCAATATCTGTTATTCTTAGTGTGTCAACCCCATATAAAGCTACTTCACTCATCTTTATCTTCTTATCCTAAAATAACCTACTTAAGCTATCAATGCAAGCATACTTTGCAATACTACTGCAATACTTGTTTTTCAGTATGTATTAAATCTGTGTTAAAAAGGAGATGTTCTCAAGGGGAAAAAACAGCAAATTCAAAGAAGAGATGTGAGTTAGGTATTTATTTGCACTATTGACTTTTTTCAGGATTGTTCTTTCCACATTAAGTCAACAAGTGATTATTTTTCTTCCCTCAGCTGCTGCTTCTTACCATGTGTCTGGCGGTGGAACCTTGAGGCCCTGTGTTGCGAACCTGATGACTCTCAGATGGAAAGTTGAATGAATAGTTTTCCAGATCCTCTAAGGAGGAGTGTCTCCCAAATAACACAAAGGGCTGCTGACTTTTACTGAAATAAAACAACAAACCACAAAATATTATTATTTTTTTTTTAGAAATTTTAAGTTTTTACACTCTAAAATAAAGATCACCACTTCAATATGTGTGTATGCTTAATATGAAGCAGTTACCTTTTATCTGTGATATTGCTTGAGAGCAGTCCATGGGAGTAATAAGTACGGAATGTCTGTGGATTGATGACAGCAAACACTTGTTTACTTAGAACGCACATTGGCTGCTTAAAAGATGACACTATGTTTGTATAAATCTGTGTCCATAAACCCACCTCCCCTGCCTGAGCTTCAGACAGCTCCAAGATGGACAGATGGCTTTCCAGGTCCATGCTGGAGAAGAAGCCGTTCCACTGCTTTTCAAAGTTACCCAAGTCCTAAAATAAACACATCTAAGTTAGAACACATTATTATCCCGCCGCCCGAAGGGGAGGCAAGGGGTATTGTTTTTGGTTCGGTTTGTTTGTTTGTTAACACTCTAGCAACAAATCTATTGGTTGAATTCATACCAAACTGGGTTTATAGATTGCCAGTGACCCAGAACAGATGTGATTACATTTTGGGAAAAGTAGGTCAAAGTTCCAATTTTTTTATGAATCTTTAAAATCTCTTCTTTTTTCCATTTACTTATAATGGGTGAAAGGACATGTCCTGATTTCTATTGCGATCTACCCACTTTTGATTGTTGATTGTACCAGGGAGACTGTCGCTGACTTTTTGATATAATAAAGCCAACATCTACACAAAATCACTTACAAAATCTTGATATCCGGCCTAATGGTACACTGGTAGAAAATTGACACTGTTTTGTCCATTTGAGACATGTTTGTTGTGAGTTCTTCTATGTATAGGACAGCCACCGTGGTATGTAACCTATTTAAGGTGAACACAATACTTCATAATATACTACTGAACTTGTCATTTGTCTATAGAAGAAGTAAAATGCCAACTTGACCTTGAAGTGTTTTTGTGAAGTTACTGCAACCTATCAAAAGTGGGCAGATTGCAATAGAAATCAGGACATGTCTTTTCACATGTCTGTAGCAGCAAAACTATTGAATTCATACCAAATTGGGTTTATATATTGCCAGTGACCCAGAATAGATGTGGTTACATTTCAGGAAAAGTAGGTCAAAGTTCCTATTTTATATGAATCTTTAAAATCTTTTTTTTTTCCCATTTACTTATAATGGGCAAAATTTCAAATGTCTATAAAAACATCAATTTTGTTTCAATTTACTTCAATCTTGGCACATATATAGAGGCAACTGATATGCCAACATCACCACATGCATAGACACGATGACATCAGCTGGATTGATGCCAAAATAAGCTACAATACATGCATGGGGCGGGGTTTGTTGTGCCTGGCACCACTTGTCAAACTTGAGGCTTGTTCATATTTGTACATATCAAACAGAACTATTAAAATGACAACGTGGATGGAAGCACGGCATTTACCTCTGTGAGGAAATGTTCCAAAGACACCGGGTCGAGTCTGTTGTAGACTTGCCACAGCTTCTCACTCATGTCCATCAACTGGAAAGAGGAGGAATCTATGAGCCAAACCAGCTGGATGAAAATAGAACAAACCGCATGCACTACTGG
The DNA here is from genome assembly GCA_037367295.1 of Apogon hyalosoma. NCBI lineage: Eukaryota > Metazoa > Chordata > Actinopteri > Kurtiformes > Apogonidae > Apogon > Apogon hyalosoma. Next base: position 31,584,395 of record JAPQRP010000017.1, read on the forward strand.
TTCAAATGTACCTTGTATTTCATGGTAAAAAAGCTTCCTCCACCAATGCCTTCCAGGGCAAATGCTTGAATCAGCGGCCACTTTTCCACCATAAACATATCGAACTTCTGGATGTGTCCTAAAACGAAAATGTGTAATTACCCCGTGAGCAATAACAGACTAAATCCCATCAAGTGGAATGTGAATGTTTTAATATACTGCAGAAGACAAGATAAGTTGTTTATGACTGTGGAGACAAAGCTGTTAAAGTTCTACCTTGGGAACTGTGAGGTACTCCGATGCGATAACAGTCCTGTACCATTGTGACAAAACTGGAGATTTTGAATTCCTCTGCTGCTTCTTCATCTTCATACTGTGCATGAAAGAGGAAACATTTACAAGATGACAAAAAAGGAGTTAATCCAGTGGTTCCCAGCCTTTTTTGGCTCATGACCCCGTTTTAACATGACAAATTTCTGGTGACCCCAGAAATTCAAAACTGAGACTTTTTTGCTGAAATTAATTTGTTTTTTATTATGACTGACAATTAATACTGAACAAGCAATAACTCAAACTACGAATTATGAAAGAGCTGCAGCATCTGAAACCGACCACAATGAACATTTGACAGATAAACGGTACCACAGTGCTTCAGTTTCAGCTTCAGTTTGTCATGTCTTTTATGTGTTGTGGTTGTCTCTCTCAACTCACCATATAGTCTTTATTAGTAAGTTGTTTTTTTTTAATCAACTACTAGAAATTTCAGGCGACCCCATTTGAATTCCAGGCGAACCCACGTGGGGTCCTGACCCCAAAGTTGAAAAACACTGAGTTAATCTCTAAAAGGACAATCAATAGTAGAACATATTAGACTCAAACCACTTTTTAATTTTCCTGTCATTTAGACTTGAATGTGAGCGATTTTAAGAATGAATTGGGACAAATAAGAAACTCCCTAGATGCTAAATATCTGTGCACTGACTACAGCTCCATATTGGTAAAATTCAGACGACACTGTGCCGTTGAGGACAACTGAGGCTGGGTTCAGTCTTAGGTAATACTCCTGTTCCTTGTTAATGAATTCAGAAACTTTAATTAAAAGGATAGGGCAGTAAAGCCGGTGGGGATTGTGTAGGACAAGATAAGACTTTGTTTTTTTTTTTCTTTCTTTTTTTCTTTTACCTCTGCTTCTGTCATGCAATAGAGATGCAGGTTCCTCCAGTGAGAGATGTACGGCAACAGATAAGTGTAGTTCAGGGGATTGCAGTACAGATGAACACACTCCGCCTTTATCAGCAGGATCACATCTGGGAAGAATGCAAGCAATGCATCAGATTGGACAACTACTAAAGTGTGTACAAACATAGAATTAAAGCCTCCTGAACCACACGTGACAAACTAACCATCAAGCATTTCTTCAGGAAATTCCTCAAGGGCATGTTCAAGATTGAGCTGCTTTCGGCCATAAAGTCCATAGAATAGGTATTTGGCAAGCTCCGTGCATCCTTCATTATATCTGCTGTCAATCCCTGAGGGAGAAGACCACACATACATTAACAATCAGTCCACATTTTGTTTAAGACGCGGTATTATTCTGTATCTGGTCAGTTAATATGATTATACAACACATACATCACACATGAGGACGAGTAAACTAACGTACCAAGAGAGCAGAGTATACCATCTGGAGTTGAAGGACCACCATCGCAGAGCAGGGACTGAACCTGACGCAGGCGACAGCAACTGAGAACAGTTAAAAAGAATTCTTAGTCACTTATTTAACAGTGCTCCTACGGAAGTGTTCTGTGCTCACCACTCTCTTCATAAAAAGAACATTAAGAGGGAAAAAAATCCAGGCAGAAGAAAACAACAGAATCTCATGATTCCATGAGGTACAAAACATATCCATAATATTAAAAAAATTTATAATTATCAGCAGTGTAATGGGTGTGGTCAAGGGCATCACGGATGGACCGCCCACTACTTTTTGATTCATAACTTTTGAGTCAGAAAAGTTTCAGACAAATATTACACATAATTGTAAAGGTCTAAATGCCATCTTAAACATACGCAAAGGGAACATTTAGTTTAAATATTTTAAAATAAAAAATATCAAAAAACTACTGCATCACAGATGGACAAAAAAATTAACATCTATTTTTTGCAAGAATTACAAAGTTCTCAAAAGTTCCTGTGATATTTTCATCCTCAAATGTACTCAGTGTATACCTTCAACCCTCTATTTTACAACCTAATAAATGGTTAGAGGAAAAAATATTTGATCATACCTAAATTAGCAAGTTTTGAAAAATGGCAGCGTCACGGATGGACAATAAAAGTAAATATCAAATTAAACATTTTTTTTCAATTATCAACTTCATATACATTTTTTTTTACAATATATGAATATTAACATTATATTCACATGTATTTTGCATAGATATTTGCATTTATTAATTTTAAGCACTGTGTGTTTAGAATATGATGTAATAATAGTCAAATATCAATGCACTTGGAATAAATTCAATTTATTTCTGAGAGTTTACAAAATGAACCCAGAATGACGGCACAAAACTGTCACTTTCCAAATATTCACACTAATAAAACTCCAAACATTTTTTTTCACAGTTTTTTTCTCATTGCAAAATACATTTTCCTGAAAATATAAGTAATTACCAACCCAAAAATAAAAGTTTGGTGTAAATTATTGTAACTGAATTTTTTTGACCAGATGTTAACCTTCCCTTAACTTTGCCCTAATATAAGAAACATTTACTTTAGAATGCCAATTAAGTGCAAATCTGAGGCATCTATACTTGAGTTTTTTTCCATTTTATTTCCTTTTCAGATTACATTATTTCATCCCCTTTTTGTCCAATGAAAAACCACATTATTTACAAATGTGTTGATTTTTTTTTTAGGTTTGTGATAAACTGAAGTGATTCCTTTCTGGGTTGAGATTATATCTCTCCTCCTTAGGCTAAAAAAAACAAAACAAAAATCTTAAAAAATCTTGGATTTGATGGAAAATACATCACGACAAAGATGAAAACAGGTTCTGAACTCATGAAAAATTGACTTTTGACATATATGTGACAGAATACAAATAGTGATCTTATTGACTACTGTGTATTCCTGTAAAGTTCTTCAAATGAGATCAACTAAAGTAATACAGACATGCATGCAGCAATAAAATGAATGGAAAAAATGATGAATTATCATAACTTATAAGAACCATTTTACTGAATAACCACCACTTTGTCTTTTGAGTGCCTTTTGCTCCTACCATAGTTATGTATGGTTTTTAATGCAGAATTTGGTGTTTTCAGTGTGTTGATGTTATTACTTCGACAACTGACTTTAAGACAACATAGAACAAGAAATGGCAGGGTTTACTAATGTAAAAATGACAAATCAAAAAATTAAAATTAAAAAAAAAAATCCAAGGATCTGAATCTGTGAAACAAGCAACAGTGGCCTACGTGACTTAACAGACAACACCTTAACAGTGCTTTTGAGGCTAAGTAAACGTTAAACGGCTAATTTGGCTTTGCTAACAAATAAGGGATACAGCTGTTCATGCTAACGTTAGCCGGGCTAGCTTAACCGTTCACCAACAGAGCTCGGGGTTAAAACATTACCTCACGACTGGGTTGATACCGGAGTATTTTCCGTTAACTCTCCTTATACCGGCCATTGTAAATGCGGTCACGGTAAACACAAGCCGTAAACGTTTTCACCCGAGCAACGTTTTTGTATGTCCGGGCCCGACAACTAGCTACATCTTCTCCATCACCCTGGAGAACGTCCACACAAAATAGCGTAGCAACGGAGCGAACCACTACAAGTGTAGGGGTGTACAGACTGTTTTAATTTCACTTTAGAGGGGAAAAAATGTATATATGTTCCTAATTATCACTATTAATAGAATAGTTTATTTATTTGTTGCTATTTAAGTACGAGTGAGTGATCTATAAAGAGTATAATAAATTAAAAATCCAAATAGATACGTTGAGGTTCCCCTATTTTCCGTTTTAGCACCGTCTTGTTTTGGAGCGCCCTGAAAGCAGCAGCAGGGCGATGGTGCAATCCCCAGCAACGGAGAGGGAAACACCATTTACAGGGTTTGACAGTAGAGCTGCAGGAATTCAGCTTTGCACTATGTTTATGGAACATGTCAATGTTATTATAAATGCATGTATTTGGCTAGAATATATGGTTTTTACCGTTTCATTTCTGTTCTTCCCAGATGATTTTCTTTGCTTTGTCGCTAATGTAAACAGATCCAACTGTATTTTCAGTAACAACAGTATTTTTTTAGAGGGGCAAAAAAAATGCCCCTCTAAAAATTAAAAAGAAAGATATTTTTTACAAGATATTTTTGCTTGAATTTAACAAAAACACACACACACAAACACACACACACACACACACACACACACACACACACACACACACACACACACAAATATATATATATATATATATAT
>JAPQRP010000017.1:31592600-31605193 GCA_037367295.1 Apogon hyalosoma
CAGGGTCTGTAAGGTCCAATGTGGTCTCCAGGGTCTGTAAGGTCCACCTGTGCATGAACAGTGAGTGGACCTGCTTTTTTCGGTTCCATGAAGTAATGGTACTAATGTAAGGAATGATGTTCAAAGGGGTCATTTTTTATTTATTCTTCATCGATTTTTTTTTTTTTTTAAATATGTTAACTTCATTAACCTTCATTTTCTACACGACAATAAATAATTTTGAAAAATTCACAAAAGTAATAAAGTCTCGTTATGTCCTCCAATAACACACTATGGTTGAAATTTAGAATTTCAGAATATTTCTATGAGTGAACTGTAAAGGGTTAACTTCTGTTACAAACGCATCAACATTTATTTTAGTGTCTATTAAAAACAGAATCAACTTTAACGTCAAGACATAAGAGAGATAAAGTGTAGCTATTGGTTATTACACCTACTCATAGTACTAATTAATGAAACACAGAAAAAAACAAGTGGTTCCAGGCACAACAAGCCCCGCCCCTCGCATGTATTGTAGCTTATTTTGGCATCGATCAGCTGATGTCATCATGTCTATGTGTGTGCTTGTCAGTATATCAGTCGCCTCTATATACAGTATGTGCCAAGTTTGAAGTAAATTGAAACAAAATTGATGTTTTTATAGACATTTGCAAACGTCGCCCATTATAAGTAAATGGAAAAAAAAAATTGAAAAATTCATAAAAAATGCGAACTTTGACTTACTTTTCCCAAAATGTAATCACATCTATTCTGGGTCACTGGTAATCTATAAACCTAATTTGGTATGAATTCAACCAATAGACATGATGCTAAAGTGTTAACGAAGACACAAACCGAACCAAAAACAATACCCCTTGCATCCCCTTCAGAGTAAAAAGTCAAATATTGAATAAATAGTGAGATAAAGAAAAGAAAACAGACCAACCTGTGAATATTGTCTGTGCAGTTTTAACACCAGCCAAATCATGACATATTAATGCATGTAAATGAATAAATATTGTGGCTGGTTTGATGATAATCTGATCATTTCACAGCAACACGTTTCACGCATCACAGCGAATATTCAGATGAACTTACGTCGCAGGTGTCTTCTTTCTTATGCGGTTTATCACACGGCTCGTCACATATTTTGTGCGCACAGATCATGTTAACTGTGAACCTGGAGCCAAAGTAGTCACTGCGTCGGCATCTCCGGGAGCTGACTACTTCGACCACCAGCTCTTTTAACTTGTCCGGTCTGGATCCCAGGTTGTCGGTGGATCCCCATCCTGCCGTTTCAACCGCTTCATCTGTGCCCGGGTCGGTGCCGCCGCTTCGCTGAAACTCCAGCGATCTCACAGCATCGGTGATGTTCGCCGGACGATCCAACTGCACGCGCCACAGAAGAATCACTGCTTTGTCTTACATTCGGAAGGTTACACTGATCTTACTGGAACCCGAGGACGTACCTTAATTAAAGCAATGTCGTTGTCATAATTAACTCGGTTGAAATCTGGGTGGTTGTGAAGCTCCAAGATGTCAAAGACTTGTTGTGTCTCCTCAGGTTCACTCAGAGAATGAAGACCCAGCACCACTTTTCTCCCACTGGGCCTGTGAAAATAGAAAAATATCCAGCGTACTTATCTATTATAGAGATATTACAATCACAGAATGTGGGTTATACACTGAAAGACCATATATGAGGTAAAACTGAAATACACACGACTGTTTTCTTAATGTTTTACACAGAAGAAGGCCAGTTTACGTACAGTTTAACCTTCAAAGACTTCAACAGCCGCCAGTGACCAGAAGCATCTACCGATCTGAAATGTTTAATAATTGTCAAACCATTTATTCTATCAATACATGTCAATAACTGGTGTAAAATGCAGTTATTCGTCTTTTCATGGTCATCAGATATGACCCATTTGGACGTTCAGAGGCTCTGTAGTTACCGTGGAAACACCGTCATCTTCTGCAACATTGATTCACCAGTAAAACACATGTACCCATGTTAAATAAATTATACGTTTTACTGAAAATGTCCCTTTTTTCAGTTTCCTCTGCAATGACAATAGCCTTTGAATTTACTCTGAGCTTTTATGCAAATCTACATGTTTAAGAAATTAAGAATGGGAAAGTACCGGATTTTAGTTAGTTAGTTTATTTTCAGTCATATATGCATTTCAAAACAACAGAAGACGAGAAAAATAATACAATCTGACTGAAAAAAGCTCAGGCAGAAGCAAAGCTTATTAATGCCCGCTTACTTTACAGCTTAAGTTACGTAATACAAGGTGTCAAGTAGACACACTGAAAAAATCTAAATCTTACCAAGTGTGTTTTTGCCATTTCTAGTCCAAATATCTCATCACACTTCAAATAAAACATAATCACCTAAAGAGGAACTTTTCAGTGAGACATAAGAACTGATTTTTAGACAATAAATTGGGAAAATCTGATTTCAAGAAATCTTGCCAAGATAATTTTCACTTGTTCCATTGGTAGATTTTCTACTTATTTCAAGCAAAAATATCTTGTATTATTATTACTTTTTTTTTTTGCTTGTTTTTAGAGGGGCATTTTTTCCATTGAACGAAAAAAAAATATTTAAAAGTCATAAATATATTTAAATTACAGCCATAACTCTCAAATTACATATGCATATAATGCTTTTTGGAACATCACAAATAAACAAACAAAAAATCTAAATGCAGAGGGAATATTACAAAAAGTGGGTGGTGGTAAATGGTAAATCACCTATGAAAGGTTAAATGTGGAGAAAATTCATTCGGCAGTTGCCATAAAAATCAAGTTCTATAAGTTCTGTAAAACAGAACGTCTTTATGGGTTGAGACATCACATGTAACAAACATTTGATCTATTTCCAGCTGAAACAACGCATATAGTTCTTACTGGTCATGCAGTAAACTTTGCATACACTTGAAGAAGAAGAGCGCTATCATTGATTCCCAAAGAATAACTTGTGCGGAGACCCTGATTCACCCATGGATCCATCTATAAGCACGAAAATAACATGTATTTGATTCTGCGACGAAGAAGGAACTGATGTTTTTGATAAGACTTGTACTAAAATGACTACGCTGCAAAAAAGGGGCGTCTAAAAACAGGATAAAAATACTAAATCTGAGCAAAAAGGTACTCAAAACAAGTGAAATTATCTATCCATGCAGCAAGATCATTTCACTTCAGATTCTTGAATTAAGATTGTTAAATCTAGAATGTCTACGTATGAACACTTAAAATAAGGAATTAACTCTTATGACAAGACAAACTAACACTTCTGACTCTAAGTTGGTTTTTTTTGTTTTTTTTTTTTTAAATCTTGGTAAGAGCTAAATAATTTTGCGTGTCCTGTAACGTGTCTCGTACAGATGCTCCTCTTCCAAACGCTCAAGGCCAGCTCACCCTGTTGGCAGACAGTGCACTGCAGTCATCACCCACTGATCTGCGATGAGAAAACCTCCACATTCGTGCTTCCTGACCTCCCCCTGCTGTTCCTGGATGGATGCCATGTAGGGCCGGGAATGTGGCGCTGCCTCTCTGCCTCCGATTATACCCTCACCTGGAAATAAAGAAAACACCCAAATGACGGCAGGTGTATTCACATGCACGGACTTACATGTAGTAAGTCATATCGCTGTAAAACGTAACAGAATATTATCAAAGTAACACATTATCCTGTATCTAATGCAAAATACTGCAGTGCAAACGTCAGGAAACCCAGACACGTAACCATCAGAACAAACTCACTGTGAGATATGAGGGTGAAAACACAGACAGCAGCCGCTACGAGGATGTCTTTCTGTGACACCATCATGTCAGTTTAACTTACTCCAAACCTGGAGCTCTGATGTTTTAAAGGCTTCCACTAAAGACAGGCAACATAAATCAAGTAGATATGGAGCAAGATATGAGTGGGAGTTTGACAAGCCTTCTGTTCCCTGTTTCCTGGAATGGAAAACAGGAAAGCACGCAAAGTTCTGCTTTCAGTTTGATTTTCTCTTCTAAAACATCTATATTTTTCAAGTTTTGTCTCGTTTTGTCATGTTTTCTGAAGTTTCTATCATCATCTGAAGAACTCATGGAATACTAAGTCAGTGTTGTCATTTTACACGACATGATAGAGACAATAACGTCTTTTTAAAACCTGAGGAGGTTCTGAGGAACTGAAATCTTTCAACACAGCAATGACTTCAATCATTTCAGTTCATTGCCCCGCCCCTCGAAGGGGACGCAAGGGTCTTGTTTTTGGTTCGGTTTGTATGCTTGTTTGTTTGTTTACACTATAGCAGCAAAACTATTGGTTGAATACAGACCAAATTGGGTTTATAGATTGCCAGTGATCCTGAATAAATGTCATTACATTTTGGGAAAAGTAGGTCAAAGTTTAATTTTTTTAATTAATTTTTAAAACATTTCCCCCCCCCTTTTACTTATAGTGGGTGAAATTTCAAATGTCTGTAGCAGCAAAACTATTGGTTGAATTCAGACCAAACTGGGTTTATAGACTGCCAGTGACCCAGAATAGATCTCATTACATTTTGGGAAAAGTAGGTCAAAGTTCACATTTTAAATGATTTTTTAAAAATCTTTTATTTTCCCATTTACTTATAATGCACAAAATTTCACATGTCTGTAGCAGCAAAACTATTGGGTGAATTCAGACCGAATTTGGTTTATAGATTGCCAGTGATGCAGAAGAGATCTCGGTACATTTTGGGAGAAGTAGGTCAAAGTTTAATTTTTTGTAATGAATTTTTAAAATCCCCCCCCCCCCATTTACTTAATAAAGGGTGAAATTTCACACATCTGTAGCAGCAAAACTATTGGTTCAATTCATACTAAACTGACTTTATAGATTGCCAGTGACCCTGAATGGATCTCATTACATTTTGGGAAAAGTTATTTTTTTATGACTTTTTGAAATCTTCCCATTTACTTATAATGGGAGAAATATGTGCGAGGGGCGGGGTTTATTATGCCTGGTACCACTTGTTTAATTCAATACGATCTTCCATTGTCAGTGTAATGGGTAAGTTGGGAACATCTTCTGTTTTGTTCTGCTGAAATCCTTCTTTTTTACTTATTTTGGTTTTGGCCATTGAGTGTGCACTACAACTGACCCCAATAAAACACTTCTGAAAGAACATGTCATGTTACATAAGGCTGAAATTTGGACAGAGTCAACACTCCCATGCAGAGTTCCTGCTCTTAAACAAGACGTTAACAGGAAGAAAACACTGTCTTCTCCTTTTCTGCCAGTGAGTCCAACAGGAGCACATGAAGTACAGTCTGGAAAAACCAAGAGGATCTAGGACGATGCACGTATGTGACAGTTAAAGTAGGTCACAAAATATTATCAGATGGCTGTTCAGGACGTATCCATCGCACAATATAATGCAGGTCTCTGTTTGGTGTTAATTATGTTTATCATGAATTTAATTTTGTGTCTTTTACAGCTGAAAGTCATCACTGTACATTTAAAGTGCTGTGAAGTCACCTGACATATATCTGATAACTAACATCCTCAAAGTACCTGTTTTAACCCTTAAAGACAAAGAACTAGTTTTGACGCAACTTCCAAACCACTTTTTCTTCTACATTTAAGTCATCTTCAGTGATTTATCACCATTTTGTATAAATTATCCTCTGCAGTTTTCATTAAAAAGCAGGTATTTTCCTATATTTAATTTGCTGATCGTGCAGATGTTCATTAAAGCTCAGAGTGAATTCAAAGGTTTTTGTATCAAAATAGAGAAAAATAAAGAAAAAGTGACATTATCAGCCAAATACAACACTAATTGAATATATATATTTAAAAAAAGCATCTATAACCACTGTCGTTGATCCAACTCCATGGGTTTTACTGGTGAATCAATGTTGTAGAAGATGACGGTGTTTCCACGGTAACTACGGAGCCTCTGAACATCCAAATGGGTCATATCTGACGACCATGAAAAGATGAATAACTGCATTTTACACCAATTATTTACATGCACTGATAGGATTAGTGGATCAGAAAATATTAAACATTTTATTTTAGTGGGCAAATTTATTTGTATTGCACCGGTCACACAGAAGTCAATTCAAAGTGCATAGAAACACATAAAATTACATTAAAATCATAGAGAGAGAGAAAAAAAAACATTAATAAAAAGGAAAGTGCAGAAAGGATAAAAATAAAGAGAGAAATTTAAACAAGAATAAGAGACAGTTAAAAGAAACGCTAAACACAGTCTTGTTTAAAATCAGTCAAAACTGTTAAAATGGTGAGTTGCGGTGCAGGTATGAGAAGTGAAAAGAAAAAAACAAAACAAACGAGTCTAAACGAAGGCAGCAGGTGCTTTTGGTTGCTCTTTTAGGGTCTTTAAGGGTTAAATGTGAAAATACTTCACACAGCTTTGAAAGGGTTTGACTTAACTTTTGGATGAGTTATGGCCAAGGCAGTGTTTTTTTAAGTCACAGTGACCTTTGACTTTTACTGCACTTTAATCCCATTTCAGAGTTAATTCTCGTCAGTGCAACCCGACCACAAAGACTGGAGAACGTGCCAAAAAGCTAAGCTCCCACATAAAGAGGAAAATTCTGATAAATATAAATACGTCGGTAAATACATTTGGAATGAATGCACACGAAGCAGGCACAGGATCATGATAATAATAGTAATAATGTGGTTCATTAGCATCAGTGGAATCAACCCATAACGACCCAAACATCCACCGGCAACCAAGACCATCTACCCATCTAAACGGTTTAATACCTGTTGATCCACTGATCCGATCAATACATGTAAATAATTTCTAGGCCTGATCCAAGTTGCTTTTCTGCTTAAATCTAACTGAACTCTTTTCCAAACCCTAAATGTGACAGTTATGTACTTTTTAGAGCACTATCAGCAGGATTTGTTGTAAAGTCTCCTGAATCCTGGTGAATTCCTCTGCATCCTCAGCAGCCACCAGCCCCTCCAGACTTCATTAGAAAAGTGATGAAAGATTGGTTACGTATTACTCCGAGACCCCGGAAACATCCTGAGAGGAAAACTCATCTTCCCCTATGAAGCCACCGAGGAAGGAATAAAAAAAAAAAAAAAAATATGTGGAGTTTTAAGAATTAAGTTGAATTAAATGGACACAGTCTCAGTTTTCCCATACGGATTAAAGTCGCATGTAGGGCGTTTTGTAGGAAATGTCGTATGATATTAATAAGGAATCTCAGATCTGGGGGATTATGGAGTTATTTATGAACATGTGTATGTTTTAACTGGATTCCACTCAATTACAAGACATTTTCTCCTTCCGTTTTGCTTTTATCATGACAGCGCTTTCCATTTACGAGGCTAAAAACCATGAAATACAAAAGACAAACGATGAAACCAACAAATCACAAAATAAAAAAATGTAATGAAATGATCTTAACTAGCTCGATTAACGTGATTTGTCAAAATCAAAACAAAACAAAAGCTAAAAAACTAAAATTGCAAAGAAATATAACATTAGATGAAAAATGTCGCAAGTAGAAAAGCACTGAATCAGACCTTTCTCACAACTTACTACACATTTAGAATATATTACAGGATATATTGTGTCAGAATCTGAGGAGTAAATCTTCACAGTGAGTTTATTTTGTTTTTAATTTTATCAATGGAGATGCAGAATCTGCTTTAACCTCCAATGCATTTTTGTCCTCTGTAGGGGACAAATGTTTGACAGTTTTACTTAAAAAAATGCTGTCCATTACAAAGGACAAATAAATAAATGAATAAATAAATTAAAATAATGTAAAAAAAAAAAAAAAAAAAAATCTGAAAAACTGTTGCATTATGCATTTTCCAATCAAAGCAATCATTTAATGTAAAAAAAACAAAAAAACAAAAAACTACAAATGTCATTTTCCTGAGTCTCAGGAGGTTAAGCTATGAAACATAAATAGAGAAAGAGATAATATGTGCTGGGATGTTTAATTTAGATCTGTGCTGCCCTCTGCAGGTCAAAACAAGCTCTACAAGAAGGTACAATATTTATGGGCAATGAAGACGACTTTTTATAGTGTGCTTTATCCTTATTTAGTGGGAAATACGAAAGAAAACACCAGATCTCTTCATTACACACACAATATAACCGTATAAAAAGAGTAAAAGGAGGGTGTGATCATGTAAAAGTGAGGAATGCTCTATAAAATACTGGATTTTGTGACTAAATCGAAATAACGCAGCCACAAACAACAAACGCCCAGTCATGTCACAAACTTAGACCTGGATACCAATTTAGCGTCATGATGATTCCTGCCTCAGAAACAGTCTTATTATGATCATTAACGTTACACAAATGCCCTGTGAGAACTTCCTCTCCTTGACCTGATCATGCGGTCCCATTACTGTAAAGTGGAGGAATAATGAGTCTGCAGGATTTTACTGTCTGTAAGATTTTCCCGCTCCATCTCAATTAAGTCGTGACTCATATACTTAGAATTACAAGTTAGGAAGAACATAATGGTGAGAAATTACAGGTTCAAGTGACAAAGACATCTGTATCCACCTAGTTGATGATGACTTAATTCATGTGCAGAAGCATTTGCTCTGAAATGGAACATCTGTGATCAGAGTAATTCAGAAAGCAACATTTAAGGTGAGTTAAAATGTGCAGAGTGTGTTGTTTAACTCATTTACAGCACACAGCGGTGGTGCAAAAAGCCTGCACAGCCTTAACTTAACACTAATGTCACACAGCGAAGACGCTCCACTGCAGTAAAAGTTCTGCATTCTGCAAGATTCATCATCCAAATGCAAGAAAAGTACGAAAAGTCAAGTGTTTTACGATTATACGCGATGTCTTTTTTATTAATTTTACCGCTGCATGAATGCGTACTTTGCATTTTACTGCCGTGGACGTTTAGGTTTGAGCTCATTTTAGTGCTGTTGGGTTAGATTTACAGCAGGGCCACCCAGTTTGGGGCATTTGACAAGCTCATGCCTATTCAGATTCAGATTCAGATTAACTTTACAGATCCCTAACAGTAATTAATTTGTCCTTTAGCTCATGATAAGACAGAAGATAAAAAAAAACAAACAGTGAAAACAGGATAGTCTGTCTCATTATGTCCAGTCTATTCACCTCTTAGTCTGAAAATCCCTTCTATAATCACATCAAAAGGTACTTTTACGTTACATTTGTACAATTAAACACTATATAATTCACTTTTTAAGGCACTGTACTGCAGTTTTCTGAAGATTCTTCACTGACCCATAAAGACCCAAACCACCACCGGCCACCAAAACCATCTCCTGATCTAAACCTGTTGATCCACTCATCTCATCAATACGTGTAAATAACTGGTGTAAATACAGTTCTTCATCTTTTCATGGTCATCAGATATGACCCATGTGGACGTTCAGAGGCTCTGCAGTTACCATGGAAACACCATCATCTTCTACAACATTGATTCACCAGTAAAACCCGTGGAGTCGGATCAGTGACAGTGGATGGAGACACTAAATAAAAAAATAAACAAACACGCAGCAAACAAAATGATATTTCCAGCTTTGTGACAATGACTTTCCAGCAAGTTTTTATTTTTATTTTTTATTTTTTTTATTTTAAGGAGGACTGTTAACTCTGCTCCTGCAGGAAACACTTCATCTTTCAGTTTACAAAGACTGACAGTCAACACATTCGGAGATGCATGGTTTCACCGGAATCTGTCATCGGAAAAGGAACTAAAGCATCGATATTTGAGCAGAGTCAAAATATAAAGTGAATTGAAAATACTGGAGTGGATTTTTTTTTTTTTTTTTTTTAGCTCCAGAAACAAAGCCTTCATTGTGTTACGTGAACCGTGTGTGTGTGTGTATGTGTTGATTATTAGTCCGTATAATTGCCGTACTGATATGATATCAGGCCTTCAGTTGCCGTTGCCATGGAGACCAGATACAACTACACCTGGAGCCTGGAGCCACCGAGCCCACCCATCCAGGTATGCAGTGTGCGTGCTGCGTGGGTTTGTTGCTTGAGCGTGTTTGCGCATTTGTGTACGCGCGTGCTTGCAGACGACGTATCTGCTCGATCCATGTGTGTGGTCTGGCACCGAACCAGTTATCAGAGGTGAGTTAACAGCGTCATTTTCCACTTTATGTTTTCTGAATGTTTCATTACGCTCTCTCTCTCTCTGTTGCTTGCTGTGTTAGGTCTCTCGCTCCTCGCTCGCCCATTCCACCCTCTGCCTCTCATTCTCAGACACTGAGTCAGACCGGCTGTCAGTCTGGCTGGCAGGTTTTCTATCCATCAATCAATCACCCAGTCAGTTTTTTGTGTATGGCTTCAGCGTGGCTTTGATTTACTGTTGTTTTTCCCTTTTAAACAATTAACTTACCGTACTTAAAAACATACAGGAGACGATAAAGCGGAGATACGTCTGTTCAAAGGATCCAAATGCACAGAATGTACCTCTGCAGCACAAATGCGCCGTTCATAAAGGTTTAGGTGTAAAAGGGTGCTTCTGTGAAACTTTTCCAGCTTTTTTAGACCCAAGAATAAAAGAGAAATTTAGACATGTTTCCCTCCAGGATGGACCTAATGATGACCTCAGATAAATGCAGAAAAGAAATATACTCTTGCTCTGAGCCGTCACATAATTAATGAATTTTTAATAAATTATTGGGGCCAAAAATAAGACCAAAACTGGGACAGGAAAAGCTACCACGGTGTCAGTGCATTAGATCTGAAAACATGGCTGTAAATCATCTTATACAGACTATAAATGAAGACACTGTGTTAACTTTGACGAACCTAGTGGCTACATCTCATAATATGTCCTGTTCATGATGTTATGGGATAAAAACATCAATATTAATAATCAACATGATATTTATCCCAATATAAAACTATATTATGACATTTGTCATTATTGTTTTGTATCCCAGACCCCTGTTACAAAAAACCCACCTGAATTCAACACGTCCACATACTTTTGTCTATATATTATATGACTTAGGCAATTATGCTACAAGACCGACGATATATAGATGTTAACCCATAAAGACCCAGTGTGACTTTTGTGTCAGATCCCAAATGATTTTTTCCTCACTATTTAACCTTTCTTAAGTGATTTATCACCATTTATTGTAATATTATCCTCTGTGGGTGTTTTTTTTTTTTGAAAATCAAATATTTTCTCATATTTATCTCACCGATCATGTCGATGTTCAATAAAACTCAGATTAAAGTTGAGGGTTATATTATATCGAAAACAGACAAAACTGAAGAAAAAATGAGTTTTTCAGCAAATATATCATTATCTGAACATAAACCCAGTGTGTCCATCCACTGTCATTGATCCGACTCCATGGGTTTTACTGGTGAATCAATGTTGTAGAGGGTGACGGTGTTTCCACGGTAACCACGAAGCCTCTGAACGTCCACATGGGTCATATCTGATGACCATGAAAAGATGACAAACTGTATTTTACACTAATTATTTAAATGTATTGATAGGATTAATGATTCAATAGGTATTGAAAAGTTTAGATCAGTAGGTGGTTTTGGTCGACACCAGATGTTTGGGTCTTTATGGGTTAATAAGGTATATACAGAGTTATAAAAACTTGCCAAAACCCCCAGTTACCATTAGAGGGTGGAAAACAGTGAAATACTGTCATGTCTAAATAGTTCTGAGGTATGAACACTGTGAAAAACAAAATCTAACCAAGTGTATTTTTCTCATTTATAGTCCAAATATCTCATCACATTTAAAATAAGACAGAATCACCTAAGCAGGTATGTCCAACTCCGGTCCTCCAGGGCCGGTATCCTGCAAATTTTAGATATTTCCCTCTTCCAGCATGCCTGATGGCCGTTATCAGGCTTCTGCAGAGCTTGATGACAGGCTTACACTGGAAAAAATGCAACTCTAAAAACAGACTTAAAAAATATTAATACGAGATATTTTTGCTTGAATTAAGCAAAAAAAAAAAAAAATCTGCCGAAGGAACAAGAGAAAATGATCTTGGTCAGAGTTCTTGAAATCAGATTTTCCAGATCTATTGTCTATAAATCAGTTCTTATATCTCACTGAAAAGTTCCTCTGTAGGTGATTCTGTCTTATTTTAAGTGTGATGAGATATTTGGACTAGATATGAGAAAAATACACTCGGTAAGATTTAGATTTTTTTCCAGTGTAAGGGTTCAAATAAGGGAAAAGATTGTCTTGTAGTCTTTATGTCATTCTGCTGACAGACACACAGTCATGACAATATGTGAAAAAATATACAGGTAAAGTGAAAGAGGATATATTAAGTGTTTTTAAAGAGGCTGTATGTGTCAACTATTACCAAATTACATCGTGTCAAATCCACAGAGAACAGACTGTAAACACGGCAAAAATCTAAATCTTACCGAGATAATTTTCATTTGTTCCATTGGCAGATTTTTCGCTTGAATTTCAAAAAAAAAAATCTTGAATTAAAGCAAAAAAAAAAAAATCTGCCAATGGAACAAGTGAAAATTATCTCAGTGAGATTCTTTGAAATCAGATTTTCCAGATCTATTGTCTAAAAATCAGTTCTTATATCTCACTGAAAAGTTCCTCTTTAGGTGATT
>JAPQRP010000017.1:31712706-31729154 GCA_037367295.1 Apogon hyalosoma
TTCTAAAATGTATAATATTTGGTGAGGTTGGACTTTCTTTTTTCTTTTCTTTTCTTTTCTTTTCTTTTCTTTTCTTTCAGTGTGTGAATATTTGGTAGATGTGAATAGGCTTTTTAAAATGTTTTTTGTTTATACAGTTTTTATGTTACTGTAGTTTATACTGTAAATGTATTTAAAGCCCAAATAGTTGTAAACTAGCTAAATGCTATATATACTTAGCGCCATGAAAAACACACAGTCCAAACATGTGTTCTAATTTCCAGAAAATGTTTTTGCTCAGGTGCCTATTTTTTACATGTTGCTCGCCAGATGAGTAACACAGTTAACAGCTGTATTTTTTTTTTTTTTTTATTCCCAAAGTGTGCGACGTCGGCGTTTGGACTGATCCCTTAATGTCGGACATTGAGTCGAATCTCTTGTCCAGAGTCAGTCTGACTGGTAACTGTAGGTGTGGTCAATAGCCGATATAAAGGCAGCAAAGAAAACGCCCAAATGTTGTTTCCAGCTCAAAATGCCACGACTTACGATACGACAGAGAGAACGTGTCATCGGCGTGTTCACGAGCAGGTCTGAGCCGTGGTGAAGTCGCTCGCCGTCTGTGCTGTCGTCGCAGTCCAATCAGTCGTCAGTGATCGGATCCCCAGGACAGGATCATCAGACTTAGTTCCATGTGTCGTCGCTGCGCTGCTTATTTGGAACCAGATGTGGACACAACCCATATTGAATGATGACACTTTCAGTTTCTCAGTACCTGTATTCAGTGACTGAATAAACCTGTTAAGCTGATCACAGTTTGTCCACAATTCATTCTGTATTTACCGACGCTTCCCTCTGTAATATGAAGGCAACTCCAAACCAATTAATTTAATATGTCTACAAATATACAGACTATTCTGACCTGTGTGTTTTTAATAATACATTTTGTGCAGAGCATCAGATGTTCTATATGTCCTCTATGTCTCACTGTATCGTCCCTGAACAATAAAACATAAAAAACACTGGAATAACAACCACCTCTGAGGTCATTACACTTCTTGAGGAGTAGGTGTGAATTTTTCTAAAGTTTCCAGTGTGTGTGAGTTGAAATGAGAGTCGACAAAAAAGTTTAATACCTAAAAGAAATACTCATAATGTTAAATAAATCAAAATGCACAAGCAAGCCGGTTGATATTCCTGCAGTTATCACTGAAGCAAAACCCAGAGTAAAACTTTTCAAAGGTAAAGAGCAAGACAAGACCACGGCCGTCAATAAGGTGGAAGAAGGTCGATGTGAAGTACTATAACACTCAGCAGCTGCTTTGTCTGGCTCATGAAAAGGAAAATGATTTAGCGTCCTCGTAAAGGTCAGCGGTGAGTGTTTTATGACGCTACAGCAGTGCTACAACATTCTAAAGAGGAGGATTTCAAGGTAAATGATGACCTGATGAGTGGGCAACGGGTAAAGGTGGAGGAGGAAAAGGTTTTCTGAGCAAAGTGGAAGTCATGACAGCATTTGGAAGAGGAAGAAACCCTGAGAGATGAAATTTAAAGAGCAGATCATCAGCAGAACAATAAGAAAATAATGTATGTAGATCTTTTCACATCCTGTAACAACCTACGTGTACAATTTTCAGACCAGTAGTTTCAGAGAAGAAGATTGTTGGAATGTAGAGATTGAGTTTGACCCTTCAAGGTCACTCAAGGTCAAAGGTCACGGACTCAGATGAAAGTCTATATATGAATTCCTGTCAGTGATCACTAATAACTATATTGATATCTGTAACCATTTACACGTTATAAACCATCACAATATGGACCATTATAAGTAAAGACAAATTTCCAATATTTCAAACATTTGTTTAAAAAAATGCAAAAATCAAAACTTCTCAAAAATGTAAATAAACTTTGTAAACATTGTCCCGTGAAAGCTACATAAAAAAAATTTGAAATGAATCCGACCTGTAGTTTCGGAGGAGACCGTTGAAATATAGACATTAGTGACCTTGAGTTTGACCCTTCGAGGTCACTCAAGGTCAAAGGTCATAGACCCAAATAAAAGCCCATATATGACTTCCTATAAGTGCTCAGTAATAACTATATTGATATTTGTAACCGTCACAATATGGACCACTATAAGTAAAGGCAAATTTTCAATATTTAAAAAAAAAATTGTAACAAAAAAAAAAAGGAAAACTGAACAAACTTTGTAGACATTGTCCAAAGGAAGCTACATGACAAATTTGAACTGAATCAAATGAGTAGTTTTTGAGAAGATTGTTGAAATGTAGACATTGGTGACCTTGAGTTTGACCCTTCAAGATCACTCAAGGTCAAAGGTCATGGACCCGAATCAAAGTCCATGTATGACTTCTTATTAGTGCTTCATAGTAACTATATTGATATATTTAACCATTTACATGTTATAAACCATTAAAATTTGGCCCAATATAAGCAAAAGAAAATATATAACATTTCAAAAATCCGTAAAAAATGCAAAAATTAAAACTTCTCAAAAAAGTGAGTAAACTTTGTAGACATCGTCACAGAAAAGCTACATAAAAAATTTAAACGAATCTGACCAGTTTCTAACAAGATTGTTGAAATGTAGATTGAGTTTGAGCCTTGAAGGTCACTCAAGGTCAAAGGTCATGGACTCAGATTTATGACTTCCTATCAGTGCGCTATAGTAACTATACTGCTACCTCAGACCAGAACCACAGGGTGAGCATATTAACCTTGTCTCAAATGTAAATAAATCCCTTCTCTTCTTACATCTGTTCTAAATATTTTGCGACTAGTTTAATGAGTGAAACCCAAACACTTTCCTCTGACGATGCTTGGCAGGTTTTGTGCCGTCACATGTGCAGAACCCACATGACGCTGTTCTAAAGGAGGTGGGAGACAAAAGGGGAGAGTGGCAACGCTGCAGGCTGTTTGTATTTCCTTTGTGGAGCTTATTGTTCCCAAACTTGGAACAGTTATAATTATCACTCTCTGAAAATAAATGACAAACTCATGGATGAGAGCAAAAAAAAGAATGAGTAAGCATTTCAGTTTGATTTTGACTACAATTGAGCTCCTTAATCCACAGGGGATTCACAAGAAATATCCCAGTTTTACAGTCTTTTCCATATCACTGGATTCTTCCAACAAAAATGCCATACGCACTGGCTAACACTAGAGTTAAATGAACTTGGCACTGGACAAGTGTAAAAGTTGGTTTAAAGTGTCGTTTCTTCAGTTCAGTTTTATGGTTTCATTCATTTGAACTTATGTTAAATGGTAATGGTCATATAGGATAAAAATTAGGGCTGTCAAAATGAACACATTAACACAGATTTTAACGCAGATTTTAACACAATTACCGTACTTTCCGGACTATCGGCCGCACCCACGCTTCACGCTGCCGTCTCAAGCGTCTCACCGTTGATTCATTGATGCTAAGCTTACGTGCAGCGGCTCTATTTCCTTCTTCGACAGCCGGATCGATTGTTAGCCCGTGAACCATAAATTAGACACATTGTTTGAGCCACGGGTTCATGGCGTGTGAAAAAAGTAGCGGCTTATAGACTGGAAATTACAATAACCCATCTGCAGCACAGAATGACTCTGAACGTCTCTGGCAACACATTTGGGTCAGTTTGTCCAAGTAGAGTTAACGCACATGTGCAAATGGTCAGTTGATCCGGTAGTGACAGGCAGCAGAAGCATCCCATAAAGATAGAAGAAGGTAAACAACACGTTGGCTCTGGATGGAAATATGAGGACAACAAAACCAAGACGGAACAGGTGTTTACTGCTGTTTTGTCCAAACTGTTGAAGGTGCTTAATAAACTCGTTAGGTGCTTATACAGTCCCTTCTTTCTTGAGTCTGTTTGCTCATGCAAAATGAAACGCGATTAATATCGATTAAAAATGAGCGATATTTATTTGTGATTAAACCACGGCAACCCCGTGATTAATCTGATTAAAAGTTTTAGTCGTTTGACAGCGCTAATAAAAATAAATAGTAATGTGGAAGTAAGGTAAAACATTTTTAATAAGTGGTGCCAGGCACAACAAACCCCGCCCCTCACACGTATTTCGCCCATTATGAGCGCATGGGAAGATTTGGAAAGATCATACAAAATTTGAACTTTGACCTACTTTTCCAAAATGTAATCACATCTATTCTGAGTCACTGCCAATCTATAAACCCAATTTGGACTGAATTCAACCAATAGTTTTGCTGCTAGAGTGTAAACAAACAAAGAAACAAACTGAACCACAAACAACACCCTTTGCCTCCCCTTCGGGGGGCGGGGTTATTATCTTGAACCTCCGGGTGCCCCTTCTTGAATCACCACTTTTTTGTGTGCGGGGGTTTGTGTGCCCTTATGATCCTAGAACCAAGACCAATTCAACAGACTCTCATGAGGGAATCAGGGAAACCCATGCCTTCACCTGGAACAGGGAAACCTGGGTCCTGTCCTGGAGCCAGTCCTGGGGTGGGGGGCGGGGTCGTATGTGAGGGCCTGGTGGTCGGGTCTTTAACCCTGGAATCCAGCTGGGCCAAGCTCTTGTGGACTCCCCACTGGTAAAACGGGTCGTCAGGGTCAGATGGAGGGTGGATTTGGTGACCTTGCCAGTTGCTGAAACTGGATCTTGGAGGTGACACCGGCTCAGTACAGTCGGGTTTGTACAATCAACTGTGTACGGAGGCGACGGGGAAGCGAACCTTCAGTTTTGTCTGCATGTTACGGGATCTGTCAGAACCTATAATTCTGAGTTGAAATGGGCCTTAATCTCAGCGGACTGTGGTGTCTTGGAGCCATTAGAGCAGGGGTTTCAAACATACGGCCCGGGGGCCAAATGCGGCCCGCCAAAGGTTCCAATCCGGCCCGTGGGATGAATTTGCAAAGAGCAAAAATTCCACAGTCAAGGCTGTGGAACTCATGTTAGTTCAGGTTCCACATACAGACCAATATGACCTACAGTAAAACAGCAACATAATGACCTATAAAAAATAATGACTCCATATTTTCTTCTCGGTTTGATGTGAAAAAAATTATTACACTATGCCGATAAATAATGACAACTTCAAATGTTTGTCTTTGTTTTAGGGCAAAAAGTAACATTAAATTCTGAAATTATTTACATTTACAAACTATCCTGTAACAATAAAGTGTGAATAACCTGAACAAATATGAACAACCTGAAATGTCTAAAGAAAATAAAGCGCAATTTTAACAATTTTCCGCCTGTTACTAAGTGTTTAGTGTCTTTGTAGATCTGATCCATAACGCATATGGACAAATGATAAGTTGAGGCATAATATTGTTAAAATTGCACTTACTTTCCTTAAGAAATAAAATTTTTTTCAGGTTATTCACATCTTTTTTGTTTGGATAGTTTACAAAAGTAAGTATTTCATAATTTAATGGTGTTTTTTTTGCACTAAAACAAAGACAAAAAATTTGGAGTTGTCATTATTTATAGGTTATCATGCTATTATCTTACGTGGTCCGGCCCACTGGAGATCAAATCGAGCTGAACGTGGCCCCGGAAAGAAAATGACTTTGAGAGCCCTGCATGAGAGCGACTCCAGAGTGAACTGAGGACGGCGGCTACCTGATCCCCTTAGGCGTATCATGTAGAATGAATGTAACGGCTCATTGTCAGAGCCGTAGTAATGCCTCATTTTCAGGTAATACACCACATCACGCTTTTGTGTCAGGCTGTGACACCACATTGGAAATCTCTTTAATTCCTATTTGAGTGGGAGCTCTTTCTCTCTCTCTCCCCCAATTACTATTTTCTGCAGCTCCGTTCCCCTGACAGACAACCAATTATGTATTTTTTTTTTTTAAGCCTTTTCAGCAAACCCATCTCGCGCCTTGTTCCAGACCCCTTCTCTGAAGTGCATTAAGCCGCAGCGCTCGCCCCGGCTGCAGAGTGTTGAGGTTAATCAAAATAAGCCTCAAAACGCCAACGCTGACCTGGAGTTCTATTAATAGACACACCTAGATCCTAAGTGATGTCGCTGATTGCTGGCAGGGAAATAGAGGGCGACTGCTTGTTTGTGAGAATTCCCCAAAGTCCTGCCACCCCGTTTTCCCAGAGAGGGTAAAATGAATTAGAGCCTGTTTTCATCCCTGCTTGCTTTCTTTAATTCAGAAACCAATTACTTCAGATTTTCCACTTCAGGAGAAAGACTGTGAAGCAGCGAAGATAGAAAAAAAAAAAAAAAACAGATGAGAGGCAGACAGAAAGGCGAGAAAGAGCACAAAGACAATCCTTCTTGGAATTAGTTTCATATGGAGATGCCAGCGAGGAAAAAAATATCTGTACATTTCTGTTCCTTCGCTCCGTGTATTCTGTAAAATGACAAAATTGCATGAGGTAATATCTGACAGCGAAATGTCGAGTTTATCCCAAATTAATTCATCCTTGATTGAACGTGGCGTAGTTATTGTGTCTGTGTTAAATATGCATATGTGATCCTAGAATAACAGGCAGATTTCGCGTCTTTATGGGTTAACATTTTTTTGTTAAAAATTGATTTAAAAAAATGCAAAAATCTAAATTTCTTCAAAATATGAACAACATTTGTAGACATGGTCCCAAGGAAGCTACGTGAAAAAACTGGAAATTCATCTGACCAGTAAACCAGCAGGAGATCAGTTTCCCAGTACCTGTTGTGAAGCACATTGAGTCAGCCTTGTGCATGAAATGTGCTCTATAAATAAAGCTGAATGGAATAGAAGGGGGTGGTACTTTCACTGGAGGAGAACTCAACTAATTAAACCAAAGTCCTTCCTATCAGTGATCAATAGTAACTATATTTAATATCTGTAACCATTCCCACGTTATACGCATCAAAATTTGGCCCATTATGAGTAAAGTCACATTTGTAATATTTCAAAAATTCATAACAAATGCAAACATCAACATTTCTCAAAACTGTGAACAAATTTTATAGACATTGTCCCAAGAAAGATGCATTTAAAAATTTGAAGTGAATCCAACCAGTAGTTTTGTCGAGGGAGATTATTTAAATGTGAACATTGGTGACCTTGGTTTGACCCTTCAAGGTCACTCAAGGTCAAAGGTCATGAGCCCGAATGAAAATCCATGTATGGCTTCCTATCAGTGCTAAACAGTAACTATGATATCTGTAACTATTTCTATGTTATAATGGGTCATATTTTGATGGCTTATAAGTAAAGGCACATTTTAACAAAAAAAATAAATCAATAAATAAAAATGCAAAAATCTAAACTTCTCAAAAATGTATACAATCTACGTAGACATTGTCCCAAGGAAGCTACATGAAAACTTTGATATGAATTCGACCGGCAGTTTCGGAGAATATTGTTGAAATCTAAACATCGGTGACCTCGAGTTTGACCCTTCAAGGTCAAAGGTGAAAGTCCGTATATGACTTCCTATATTACTATCTCAGATCCGTACCCAGGGGTAGCATTTTAACGTTGTCTCAAGAGGCAGAGAGGCGAGAAAAAGCACAAAGACAATCCTTCGTGGAATTAGTTTCACGTAGAGATACCAGCGAGGAAAAAATATCCGTACGCTTGCGTTCCTTCGCTCCGTGTATTCTGCAAAACGACAAAATTGGATGAAGTAATATCTGACAGCGAAATGTCGAGTTTATCCCAAATAAATTCATCCTAAATTGAACATGGCGTAGTTATTGTGTCAGTGTTAAATATGCATGTGTGATCCTAGAATCAGACTCTTTATGCTCCAGCGCTGGGATGTTTTCATTGATGCCGGGTTGCTTATACACACACACACACACACACACACACACACACACACACACATAGATAGAGCAGCAGTGTTTTGTGATTGTGGATGTGCAGAATAGGCAAAAAAAGGGTTGTTACATTATGTATGACTGCAGCATACACATCTAACATCACTATGAGATGAAATATCCTCACAACCCCACTGCTTCTCTGACCCTCTGAAGTACAGTAGGAAAGCCCCAACCCCCCTCCTCTGCACAGCTGGAAACGAGCAGAGAGACGATTCACTCAGAATACTACCACCGCCGCCGCCGCCTCGCTTCAAATTTACCTACGAGCGCCTGTCTAGGAAATTACACAAGTACAAGGAAACTTCAGCTCAGTCAAAGTCCTGATGTGCTCGGTCGGGTACGTGGAAGCACACTGGAAACATCCTGGAGCTGAAATGAGCCTGGATTTGGTAATAAAGGATTCAGATTTAGCACTATTATTCAAAAATATGGCTAATAACCAAGCAAATAGGCTGAGATTTACAGAATATCTGTTTTACACACATTCATATATGTTCACTAACATAATTATTTATTATTATTATTATTATTATTATTATTATTATTATTATTATTATTACTTCTTTTTTGGTTCATACGCATAATTTATTGAATATATATTGTCATGAGATTTTTTCAGTGCTAATCATAAAGTGCTATAATTTGACGAATTTGATAAATTTTATATTAAATCATCAATGCTGAAGGTTTGATATACTGAATTTCTAATATATATCTCAAAGGTAGTCTCTAAAGCCATTTATAGCACCATCCTACATTTACATTTCTGTTACTATTATTAACTTAATTGTCTTATAGATGACTATAAATTAGTGCCGTCAAACAATTAAAAATTTTAATCAGGTTCATCACAGGGTTGCTGTGGATTTATGTCAATGAATGAATTAATTTTATTATTGTTTTTGCACACAACAACAAATCAAACATTAGGATAAGCAAAGAAACAGATTGTGCAGGTGAGATCTGAAAACCCTGTGGGGCTTATCAAATTCTCACCTCATTACAGCATTAGCATAAAGAAAGACAATAGAAATAAAACAATAATATACAAAGTACACCAAAAATATAATCACAATTAAATATCGTTCATTTTTAATCGATATTAATCGCGTTTAAAACTCCTTCCTGCAGAGTGTGTCTAATACTTTGTCGGTCGACTGTTCCGTCTTGTTTTTTTGTGCTCATATTTCCATCCAGAGGTCAACGTGCTGTTTATCGTCTTCCATCTTTGTGGGTTGGTTCTGCTGCCTGTCACCACTGGATCAACTGTCCATTTATGCATGTACGACGCTAACTCTACTTGGACAAACTGACCCAAATGTGTTGCCAGAGACGTTCAGAGTCATTCTGCTGCAGATGGGTTAACTGCATTAAAATTTGTAATCTGATTAATCGTGATGATGGATTAATCTGCGTTAATGCGTTACTTTTGACAGCCCTAATATAAATATGTATTTCTACATCCCAAATCAGCCAGCTAGTGCCTGTTTTACCAGTCGTGGCTGAGATACACAATTAAACATTCAATCCCGTTCCACAGTAATGTCTTTATCATCATTTTCTGTGTTTTTTTTTTTTTAAACCAAGGGGGCCATCGATACGAAGATTATCCACATATTTCCACGAGGAACCTCTGTGCTGTTAAACATTGAACTAAATTTACCCTGTAGCACTAATTATAGCCAGTAAAGTACTGTAACAGTCAATTGTATTCAAGGAAATTAACTGCAAATACAGTTGCCTGAAGGAGTGTGTTGTGATGGATGGCTGGAAATGGACGGATATACAGCGAGATTCATTGACAGAATTGGTCCAGTGTATCTCCCATTCTTCTTGGCTTCATCATGTGGAAGCTGAGCCGAACAGCTGTGGAGGAGGCCCTTCTGTTCCAGCGAGATATTAGGAATCATTCCCAGAAACTGAGACCTAATGTACAGCTGGCAGAGAGGCGGCGTTGCTCGGCAGATAATTGGATATTGTTCTATTGTTGGTGATTGTGGAGGAAATGGAGAGAGGCAGCATAGCAATTTCACAGCCGCAGCCTTCCCCTCCACAAACATGATACTTCATTGAGGAACTCCATGTTAGCATGGGAAAATGAGGATATGAAAATTAAAAGTTTTCCTTCACCTGTCAGCTGTGGCTGAAATGCCCACAAGCAAGGCACAATAAACAACATCCGAATGTCAAGTCGCAATAAAAGGCCATTATTATTATAAAAATAATGATAATATTCGGCCTTTTCTCCACAGCACAGCTTACTGAAGCATCATACTCCATAATTTTACATGTGTGTGGAAAGATGGCTCGTAATAAATAGTATTGGTTTAATTCTCTCTTATTTAAGTGTCCAATTCCACTTTGTTTGGATAGTCTGCCTACAAGGTCTTTACAGATCATTTCAACAGCTTACATTTAATATTGAACATGTAATTTCCAACAAAAAATATGCATGGTTCTACTCATGCTTTATGCATGAATGGGTGGAAAATTCATAGAGTATATGTCACCGTTCATCTCTGAACTGTTGAATCTCGACTAAAATGCTGTTGAAATGTTATAAATACTCCTCTCTGTAGGTGGATGGTTCAAATAAAGTGCTCCCACACATCCTGCCTAAATCATTTAAGATTTATGTGTACTGTAAAACACTATCAGTCTCACTGGTTATGGATTATAAATGCTCTAGACAACTTCTCGGTGGTAATGGGGGTTTAACCATTTGAATGTGTAGGACTGTATTAACAGCACATTTCCTGTAATTTAAAAAAAAAAAAAAAAAAGAAAGAAAAATACATATGCTTACATGTGCATGAGTAGTTCAGCTGTGAGGCTTGGGAGGTGCTCTATTGTCAGAAAGCCCGTTAGTCAGAAAAGGGTTAGGGTTAGATTTATTAACTAAATCCAAACTCGTTTTCTGACTGAAGGGCCTTCTGACAATAAGGTGAGCACAGCGAGGCTTATCCCTGTTTTGTAATATTCACGATATGTTGTTTGCATGAAAAAAAGCAGTCATCTGGTTCTTTGTAAAAAATATGTGGTTAATAATAGTATTGTGCCTAAACAGACACGGTTCTGGTTCTGGCTTCCTCCTAGAGTCTTAGACCCAATCCCGGTTCACCCCTTGGCCCTCCCCCTTACCCGTACCCCTTGGCCCTAGGGGTTGAAACATTCCCCTGTGAAAAGGTTCAACCCCTCCAGACCTGTTACGTCATCAGCAGTCGTCGATGCTGCTATTAACAATGCGACGACTTTGTTTGTGAAAGAATTCCCCGTGTCGTCAGCTGCTGTAACCGTATCTGTTCCACGGGCTTTGGTCATCTTTTCGCGTCTATCAACCGCAAACCGCAGAAATGCGATCTATAACACACTGAAACAGCATTGAACGGACGATCAAATTAATGAGCTGTTTACGAAGAAAATACGTACATTTGTGGGTTTCTTTCGTCACACTGCTACGCTTTTTTGCTGTGTTTACCTCCATCTTGCCGATGATTCAAACAGGATTATGGGAGATTTCTCATACCCTTCTGTTTGTAGTGCGGTCCTGAAAAATCTCCATTTCGAGGACCAATCAGCCCTCCCCCTCCGACACATCAAGAATTGGGACACCCCTACCCCTTCATATGACCGTGCATAACGGAGGGGTAGGGGTAAAGGGGAGGACCAAGTGGTGAATTGGGATTTGACCTTAGAATGTTGGTACTTCCTGTTGAACCGGCCCGTGTTCACACCCTTTTAACCCCTAAAGACCCAAACATCCACCTGTGACCAAAACCATCTACGGATCTAAACTGTTTAATACCTGTTGATCCACTAATCCTATCAATACATGTAAATAATTGGTGTAAAATGCAGTTTCTCAGCTGTAAATTATACTCAGATATGACCCATTCTTATGTTCAGAGGCTCCGTAGTTACCGTGGAAACACCGTCATCTTCTCCAACATTGATTCACCAGTAAAACCTATGGAGTTGGATCAATGACAGTGGATGGACACACTGGGTTTATGGTCAGTTGATGACATCTTTGCTGAAAAAGTCACTTTTTCTTTATTTTTCTTCTGTTTCTGGACCTTCTCAAAGTCACTCAGGTCCTTGTATAAGTTCCAAGTATAATAATTTCCTTTATCACGGAGGAAAATGCTGTCGTTCTTGTCAGTGTCTACATCTCTTTGACTACACGTTAGTCAAACACCAGGGTAAAATGCATGTATGCCAAAGCTGAAGAAGAGCTAATCCAGATTTATGAAATAGGAAAGTATTTACAAGCACAAACAAACACAGAACACTTCAAAACCTGATCATGACCATGCTACTCCACTATCTGCTCAAGTCACCCCCGTCGCCCACTGAATACTGACACTAGATCCCCAACACTAGATTTATTATCCACCACGTCATCTTTGAACTACAGCCACTGATAAAAAGACATTCCAGAAAACTCTGTCCAGACCATGTTCAAACCCTGAAGGTGAAGGGGTTTAGGCAGCCTCCGTTAATCAGGACTACGGCCAAAGATAGGCGGGTGGAAGGTCAGCGATCTCCTGCCCCTGGACCTCGTGGCATTCCTAAACCCTGACGCTGGCGGCTACTTTCACAGGCATGACGGATAAACGCGGTAAGCCTGATGTTCAAGGTAAAGCCTTTTTCTGAAAAACTGGATGAAAGAGCATATTTTAAGTTATGTGGGCTAAGGCGGACCAGATCTTCAGAGACTTGGAAGTTTTATGAGCAGGTGGGGGTTCAAATTAAGACCCCTGTGAATCTGAATGTTGATATATATTCATTTACGGCTGCCTATTTGATCAAACTGCAGTGATTAAAAGGCTTATCTGGGATCGTTACATATGGAATTTTACATTTCTGATATATATCTGCCAACAGAGTATATAATGCATTAAAGTGGGCCATGTCTTCAGAGAGTCTGATGTTTTATCGATAAAAGAGTTTAATTGAAGACCTTTCTGTATTTATTACTGCCTTGTTCATTATACATGTATTAGGGTGTGTCTTATAAGAACAAAAAATCTTTAATTATTATATTAACTGGGCCAGGCTGTAATCATGTTCCCTTTGACTAAAAAACCTGCCAGGTGTCCTGGAATCTAAGCCATCAATTAAACAATTATAAAATAATACACTGAGCTTATGCTACTCCTTATAAGAGTTATAGAATGGGTCTGATCTTTAGTCCAAATTGTACTTTGTGTTCGAACTCTTCTGTGGGAACAGTTCTTCACATGTTCTGGGAATGTACTGGAGTAAAGACTTTATGGACTTGTGTTTGCAATGTTATGAGTAAAATATTCATGTTTACAATAATCCCAGACCCAGGTCTATAACTTTTGAATGATGACACTGCTTTGAACTCTAAACAAATTTGTCAGAGAATTCTTTTTTGTTGTTTTACAGCAGTGGAAAAAAAAAAAAATCTTAGAGTTATGGTTTAATACAGACATTAACCCTATTAAACGGTGGTTATTAAATGTACCACATATGGCTAATTTAGAGTACTCAACAGCCAGACTTAACTGAGCAAAGCCTCAAACTGTCGCTAAATGGTCAAATTTTGTAGTAGATATTACTGAAATGTTGAAAAAACAGTCATGTATTTTTCCATCCATCCATCCATCCATTTTCTGAGCCCGCTTTATTGCTTTTTTTCTATATGTATGTATATGTGTTGTCACCCTCACTTTTTCCTCTCATCTGTCAAATGCGGTATGCGTCTATTTTCCTTGGTTTTGACTTTAGTTCTTAATGAGATGACGGTCTGTGTTCTCCACGTTTTTGTTGTGTAAGTGTTGTTAAAACTTTTCAATAAAAAGTAAATCCCCCAAAAAAGCCTGCCAGGTGCATCTTATTTTGGTTATGCGTATACTTGTGTATGCAATGGATGTTTATTGTTTGTTCCTTTATTACTACAAGAGTAGAAAACAAATATATTAGCCAGATCCACCAAAGAAACTGTCAGTGGACATTGGACACCATCGTGTCTAAACCCATCAGCCATTTCACCCCCGACAACAGCCTTTATCTGTTCACTTTCTACAACAGACCTCAAGCTTTAGCCACTTTTACACAGAGATCCCGCAAAAAAGGCAAGATGGTGATCCCACCTTTTTTTCCACCATTAACCGATTTTCACAGCTAAGCCAAAGGAGTAACAGATGTGAGGCAGGCTGGACTTTTACACATCAGACCTGCATTCCGGAATCAAAGGGGCGGGGACGCAGTGTAGCTTATAGTGCATGTATGGAGACACCGGCATGGATTCTGCAGCAGCCGCCTCGGGTGCCAGTCCCACGGCTTCGTGTCACAGGTGAAAATGGCACCAGTTGCACCAGCACCAGTAGTGCGGTACAGCCGTGGTACGACGTCATGGCACCTGCAGCATCCCTGGAACACCCAGGGCGACTGCCGCAGAATCCATCCAAGTGCCTCCATATGTGCCCGCCGTCTCTCAGGCGCAGGGGTCGCCATCATCAAAACGTCACACCTTGGTTGCGGAACGAGAGGTTTTCCTTTCACATAGCGTCCCAGAGTCATGATTCCACCTTTATCACGGCTCTGTTGCTACCTTCAGAGGCTTTACAAAGCCGTGATTAAGGTGGAACCAAATGACCCCACCATGTTGTTTACACAGATGTCGTTCCGGAATAAAGGTGAAAAATTCCCGCAACAG
This sequence comes from Apogon hyalosoma, assembly GCA_037367295.1. Lineage (NCBI taxonomy): Eukaryota > Metazoa > Chordata > Actinopteri > Kurtiformes > Apogonidae > Apogon > Apogon hyalosoma. Next base: position 31,727,193 of record JAPQRP010000017.1, read on the forward strand.
AAGCGCTGTGTAAAAGGGGCTTTTGTTTGACATGGATCCGATAGACCGGTCTGATGCAGAGGTGTTTGTAGCTGTAGCCAAAAACATTGCTGAGAATCTCAAAGTTGTCAACGATCGTGCAGAGGGCTGTAAAGCTGATTCAGGATTCCAACCTTGTCCTCACTAAACAGGAAGAACAGCAACAATACCTGCTACAAGTGGTTGAGGTCCACAGGCGCCAGTATCCCCGCACGGCAAAAGAGAAGCCCACTTAAAAAGGGGGCGGCCGTGGCTCAGGAGGTAGAGCGGGTTGTCCAATAACTGAATGGTTGATGGTTCGAATCCTGCTCTGTTCTAGTCATGTCCCATTGTGTCCTTGGGCAAGACACTTCACCCACCCTGCCTCCAGTGTCATCCACCATAGTGAAATCATGTCGTCACGACAGTTATGGCATTTGGCGTGCTATACATATGCATTTTCATCCTTTCACGTGTTACTCAACGTCATTTGATCGCGTGTCAATTTACGCCAAGATCTCCAGTTTACATATCTGTAACTCCTAACCCTAACCGCTAATCGTGGTATTGGACGCGGTGTGAACATACACATGAAAAGCTTATAATGCGTACAGATAACAGGGCAATTAAAAGTGGTGTGTATATTTACACAATTCATGATATCACATTGAGAGTGAATGAATAATGGATCAATAATGTAAAGCGCTTTGGGTGCCTTGAAAAGCGCTGTAGAAATCAAATCCATGATTATTATACAGTGTGTGTTGCTGTGGTTTTATGGTATAGATGAAGCCTAACAGCCTCAGTTAAGCATTCCTTTTATTTTTCATTGCTTTGCTATAATATGACAAGTTTTATGATGGAGGTGTGAGATGAGCTCCCCCCGTTTGAAAGACCAGCAGCCGCCGCTGGAACATACTCATGTTGAAGGTGAAAAACCCGTCATGGGAGACAGTCAGTGTGGTTATGGCCGAACACCAGCGTTTGTGGACTCACACACAGGAGGCCGGGGTTCACGCCCCGTTTCCTGCTGAGTTTATTTTTGCATTTTCTCTCTTTGTTTTTATTATTTTAGCCCTTTCTGACCCTTTTTCTAACCTGAACCAAACTATAACAGTGTCTAGAGTCTTATGGTGGACTGAAAAATGACACGCTCTAGGGCTGATGTGTGAACGTGACGCTGTGACAAAGTGTCCGTGTGCGATGAGTAGGGAGTGAGAATGTGCAGAAAACAACTGCCACGCGAGAGAACCGATAAAAAGAAATAGTCAAAGCTGTAAACATTGGGTTGTGAATCAATCAATCCATTCTTTTTTAGCATCATTGGAATATTTCATTCATCATTCACTGGTTTGATGCTTTGTTTTTTTTGTTTTGTTTTTTTTATTTGTGATGCATTTGCAAAGAAATATTCCCCCGCACCTCTGATTGAACATTTTTACTATGTTTTAGACGACTTGAGCTTGTTTATTTGCTTACACAACAGGAAAGTGTGATCCAATTATGGTCAATGAGATGCATGTGGAGTCAAAGTCCAAAAAAACAGGTGTGAACAGACGCACTCAAACCCGTCATGATCGTCACTAAACATGCTGAAGTCAGGCCTGGACTGGGTCTTATGTCCTGTCCACACTAACACAGACAGTTTCTAAACACACATTTTTGTCCTTAATTGTTTTTCTTACATAATTCTTTCCATGTGACCTACTTTTGCAGAATATCTCTGTCCATCAACACAAAACAACTCCAAACTGGTCCAAACGCTCAAACAAACCACCATTGTTGTAAAAACTGAAAATATGTCCAAACTTCAAGTCGATTACCTAAAATGTTCAGTTGTTGGTTGTATTAATGGACACGAGTTGTCGAATGGGATAGAAAGCTCGGTAAACAACCTGGAGGGGGCGGGGCCTGAAGTGGCTCATGTGCATTTAAAGGGCCAGCGCTCCAAAGCACCTTTCTGGT
>JAPQRP010000017.1:31783038-31794616 GCA_037367295.1 Apogon hyalosoma
TTATTTTAAGTGTGATGAGATATTTGGACTAGAAATGAGAAAAATACACTCGGTAAGATTTAGATTTTTGCAGTGTTGAACCTTGAACAAATATTCATTTTTGTAATTGCCACAAAGTAGCACTGGGTCTTTATGGGTTAGGATTTTGACATAAAACTACCGACAATATGTGCTAAATACAGTACATACTAAATAAATGACTATTCTGAAAAGGTGTTTTTGTGCTGTTTTATCAAAACAAAACAAAAAAGACAAAAAAGAAACAGGTGTGAATCTTATCAAAAGTCTGAATTCAGTGACAAATGTTTTGGGTTTGTTGTTGATGCGCGCCGTGTGTTTGGACTGATTTGGGAACGCAGTGCACCTGCTGCAGTCGACAGGTGCATTCAGTTGAATGACGCTGCCTTTCCTTTGATTGTTAGATGAGTGTTTGCACAAAGATCAATTCACTTTGTTTGGTCTGACACGTTTGATGACAGAAGGATTATTTTGTACATGCTCACGATTTTAGATTTGTAACTTTCAGAAATGTGTTTGTGATTGATTTCAACATTGTGGAATTTATTCATTATTATCTTCTTTATTCACATTATTTGAAATTTAGGCAGTGGCAATAAGTTTATGGAATGTTCGTCATAGGATGTCATTACAGTTTTCATGATGCTGTTAGAAGAAAGTCTGGATTGAAGATTGTTCTGCTGTGTTGAATTTAAATAAAAGAAACTTACTCTATCGTGTTTGCGATCCAAGGGCTTGTTTTTATTAGTTTGCACAATAAAAAAAGCAAAGCAAAGCTAAAACGACAACAACATTGTGGTGGTGAAGCCAACAGCCACTAGAGGTTTATTAAATTATCTCATCCAACTTAGCGTAAATAACGAGATCCCAGCTTTTATTCCTCATGATCCAGCTGCGCATTGACCACTGTTAGCATTAGCTGTTAGCTGTTAGCCATTAGCCTGCACACTGCAACTAAACATGAGAGGAAAATAAAGCGGCAACACTTGCCAAATAACTATTTCTCTCCAAAACCATCTGACTTAATGTTATAACTTGGACAAAGGTAAGATGACATGTTCTGACACACACAAGCTAACAGAGCTAGCAATGTTAGCATTAGCAGCAAAAAAAATGACTAGCTCAGGTATTATTGTGCTGTACATATACAAAAACACTCAAAATGAGTTGAAAAAAGTTTCTAAAGGTATAACCCAGGTATTTCTCTGCAACATGTCTCTATCTGGAGGCTTTGCAGATTCACTTAAGTTCAAACAGTGCATTTTTTTAGGGTTAGCTTTCCTGACATGTTCACTGCTCTGATGTTAGTAAAAGAAAAGGGGCGGGGCTAACACATTTTTTTTTATACCTCAAATATGATTGGTTCTTTCTTGCTACATTATGAGCAAATCACTTTCTAATTGACTTGTGTTTCTTCAGAAGACATTTCGTGATGATGCGGGAGAGAACAGGAAGTACTGCACAAGTTCATATTTTTATAGCTTTTTGTTTATAATTTATATTAACCTCGCAACACAATTTTGGTGCATTGGGATGAGGGTGTTTTGGTAAGGTTTCAACATAGTCAAACATTTTAGTTTATTTTTATCATGAATAAAGGTCAGTATGTGATAAATAGACATGATTAAAAACATCACATAAGTAAAATAAGTGAAGCATTATCAGCAAAACTTACTTTCTACTTAAATTAAAGTAGTTATTGCTATGCATATCTGTTCCTGTCAGTGTTTTACTACTTTATACTGTGTACTTTATACTGTTGGTAGCGGTGCATCATATTTTACTACATAAGCTCATCGTTTGTTGGTAACATTGGTTTCCTGTCAGACCCACGTATCTGTTTTCATGAGGCCTGTTTCAGTTTTGTGACAGTTTTCCAACAAATCCAAGAGGGTTTATAAGACATTATTTATGTTATGAAGGAGGAAAATTTTAAACTGAACCCGTAAAGGAAATACTTCATCCTTCAGTTTACATTCAGAGTCAACACATGTGGAGATATGTGGTTTTCAGTGGACAGGAAGGAGAAGGAGATGAAAATGTAGTGGAGGACAGAGTAGGCTATATTTGCCTTTGAGATGTAATAGGGTTGAAGAAGATGGAAGCACTCGATATAAGAAAAGGGTCGGACGGATGGACTTTATTTATGGGAAATTACCGCGTGGCGGCAGCGTGACAGACATAAAAAAACGACAGAATACCACAGCAAACACGAATAAAAAAGAAATAAAACACACGAGCAAACACTATGCATCAGGGCTATTCAACTATATTTTCTCATGGGCCAAATTCTCAGAATGCTATGGACTGAGGGCCGGACCCCTGGAGTATTACTCTAATATTAGACGTACCATTAACACATGCCGCCATCACTTTTTCAACATTTTTATTTAACTCTTAACCTGTTGTGTTAAATTTTAACATAACGCATACCATCACAGTCACAGTAACGGCTGGCTTTTAATGCAAGTCAGAAATGTAAACGTAACATTTATAAACCACCAAAATTATTTTCTTCCCTGACCAATTAAAAACACACACATTGGCCATTTTTATATTAAAGTTCCAAAAACTAAAATTAGACACTGTATGTGTTTGACTGTGCTGAAGGGATGAACAAAAGGCAGTCCAGTCGTTGTTCAATTTTCTATTTTTGTTGTCAATTTTTTCAATTTTTGCTGTCATCTGTTCTCCTCTCTCTCTCTCTGGCCTTCTGTAAACAGTAGCAGTGCTGGAAAATGACGCAAAGTGTCACAAAATGGCGTAAAGTGTCGAAAATAGGCATATGTACTGTTTAGCAGCTGTTAAATGATTTATTTACTATTTGTGTGTACAGAATAGCCCTGCTACATAATTCATTCACTCATTTATTTATTTGTTTTGAGGAGAAGAAAAAAAACAAACCATTTTTACGTGTACAAAGAACTGCCTGATGGACCTCCAAACCCCCACCTGTCTCATCCGACTAGATGGACCCCCTCATGTGCCCCCGCCCTACTGCATCCTTACAGACTGGAACTGCATCCTCAAATGTTCGTCCATCAGTCCTGGTTCATCTACAGTCTGTCCGTCCATGGGAGTGGATCTCCCCTTCACTGTGGTTCTCCCTCAGGTTTCTCTTTTCCTTCTGGGTTTTTGGAGCTTTTCTTTGCCGAGAAGGAGGGTCTAAGGACGGGGGATGCCCGCGACATTAATCAATTTCCTTCACCTGCTGTTTATTTGACTGTTGTTTGTTTATATCCAACTAATTCTGTAAAGCCTTGTGAGACAACCTTGGTGTGATATAGAGCTCTACAAATAAAACTGAATTGAATATCAGAGCAAGTGCATTAATAAATAAAGGTGATCAAGACAGTATAGCCTAGCGATTGCCATGTACACTAGTAATAACAAAATAAGTTTGATATGTATTGTTCAAAAAGGAATGGGAAGAAGAAAACGTATTAAATCCCACCCCCATCTCAACGGAACACATGACTTTTGCTTCCTTAATGATATAGTAACATCTGTTTAGAGTCTTAATAATGTAAATAACCAATAGTAAACAGATTAGGAAAACTGATGTATATTACACTTAGTAACTAATTGATAGTCTGCGTAATTTATAATACAATATATTTCAACAATAATCACATACCAACATGGTAAACAACAACAAGCACAAACCAACAAAGGAAAGAAAGAGCCAAGGACGGAGTGGCCCATCAATTAACAATAAGCCCCGCCCTCCCTGTACTGTCACCAGACCATACGTATGTAAAGTGCTTCAAAACTGTGGCTACTGTGGCACTGCTAATTCCTAATTGTTAATAAATTACAAGTTGAAAAAGATCTGGGTAGAATCTGGATAATAAGTGTAATGTGCAAAAATAGAACTTTTAGGTGCAAAACAAGCTGTAATATTCACAACGAGAAGGTGTAAAATGACAGAGGTGTGTGTGTTTGCAGTGTGTGTGTGATTGATAATGAAGCGGACACTGTGGTTAACTAACACTACTGGCACAAAGCGTGAGTCCGTTTGAGTGTATGAGACATTCGGAGCCACACTGGAGCTCTGTCTCTGTGTAATGAGAGCTCTGGACTCACCGAGAACCCAAATCCCCGGGCACTACGTCTGCCAAGCAGTGTAAATATTTAGGGTCACCTGTCGCACAATGGAAAATGAAAGCCATGACTTTCACCAAGTGAGTGTGTGTCTGTGTGAGAGAGAGAGAAAGTGAGACGCAGAGAGACTTTAAGTGTGTGCATTTGCAGGCGTACGTATGCACAAACATATAGATCTCCATGACCATTTGAGTGTGTGTTTCTGAAGTGAGTGGGGTCTGTGGACAGAAGCCAGCGGCGCATACCTCTGAGTGTTTGTGTGAAAACCCACATTCCCTTTTTTTAACTTTTCACTTCGTCACCGGCTCAGGACTTTGACAGGAGACAGAAAACCGTTATCTGTCTGATGTGGAAGCCGTGGCATTCAGGGCACCGCATTAATCACTGCTCGGGAAAAGCTTCTCCGTTTAACATAAACACCGTCCTCCCAAAACAGCAGGACAAAAACTGCAAAAACCCCATGAAGCGACACCGGCTTTACCCCCACACTGTAGACACTTTTCCCTTTAATTCTACATTCTGCTCATGTTTTCAATAATTAAATAATGATGAGCGCAAAAGACTAGAGAAAATAGAGCAGGGGTGTCAAACATTTTAAGAATGATATATTTTGCAGAAAGGTCATTTTCTGCAAAGGGGAGGCGAGGGTATTGTTTTTGGTTCGGTTTGTTTGTCTGTTTGTCAGCAACTTTACGCAAAAACTACTGGACCAATTTCCATGACATTTTCAGGAAAGGTGCGTGGTGGTCCAGAATAGATCCCATTAAATTATGGTGAATGTAGGTCAAAGGTCAAGGTCACCAAAAATGTTTTCACAGTGATCAGAGATAGGGCCAATCAGGAATTTCCTTTTCATTCCTGTATACTCAGTTTTGCATAGAGCTTCTTTTTGCTCTCACTGTTGATGTGCGTTGACATCAGAACCTTAAAGGCCAAATTTGAAGACTCTAGGTCAAAGGTCAAGGTCACAATAAAGGTCCAAATCTAATTTTGGATCTAACTTTTGAACTATTCATCTTAGAGACTTCCAATCAGCACCAAAATGCTGGTCTTTCAATTCTGCATCTTGTGTGTATAGATTTGCTCTATTGTTGACCCAAGAGGTCGGGGGTCATTGGGTCAATACCTAAAAAAGCTAAAATGGACTATAACGGAAAAACCAGTGCAGATAGAGACTTAGTTACTATTATTGACAGATAAGAAACCTGGCATGGGCTTCAAAATGGCATCATGACCTTTGACCTTGAGTGACCTTGAAAGGTCAAAATGAAGGTCACAGGATTTTAAATGGTCGTAACTCCAAAAAGAGTGGTGATAAGTAGTCAGTTACTGTTGTTGACAGATAGAAACTACATGTAGGCTCCAAAATGGCATCATGATCTTTGATCTTGAAAGGTCAAATCCATAGTCTCACATTTTGAGAAGGAGATGTCCATTAAGAGCTAAAACGTTTGCGAGGGGCGGGGTTTGTTGTGCCTGACACCACTTGTTTTCTTCAGTTTTCTCTCTTTTGATATAATAACCTTTGAATTTATTCTGAGCTTTAATGAACATCTATAACAGGGGTGTCAAACATACGGTCTGTGGTCCAAAACTGAACTGCCAAAGGGTCCGATCCAGCCCTGGTTGGTTTATTAAACTTCACTGTAAAAAATCTAAATCTTACAAAGTGTATTTTTCTCATTTCTAGTCCAAATATCTCATCACACTTAAAATCAGACATAATTACCTTAAAGAGTAGCTTTTCAGTGAGATATAAGAACTGATTTATAGGCAATAGATCTTGGCTGATTTTTCTGCTTGAGTTAAGTAAGAAAAAAATCTTCAATTAAGCCAAAAATCTGCCAGTGGAACAAATGCAAATTATCTTGGCAAGATTTCTTGAAATCAGATTTTCCAGATCTATTGTCTAAAAATCAGTTCTTATATCTCACTGAAAAGCTACTCTTTAAGGTGATCATGTCTTATTTTAAGTGTGATGAGATATTTGGACTAGAAATGACAAAAATACACTTAGTAAGATGTAGATTTTTGCAGCGTTGAGTGAACTTTTTAAAACCTGACGCGTCATTGTTGACACACCCCGTGCATGCGTGAAACTTCAGCTTCAACTTCAGCTTCTGCTCCAGTTTCTGACTTTTGGCCTATGGAAGGGGTGTCCAAATCCGGTCCACGAGGGCTGGTATTCTGCATGTTTTAGATATTTCCCTCTTCAAGCCCACCTGGAAGACATTACATCATCATCAGGCTTCTGCAGAGCTGGATGATGAGCTGATCATTCATTGAACCAGGTGTTCTGGAAGAGGGAAACATCTAAAACATGCAGGACACCGGCCCTCGAGGACTGGATTTGGACACCGCTGGTAGATAAAGCGATGTAAAGAATAAAACGGGTTTGCACTGTATGGGACCTTTAATAAATAATGGATTCATGTAAATCATAATTGATGATGCAAATTTTCATCCTGACTTTATTATTTCATATAAATCAAGGCTTTTCTCATGTCTCTGAAGAAAAAAATCTCTCTGGAGATCACTGATGTTTAATACAGCTACAATGATGGAATGACATTCTATTGTTCTATGTACTTTATACACTAACATAATGGTAAAAAAAAAAAGACACAATCCTTATTTTATATAGAGTCGATTCATTGTAATCGTTTCCAATAATCCCAGGGTTTCCCCCCCACCACTACATCATGTTTTTTCCAGTTATTTCTTTTGTTCTGTCTCTTGAACATTTTGTTGAATATCTCTACATACTGTATTTTCACCATTATATTCTGCTTTATTCATTATTGCACCCATGGTCACATCATGACTCAATAATATTGTGAACCACAGCAAAAACATACATCTCCACTCCGTCTACTCACAAAAAACAGATACATAGAATAATCCTCTAAAATAATGAAAATAAACAAAACTAAACTAAGTATAAAGCTCAATTAAATACTAAAATTAAAAAGTAATCAACATCAAATGACAACATGTTATCATTAATGATTTCTCATGGAATTTTATCGTTTATTTTAAACTCTTAGGCTATTGTAGGTTACTGTTTTGTGTCAAGATTTCACTGAACACCTTATTTTTAAATTTTACCACAAAACATGCCAAAACATACATCTACACTCTGTCTGCTGATGAAAAACAGACACATAGAACACCGTCCCATATGCTACACATGCACATACGTACCCGTACATGCATTTAGCTGCGATCAAACCTACAAATACCAGCTCCGAGTGTTCTGGCTCCGCATCACACGACTGATATTCCTAATAAATCTGAAATCTGCTGCATTTATGAACCCCCCTGAAAAGAGGGGTTCGATAGCAGAAGGTCAAGTGAAGCAACAGTGAAAAAATGTAGCCAGGGTAAAAAAGGTGGAGTGGTTTGATATATTAGAGCACATAAAACAGGAATATGTGGGAGGGGAATGAGGAGGATTGGTGGGGGGGGATGCAGGAAGATAGGGGCGACTTTCAGAATACAAACAAATGCTGTGTTATTAGGGAGCGGGGCTACACTAGGAGCATTTACTGGCACTTTGAAAGAGCCTCAGAGAGTTTGCGACGAAAGGAAAACTAGCTGGAGACATGGGGGCAGGGGTGGGTGGTGGGTGGGTGTGTAGGGGGGGTAAATACAACTTTGTGTGTGTGGCCTGCGGTGGATACGCTGCCGCTGCCTCCAACCTATAGCAGCCATTCACCGGTATAGAATAGACAGCTTTGACCCCACAAGGAGTCGCAGCAGCCCCGACCCCATAACATTATCATCACTCAGCGTTTTTACAAGAGCCGGGACAAGCTCTGAGAACCTGGATAAATAAACCCCTGAATAAATACCTGTGTTTGTCGCCTGTGTGACTCACTTTAAATGGTCTGTATTCACCGCAGACACTGGAACAGGGCTCGCTTGTGCGCCGCGAAAACTCACCGTCTTGTGAACTCTGTCGGCCATAAACAGAAGCGGAAAGTACCCAGTTACAATCCTGATACGGGGATTTATGGAGTATAGTTCTGTGGTTTTACCTGATTAAAAAAAAAAAAAAAGGATCTGAAAGTATTTGTAGAAGCTTTAAGGTGACGACAGTTCGAACAATTTGTCCAACAGCAATTTTTAAGATAAAATAAAATAAAATGAGATAAGATAAGGTAAAATAAGACAAGATAAATTAAGATATGATGATATGAGATAAGGAAAGGTAAGGTAAAATAAGATGAGACAAGATAAGGTAAAGTAAGATAAATGAAGATAGGTTAAAATGAGATGAGATAAGGTCAAATAAGACAAGATAAGATAAGATAAAGTAAGACAAGACAAGATAAGACTTTATGTACCCCACCGTGGTGAAAAATAACAGTTAACATCAGCAACAAACAAGTGCAAAAAAAAAAAAAAAAAACCACAGCGTGTGTATTGTCAAATTCTGGAGGGTCTTCTCTTAATTTCAAGTCACATGAATAAAAAAAAAAAAAAAAAAAAGGATGTTGATGGACATTACAACAAGCAAAGAAGAAGAGTTTTGAAAGAAACACGGTGCGGTATGTGTGGACACACCAGGAAACTGAATCATTTTTTTAAATTTACTACGGGAAAGAGGGATAATATATAAAAATAATGAATATATCTGTAACTCAACACCATATTTATGTTCATCCCCATGTTTATGGAACGACTTCTCATGTCATCTCGAGATAATAAAAAACCAAATCACCGCATTTGTGATTTCATAGAAAAACCGACATTACGCACTTCTGTTTTTTCAACATTTAGTAAATATCAGTAAAGTTTTGCACAGATGTTCAATAGAAAAGTGACTATTGAGATGGAGAAAGTTCAGTATGTTGTGTGAGTTGGATCGTTATCCAAACTGCTCAGCTCTACATTATTAAAGCTCTTAACTCTCTTTTATCTCAAAGTTTGAAACTAGCTGTTGGAAAACTTGAAAGAATCTAATTATTTTTTATACTAATGCAGATCTAAAATGAAAGTGAACGGTGTGTGTGCCACTGATGTGCTGCTTGCTGCATGTTTTTCAGATCCACTGTTGCACACATTTGATTTCAGCAGATTTTAATATTGTCTTAAAATAAATACGGAGGTAATCATTTCCAACAAAAGCAAAGGGATCGCACAAAATAATAAACAACACCAATATGTCCTGTGGTTTTTGGCTTTACAGAGGCAAAAATAAAGTGCGTGTTTCTACTTCATCTTTATTTGAATTGACATGTTTTTACTTTTACGATGCCTGAACTGGCATGAAAAATGTGTTTGTGTGCAGCCATTAACCGTCTTTCACATAACTTCGAGCTAGAAAGCTTTCAACTCAAGTCGTGTAGCGAGATTTCACAATAACTTTATTGCCATTCAAGTCCGTTGTTAGGAATTTGCTGGTGACAGAACAGTAAACAAAGCATAACTTGTGTTAAGAAATAAAAGCACATAATACATAAAGCAGCGCACGCGTGTAACATCTAGTGCAAACGCAGACAGTGTGTGCTCATGTGGGTGTGTTCAGGCTTGGTCTGCAATTCTGCATGCAAAATTTGGGGCAGACTGCTCAAAGTACGTACTTTGAAATTATAATTTAAATTTATTGCTTAAAATTAGCTCTGTTTCCATGGCAACGGCTTAACGTTGACATGTTGACATGTTCAGGCAGCGCTGCCCGTTGAAGCGTTTATAATGTGGAAAAGTACCTATGAATTGTAGCTGTTTTGCATTTTACGGCGAGTGATAGAGATTCCTAAAAAAAATACACATTTGACACGTTAAAGTAAGAGCAGAGTTAGAGTTTTGTACAACATTTCAATACATTTGATCACCTAAGTCCGTAGATGACACTGACCGAGACTTGGAGTGATACACCTGTGCCAAATTTCGTAGATGTACACAAAACTTGCTTTTTATTGAGGTGTGGTATTAGGGGGTGTAGCGCCACATTATGTAATAATGTAATAATATTTCACCTCATTATGTAATAACATATGTTTTGTAACAAAGTTCTTGAAGGCATTTTGTAATAAACTTTTTTCTGCATTTTGTAATAACTTATACATATTGTGTCTTCCAAATTTCAGTGCAGCAGTAAGTTTCTTGTCAGTAATACATCACTAGTGCAGCTTTTGTCTCTAGTTTAGTTCGCAAACACATTCTCCAATATAATGAATGCAGTTACATTTCATCTAGGTTTGACAAATGAAATATCCTTCTAGTTTTTTTTTTTTTTTTTTTTTTTTTTTTATGAATTGTAATTAAGCTGCAATGCTTACCGTTGTTCTGCTGGTATGATGGTTTTTCCAATCACGGCATCAGTTTTGATGGTTTATTACATAATGCACCAACTTGTCATATTTCCTTTAAAAAAAAAAAAGTGCTACACCCACAATTTGTAATAACTGTTGCAATATGCACCTCAGGGGTCCCCCCCACAAAGCTGAAGGAGGAGTCTGGGGAGAGGGAAGTCTGAGCGTCCCTGCTTAGACTGTTGCCAAGTATCTTCAAAAGAATACAAGGAATTTTACGCAGTTTTTTTTTTGTTTTTTTTTTAAACTATGCTCTCTCTGTACAACATAGTATAGAGCACTAAAAAAACACAACTAAAACAGAGTTTAAATTTAATATAAAAAGAAAAGAGAAAAACAACTTTTGTACAACAAATATATAAATGTATAAACATTGGAAAAGGAAAAAATGTGCAAGAAGAAGAGTAGTCAACAGGCTGAGGTTGTGCAAGAGGTATATGAATACTTGGCCAAAATATAGTAAATATAGAAAGAAACTGTAATGATATTACTTAAAAAATACTGTAATTCATATTGCAGTGTTGTCTTTAGCAACTCTAAGAACTCCATATTTCGACCTCTAAAGATAAAGACAAAAGGGGTGCCACAGGGATCCATTCTGGGTCCACTGTTGTTCTCTGTATTTATTAATAACCCTTTATTGTTCACTCATTGAAATACTCTGACATTTCAATTTTCAACCTTAGTGTGTTATTGGAGGACATGACAAGACTTTATTGCTTCTGGGAAATTTTTTTACATTTTTTATAATGCAGAAAATCAAGGTTAATGAAGTTACCACATTTGGTTCCCTACCCCTAAGTGGCAAAAACAAATAATTTTAAAAAATTATCCAAGAAGTAAAATACAAGAAAAAGACACGTAACGTGAAAAGAATGAATATTTAACTTTTGTGAAATTTGAAACTTTTTATTGTTACGTAGAAAATCAAGGTCAGTGACGTTACCATATTTGGTTCTTCATCTGTAAGTGGAAAAGGAAGAAGAAGAACACATGTAAGGTGAAAGGAACAAGTATTTCAGAACATTAAAACATCACTTTTAGAACATTAGACCAACATGCTGGTCCAGACCCCTGTCCACATCCACATGGTCCCTTTGAACATCATTCCTTACATTAGTACCATTACTTCATGG
>JAPQRP010000017.1:31817502-31827559 GCA_037367295.1 Apogon hyalosoma
TCACTGAAAAGTTACTCTTCGGGTGATTCTGTCTTATTTTAAGTGTGATGAGATATTTGGACTAGAAATGAGAAAAAAATACTGGGTAAGACTTTGGTTTTTGCAGCGTATAGTGTGACGTATAACTTGAATGTCGGAAATACCCCGAGCGTAGCGGTTTTGCCTCTCAAAACAACGATGGAGCACGAACAGAACACAGCGATATTCATTTTAGCAGTGCAGATTTGAAGGTTGATTACAAGGACAGCTCGCAGATCTCGGCGTCTCCCCTGTTTGATATCTTTCTGGTGGCGCTGATATGTTTGTTTACTGTACACGGCCCACACTCATTTTTAATTCCACCTGGAGCAAGGGTCGCGCGCGCAGTAAGTCGTCAAAACATCACACCTTGGTAGCGGAATGAGAGGTGTTCCTTTCACCTAGCATTCCGGAATCATGATTCTACCTTTATCAGGGCTCTGTTAATACCTCCAGAGGCGCTACAGAGCTGCGATAAAGGTGGGAACAGATGATCCAGCATTTCGTTTACGCGGACGTCGTTCTGGAATAAAGGTGAAACATTCCCGTGTGTAAAAGGGGCCAATGGGGTCTCCCTCTCAGCTTGTCACGTTACCACTTGGCATCTCAACATTTTTCTATGAATCCAGGATGCAAATTTCCAACATACATATCTACATGGGTGCTTCAATGAATCTGGTCCTAAAAACAGGACATGGAGGCTAAAAATTCCAACCAGCTGTAGACTAATGTTATGAAGCAAGTTTGGAAGCACATTTTTATATTTTTTTATATTATTTTTTATCCAAAAATCTGCATGTAACACGGTAAAAAGGACACGAAAATTACACGCTACTATTTTTCCAAATATCTCTTTATTCTCTCACAGGTATGTTTTGGGAATTGAACTAATTATGTAAGGCAAAGTGTTTCAAAAAAATGACCACTGTTGCAAAATCACACGCGATTTATTTGTGTTTAAATGGGCAGGTTCTGCACGTAACGCCAGAGGACACGATGGGTTACACACAGAACCTGGAATGAGACTGAGATTCATGAAAAACCCACGTCTGGATTAGAAAACACCACTTTGATTGACACATTTAACACAGTGTCTTTATTTAGAGTTTATATAAGACCATTTACAGCCATGTTTTCACATCTAATGCACTGACACCTAAGGAGATTTAACTGTCCATATTTGGGGCCTATTTTTGGCCCCAATATTTAATTAAAAATTAATTAATTATGGGATAGCTCAGAGCAAGAGTATAATATTTTTGCATTCATCTGAGGTCATCATTAGGTCCATCCTGAGGGGAAATATGTCTAAATTTCTCTTTTATTATTGGGTCTAAAAAGCTGGAAAAGTGTCAGATACCAAAATAAACCCAGTTTCATTGAAGTACCCATATATAATACATGCAGTGCAGCTAAAAAAATCAATTAATAATTACAATTGTTAGCTTTCTGTGCATAATTACAAACTTGGCTGTGTATTATAATGTCAACAAAGCTCCACAGGACACCCATTAATTTGAATCATTTTGAGGCAGGTAAAGCTATTTTGTAAGAAAATATTACAATTTCAGTGAAAAAAAAAAAAAAAAAAGCCTGATTACGTGTTTTATATTCAATCTACCATCACATTGTGCTCCTAGAGTTTTCTGCCTTTTCTCAGGGGACCAGTTCACTCAGCTGCATGTAATAAATGAATGCATCCCCCTATATGTTACCTATACGGACATATTGTCACATACAGTACATGTGCATCCACTGGATATAATTACAAAGATGTGAGGGGATAAACATCCTCCGTGTGTCATTTTAGCTTCAATTTGGAGGATTTGTCCTTAAAATGCATTAAAAAGTACAATGTTGTGCACAGAATGATCATTCCAATCCCTTACTTAGATACATTAAACACTAAATGGAACTGAAATGATGCCCAAATACAACAGACACTGTTTGATGTTTGCAAATATTAGGAGGGATTTCATAATAAACCCCTCAGCTTCACAATGTTTTTACCACTTCCAGTTCAATTAAAATCATTTTGGTTTTTACGTCCTCTTATCACAGCTAAAATAAGACATAATATGTTGCGGTAGTCGTTATTTTTCTCCATAAATGAGCAGTTTTAAGAAAATAAAATAATAATTAAAGGATAATCATGTCTAATATGCTTTGGTGAAGGCCTTTGTGTTGAAGTGAATCTTGAGCTGTTTCAAAATTGACCTGCACCGAGAATGATGAACATTAACTGTTGAAAATCAGTATATATCTGATTGCTCTTTCTAATTGCATTTTCTTTTTTTTTTTTTCTGGAGCGTGCCAATGCAACAACAACGTCTTAACATAGACACAGACAGCTGCTGGTGACCACAGGCATCGACTTATCTAAAATAAATACCTGTTGAACCACTAATCCTATCAATACACCCCTGATCAAAATTTTAAGACCAGTTGAAAAATGGCAAGAATTCACATTTTGCACCGTTGGATCTTAAAAAAAGCTCTCAGTAGAGTTTCAAAATGCAAAAAGAAGAAACGGGAGTGAGACAAAATAAAAAATTGAGTAAGCAATTGATCGAAAACGACAGTAAAACTGAAATAGGCCGTTCATCAGCCGATCAAAAGTTTAAGACCACAGCTCAAAAAAAAAAAAAAAAAAAACCGAAACCCCCCTAAAATAGAAATTAAAGTTTCAAAAAGGGAGTCACTAATGAGTAGCTCCACCGTTCATGTTGATCACTTCAAAAATGCGTCTCAGTATGCTTGATACGAGTGTTTCCAGGAGAACGTGGCTCCAAGTGGAGGGCACCCCCTGTCTGGAACTGATGTCCAGTTTTGTTAACCCTTTAGCCCCTGATGTGTCAGTGGTGAGAGTTCTGAATGTACGATTTATTTTAAATAGGCTATTCAATAAAATTCCACTGTTGGTTCAATAGGAAAAAATTCAAAACATGCTGATAGAGTAGACCTTGGTCTTGAGCATGCTCAGTGCACCCCCACCGCCTGTGGAATGGGAGGTGAAACGCAGAGCAGCGAGTGAGACCGACTCACTATAAAAATAGAAGGTTTGGGCTTTTTTTTGACACTGTTTTCCTTGTAGTTCTTTGTTTTTACTGTTTGCAGTGTTGGGGTGATTCTCCTTTATGTTTTACTGTGTTTTTACTGACTTTGATCGTGTAACTGCATTTTGGAGTTCGACCAGGTGTCAAAAAGCAACTGGACTGATTGTGAAAAAAAAACAGCCCAAAACAAAAACTACTGGGTCAAAATTCCAATACTTGTTGGTGTTCAGCGTGTTCCAGTTCCCAGTTCATCATGTTCAACATCCTAAATCTCTTATTGATGTACATTCTGCGTTTCACTGAAATAATGTCTCAGGGGTTAAAGAGTGCACTTCCACGACCTCGATGACCATGAAAAGGCGACAAACTGCATTTTTCGCCGTTCACTTCAGTTTCAGTTTGTTGTCATACACTCTGCCCAGATGCAGGACTGAAGAACTCATCCATACCTGTTTCCATTGAACTTTTTAATAATATTACATGACACTCTGTCCTTCAATGTATTTTTTCATTTTTTATTAGTGTGTGTGTGGATTGTTGTTTTTTTATGATTGACTTACTGCTGGCTGTAAAGTGAATTGCCCTTGACCTTGATTGCCACAAAAGAGACAACGAGATGTTGTCAAACCACCCGACTGTTGGCATCACAGCCCAGTGCAACCCGTGCAAAAGCTTATCCCTAAGTGCGCGATCTGAATCCGCCAAGTGGCAGTGCATGCTGGGGCGCCGTAAAGGGGGGGGTAAACATGACAAATCCATGGGGCCCAGCATTCCCAAGGATAGAGGTTAGAAGTAAAAGAAGCCGGGAGTCGGACGTCCAAAGTTAAGTTTCACTTTTAGTTTCAAACCAGTTACGGCACTTATGGAACACCCCCCCCCCCCGCTCTGACGACACATTTACACATACTTTACTTTATGAAGGGCCCACAACGTTTACTTTTCATGGGGCACCGTAATTGCTAGCAGCGCCCCAGAGCGCACATACACATACACATTCCCAAAAAAACTGAGATCATTTGAGGTGTCCCTATCGGAGTGACTACATGGTCAGGAGAAACGAAAACTTCTGGGGGATGGAAATTTTATAATGTTCCAAAGTTATTACAGATGTTCAATGTGGACTCCGACTAAACGTTTCCCGAACTTGGTTTACCACCTCCTCTGAAACTGCCGGCTGTCCGGATCCAAACATCCTTCCTCTTGAAACTTCTTACGCCTCGTCCAAATCTACTTTTCCTGTTGGCGCTTGTTTATGAAATTTCCGAACAAATCCACGTCGCGCATTCGCATTTGACTTGAGTTTGAGCGCACTTCAACACACAGAAGGCCTTTTCTGTCGCAGCAAACGGCATGTCTGTTCCTGAAAGCACAACAATAAAAACGATTACGCTTTTTTGAGCAAAAAGAGCAAACAAATTTTAAACAAATTATTAGGTGATGAAATGTATCTGCATGGCACACCCAATGATACATTCAGCATTCAGCACCAAAGAACAATGCAAACCCATGTATTGATGGGATCAGTGGATCAACAGGTGTTAAACTGTTTAGATCAGTAGACGCTTTTGGTCGACAGTAGATGGTGCACGGTTTCCCTTGCAATTAAACAAAATGGACTCTGGACATTTTCTTCTTTCTACTTCTCATTTTGTGGTAAAACAACTTAGAATTTGACTTTTAAGTAAAAGGAAACGCTGATGAAACGAAAATGAACGATGCCTTTGCAATCGCCAGATCTCCATGCCTTGTTCAGATGCTTTGTATTGGCTTTTCCTTTCCTTTGTTGCCAGTTTGTACGTTTGGTTTCGGCTTTGTTTAGTTCATGCTCAGTGGACAGCTCAGTTCAGAGGGTGAGGTCA
The DNA here is from genome assembly GCA_037367295.1 of Apogon hyalosoma. Lineage (NCBI taxonomy): Eukaryota > Metazoa > Chordata > Actinopteri > Kurtiformes > Apogonidae > Apogon > Apogon hyalosoma. Next base: position 31,822,436 of record JAPQRP010000017.1, read on the forward strand.
GATGAATCAGTAGCAACGCACCAGTGGATTGTGAGCCTGCGTCATAATTCATGTGTTTCATCGGTGGTTTAAACAGGGATTAAGGAATTAACACGGAACAAAACACTTGTCATGCACCCCTGTTTGGATGGCGACGAGGTAACTTCTGTCACTTCAGAGCAGGTGAGATAACATCTAGCTTGAGTGACAGATTGTAAACCGAGCCTGGCAGTCGCTGCTTTCACCCGGGCTCCACCGACTGGTTGGACTGGCCGCGTCAGTCTCTCCTCCACCTCCACCTCCACCTTTTTCCTCCCACGCTGCTGTGCTTGCAATCCTGTGGACGAGCCCCAGTCGCTGAAAAAATGAGAAAGTCGGGGGCAGAGATCCGCCTGTCCGTCCACCCACACAGTCATTAAAACAGCCGCGTGCAACGGCCACGGAGAAAAAAAAAAAAAAAAAGAGCTGGGTCCTGTCAGATGAAGGTATCCTCTAATGTGTTCAAGTGAAAGGAACTGGCAGTAGTTGAAAGGGCACCACAAAGCAGCACCACCAATAGCCGGTATCGCTTCCGTTTTAACCGTACAATACACATACAGACCCAAGCCCCGCCCCTCCCCCTACCTGTTTGATCACCTCTGCGCTACATCACCACATCTGCGTCGAGCCGTTCCCGCTGACCCACACGTGTACACCCACGCGCATGTAGATGAGTATTCTCCTCTCTGAAAGCCATCTCCTCTCTCTTCTTTCAAGCCTGCAGTCGTTGCAGCGTCTTTTTGATGTCGGTAAGAAACTGACGGAGTGGTTATGAAAAAAATAGGAGGCTAAAAATAGCTTCTGGATGAGAAGCGGGCAGAAAATAGCCTTTCATCTGTCTTTGCAGCGCGCCATCTTTTACTCTCTTGTTCTTTGACAGACACGCACAAGGAAATCCTGAGCTGGAAACATGCGTCTTAGCTGATTATTAGTACACAATGAAAGAGTGGAGAGGTCAGAGGTCACGGGCACGGAGTAGCCCTGAACCCTGACCTTTGGCTTCTTTTTAGAAAATGATGCTTTCGACCGACACGACCAGCAAGTTGAATCCACCGATTAAACGACATAATTCAACAAGCTTCATCTGTGCATTGATTTGATTGTGTAAAAGCCAAAAGATGACGGCTACTTAGAATTAATGTTTATAAGTTTTTTTGTGTGAAGTTGCAAATTTCTGATTTTCTTCGTTGCTATTTAATGCACCTTCACTGTGTATGTGCGTCGTATGACCTCTCAGCACTAAGGAAGAAGAGAGTATATAGTTTTTTCTACCGTCTGACATGATGTAAATGAACCTTTTTTGTTTTAATACATTTTTGGAACGGATTACAGCCTTGTCATTCGTGTCAGAATACAACTCATATGTGTTTTGTTTTTTTTTTGTTTTTGTTTTTTTTTTTGGAAACGAACGGAATATCACCACACATTACATTAAACAGACACACATGCATCACCCTGGACATGTCACCAGTTCATACCAGAGCTGTTTATGCATTTATCTATTGGTTGTTTTTATTTCTGGCTACTTCATTTTATTTGTGTCCTCTTGAACGGGGTACATACAGTGCTCAGTATAAGTGAGTCCACGCTAACAGATCTGTCACAAAACCTTTAGTTTTCTTTGAGAATCAACATTTTCTATGGGACACTATACAACAAAATACTCCACAAATGTGGGCCATTGATTAGAAACAACATATGTTCATTTGCACACACAAAAAGGAATTTTCCTAATAAATTCATTCAAGACAAGACCATGTTGCAAAAATGAGCACACCCCAATGAAAGTCTGAGGAGCAAAGCTAGATTTTAAGCTCCATAACTATAATGAACAGGAGTTCAATCCCAGGTGAGTGCAGTTATTCATCAAACAGGTGTCCAACTGACAGCGGACTGTAGTTTTGCATCACCTAGTTTGAGTAAAACTGTAGATTTTATCACCTAAGTTATACTATCAGCTTTACTATCATGTTCTGAGTTAAGGAAATGTTCCATGAAGCTCAGTTTGGTCCAGATTTTTGAAATTGTTGTTGTGTTCTTTGACATATTGATTCAAATCTTACTTCTTTTCAAAGGGGGTGGACTCACTTATGCTGAGCAGTGTACTGAAACATAATCAGGCTGTTTTTGTCCTGATTTTCCCCCTTCACGACCAAGGACGGCAAACACCAGATTATTTTGTTTTATCAGATTATCCCATAAATTATCCTTTGGCCCGAGGTGTGTAAAGAGTGAATTTGTCCTGATAATCGGCTCTGAAACAGGTCGGGGCTTACAATCGTAAATACTTATTAACTTGTTCAAGATTACGATGAAAAATCTTCGTGTGTGGGGAAAGCCGACTACTCCAGAGCAGAGTCCTGCACGGGTCCACTTTTCCAAACCCGCACCCGCCAGTACCCGTGTGCATTAGTAGGGATGTAAGAAAATATCACTTCCGCAATATATCGCGATATTTCATTTCACGATACTGTATTGATATTAAAATGTGCTGTATCGATATTTTTTTGGTATTTATTCAAATGCAGACATGGTGATGGTTCATTTTTGTCTTTTCTTTAAATGTTATGTTTTATTATTTACACTGTTTTGTGCCTCTACTGTCTGAAAGAGGCACGTGTTAGTTCCTTTGTTGGAATGGCACAAAAATAATGTCACGATGTTGGAGGATTCAGGGACTGTTCACAATGCATTACTTTCACATCTAATAGAATATGAACATTTGTGCAGGATCTTAAACTGTAATGTCTGTAAAACATAATTTTTTACAGAGGAACGTTTTATGATATAGCAGTAGATCCTGGTCTGATCAAATAAAATGTGTTCAGTATTTGTGCATATTTCTGGTGTCATTCAGTTTTTACAGGAAATAATCTTTAAAAAAAAAAAAAAAGAAAGAAACAAAACATACAAAAACAATTGCCTTGTTAACAGTGTCGTCGTGATATATTACAATACATCATACCATGATCCTACTATTGTGATTTGTTTTGTATCGCCAGATTCTTGCCAATACACACCCCCATACAACCCGACCCATGATTACGCACATTGTCTACACAGTAACTCACTTTAAGGGCTTTATTTTTGGCTAAAACGCACTCTATCATTAAATCTCTAATATGTGCTGCTCAGTGCCGTCTGTGGACAGATGTAAACAGACGTGAAGCTCACTTCAAAATAAAACAAACCGGATGCGGATCAACCACGGCCAAATTAGATGATCATCATCATTAAATGTCCTGCATATTATTTTCATCCACGACTTTGTATTTTTTCACTTTCTTGCCCACTACCCACCTGAATTTCCTTTAATTTTACCCAGGCCTGTACCCGTGAAAATTCTTTTTTTTTTTTTTTTACCGGGCCCCCACATGTTTTTGTAGGTTACCTGACCTGCAGGACTCTGCTCCCGAGTCATGCTATGTTTCTTCTTCTTCGTTTTCGTTAGATCATGAATGATCACTCAACATTTCCGTCCTGGATGACTAGATTCTAGATCGGTGGTGGGCCAGAATCATTATGTTTGTAGTGTTCTGTGTTGACATTATCGGAACACACCACACACAGAACCATCAAAACTGTTCAAGGCGTGATTTTTTTATCTTCACGTGTGGGGTCTGGAACAGATAAAAAATCTCTTTAGATTTAGAAAATCCTTATGGGTGTACCCCACTTTACCAAATAACATCCAACAAATTGAGGTCGATCATGCACTGTTTGCATGTTGCATTTGTCCCTCACTTTGAGGAAGTCGTGGCGTCGAAGTATTACTCTCTTTTCACCATCAAAATACATTGAAACTCTGTGACTCCGGCCTTTTTTTTCCCTCTTTGCCTTAAGTCTGTGGTCCAAGCTGAGAAACACCTGATTTCTGCTTTTGTCTGGTGGAACATGTGCAAAGAACCTTCAACAAGATGGAGATTTTTAGTTGTTCCTCAACTTGTATTCAGTATAATACTCTATCTTTGTACTGAAACGTATTTAAATGAATGTATATATGACACAAAAGGCAGTTTGTCTGGTAAAAATATGCTTGACCGGTAGACTTTTTCATCTGTCAGTTCCCTTTGGCCGGTGAGTCAAAAAGTTAATTTCACACCCTGTTTGTAACAAAACATAACCGCAGTTGCAATTCAGTTCTATATGGACATAATTTTTAGGAGACAGGCTTGCTCCACCATATGGCTTTCTCCTTCTGTTATTGAACAGTACAGTATGAAATTGCACATTGAACATTCACACTTTGTTGAGGGACTGAGAGAAATTACAATTTTTGGGGGTTGTGATTTTTTTTTTTTTTTTTTCCTACGAGACAGAAATGTATCAGCATGGAATGAAGGAATATGTGTTTAGAGTCGTGTGGAAATACACATCCGGCAAACATTACTGAACAGATATATGTACCGTGGTCAGGTCACTTTCAGATTTGGAGTGTAGGATTGGAGAACGTCTCAGTGGTAGCTCTTCCCTTTGTAAACAGCAGAAAGTTGAACGAAAGATGCAAGATAATGTCATTGTTAGTAACATATGTAAACCTCTGAACCACATACATAAATATTTTAGACTTTTATTCATATTGGCACCTATTACTAATAACCCTGACTTGGAATATACTCCCATAGATGTTTTACAGATCAGAAAGCTGCTTGTATTACAAGGATTGATTATTTATTTGTGGGTGATGGACTGAAGTCTTTTCAACATATCAAGTGTTTCGTATCCGTATACAGTATACTGTGTTTTACATATTGTGTTTTTACAGTTACGTCCAAATAGATGTGTTTCTCAACCTTTTTTGAACAAACGCCCCTATTTGTCATTATGAGCCTCCTCGTGCCCCCCTCTGAAAAAAATAATTTGCAACCTGGGGTGGGGTGGGGGTGTTGTTGCACTCCACAACAAGCTGTGTGTGTGTGTGTGTGTGTGTGTGTGTGTGTGCGTGTGTGTGTGTGTTTGATATTGATGCTTATACAGACTAATGCTCATCATTTCTGTCTTAGCGCCCCCTCTCAACTTTGTCATCCCAAATGCCCCCCAAAGGTATTCCAATGCTCCTGTTAGGATAGATAGATAGATAGATAGATAGATAGATATATAGATAGA
>JAPQRP010000017.1:31886617-31921239 GCA_037367295.1 Apogon hyalosoma
TTCAGTTCTTCCATCAATATCTATGTCACTGTACTGACAAAAACAGTGCTTTGATTCATTCCGTGTTTTCTTTTCTGCCTATTTTAGTCACATGATTCACACAGGAGTTAGGACTGGATTGCATAACCATTGTTTTTAATGACTTTCAATGGTCTAATCATTTTTCCGCGACTGTATGTGTTACAGCTGTGAAGTTGAAAACGGCCAAGTTAAACTGATCACTATGAGAAAAAGTTTATCAAAAATTAGGTAGAATTTCTGTATATGATGAGATATGTTCCAAATTCTCACATGATTTAATGATCTTATGGGTGGCATCTCAAGGTAACATGACCTTTGGCCTGCTGTAAAGCTCTTAAAGTGCTTTATAAATAAAGATGGTATGGTATGGTATGGTAGTAGCTGAAACATTAATCAGTGCAGTAATTATCGAATGAAAGGATCTGAACTATTGTTTAGTTAAATCCAGGTAGGGGCTGTGTATATCAAAATAAAAGACTTCAGAAATCCTAAAGTTATGGCTCAAAATTTCAGCAGTGACACACATGCGATTTATTTATTTTTATTTATCCAATAAAAGTTTTTGAAATGTAATAAAATACTTGACTATTAATAATTGTTCATTGTACATCAGAAACACATTGAAGAATGTATGAAACAAAACATTTTTTTAAAAATAGTCATCAGTGACTGGAGGGATCTACTGATCTAAACTGTTTTAATACCTGCTGATCCACTAACCCTATCAATACGTGGGAATAATTGGTATAAAATACAGTTCTTTGTCTTTTCATGGTCATCAGATACGACCCATTTGGACATTCAGAGGCTCTGTAGTTACCATGGAAACACCGTCATCTTCTACAGCATTGATTCACCAGTAAAACCCATGGAGTTGGATCAGTGACAGTGGATGGACACACTGGGTTTATGTTCAGTTCATGAGAGATTTGACTGAAAAAGTCACTTTTTCCTCTGTTTCTGATAAAATAACCATCAACTTTAATCTGAGGTTTTATGAACGCGGACATGATCAGTACATTAAATATTGGAAAATACCTGATTTTCACTGGAAAACTGCAAAATACAGAGGATTTTTTTTTTTTAATATCAAATGGTGTTAAATCACTTAGGAAACGTTAAATACAGAGAAAAACAAAAGTAGCACTGGATCTTTATGGGTTAACTTTACACAAATCGACGTCAAATTTACTGAGTTACATGAACTTTAAAAGAATTTCTACTGCTGTTCACAATAAACTTGTGAATACGAGTTCTTGCTTCTCATATTTTGACTCTTACATAGAGAAAAACCTATTTGGAAGTTTGTGCGAAGCTAGTTCCAGGTGTCTAAGGGTTAAACTTTCCTTATCTCGGCTGTAAGACACGACCACAGCGTTCTTTAAAGGGATTTTCAGTCCATTACTTCATCCGCGTTCCCTCCTGTGACCTGATACGACAGCAGCCATGGCGACGGCTCCTCGGTCTGGTCTAGAGTCCTTCCTGTTCCTACGAGATCCTTCGCTCGGTCCTGCTGTGTGTGTGTGTGTGTGTGTGTGTGAGAAAAGAGGCAGGCGTGGAAAGGCTTCCCACATAAAGGGGCCTTTTTATCCCCGGGGCCGCCGCCTGCCCGCCGGCCCCTGGAGAAGTTTGTAGAGGATAAATAAACCTCTTCAGATGCACAGAAAAGATGGAGTCTGTAAGCGGCGCGTTAACGGACAGCGAGCCGCAGCGTCTCAAAGACACACTTTATATTATTCTGAAGGGCTATTTGTTATGATATTGAGCCGAGGGGGTAAGAAGGGCCAGAAGGGCAGGGGCCTCTTGATTTATGGAGTGACCGTCCAGCCTGTTCGGCACACACATAACACACACAGTTTCCTATTAACAACCACCACACACACACACACACACACACACGCATCTCCAAACCCACATCCACATTTATGCACACGCTCAGAGTACATATCACACATTGCTTCCAGCTGCTCTCAGGTTCCGGAGACAACCCCCCCCCTGCCCCCCCATCAGCTCACACATACTGTACCGGACAAGAACATAAGGGGAATGTTAAGATTAAGACGCTTATGTTGTTGTTATTATTATTATTATTATTATCTCTTTTTTTTCATTTATATTTAGACTTCTGTGTTTTTGACCTGTTACTTTTGAGTGTGCTTAGTTGGTTTATTCCTTTAGGGGTGGGAAGAGTGCGCAAATGAGATGGAAATGAGCAGCATCGCCGTGGGTTTTTAAAGTGCGGTACTCGAACACGGTTTTCACGATAAGTAGAATTTAAACGGCAGTGCTAACGGTCGGGAATTTTACCGCGGTTTATCGTCGTGCCGGTAACCGTAGCATCCGTATCTGTCCGTATACCAGACACGTAGACATGCACCGCACAACGAAACGGACCGTCGTTTAACCCGTCAGCAGAACATGCAGGAACACACGCATCGCCGGAGAACAAAAGCACACATGAATTCAATGCTGCGCATACAAAAACAGTGACAGACCCCGAAAAACGAGCAGCAAAAATCAAGTTTCTGTACAAAAATCTCCACATAAATGAATGTAAAAGTAAAAAGCAACGTAGATTTTAAAATGTGCGACGTTTGCATGGAACGCATTTTTGTATTTATTCCGAACATTTGGGATTTTTTTGTTGTCTTCTGTGTATTGGTTCATCTGTTATGGTGTTGTAAGGGCCGTTTCTGTGGATTTTTGGCAGAAATATTTGAAAATTGCTCTGGTTGGACAGTTTTAGTTCCTGGAAACTAATCAAGCGTTTACATACTCATTAATAGCTTAATCCATGGTTTAAATAATGAGCTCTGATTAGATAAATAGCTAATTTAGGCTAATTTCTGCACAAAGAAGACAACTTAATCACTGTAATCATTTTCTTCTTCGTTGTGATTGTCTGCAGTTGAAATGATTCAAAAGGACACGAGTGTGTTGTAAAAATTCGTACATGCTCGTGGGTGTTTGGACAAACTGGTCCTAGATCAGCGTCCTCACGTGCAGTGAAAGGTGATGTTTCAACCACAGCCGGTGTTCTCTGCGTCACACTTTAAAGTCCTGGCCTGATAATTAGGAGTTCCGTTCTTTACGTCTTTACTCAGAGGCGTTTGGAGGTGATGGAACCTGTGACCTGACATCACAGGACGGTCACATGAAAGGAAACAGCGGCTATGAACTCGAACCGACGAGTCCTGATCTGTCCTGAAGTGACGCCTTTACATCCATTTTTATTCAACCCCACACACACACACACACATCTGCATTTCAAAGCACAGATTCAGAAACAGAAGCCAATATTTTGTGATTGAGAGTGACCGAAATGGGAGGCTTTGCTCTTTTGTCTCGCACCTTAGAAATGGAGTTTCTAATGTATGAGGTATATATCTGCGTTTGGCGTAGTTATTTCAGTAAATTGCATTTGTTTAGCCTCTGGCGGCGTAAACATTTGAGCAAAGCAATGAATGTTCCTCATATCTGCTTCAAAGCAAAAGCACTGTTTTTACAGCAGGACTCGGTATTTACAAACCTTTATTAAAACAACTTTAATGCATAATGCATGTTTTTACTTCAGGAACATCTAAAATGTATGTGTATTATTACTATTACTTACATACTCATATTACTTATTATGTATACACCGTTGTTACAACTACTGTTGCTTTTATCACTTTAATGTACATTCATGTATTTATTATTACAGACTTACTTACATATATACATGAGTACAAGAGTTGTATATAGCTGTTGTATATGGAAGAAAATCGTTACAACTACTATCACTGTTATCACTTTATTATAACTTTTATCATGTGATTGTTAAACTATGTATATACACACACGCATATACATATATACTCTTTTTTGTATTACAACTATATACAACTCTTGTACTCATAACAGAGTGTGTGTGTATATTTATATATATATATATGTGTGTGTGTGTGTACATACATCTATATATACATGAGTACAAGAGTTGTATATTGTTGTATATAGAAGAGTATTGTTACAACTACTATAACTTTTATCCTGTGATTATTTAACTATATATATATATGATAGAAGAGTGGTATATAGTAGAGTATATATGTATGTGTTTATATAGTTTAATAATCACAGAATAAAAGTTATAATAAAGTGATAACAGTGATAGCAGTAATAATAATAATAATAATAAGCTGTGGTAAGAGAACTAAATTAACTACAAGAAAACAAACATTGCACACTGGAATAAACATTAAATAAACAACATAAACGACATTGCACCACAGAACTGCACAGTCCCACTGAGCAGAGATAGAGCAGAAAACCAAACTTTCTGCAGTGAATCAGTGCTTTTAGGACCAAAAATGTGCCTTATACAAAGAAATGTTTCCAGTGGAGCCTCGGCGTCACAGTTCATTCAGAGAAACAGTGTACGCCGGTGCGTTCAGGGTCCATAAAGCCATAGTGAGCTATGAGTCTCTGGAGATGATTATATCTGCCCTATAAAGCTCAATCCCCCATGTTTAAGAGCTGCAGATATTCTAAGGCCTATTTTCTCCTCCTCTTTCACAGAGGTCATAACTAATACGTGAAGGTACTGAGCCATTCATGCTGCGTCTGGATTTATGCTCTGTGCACCGTCGCCCTAGTGTTTTTCTTCTCCTGAATGGGCCTTTTTGTTTAAAAAAAAAAAATGCTGTAAATATCGTTGTCAAAGCCGGAGTCCGCCGCCACGTATAAGCACACTATTGACTTAACGTCTTCAGTATTTTAGTGGATATAATGAAACAGAGAAAACAATTCACAACTCTTCTACTCAGCTTATTTAAGTTATGTAGCAGAAAATCATAAAGCATGTCTGAAGTATTTGGATTCCTGCCTCATATGTTTTTCATGTATGACTCTCCTCCCACCCACTCAACTATGGTATTTAACATACATTTCTGCTCCACTGGAGTGTCGTAAAGGATTAGTTTGGATTGTTACACTAAATATGGACAAGTACGTCATACAACCCACTGCAAAAAATGGCGAACTAACCCTTTAATATTCACAGACTTCAATCAATCTGGCATTTATTTGGAGATCTAATCAAAATCTTGCAAGTGTATTTTTCTCATTTCTAGTCAAAATATTTCTTGATTGCTTGAATTAAGCAAAAACAATCTTGAATCAAGCAAAAAAAAATAAAAATCTGCCAATGGAACAAGTGAAAATTATCTTGGTAAGATTTCCTCAAATCAGATTTTCCAGATCTATCGTCTATAAATCAGTTCTTATATCTCACTGAAAAGTTCCTCTTTCGGTGATTCTGTCTGATTTTAAGTGTGATGAGATATTTAGACTAGAAAAGAGAAAAATACACTTGGGAAGATTTAGATTTTTGCAGTGTATATATAATTACTATATTGAATATGTTGGAAAATGTTGGAGTTTCCTAGACATAACAGCACCAGGGTGTTAAGTATTTCAACATGTACTTGCCTGTTAGCATAAAAATGTAAAACATTTAAACTGCACTCACCTCAGAATGTTGTCTGTGTGTATATACTTTATTTAACCAGTCGAAAGCCTCATTGACGTTAACCCATAAAGACCCGGTGCTACTTTCGTGGCAGTTCCCAAATGAATTTTTCTTTCCATTTAACCTTTTTTAAGTGATTTCTCTTTATTTATTATAATATTATCCTCAGTATTTTGCATTTTTTTCAGTGCAAGTCATGCATTTTCCTGTATTTAATTTACTGATCATATAGATTTTTAATAAAAGCTCAGATTATAGTCAATGGTTGCCGTCAGAAACAGAGAAAACTGCAGAAAAAGTGACTTTTTCAGCAAAAATATCATCAACTGAACATAAAACAAGTGTGTCCGTCCACCGTCATTGATCCGACTCCATGGGTCGGTGCATCGCTAGATAATCTTTTTAGATGTTAGTTCAACTTCCACCTCAACAATTTGGTTTTAACCCATAAAGACCCAGTGCTATTGTTGTAGCAGTTCCCAAACGATGTTTTTTTCTCTATTTTGAACTTTTCTTAAATATTTTCCCACCATTTATTGTAATATTATGCTCTGAATTTAGCATTTTGAAGCGAAAATCATGTATTTTCTTACGTTTAATTTACTGATCAAATTAAAGTGGAGGGTTATTATATCAAAAACAGAAGAAAAAGCGACCTTTTCATTAAAATATATCATTAACAACATAAAAACAAGTGTATCCGTCCACTGTCACGGATCCAATTCCATGTACTTTACTGGTACATCAGCGTTTCCACGGTAACTACGGAGCCTCTGAACGTCCAAATGGTTCATATCTGATGACAAACTGCATTTTACCTAAATTATTTACACGTATTGATAGCATTAGTGGGTCAACAGTTATTTCACTTTTTCTATCAGTAATTGATTTTGGTCACCAAGTGGAGGTTTGGGTCTTTAAGGGTTAAAGCACGTCCTCATAAGACACATACAGTAGAAACAGGAGCGCCACGTGTCTCTTATTTATAACGAAGATTTCTTTATTAGGGATAAATAACAGCAAAAATAATATAGGAAACAGAAAGTAACAGTGGTATTGGCCAAAATGTCATTTTAATACCAGTTTGGGCCAAAATGTTTGCAGTTGGTGCAGTTTTTTTTTTTTTTAGATGTTAGTTCAACTTCCCCCACAATAGTTTGGTTTGAAAGTATGTCCATAGAGTAGAAACAGGAGCTCCACGTGTCTCCGTGGTTCTACTTGGGCCTTATATTGAAAGAACCCGTCCATATTTCACACCTCCGATCATCCTCCGGTCTTCAGCCTTTCCTCTCTGCTGGTTCCAGACCGACCTTCTGCCAATCACACAGGTTCACGTTCGTTGCTTGTCAGCGAGGCTCTGCAACGCCGCTGCCCTTTCAGCGGGTCAATAGTGGGTGTATTTGCCATCATAAATCACACTCTTAACACACCTCATTCAGTCTTTCCCATGGGTGGGTGTGCATTTGTGTGTGTGTTCAACTGTTGCTGAAGCTCGTTGGAAGTATTTCACAGCAGGTGTTGTATGTACGGAGCATCTATTTACTTCCATTTCCTGTAGATTTCTGTCTAAGTCTTGTATGTTTTCTGCTTTATTACTGTATTCTGTTTATATTTCTTGCTTTTATCTCTTCACACTTTCCTTTTTTTTTTTGGTTTTTTTGGTTGTTTTTTTTTTTTTCAAGAGTGCTTTTTTTTTTTTTTTTTTTTTTTTACGCAACTGAGCTATTGTGACTTAGTCGTGCCCACTCGTCGCATACTGGAAAACTTAGAACATTTTATGAGGTCCTACTTTCATTTGGGGTTTACGCATGGACAAATACTGAGCCTATTAGCCCCGCCCACCACCAACACATTAGCATTCGTCGTCCGATCCAACAGAAGTGAAATTTGCTGCTTCGCTTCTTGCATTTGCTGTAACTGGACAAGGCTAAAGGCTTACAAGTTCTAAATTATGACTTTTTATAACACTATTGCAAATTTATTTTCAAAATATTACAACTTTATTCTCATAAAACTATGACATTATTTTCATTAATGTGTTGATAGTGGGCGGGGCTAATAGGTCCAGTATTTGGCCTTTGCGTGTAAACCCCAAATGAATGTAGAACCTCACAAAATGTTCCAAGTTCTCCATTATGCGACGAGTGGGTACGACTTTATTTTAGTAGATTCTGATAGTTTTCCCACCTGTTTTTAAATTACGACATTATTCTGGTAATATTATGACTTTATTCCCAAAATATGACGACTTTATTCTCAAAAGTACGACATTATTTTCATTAATGTGTTGATAGTGGGCGGGGCTAATAGGCTCAGTATTTGGCCTTTGTGCGTAAACCCCAAATGAAAGTAGAACCTCACAAAATATTCCAAGTTCTCCATTATGCAACGAGTGGGTATGACTTTATTCTTGTGAATTATATTTTTCCAACCTGTTTTTAAATTACATTATTCTCGAAATATGACGACTTTAATCTCATAAAAGTACGACATTATTTCCATTTTCTTAAAAGTATGGGTTTATTCTCATAAAATTACGGGTTTTATCTTGATATTTTGTGACTTTATTCTTGTAAATGATGATATTTTTCCCGCCTGTTTTTAAATTGCATAATTCCCCTGATATTATGGCTTTATTCTCAAAATATTACGACTTTATTCTCATAAAATTATGACTCTTTTTGTATTGGACTTTATTCTCATAAAATTATGGGTTTTATGTCGATATTTTCCGACTTTATTCTCATAGTGACAGTGTTTTTATTTTCTTACTTGGCCCTAATACTCCGTCGTATTCCTGGACTGACTCTGTGTGCATTTCGTGAGTGTTTGCGTCCTGTGTCTTTCCCTGATGCGTCATTGCGTCCTGGATGAGCCGACATAAGGACACCCTCTGTTTACGTACCCAGACGTGTCCCTCCATCCTCCGCGGAGGTCGGCATCCTTAGCGAGGCCAGTAAACATGTTGATTTTTCCCTGGCTCTAACCACGGAGCTCCAGGAGTAAATGAGCCGGTATTTGACAGGGAAGGTTGCAGGAGGATGAGGAGGAGGAGGAGGATGAGGGGGGGAGGGGGGGGGATTTCCACACAACCCAGATCTGTCTTCTTCCTCACGCTGGAATAAGATGTCGCGTTTTTCTGACTTCCAGAGGCAGATTAGCTGATGGTGGTTAACTCTGCATCACTGCGTCTTTGTTTCTGAAAAGGGGGAGGGGTCTTTTCTCATATGGGCCGGTTTAGTCTCTTAATTGCATTTTGGAAAAAAGTAGGAGGGTGTTTATGTCAAATCTTAAACTCGTAGTTATTAGAATTTTTTTAAGATGCACCTGGGGAGAAAAACCTGCTTCTGATTTGAACAGTTGTCGACGGGTTTAAGTCGCCTGCTCTGCCTCATTTTCCCTCAGTTTTTCTAAACGTGTGTGTTGATCTTAGCCCTGGTGTGAATCTGACTGGATTACTGTGTATATTTATTATTTTCTCATTTAACTCAACAGTCACATGTTGTAAATCCCCACAGTAGTCACTTTAATGAACTGTTAACATTCACCACTGATATCCACAATTGCACTGTACTGTATATAAGCGCATACTGTGTCCTTATGTATATAGAGTTTATAGGTGCATAGAGTTTCCTCTTTTTTCTTCTTTTACTTACATTTTTAGGTCAAGGTCAACTTTATTTCTATAGCACATTAACAACAGCATAAAGTGCTGTACAAAAGATGCAGGTAAAAATATAAAATATGATAAAAGTCGTAAAAATATATAGAAATATATACTAAAACTGATACAGATACACAATAATACACAATTTATTATATTTTTAGATGACTTCTACCGGCAAAGAATTCCTTGTATATGTTTACATACTTGTTGAATAAAAATAACTCTCATTCTGATGTTGGATATTTGTGTAATTTTGACTGAAGTTGCTGAATAGAGATGTATTGTCAGGTCTTAAACTTAAAGAAATAAAAAATTTAAAAAAAATGCAGAAATCGGTGTATATTTGCATTTGATAAGCTGAAATCAGAATATGACTAATGCATAAAGACCCAGTGCTACTTTTGTGTCAGTTCCCAAATGAATTTTTCTCTGTATTTCATTTTTCTTAAGTTACTTATCACCATTTATTCTAATATTATCCCCTGTATTTTGCATTTTTTTCAGTGAAAATCAGGTATTTTCCTATATTTATTTTACTGATCGTGTACTTTAATCACCATTCTATTACATTTGAAGGTTATCTGATCAAAAACAGAGAAAACTGAAGAAAACGTTACTTATCCAGTCAAATATATCATTAACTGAATATAAAAATAAGCGTCACCAGCAACTGTAATTTATTGAAGTTCGTGGGTTTTACTGGTGATTCACTGTTGTAGAAAATGATGGGGTTTCCATGGTAACTACGGATCCTCTGAACGTCCAAACGGCTCATATCTGATGACCATGAAAAGACGGAAAACAGTATTTTACACCAATTAT
The DNA here is from genome assembly GCA_037367295.1 of Apogon hyalosoma. NCBI lineage: Eukaryota > Metazoa > Chordata > Actinopteri > Kurtiformes > Apogonidae > Apogon > Apogon hyalosoma. The sequence continues at coordinate 31,896,640 of JAPQRP010000017.1, forward strand.
TTACATGTATTGATAGGATTAGTGGATCAACAGGTATTAAACAGTTTAGATCAGTAGATGGTTGTAGTCGCCAGTGTCTGTTTGGGTCTTTAAATACATCACCTTTACTTTAATGTGTGACTTTGATATTGCATAAAGTATTTTTTTTTTTTGCAGGAATGAATGTTTTAACTGTATCTTGTTCCGTCTTCGTTCACAGACTCAGTGTCCAGTGAGACGGCCTTCCTGGAGGACTATGTTCTGGGCATGGGGGACACTTTGGAAATGTCATGTGACCTGGGAGATCCGTCTAAACCCGTGGTCTGGTTCAAGGACGGCGCCGGCCTGGTGCCCAACAACCGGACGCGGATCGGCCAGAGAATGCTGCGCATCATCAACGTGTCGTACGAGGATTCGGGCGTTTACTCGTGTCGACTCGCCCACAGCAACACGCTACTCAGCAACTACACCATCAGGGTGACAGGTGAGTGACCTTCGACCTCTACGACCTACGAAAGGAGGATCAGAGTGAAGGAGACGACAGCAGTCATTAGATCTAGAGACAAAGTTGTAATTTTATCAACATGAACCAGTAAAGTTGGGGAAATATCAGAGGAACAGACTGTCGCTTATGTTAAAATACACAATTGAAGGCATCTCTCTAACTATAGGTTCCACAAACAACCAAATATCTGGTCTTTCGGTAAAGATGGAAGGATATTCGCAAATTTGAGCTCTTGGGTTTAACTTATAATTTCACTTGTTGCATTTTTTTCCCCCTTAAAGGTATAGGAAACATTACTTGTAGAGTTACATCTTTATTCCCTTTTTCAGCCTAATTCTAATAACAAGGGGCAACCCACTCACCAGAATAAAACGGCAAAGAATGGATGTGACGCAAAAATGTCTGAAACAAAATGTTTTAGATCAAAGAATTCCTTGCATGTGTTTACGTCATTATGATCCTGGATATTTGTGTAATTTTGGCTCAGTATAGTTGCCAAATATAGATGTATTCGGCTAATTTATTATGTGTATAATAAATTAGAAGTATAAAAAGATCTGGGTAGAATCTGGATAATAACTGTCATGTGCTAAAATAGAACTTTAAGGTTCAAAATAAGCTGTAAAATTCAGAATGAGAAGGTGCAAAATGACACTTAAGTGTAAATACATTAATGACCTGATGATTTTCAAAATAGACTTTATTAATAAAGGCTCAGCCACATTCCCATGAAATACAAAAACACCTTCTCCAGTACACTACAAAAAAGGCCTGTACAAAAATAAGAAAGCTGATTTCATTATTGGGTTAAAATGTCTTATTTCAAGTCAAGTCATCTGCCCATACAGGAAGAAAATTGCACTTATCAAGTTTTCTTAAAATAAGAAACTATTATCTAAGGATTATAGAATGCTAAAATTCTTATTTTAAGCAGAATATACGTGTTTCAAGTCTTCATAGTAAGTTTTTTTTAATCTATAGTAAATATATATGGTCTTATGAAGATGTAATGACTCAATAAGTATGTATAAGCAAGACTGCATGAAAGAAGTAAAACAGGTACTGTGTCCTCTGTACTCAGCTAGCTTGTTTTGTTATAAATATTGCTAAAAAATAGTTGTAATATCTTAGTGGTGCAGCTCAAGACGAACATTCTTGGAACAAGTCAAATAATTTGAACAAGATTATGTCTCAATTAGTAAATAAATCCAAAAACTGATCTTTCGAGATAAATATTCCAAATTCAAGTCAGTTTATCGAAGTGAGATTGCTGTCCAGAATCAGATCCCGCTCCTCGTCCCTGCTCTCCTTCCACCTGACAGACACCTGAGACTCCAGGTATTTTCTATCAGTACACAGCGCACAGCTACAGCAGCGACGTCTCAACATGACAGTTTGTCATAAGGGTTTGTAGGAAAACAGTCAAGTGTTTACTCAGGAGGAAAGTCGTATTGCTCCTGACTGCTGCCTCGTGGGTGAACGTACACGTAAACACACTTTTAGAGACACTATGGCACCGCTAAGCCACGTTTCACACACATTCTCCCCCAGATGCACATCCACGGTGAAATTCATTATCATGAATGAGCGTGGGATGCAAACAGAGCTCTAATGTGGAGTGGGGAAGCCGGTGGGGTATGGGGGGTGGGGTGGGGGGGTCAAAGTGAGTGGAGCAGTAGCTTAAAAGTCAGGCGGCTTTTTCCCGTAAAACTCATGGACGCCAGCTGAGCCTGTTATTGACAACTAATTAGAAAGCAATTAGCTCCAAACATTTCATCATTGAAAACAGATGGGGTGGCAAGAAATGAGAGAGTTCGCTCCCAGTCAACTAACCCCCCACTTCCACACACACACACACACACGCACGCACACACACACACACACACACACACACACACACACACTCACACTCACGCATGTGTTTGGCTGAAAGCCGGCAGGAAAGTGGCCTTTTCCAGGCCTGATCAGGGCTGGACGGTTTCTCCTCCTGGACCAAGGTGTCAGCATCAGACTCACCATATCACTAATTTAACCCATAAAGAGCCAGGGCAACTTTTATGTCAGCTCTTAATTGGATTTTTTCTCTCTTTTTAACCTTTCTTAAGTGATTTATCACCATTTGTTATGATATTATCCTTTGTATTTTGTATTATTCAGTATAAATAATGCACTTTTCCTCATATTTAATTCACTGATCGTGTCGATGTTCATGAAAACTCCAGTAGATTCCATAAAAACAGAGAAAACTGAAGAAAAAGGGACTTTTTCAGCAAAATCTCTCATGAACTGAACATAAACCCAGTGTGTCCGTCCACTCTCGCTGATCCAACTCCATGGGTTTTACTGGTGAATCAATGTTGTAGAAGATGACAGTGTTTCCACGGTAACTACGGAGCCTCCGAACGTCCAAATGGGACATATCTGATGACCACGAAAAGACAACAAACTTCATTTTACACCAGTTATTTACATGTACTGGTAGAATAAGTGGATCAGCAGGTATTAAACAGTTTAGATCAGTAGATGGTTTTGTTCGCTGGTGGATCTTTGGGTCTCTATGGGTTAAAACTGGATTAAGTGTTTACATTGTTAATGTTTTCCTTCTGAACACATTATGAAAAGTTTGAAAGGACTGAAAAATCCCTCAGAATTAAACAGTTGTCCCGTTTGACCAATTATTTACATGTACTGGTGGGATTAGTGGATCAACAGGTATTAAACATTAGAGATGAGTAGATGGTTTTGGTCACCGGTGGCTTTGTGGGTCTTTAAGGGTTAAAGAAGAAAACTCCTCTACGAGTCATGTTCTGCTGCTTCACTAAAGGGGTTCCATACAGTATTGATAGCAACAAACTGTCAACAGCAGAAGGAAGTCATGTACCAGGACACACTTAAGAGTCCAATCAATGGATAAACCCTATGTTTCCACAGACTGGATCAGTCACTGAATCAAATATAAAGCTCATTGTTTCCACACTTCTGTATTATGGTATCAGCAAGTTTTCTTCTTCAAACTAAAACTCATAGACGCTTATTTTAACAGTCACTTAAAATAATACTGTCTTTTAATTTTCATGTGCTGCATTAGCCGATAGTTTACATTATAGCTCTGTTAGCTTAGCTCTGTTTTTAGACTGAAAACAGCCACAGTAAAACCACCAATCACCTCGGTTTTCTGTTCGGTTTGTGTTGTCAATAGCTGTCACAGTTTAGTGTGAACTTAATAACTTCATACCTTCATAAGTCTCAGAATCAGACTCACCCGTGTAGAAGAAACGCTGACATTTCAGCATCAAACTCCATTTTTTACATTTACAGCCGAGTCCAGTGGAGAAAATAACAGTGCTTCTAGCTTTTATCACTGAATCACTTTCACTGACTCGAAAGGTTGTTTCTTTATGGTTCTCATCCCATCTGGTCACTTTCTGATGCTTTGGTCAAAGGCCGACTGACAGAGTGACTCCCTACTCCCTCTAGTGGTCACATAAACCCTTGTCGCTGTAAATAAATGCAGTTCCTATCTCTACAATCCGATACGCTGGCGTCTTTGGCAGAACTTCACAGCTCTTTACTCTAAACATAATTATAATTTTAGATCATTTTTAGTGTTTGAAAATAGAAATACTACATATAACTCAAAAAAAAAGTGATACATTTTAATAAATCTCTCGCTAAACTGAAATAAGCAAATTTGTTTCCAGCTCAGTTTGGGAATAAAAACCACACAGGAAGCAAATTCATCACAGCCACGTTGTCAGACATTTCATATCGTTTTTACACTCACTACATGCTTATATTATCCGTGAAGCCAGACTTTTCACAGTATTTGGCGGCAATATCCTGTTCTCTCCGTCCTCCTCCCTCTACTCTAAACACAGAGCCTCAGCTCCATCTAAAACACACACAGACTATTGTGTTTTTCCTCAAATATTTGAGTAAGGTGTCAGATATTTAGGAGCAGTATCAGATTTAGCACTTGGATGGCGTCCAGGCAGCGGAAGCCAGTTCCTATTGTAGACACACATGTTGGAAGACGAAGGCTGGGAAGTTATCTGCACACTTAACTGCATAAAATGACAACTTTAGGTGTTTCCAGATGCAACAAACCGTCGTTTCTGCAGATGTAGACACCCTTTGATCCTGACATGATAACCTAGATATCTTAGACGTTCAACAAATGGTGTTTTATTTATTAATTTTCTACTTCACTGCAAAAATCCAAACCTTACCAAGTGTGTTTTTTCTCATTTCTAGTCCAAATATCTCATCACACTTAAAATAAGACAGAATCACCTAAAGAGGAACTTTTCAGTGAGAAATAAGAACTGATTTAAAGGAAAATCTGATGTCAAGAAATTTTACCAAGATCATTTTCACTTGTTCCATTGGCAGATTTTTGTGCTTAATTCAAGATTTTTTTTGCTTCAGATTTTTTTTTTCTTAATTCAAGCAAATATCTGCCAAAAAATCTGTTTACTGGGACTAATAACTTCATTTTCTGAAAGTATGAGGCAAATTCAAAGAAATCAAAGGCAAGAACCGACACAAAAGGCAAATGCATGTCTGTAATTGGAGTAAACTTATGGAATAACATCAGTCATTAAATTTAAAAGGATGTTTAAAACACAGGTATTCAATAAATATTAAATATTAGTGTAAATCTAAGATTTTACTTAGATCTATATTATTTATTTTATCTATATTATTGTTTAAAACTGTGCCATCTTGTTCTGTTTCTGCAACTTTCCTTTTTGTTAATAGGCAAAAATAAGCTGTTACTTCAACCTACACCTTTTCATCCATGTTTAATATAGAAATCCAAACTGTATGTATGTATTTATTATGTTCTCTTAATGGCTGAATAAAATTACTACTATAAATCAGAGATGTTAGAAGAACTGGACCGACAGTGAATTAAATCTGTTCATTTCTACTGTTTTGTAAAAGCTCAGGGTGTTTGGTCCGTGACTTCGTCTGGGATGAGGTTCATTGTTACCACCGCAGTCGCGTTTTAAGACAATGATGAAGTGCATCCAAACTGTAATACGAGTCAAATTAGCTCCTCTGCATCACAACAGTAGAGCAGTGTCAAATAATAGAAACAAAACAAAAAAAAAAAACCCTGCTAGTCAGGAGTTTGAGGAGTGGTTTCAGCTCACCGAGGTAACAGCTGGCTCTCATTAACCAGACCTGCAGCGCTGAACCAGAAAACCTTCAGGTCACATCCAAAATAATTACCGAGGCGCAGCGCAAATGTGCGACACAGCAGATCTAGACCGCCGTATCTGGGGCTAAAAATAATTAAGCGTCATCTGACACGCTTACTGTTAGCAGGAGTTGGCGTGTAGAGTGTGATGCAAAGACTGGGTTAAAAGAGTTGTTTTTGCGTGTGCGTGTGTGTGTGCGTCCGCTAGCGCAAGCATGACGTAGCAGCCGAACTAATGACCCTCTCATTTGTAAGGTCTGTGGAAATGTTTGGGTTGTAATATCTGAACGAGAACTGTAGCCTCATTCATGACTTTCTCAGTGAGCACAGTTCAATCTGCATGCGGGCGCGTAATCAGTCGTGTTTGCGATCACACGCGATTTCAGCTCCAACGAAACAAAGTCCCTTCACTTCAGATGTAATTTTCTTCTTATCTGATGGTTACGAAGTTCATGTAATGAATAGCTGTGATTCGTTAAACCTAATTATTCATTTCAATTGTGTTTTTTTTTTTTTTTTTTCTCCGTGCGTAGATTCTCTGTCGTCTGGTGATGATGAAGATTATGATGAAGACCCAGAAGATGCAGGTAATGGAAATGGTGAATTCTTAATTATTCTTTTCTTATCCACTATCTCATTTGTTTTATAGAGCGAGTATTTAACTGCATTGAGAAACAGCTGAAAGACATTTGAAGAGTGGGCGGTAGAACGCAACAAAGTTAATTAATCAGATAGAAAAAGCATCCGAAGACACCTATACTCGTTATTTTTTGGTTTACCTTCATGTCTGTAAGCCGACGCCAAACACTGGAACACATAGAAACCTGCCACACAGGCTGGATGTGGAAGCTGTTGCATTATAATTAACATTTAGAAGCTTCTGCTGTAGTTAATTAAGGTAGAATAATTAGCTAGCGGTGCAAAAGTTGACGTCTGGAAATAAGTTTTAGCTCTAGGGGATAAAAATATTCTTTACTGTAATAATTTTTGGAAGCAACTAATGGATGAATTATGTAAAATCACAATCTGACAGAAACTTTAATGTGTAGTCGTTAGCTTTGATTACATCACACATTGGACAATAAGCCAGATTTAACTTTTTTTAACCTTTATATTGTTGCAAAAGTTAACGATATGCATGAAAAAAGTTGTAGCTTAAGGGGATAAAAAATATTCTTTACTATAATAATTTTTGGAAGCAACCAATGGATGAATTGTGTAAAATCACAGCAATTTGCAAACACTTTAGCCTAAGCTTTATGTAGCCGTTAGCTTTGATTACATCACAGATTCACTAATAATCTTATGCAGTGTCACAACATTATTTCTGACATTTTTTTTTACTAATAATTAAGCTTTTTACTGTTGCAAAAGTTGACAACATGCATGAAACAAGTTATAGCTTAAGGGGATAAAAATATTCTTTACTGCATTAATTTTTAGAAGTAACTGATGGATGAATTGTGTAAAATCACAGCAATTAGCAAACAATTTAGTTTTAGCCTTATGTAGCCGTTAGCTTTGATTACATCACACATTGGCCAATAAGCTTATGCACTGTCACATCATTATTTCTGTCATATTTCTAGCTAATGTTACCTTTTTACCTTTATATTGTTGCAAAAGTTGATAATATGCATGAAAAAAGTTGCAGTTGTAGCTGAAGGGGATAAAATATTGTTTACTGCTGTAATTTTTGGAAGCAACTAATAGATGAATTATGTAAAATCACAGTCTAAACAATAAAATAAACTAAAAAAATCTTTAAGTTTTTTTTTTAGCTTTTTATTGTTGCAAAAGTTAGCAATATGCAAAAAATGAAAAAGTTGTAGCTTAAGAAGATAAAAATATTCTTTAATAATTTTTGGAAGCAGCTGATGGATTCATCGTGTAAAATCACAGCAGTTAGCAAAGAATTTAACCTTAGCCTTAGGTAGCCATTAGCTTTGATTACATCACACATTGGCCAATAAGCCAAAGTTATCTTTTCTTTTTTTAGCTTTTTATTGTTGCAAAAGTTGGCAATATGCAAAAAAAAAGAAAAACTTGTAGCTTAAGGGCATAAAGATATTTTTTACTGTAATAATCAACCAATGGATGAATTGTGTAAAATCACAGCAGTTAGCAAACACTTTAGCTTTAGCCTTATGTAGCCGTTAGCTTTGATCACATCACACATTCACCGATAATCTTATATCATGTCGCAACATTTATTTTTATTATTTTATGGACACATAACGTTGTGAACCTCAGATCATAACACTGCCCCCACAGGGTTGTACAGTGGGCACTAGGCATGATGGGTAATCTCTTCATTTCTCATTGAAACAGAGTCCAGTTTTTATGCTCTTTATCAAACTAATGGTTGTTTAAGAACTAAGAAGGATGGGGTGAAATAACTTGCCACAGCTGAAACAGTTCTTGTGTATTTGCTGAGTTAAATCCAGGTGGGAGGGTTTTTTTATTTTATTTTATTTTATTTTTTTTTTTACGTCTAATTAATACGTCAGTGCTTTTTATACCGTTTTATACTATTTAATACCTGTGGGTCTATTTCATGCAGCCTCGCTTGTTGTGAAGCATTTGCGTCTTTATGCACCGTACAATTAATCTACATTTAGGCTCGTTTCCCTTGTCACTGCGATAAACACATCAAACGGCAGAGCTGCAGAAATGCTCCTGGAAAGGTGTTTTTATGGCTAATTACATACCACTGTTTGGATTTATTGGCTGTAATGTGACTTTTATTATCTGTAATTTGAATGATATGCCTTCTATCTGCGCACCGTCTCCGTGCACACATTAAAGCCTCTCCCCGGGGCGCCGAACTAAACGGCGCTATCGCTCGGATCAAACGCCAGCGTTTCTCCGGTGGGTTCCACCCCTCTCGGAGCTCGCCTCTGATGTGAGCTGTTTTGGCGTTCAGACACGTGCCGAGTTGAGGCGCAGGTGAACAAAGAACGATGAGGGACGGCGTCTGCTGGCTGCGTTCACTTTACACGCTCTGTTCTGTCAGCTAGCGGGACTCCACGCTGATAGGAAACGTCTCCACCCGTCGGCGGGCCCTCGACCGGGCAGACGCCGCGCTGAGACACCTTTGTAGAACCAGACGACGCGAAGAAAGAAACATTAACCGCGACGGAGGAAGGATAAACTAACAGATAAAGAGATATTAATATTACACTCAGTTCCTGTCTGAATTTTATAAGTGTTAGCATTTTTTAACCCTTTATCGGGCAAGTGGCTATTTTTGGTCATTTCCAAAAACATAAAATATGAGCCAATCCCGTGCCTCTGTAACATGATACGGTGATTCAGACAGATTTTATAGACACGTTGAAGCTGTAAATAGTGAATATGAGTGATTTTTGTCTGTTTATGACCTTATAACAGTTGTTTTATTGCATGTGTTTACTTTTTAGCAAGTGCTGCTCGGATATTTTAGGCCGAGAGGAGGGATACGACGATTTCTAAGAACATAGAAAGGTTGAAATTGTGAATTTCGGAGTATTTTAATGAGTGCCCTATAAAGGATTAACGGTTCATAAAGTTCAGAGAAGATGGATTAGTTTAACCCATGAAGACCCAAACACCCACAGATGACCAAAACCATCTACTGATCTGAACTGTTTAATATCTGTTGAGCCAATAATTCTATCAATACATGTAAATAATTGGTGTAAAATACAGTTTGTAATGTTTTCATGGTCATCAGATATGACTCATTTGGATGTTCAGAGGCTTCGTAGTGAACAATAAATAGATCAGTCCAATTACAGATTAATAAAATGAACAAAACGGAATAATAAAGCAACAAAATAATAAGTTACACGGATAGAATAAGCCACGAACTGAACAAAATGGAGAAAAAAAGAATGAAAGGCAACAAAATGTAGAAACACCCCCAAGATGAACAAAACAAGTAAAATAAGAAATAACATTAGTAAAAATGAACTAAATTAATTACAATTTTACTAAATAAGGGACACATTTGGACAAAACACCGTCATCTTCTACAACGTTGATTCACCAGTAAAACCCATGGAGTTGGATCAATGACAGTGGACGAACACACTGGGTTTATGTTCAGTTAAATGAGAGATTTTGCTAAAAAACTCACTTTATTATTTTGTTTCTGATATAATAACCCTCAACTTTAATCTAAGCTTTTACGAACATCTACATGATCAGTACATTACATATAGGAAAATACCTGATTTTGACAGAAAAAAATGCAAAATATAGAGGGTAATATTAGAATAAACGGTGATAAATCACTTAAGAAAGGTTAAATAGAGAAAAATTCATTTGGGAACCGACATAAAAGTAGCTCTGGGTCTTTACGGGTTAAATACACAGACATGAAATCAAAGCATTTAATCAGAGTTTGATCAGCGACAGTGGATGGAGACACTTGTTTACGTTCAGTTTAATGATATATTTTGACTTATTGGAGTATAACTGGGATACCATTTACAGAAAAAAGATGTTAACCTCACATATGATGAGTTCCTAAGAATATTTTCTTCATTATGCGATAAACTTTATCTAGTTCAGAAATATAACAGAAAACTATCATGTGCTCATTGCTCGTGGATAACAAAAGGGCGTCAAAATGCCTGTAGGAAGAAAAATAAACTTTACAGACATTACATAAGACAGAGAAGTAAAGAGGCAGAACATAATTTGTTTATTTGTTGTTCTTTTTTTCACATTCATATCCGCAATAAATACATCAATCAATCAAATAGTCAATCAAAAAGTCACCTTTTTCTTCAGTTTTCTCTGTTTTCGATATAAATACCCTCAACTTTAATCTGAGTTTTAATGAACGTGTACGCGATCAATAAATTAAATATAGGAAAACACCTGCTTTTGAAAGAAAAAAATGCAAAATACGGAGGGTAATATTAGAATAAATGGTGATAAATCACTTCAGAAAGATTAAATGGAGAGAAAAATGCATTTCGCTGCCACAGAAATAGCTCTGGCTCTCGATGGGTTAAATCTGTCCACATCTTCAGTTCACTGCAGGCGCCCGAATAAAACTGAAAAACAGCCAAAAATCTGTCAAGAGCGTCAAACACTCCATCACACGTTGAACCGAGTCCCAGTCCACTTTAACTGCTCCACCAAATTGGTGCCAGAGGAGAAATATGGACCTGTTCCGTTGACGGAGCGACAGGCGGGACCCGACCAGAACCACAGCTCCTCTTTAGGCCGCGATCACGGGCCGTCGCACTCTGATAAACGCCAACGTGACCGGCGGTGATTATCGAAGCTCAGTTCCATCTATCGACGTCCAGCTGCAGCCACTTCACAGCCTCGGACCCAAAACGTCAAAGGAGTCGAGGAAACGCTGAACGCTTGTGACAGAAACGACGTGAGTTCTGCAGCGTTAAAGGGAAAAAGCAGCGAGGAAAGTGAGTTTGTGTTTGGCAGTTTGAGAATAAAGATGATCTGTTCAGAACTGGAGCCAGACGTAAGACGAAATAAATCCCAGTGGCAGTTGGAGAACACTCACTCCACGTTTTGATGTCCCATCGAATGTTTCTGTTTTTAGATATTTCAACTTTAGAAGCAACAAATTATTTAATTCACAGATTAAAAAAAAAAAGAACTTCTGGATTATTTATTTATTTTACTACAGTTCAGGTTCATTTGTGACAATTCAGCAGAATAGAATAGAATAGAATAGAATAGAATAGAATAGAATAGAAAGATCAGAATAGGACCAAATAGAACAGAAGATAATAGAACCTAATAGAACAGAACAGATCAGAATAGAACCAGATGGAACAAAACAGAATAGAACCAAATAGAACAGAACAGAACCAAATAGAGCAGAATAGAACAGAACAGGATAGAACCAAATAGAACAGAAAAGAATAGAACCAAATAGAACAGAGTAGAGTAGAGTAGAGTAGAGTAAAGTAGAGTAGAGTAGAGTAGAGTGGACACGGTCAGTCTAAATTGAGAAGTCAGACTTTTTTTTTTTTTTCCTGACGCTCCCTAATGTTCCATCGTAGACAAGTGCATCCAGGGTCTTAACTGTAAACAGATCACATAGATAAACAACACATAGAAGAACCCTTCAACCACCCACCGCTTTAATGCCTATTTTCTAATCCGTTAATGAATGCATCGGTCCACATTAACGCCTTTGTCTCAGGGCTCTCACTTTAATTTGATCTCCTCATTCCGTCTAAAATGGTCGAGAATTCATAAAAAAAACCTAATCTTACTTCATCCGTGCGTTTGCCTTGAAGACATTTAGCTGATGATTCAATCCAAAGAGATTAGCAGGAGTGGAATAAAGCAGCAGAGTAAAGTATAGAACGAGCACAGAGCGCTTCCTGTTGATGTCTTTATACTGTAAGTCGCTCTGGATCGGCTTAACGCCCGCAATGCAAAACCTGAATCGGCCTTGAATGCACCGTTTTACTTCCCTTTGAAAAGTTGGAGTGTTTTCTAAACGGGCCGATGCGGCGGCGGCGGCAGCTTACTGCAGACGTCCTGAATGCCAGTAAATAGCCTGAGACTGCCAGGCTTAATCTGCGGATGGACGTCTACCTCATGACATATGAGGCTCCCATTTCCTGGCCAAAAAGAGAGGGATTAGCCCAGAAACGTTAAACCCCTATCGCTGCTTAATGTCCGCTAAGCCACCACTAATTAGCCGGCTGGAGCAGAGAGGAGCCATGTGACGCGACGCACAACCAGGCGGAGCGTCCCCGCCGGCGAACGGAAGGACATCCACGTTCACACGGCGAGCGAGACCAGGGGACGGCGAGGGTCGAGTAGAGACGACAGGGAAGTTAGTTTGTGTTTGGCGTTCGAGAATAAAGATGATCCGTACAGTATTAGAGCCAGACGGAAGGAGGAGGAAGGTTTATTTGGAGGATGTATTTGCCTTTTGCAGCTAGAGAACAGAGGCAGTGGTGTTATGACGGCAGTGCACATGAAAAGCCCCTTGAATGGGTCTGTTTGTAGGTGTTCCAAGTGTAGAAGCAACACAGTTACTGAATTCACAGACTGAAAAAATGAGACAAAACTTTCTTCAGCATGATTTATTTTGTGACCGTTCAGGTTCATTTGTGACAGTTTGTCTGAATAGAATAGAATAGAATAGAATAGAATAGAATAGAATAGAATAGAATAGAATAGAATAGAATAGAATAGAATAGGACAGGACAGAACAGACCCAAATAGAACAAAACAGAACAGAACAGAATAGAAAGGGCAGTGTGACATATTTACTTGCTAAAAAAACAGAAACGATGGGACAGAAACAGACGGTGCAGATGTGAGTTCAGTTCAGTTCAGTTTGGTTCGGTTCGGTTCAGTCTGAGTTTCTGTCGCTGCCAGTTTAACTCGATGCTCCTGCAGGTCAGAGTCTCAGAGGACGGACGGACAGAGTCTGACAGACAGAGCTCATTCTTTGCAGAACCTCCTCCACTTCCTCTTCTTCCTCCTCCTCCTATTCATCCTCCTCCTCCTCTTCCTCCTCCTCGTCTTCTTCCTCCTCCTCCTCCTCCTATTCCTCCTCTTCTTCCTCCTCTTCCACCTCTTCCTCCTCCTCGTCTTCTTCCTCCTCTTCCTCTTCCTCCTCCTCTTCCTCCTCATCTTCTTCCTCCTCCTCCTCCTCCTCATCTTCTTCCTCTTCCTCCTCCTCTTCCTCGTCTTCTTCCTCCTCATCTTCTTCCTCTTCCTCCTCCTCCTCTTCCTCGTCTTCTTCCTCCTCTTCCTCCTCCTTCTCCTCCTCCTCGTCTTCTTCCTCCTCTTCCTCCTCCTCTTCCTCCTCCTCGTCTTCTTCCTCCTCCTCTTCCTGCTCCTCCTCTTCTTCCTCCTCATCTTCTTCCTCCTCCTCTTCCTCCTCCTCTTCTTCCTCCTCCTCCTCCTGCTCCTCCTCTTCTTCCTCCTCTTCTTCCTCCTCCTCCTCCTGCTCCTCCTCTTCTTCCTCCTCTTCCTCCTCATCTTCTTACTCCTCTTCCTCTTCTTCTTCTCGGCCGTCTCCCATAGCCTTCTGGGAAAAGGCAGAGATGACAGATACCTACCCAGCAGCCCCAGTAATTCCCATGGAGACGACACCGCTCACAAACGATAGTATCGACCGATTTGAAGGATTTGCACCGGATTTGTGTTTGTTACTGTAGTTTCCTTCCAGCTCCGGCGTCAGTACCTCAGGTTAAAGTTTAGCGGTTGTAAAGGTTCACACACTGCAGCCGCTCTACGGGACTGACTGAAATGTGATGTTGAAGTCCCGGGTTTTAACCACTAATGGATGTTGGCAGCGGTTCAGGTCGGATCACGAGCCCCTCTCTCTCTCCGCTCATTCACATTTTCGCTAAGCCCCGCCCCAATTAGCGAGGCAGAGTTCATTCATTCAGTCAGTTACAGATCTGGAAATCATCTCCTGCACCTCTGAAGGCTCCTCCTGCCTTTACAAAACTGTTTTCTTTTTTCATATACCAGCAAAGAGCAATCCTCACCCTACCTCATATGCACCTTGTTTTTGTTAATCTACCTTGTATATATATTCTATATTACCTGTATTTATCCTTATTTGTTGTATATATCTCTCATCTGTTGTACAGAGTTAGCTTTTTGTTTATTTCAGTTATTCTAGTAGTACTTTAGCAGCATATGTGTAGTTAATATTTTATTCTGGAGCCTTTGCACATGCCTACATTTTCAGTATTTTGTGTGATATTTTGTGTTTTTGCTGCTTAAATAGAACAGAGCTGCTAACCTGATTTTCATTGTTCCTGTGACATTCTATTCTCTTTTTTTTTTTTTTTTGTGGGAATGACAAGTTTCAACACAATATTCTCAGTTTCAAATTCAAGAGGCTTCTTTTGTGGTTCCAAGTATTGTAATAAACCTACCTCTTTCTTTTGTCCAGGTAGTAGCTAATACCTGACTACTGTTTTCTTCATGAACCCTTTGAGACCAGATGCTCAGGATTAAAGCATGGGTGTCAAAATTCTTCTAGTTCTGGGCCACATACAGCATAATATGATCTCACATGGGCCAAACCAGTAAAATAACAACATCATAACCTATAAATAATGTCAATGCCAAACCCTTTTCTTTTTGTTTTAGAGTGAAAAAAGTAAGATTACTTTATGAAAATATTTACATCTACAAACTATCCTTTTAAAAATTTGAATAACATGAACAACCATTAACAACCTGAAATTTCTTATGAAAAATAAGTGCAATTTTAACAATATTCTGCCTCAGCTTCTCATTTACACATGCACATTACAACTTACAGATCACAGGGGATCCACAAATACACAAAACATTTAGTTACAGGCAGAATATTGTTAAAATTACTCGTCTTTTTTTTTCTGATTTGTTTTATTAATGAAAGCTTTTACAGGATGTTTATGGTGTTTAGCAAACATCTACAGTTTGTTACAGTAATAAGGCACTTTTTACAGAAGGAACATACATAAATGTATTAACTTTATTCTATTCTATCTAGAGTTAATTCATATAGATGTAATGAATCTCAGGGGATTTGTTATCTCAGGGACATCATACTTGTCACCAACAAATGCAAATGAGTGTTCTTTTTGTAATGAATGATCAAGTCCTACCTGAAAGGATCCAGAAGTTTACAGAAAATAGGTTAAGTTCAGCCCAAGTGAAGTCCATGCAAAAGTATTGTATTAGAATAGAAAAACAAATCTATCAGTGTTTTTCATGCTGATTTTACATAAAAGCACACATAATCAGATTGAAATATACATGTTAACACTGAAAAGCATTGATGTGCATAACACTTTGATGAATACATGTCCTCAGATGGCAAGTACAGTCTGAAAAATAAACTGAGTATGGAATAGATAAATGGAAAATGTGTAGGAACCCTCAAATTACCTCAGTGTGTTAAAGTTTTTTACCAAACATGGAAATTGTACCATCAGAGTTGCAGAAAACGCCACTAAAATGAATGAATCAGGCAGTCCTGCAATGCATACGCCTGGTTTCCATCCCCTGAAAGTGAAAATAATGAAAAGGCATGAAAACTTCCTTAAAAGCTTATATCCAACAGGAGATAGTGATGTTTTTTTAGGGCCAACAAAATGTACTTACATATTTTATTGTTTCTGAAATGCCACAACTTCATGTCAGTTTAAAAACCTAAGTGATATGACTTTGATTATATGGTATAATTAGAATATTTTCATCATTTTACCATGCTGAAACGGCAAAACCACCAAACCCCTTTGACAAAAACAACAGTTTAACCTCTAAGGTCCACCGTCAGATTAATCATTTAGTCTTTTTGCACCTTTTTCATCAGATCTTTTACTATTTTTCACTCCCTCTGTTCTCTCAACACTTCAAATCTGTGTTGAAATTGGCAGAACACCCTGGTGTAGATGCAGAGTTTCCACGTGGAGCTGAATGAATGGAAGGGAATGAACTAAACTCCACTGTCATATGCCTGTGCACATTATTAATTAGTTATTAAAGTGAGTATTTGTTGCAGTGTGCACACTGTGAGGCTGTGTGAAGTCCAGGGACAGTGTGTATGTCAGGGGGAGGAATGTTAACAGAGCCTAATCTGTGCTGTGCTCCTGAGCTATGCAGCCTCCTTGTTTACCCTGGCAGGAGAGCAGAGAGCCGGACGCAGGGCCATGCTACGCTGCTCTGTGGCCACCATTGCTCCAATCTGTTTGCCTTGAAGTCCCTGCAGGCCCTCGGAGGCAGCGTGCCTTCAAAGAGCCCCAGTGTAATCTGTAATGAAATCTGCCTGTGTGCTCGGAGGCGTCAGCGAGGGCAAATTATACAATTACACAATTAGGCACCCCCCCATCCCCTCCCCTCCCCCTTTTACCCAGATCGGTGTCAGAACGATGGAGGGGCCGTCGGCACCGGTCCTGCTCCGGCTAATTGCTGCAGCGCCAGAGTTGAGCTGATAGAGCCGTAGTCTCGCTCCTCTGACCTGCAACAGAAAGTCAGAGGCAAAATGATCAGAGGGCTGCAGGGGTTGTGTGGTGTGTGTGGTATGAGCACCGAGCGCTTCTACCAGCAAAATGTAACACACATACAAAGAAAACCTAATATAAAAAAACAGCACATAGACAGAGCCAGGGCTGAAGAATCATCTGACTAGTTCATTTAACCCATAAAGACCCAGTGCTACTTTACTTTTTCTCTATATTTAACCTTTCTTATGGGATTTATTGCTATTTATTGTAATATTATCATCTTTATTTTGTGTTTTTCCAGTGAAAATCAGGTATTTTAACCTCCGCCAAGGATCGGCGGAGGTTATGTTTTCATCAGGGTTTGTCTGTTTGCAAGATAACTCAAAAAATGATGGACAGATTTTCATGAAATTTTCAGGAAATGTTGATACTGGCACAAGGAACAAATGATTAAATTTTGATGGTGATCCAGATCACTGTTTGGATCCAGGAATATTTTTGAAGGATTCTTTATCATTGTGAGATGGGGCCAGTGTCCCCCCGGGCCCCTCCCTCTCCATTCATCCTGACGTCAGACTCACTTGTTGAACGCGTCACAATCAGCCCTATTTAAGGCTTCACCTCTCTATAACCTGGACTTTCATCCTGTACACTACGGACTCACTGTCACTCCCCAGGTTTTGTGTTTCGTCCTCACCGTTCTGTTGTTCTTGTTTTAATAAATCAGGACTGATCTGCCTTGGCGGAGGTCTGCGCTCTCCGAGTGCTTTTCTAGTTCTGTATTTAATTCATGGGTAAAATGCAATTTTACCAATATTCTGCCTTAGAGCTGCACGATATATCAAGTTTGAGCACCGTCATCGCAAAGTACGTGCGCGCGAATAGTCACATCGCAGGTCCTGTGATATTGGAGGCAGATGAACTCAACGTGTCCTCATTTAATTTCAAGGTTACCTGAGACGCACTGCGCACAGCCATCCACCAATCACATTCATTCTTAATCAGTTTGCCGAAGCAGACCACGCCCCTGCACATTTAGCGAATCGCTGGCAACAACGCAGCGTTTCCACTGATAAGGTTTGGCCCTTCAAATGAAAGTTTGTGAAGCTTCAGGAGGTAGAGAAAAGATAAATGAGCATTAAGTTTCACTTTCACTTCCGCACCGGCCCTTACCCCCATAGTATTATAAGTCGGACGGACACACTTTTTTTTTTATACTAAAACAGAGGAATTTGGAGTTGTCATTATTTATGGATCATTATGATAGTATTTTACTGGTCTCATCCACTTGAGATTGAACTGGTCTGAATGTGGAACTAAAATGATCGTTATTTATCTTCAGTGTAAATTTTGCATTTCACAAATTCATCCCACCAGCCGAACTGGAGTCTTTGGCCCGCGGGCTGTAAGTTTGACGGCCGTATTTTAAAGGGTATCGCCTCATTACCTCGCGCCACCCCACCTTTAAGAATCTGACCGAAGCCTTTTAAGAGTCAGCGAGAAAACCCAGCAGTCATATAAGTAGCGCTGGCTCGGTACAGTATATACGTGTGCACTTTACTGACCTCTTCGTGGCGGTGTTCGGTGATTACTGAGGCCGTGCTTTGGAGTCTGTTTTCAAGCATAAACCAAACAAACAGCAGAACAGGAGTGCAGCTGTGTATTTTTAGGCCGCCTCCCTCAGTTAACCTCTGCAGCTGATATCTGGACATGATACTGTAGCTGCAGCGCTGAGACAAGGCGGTAAAGTATGTATGTTATGGTAAACCACTTTCCACTCAGGGAAGGGTTATCTGCAGACCCGGTCCCTGTGGGGTTGAGGTGTATCTGCCCTGGTCTGCCCCCCCCCCAAACCGCCCCCCTCCTCTGAAAATCCCACTCGCCTATGCTGAGGAAATACCATCCAGCCAATTAGACACGGGATGGGATTCCTGTGTGTTGCTGAGCGTTCAGGGCAGAGCTGCACATTAAATCAAAAACACACAGAAATATAGAATAAAAATAAAAACCACTGCCATTTCTACAAAAAAAAACCCCCAAACTGCTATTTTTACTTTTTTGTGGGATCAAAAGTGTCTGTATCAGCTTCCTAAAGGATCCTCCGAGCCATGAAAGCTGAAAAAACCCTTAGCTGTGTGCCCCGCAAACAATTTTTAGTTCAGGGAACGTTCGCGGTGGCGGTTGAGGAGAGTTTTCTTAATGTTTTGGCGCACATTCATTCTGGTTGTTCCTGTAATGCTCCAAAAATAACCTAATGGGAACGCCTGGAGAACATTCCCTGCAGGTTTTTCCATAGTAGCCTCTTAAGAATCTCCAATGAAGGTTTCTTTTGGGTTCTGTCGAAGCTTTCACCAACAAACCTGAAAGCCCTAACCTCATAAGATCAACACGACCAGAGTTTCACAGCTTTCATTGCAAAAAAACGCAACAACTTATAGGCGTAACGGAAATAAATGTTGCATCACGACAGTTAAAGTGGAAACTTGTTTTGTCCTGGGTCCGAGGAGGTTAAGGTAACATTAAGGTTTTTCCAAGAGAAAACTACTAGAAATGTTCCCAGAGGTTTTCACAAAATCCTTCAGGGAACCTTGAAGGAACGTGCTTCAGTAAAACTTTAAATACCATCATTAAATGTTATGTAAAAGTTTTGAAGTTGGGAATATTGAATGGGAATGCTCCAGGAATATTCCCTGTTTGCTAGTTCCAAAAGGCTTTCATATCTCCTTATTTCTTACGTTTTTATTACAAAACTACTTGGTTTGCAGAAGAAAAACGCAGGAAAATCAGTGTTACCTGAACGTTTTTCTTGCCTAAAACAACTTTGCTATAGAATCTTTGAGCTGGACTTTTACAATTTTAAATACAAGAAGTAAAGAAGAAAAGTTCAGGTAAAAATCAGTGTTTCAACAACTCTTTTTCTTGCCTAAAACTCGTTTGGTATAGTCTTAGAGCTACACTTTTGCAGCTTTAAAAACCAAAAGTACAGAAGAAAAGCTCTGGTAAAAATCAATGTTTCCTGATTTTTTTTTTTTTTTTTTATCTTGCCTGAAAAGCCTTAGTGATAGTCTCAGAGCTTGACTTTTGCAGCTTTAAAAACCAAAAATACAGAAGAAAAGTTCATGCGAAATCCGTGTTTCAACAACTTTTTTTTTTTCTTGCCTAAAACACGTTTGGTATAGAGTCTTAGAGCTTGACTTTTGCAGCTTTAAAAACCACGTGTACAGAAGAAAAGCAGAGGTAAAAATCAGTATTACCTGAATTTTTTTCTTGCCTAAAAAGCCTTTGTTATCGAGTCTTAGAGCTAGACTTTTACAGCTTTAAATACTGAAGGTACAGATGAAAAAGTTCAGGTAAAATCAGTGTTCCAGTAACTCTTCTTCTTGCCTGTAAATCTGTTGCTTTAAAACCTTGTGAGACTTTTACAGCTCCACTTGCTCTGAGTGTCAGACCTGGCGCAGACACATCAGTTTTTGCTTAGCGTCAATTGATCAGAACATTAAAAAATCCGTTTTTCTGACTGAGCAGCAGACGCGCCAGAGCTGGTGCTGAACTCACGCCGGCGTCTATTTTGGGTTAAAACCGTCATTGTGGCCGGTCATTGTGGTCCTCAGCAGCAGGACGGTGTATTCAGAGGAGGAGGAGGAGGAGGACCACACATCGGGAAAGAGACTGTTTAAAACCTCGGCGTGTTTCTGTTTGGCTGAGTGTGTGTGTGGCTGATTACGATGCCAAGAAAACAATGTGTTCAGACTCCTCGGAGGGTTGTCCCACGCTGAGCGGCGTGTCGCTCCAAATACGCCGAGACAGAAGAGAGACGGAGGGAGAGAAGTAATGAAATCTAACAGATATTTCCCTTTTAAGGTGGAGACGACGTGTGCGTGTGTTTGTTTGTGTGTGTGTGTGTGTGCGCGTGTGTGTGTGTTGCATGTGGAGAGTGTTTGCCTTAGCGAGCTGGGGAGTCTCGCACTCAAGCAGGGAGCCATGTTCAAGTGTTACATTAGAGTTACACACATACGATTTATGGAGTGGAGTAACAGTGTGTTTGTTTGCTTTCTAAGACACGTCTGTCTCTTTCATCACTGGATCTCTCTCTTTCTCTCTCTCTCTCTCTCTCTCTGCTCTGGTTGTAATTACTCAGTCGAACCCCAGCCAGAGTTTGAAGGCAGGAGCCAAAGAAATGTGTGTCAGAAGTCCATCAGAACAGACACAAACACTACATCAAACACTGGACTGGAGTTTAGCGGCGACACTTCTACAGATCGGCACTTGCGCCTGAACGCCTCGCATGTTGATGCTTTGGTTGGTATTGGAGCTGAGGGTCAGTACGTGATAGACATGTTGGATAAAGACACAGTATTTGTATGTTTTCGTCAGATGCGTAGCTTTAATGCAGGGTGTTTGGTTTTTTGAGGATTTTATGAAACCGGCAACATTATAAGAGCAGGTCTTATTGCTTATAAATATCATCTGATGGCGTAAAATCATATAAATATGCATCTAAAATTTTTTTTTTTACTTTTATTCTTTGATAACTAACTAGTCTAAACTGTAGTTGGAATTTGTAATGTAATGAAATGGCTTGGTATTGGAACTGAGGGTCAGTACGTGACAGACATGTACAAAGACACAGTATTTTTATATTTTAATCAAATGAATTGTTTAAATGCAGGTTGGCAAGGGGGGGCGGGGGCAGGGGTAGTCTGTGCCTCATACCTCACAATGGGTACGCCCAAAGTGAAAGTGAAACTTAACACGTTTTACTAATTCCTCTACGTCTCCCGCTGGTGTGAAGCTCATTTACCTTTTCCTTACCTCCTGAAACTTCACAAACTTTCATTTGAGGGGGCAGGATGTTTATTCATGGGGGCATTGTCCCTCCCCCAGAACCGGCCCCAAAGCCTATTATGTATTAAACATACGTATAATAAGTCTAATGCAATGGTGATGATTTTTGTATTAAATGTATGGTGTGGGGGCAAGCAAACCCTGACCAGCAGAACCGCTGCATATATTTAGAATATGATCTTAAAAATCAAGAAAGTCACAGTTTGTGGTAAAGATATTAAAGTAACATGTAGTTTTGTGTGAAGCGGCTCAGTGGACTACACAGCATTGTCACCAAAATGACCGTTACTTCAGCATATTTCACATTGTTCCTCAGGAATAAGGTCAAAAAAGTTTTAAAAGAAGCAAAAATTGCTGTGAATGTGGTCATGTTGAAGCTACAGAGACATCTTTAATGACTCTGAGCAGAACGTGGACAGAGAAACTCACCGACGTCACCTCTGTCACATTCGGCTGTGTCGTCTTTGTATTAACGTCCTTTCACAGTCTGATACTTTGACAGTTTCACGGCAAACTGCAGCTTTCTTGACTTGTAAAAATCTCTTTTAAACTGACAAACATCATGTCATTAGCCTCGTAGCATAATTGCCCAAGTAATATTTTTGGCCAAATTGTAATATCTGTGTAACTTTACTCTCCTAACGCTGCTGCTTTATTTTATGCAGATATCACAGTTTGGCTACAAATATGACTTGGGCAATTATGCTATGAGGCTAATGATATGTGTAAATGATAAAATAATGCAAACAAAATGAAAAAATTACCATTACCTGTAAACATTGTATTCCTAAATAAAGTCCCAACAGCATAAAGGGACAAAATGAGTGAAAATATACACAAACTAGAAAAGCACTCGGAAAGCGCAGATCAACACCCCCCCGTGCCATGATTAATTTACTCCTAAAAACACCATTTTGAACATCCTGTATTTTTATTCATTGTGGAGTTCTATACGCATATGTTGAAACTGGCTCTATCTCGCAATGATACAGAATCCTTCAAAAAAAAAAAAATTCTGGATCCAGACAGTGATCTGGATCACCACCAAAATCTAATCATTTCTTCATTGTGCCAGTATCAACATTTCCTGAACATTTTATCAAAATCTTTCCGTAACTTTTTCAGTTATCTTGTTAATCAACAGACAAGCAAACAAACATACAAACAGACAAACCCCGATGAAAACATACCATCCTCGTCGGAGGGAACAAAACATAACAAACAGAGAACACAAACAAAAATAAGTCCCGAAAAGACAATAGAAGTGGGCTTTAGTTAACGAAAGAATGTCTTTGCTGCTAGTTTTAGTCTGCGTTAACTATAATAACCATGGTCTGATGTGAGCACACACACACACACACACACACAAAAACACACACCAACGTAGACATTGAGATGGTAATTAGCTCCTCTCTCTTTTTCTGCATTTAGAGAGTAAAAAGAGACATCTGATGACCGGTCAACACCTCCCCAGCCTTCGTCCTGGGAAACACACACACACACACACACACACACACACACATATACACACCGGCCTGTAAAGAGAGTGAGCGAGCTACGCATCAGTGCCCTCAACTGCACACCCACACATGGGGAACAATGGTGGTCTCTGACTCGCTACACCCTCTTTGTCTGCGTCTTCTCAATACAACTCAATAAATCGCACTGACAGGTTTCCAAACTCTCAGCATCGCGCGGCTCAGATGAAGTGTCGCATTGTTAACGGGGGATGCGCATTGTCGGGTCCTCGTGATGCTCCACACACTGGCTTTGCATTCTTATAGCGTCTGTCAAAGTGCGTTTTCCAGCGTTACTGTATCTCGGGTTGGGGTGGGGGGGGTGGAACTGAAAACGCAAGGACCACACACCAGAAACACCTGGAAAAGTGAAATTAGTCCCAATTATTTCATCTGAAACGTCCCATCATGGCGCTTAACCCAAACATCTAGTGTCGACCAAAGCCATCTGCTGATCTAAACTGTTTAAAACCTGTTGATCCGCTAATTCTATCAATACATGGAAATAATTGGAGTAACATGCAGTTTGTCATCTTCTCATGGTCATCAGATATGACCCATTTGGACGTTCAGAGGCTCCGTAGTTACCGCGGAAACGCTGTCATCTTCCGCAACGTTGATTCACCAGTAAAACCCATGGAGCTGGATCAGTGACAGTAAATGGAGACGCTCGTTTTATGTTTGATTAATGATATATTTTGTTGAAACGGTCCCCTTTTCTTCAGTTTGTCTCCATTTCTGATATAATAAAACACAACTGTAATCTGAGCTTTTATGAGCATCGACACAATCAGTGAATTAAATATAGGAAAATACAGGATTTATACTGAAAAAACACAAAATACAGAGGATAATATTATAATAAAGGGTGATGAATCAATTAAGAATGAATAAATAGATAGAAAAAAATCATTTGGAAACGGCCACAGAAGAAGCACTGGGTCTTTTATGGGTTAAAGACTCAAACATCCATCACAGACTGACGTGTACTAACTGTTGATCCACTAATCACATCAATACATGTAAATTAAAATATATAAATGATGCATATTATAATATTACAACATAATTAGCTATTTACTATTATTATTACTACTACTTTATTATTACTACTTCTCAATTGTAGAGCAAAAAGGCTTGGCTGTAAAGTTTCACGACTAGTTAAATACTTCAATAAAATGTATACAATGTAATATGTTTGTAAAATAGATGCATCTGATTGGTTGCATTTGAAGAGGGCGTGTAATAAATAATGGTACTATTCTGTGATGATGCGGTTTTTGTACAAATCCCATCGAGACCGCTATGTCCGAGACCAAAACAAGACCCAGACCAAAGAGAGCCGAGACCAAGACCCAGACCAAAGAGAGCCGAGACCAAGACCCAGACCAAAGAGAGCTGAGACCAAGACAAGACTCAAACCAAAGAGAGTCGAGACCAAGACCCAGACCAAAGAGAGCCCAGACCAAGACCCAGACCAAAGAGAGTCGAGACCAAGACCCAGACCAAAGAGAGCTGAGACCAAGACCCAGACCAAAGAGAGCTGAGACCAAGACCCAGACCAAAGAGAGTCGAGACCAAGACCCAGACCAAAGAGAG
>JAPQRP010000017.1:31928376-31941453 GCA_037367295.1 Apogon hyalosoma
TATTTTTAATTAAAAAATAAAAATAATAATAATATAAAATTAAAAAAATAAAAAAAAAAAAAAAAAGCAATAAGCAAAAACCAAAACAAACAACAACAAAAAAGACAATAGCCACGAGGGAAAAACAAAAAAACTGATAGATGACAATAGACAAAAATCACGAGAACAAAAAAAAAGACAATAGACAAGATATACATGTATATAAACACACATACAGTATGAGGTCAGAATGTGAAATAGTGAGAATTAATGAGAAAATGGGTTTTACTCCATAGAAATGTTCATCTCAGAGCGACCGGACCTACTTCCAAACACCGTCTGCACATTATAATGCGTTCACTCCACAGGTACTTTAAACAGGAACATGTAGAAATCTATTGTATAAATGTGCGTAAACCAATATATATGCGTAATAATACTTTATCATCAGCGAACCAGCACTTTGGTCACACGTTTTCCAGTTCATCTTATTAAATTATGTAAGATTTAGCAGATTTAATCTCTGAAAAAAAAAAAAAAAGGTGTTTTGTAAATGAACAGATATACACAACATCAGGTCTGCGATTTCAAATCCAACATATTATCCCACAGAAACATATTTTTGGCGTTTATAACTGCCACAAATTGTGATCTGAGGCATTCCCGTGTCACTTAATAGTGGTGAAAACGTAGCTGTGAGTTTATATTTCTGTTCCCATGGCTCTGCTGCTCCCTAAAAACAACAGAAGCGTAACCCAAAGCTAAAAGCGCAGGTCAAAGTCAACACAGGCCAGACTAACACGGAGGGAAAAGTTAGTTAACGTGTTGAATCTAAATGTCACGTTGCATAAAGGCAGAGCAGAAACTTCAGCATCCGTAATAAAGACCATAAGCAGCGACGGGGCATTGAAACCCCTTCGTGTAATCGGAGTTTTGTAGCTCGGTGGCGGTAAACACGAGTCGGGCTTGGCCGCGGAGTGCTGAGAGACGGTTCTTCCCCCAGTGGAGGTTTTGGCCTTTAAAGGGTTAAATGTAATGAGATCCTGCAGCTATTAACAGTTTACAGAGATCTCTAACATCTGCTCCCAGCAGACCAGCAGCAGTTGTCTGCCTCCCTCTGTCCTCTCACACACTCATTCACACACCTGTCACCAGCCCTCAGGACGCCGCCGCTCGGCCTGGAGAGGCTCTACGACAGCAGCTTTTAGCAGGTTTAGGACCGTTCAGATCTGCTGATGACACAGGTTCGCATCTGCACCGCTCCCTATAAGTTAATCCCTGAATAAGCAGCAGGTCAGAGCGCGTACGCTGCAAAAATCCAAATCTTACCAAATGTGTTTTTCTCATTTCTAGTCCAAATATCTCATCGCACTTAAAATCAGACAGAATCGCCTAAAGAGGAACTTTTCAGTGAGATATAAGAACTGATTTAGAGACGATAGATCTGGAAAATCTGATTTCAAGAAATTTGACCAAGATAATTTCCATTTGTTCCATTGGCAGATTTTTTGCTTGATTCAAGATTATTTTTGCTTAATTCAGGATTTATTTTTTTTTTTGCTCAATTAATACATTACATGGATATAATAAACTACAAACTGAACAAAATGGAAGAAAAAAACAAGTAAAATAAGAAATAAAATGAACAAAATGAATTAAAGGCTTACTAAATAAGTGACCCATTTGGACGTTCAGAGGCTCCGTAGTTACCATGGAAACACCGTCATCTTCTACAACATTAAATAACCAGTAAATCCAGTGGCAGTGGATGGACGCACTGGGTTTATGTTCCGGTTTGTAATAAACCTCAACTTTAATCTGAGCTTTAATGAGCATCTACATGATCAGTGAATTAAATACAGAAAAATACCTGATTTATACTGTCAAAACACAAAGGATAATATATATAAATGGTGATAAATCACTTAAGAAAGGTTAAATATAGGGAAAATTTAATTTGGGAGCGGACATTAAAGTAGCGCTGGGTCTTTAGGGGTTAATGTGTTTCCACGTTCACTACGGATCCTCTGAACGTCCAGATGATTCATATGTGACACCATTGAAAAGCAGAGAAACTGCACTTTTAGCACAACTCTTAACTGTATTGATAGGATTAGTGGTTTCAAAGTAATGAAACGTTTAAATCAGTAGATGGTTCTGATCGCTGGCGGCTGTTCAGGCCTTTGAGGATTGAAATGTCATTACTGTCATTACTTTCATTACCTTGATTTGACTTTTTCTTTTGCACCAGTTGCTGTTTTCTTTCCTGCATCGACCTTTACAGCTGTGGGATCTTTTCATGTATATGCGCAGCCCAGCGTCCTCGATAATCCCGAGCACGTCCGATCCCGTCTGCCTTGTACTGTTTTGTGTCCGTATGTATATATGTATATATAAGTTGTCAACAAGCCACCGGGACGAATTCCTGTACATTTGCCGCTCAATATAGCTCTAGACGTTCAGTTCCCACTGTGACCACCCAGGCTGAAAGTATAGGCCCTCGTGGCGCTGGAGGAGTATCCACCCAAACAAAGCAGCTTGTGTTATTCATGTAGAGTCATCGGTGGTTAAACAGTTTTTGGGCAAACGATGAAAAAAGAAGGTAGTTGGATGCAGCGACATGGCTGAAAAACATGACATTATTGGCATTTTTTGCAAATTATCTCTTCATTTTGTCATTTAAGTGTTTTTTTATTCACTTTTACTGCTACTTAACACCTTTAAAATTCATTTCCGGTACATTTGAGTACTTAAAACAGGCAGATTTATTGATTCTAAAGCCTCGTTGCTCAGTAATTGTCACCGTGTTGCAGTCAAATTCATCCAGTGTTGATTTTTGATGCAAGAAGGGGGTCGAGGCTTAAACTGTTAAGATTATTGGCATTTTTTGCAAACTCTGTCTTCATTTTGTCATTTTAGTCTTTTTTTTATTCACTTTTATTGCTACTGATCTCCTTTAAAATTCATTTCAGGTACATGTCAGTCTTAAAACAGGCAGATTTAGTGATTTTTAAAGCCTCTTTGTGCACAAAGTGTCACCGTTTTGCAAGAAAATTCATTCAGAGTTGATTTTTGACGCGAGCAAGGGATCGAGGCTTTAACTGTTAAACTGTGTTTTGGCAATAGATGAAAAAAGAAAGTAGTTGAATCCAGCGACATGACTGAAAAACATGAGATTATTGGCATTTTTTGCAAATGATCTCTTCTTTTTGTCATTTAAGTGTTTTTTTATTCACTTTTACTGCTTCTTATCACCTCTAAATTCATTTCAGACACATTTGAGTACTTAAAACAGGCAGATTTATTGATTTTTAAAGTTTCATTGCTCAGTAATTGTCACCATTTTGCAGGAAAATTTATCCAGTGTTGATTTTTGATTCAAGAAGGGGGTCGAGGCTTAAACTGTTAAGATTATTGGCATTTTTTGTAAACTCTCCATTTTGTTCACTTTTACTGCTACTTATCACCTTTAATATTAATTTCAGGTATATCTGAGTACTTAAAACAGGCAGATTTGATTTTTAAAGCCTCACTGCACACTGTTGTGATTTTGCAGTGTTGGTTTTTGGTGCAAGAAGGGGATCGAGGCTTAAACTGTTAAAATGTGTTTTAGCAATAGATGAAAAAAGAAGGTAGATGGATGCAGTGACATGACTGAAAAACATCAGATTATTGGCATTTTTTGCAAATGATCTCTTCTTTTTTGTCATTTAAGTGTTTTTAATTCACTTTTACTGCTTCTTATCACCTCTAAAATTAATTTCAGGTACATTTGAGTACTTAAAACAGGCAGATTTATTGATTTTAAAGCTTTGTTGCACATTTATTGTCACTGTTCTGCAGTAAAATCCATCCAGTGTTGAAGTCTAATAGAGATGCATGAAGGGAATCGAGGCTTTATGAAGACATCATCCTCCCCGACAACAAAAAACAGATTTTATACGTCTTGAATTACAGGTTTTCTTCAGTTTAATGGAGACGTTAGGTGGCGGTCATTAAGACATTCCCCGTTCTGTCTTTATCCGTCCCTCCCCCTCCTTCTCCATTCTCCTGTAGTTTCCAAATCCAGTTAGCCGATCACCTCGGGGCCGCCGTCGGCCCAGAGGGAGGTGAACGCAGAGGTCGCCCTCTGCAGAATCAGGGTGCTGGGTGACACGTCTCAGCTCTGGGGGGGTCAGAGGTAACAGCTTCAGCCGGTCTTCAAGTCAAAACCCCTGCTAACCTCAAACTGACTTCATCCTCCCCTGCACGCTGTAAAAAATGTCATTTGTTGGCTTCGTAGCACATGATATTTACACTGGAAATCACATTACCTCCAGTTAAGTTGAGTGATGGGCCAAACACCATTATATTAGCACCTAATTTTTAACATGGTTATCCTTCACTTAGTCCTTTTTGTTCCTGCCAGATGCTCATTGTGATGTTTCTGGGCTGAAATCACCCATCACTCAAACGCTAAAAGCAGCACCGTGGCGTCTCTGTTTTATTCATTCACTGCTTTGTGTTGAAGTCACTTTTGTCTTTTATGTCCTGGTGGCTGCAGCGCTGCGAGTATCAACGTGGTACTTTGGAGAAATAATCCACGGTTTGGACGGCAGGAAGGATAAAATACAGCACGATAGAATTTTAGTGTCAAACAGAACATACTACGATGAAGGAACCTCCCGTCTGTGGTCATGTGTTCATCTAGTTCATAAGGTTCAATTACTTTAAAGTTTAGCTCTATTGAAGCAAAACTAGTCCAGCTGAACCTCGAAGAACTACCAAGAAGAACAATGACTAAGGCAAATTAAATGAGAAATTGTTCTTATTTTAGTTCCAAACTCAATTTTTTTAGCAGTATTCTGCCTGTTACCACATGTTTGTGTAACATCATGTGTAATCCACATGTATAAATAAGTTGAGACATAATATTGTTAAAATTGCACTAATTTTTCTTACAAATTTTCATTTTTTTCAGGTTATTCACATGTTTTTTTTGTGAAAGGATAGTTTGTAAATGTAAATATTTTCATTATTTAATGTTTTTATGCACTAAAGCAAAGACAAAAAATAATTATAGGTTATGATGCTGTTACTTTACTGGTCCGGTCCACTGGAGATCCAACTGGGCTGAATGCGGCCCCCGGAAGAAGTGAGTTTGACACCCCTGCTGTAGACGCATCCCACTAAGGCGTCCTCTGGGTAGAGATTGAATCGTCTTTGTGTTGACAGACACATAATAGACACGACACAAAAACCAGTTGCTGGGATAGATATTTTTTGCAGCGTGCCCGTGTCACCGCCCTCGTCACCCCACCTCACATGGGCCTGTGATGAGTTCATCTCCCTGGGTCGGGGGTAGACGGGCGGTTGGTGGGGGCGCCCCGGGCCCTGACAGCCTGACAATGGCCTTCTAAAGACCCCGTTCCTCCATCAGGGTCCTCAAGGTGAAGCCGGCTTCCTCCTGCATCGGCGCTGGAATGACAAGATCATTTTTGATTCGACAGCCGTGCATAATTTGGGAAGAATGAATCGCTGGCGTGTCGGATCTTTTTTTTTTTTTTCTTTTTCGAGGATGATGGGATGATATTGTCACACGTCTTTTAGCTGTGACTGTAGCTGACTCGCTAACTGATCCACGCCGATCAGCACAGTGGAGCCCCCCCCCCCAATCCACCCCCACCTCCACTCAGCTCTTCCTACTAGCAATTTGTCACTTACTTTAAGTGCCTTCAGATCTGCAAAAGTGTGAGAGAAGAGTACTGCATCCATTACGTTCCATTACCAGCCTATAAAAATACATCCTGTCTTCACACTGAAGTGGGTGAAAGTGGGTTTTCTGAGGATGAACCCTGTTCCCCTTTGTTTCTTATGAATACATCCTAACATCCTCTGTGTGACTCCATCTCCCAGAAGCCTCATTAGGTTTACTCCATTCACAAATGTACAGGAGATATGAAAAGCCTCCAGACATATAAAGACAGAATGAGTTTATTATTCACACCTTTAGTGAAGTTAAGAACTTTTGGAGTAAACTTTGTACGATCAATGAATGCTTTATATTGAGGTCTTTGCAAAAGATAAAAGAAAGGAGATTTGCAGGCAAATCTATTTATTAACTAATGCTTTTTAGAGGAACTTTAATGGGGTTCTGAATAGTAGTGATGTTCCAAACTCTCAGCAGAAGATAATGGTGTTTCCACGGTAATTACAGAGCCTCTGAACGCCCAAATGGGTCATATGTGATGACCATGAAAAGATGATAAACTGTATTTTACACCAATTATTTACATGTATTGATAAGATTAATGGATCAACAGGTATGAAACAGTTTAGATCAGTAGATGGTTTTGATTGATGATAAATGTTTGGGTCTTTATGGGTTAATATAAAGCATTACCACCTACTTTACCCATTTTAACTGCAAATAACATTAGTTAATTCTGGATTAAAAGTTCCTAGAGTTGGATGTTTAACCCATAAAGACCCAAACATCCACCAGCAACCAAAACCATCTACTGATATAAACTGTTTAATACCTGTTGATCCACTAAACCCAGCAATACTTATAAATAATTGGTGTAAAATGCAGTTATTCACCTTTTCATGGTCATCAGATATGACCCATTTGGACATTCAGAGGCTCTGTAGTTACCATGGAAACACCGTCATCTTCTAAAACATTGATTCACCAGTAAAACCCATGGAGTTGGATCAACGACAGTGGATGGAGTCACTTGTTTTTAAGTGCAGTTATTGATATATCTTGATCAAGGAGTCACTTTTACTCACAAAATGACCAAAACAGCCAACATGATCAGTAAAATGAACAAAACTGAATAATAAAGCAACAGAACTATAAGTTACATAGATACAATAAGCCACAAACTGAAGAAAATGGAAGAAAAAAACAATGAGGCAGCAAAATGTAGAAAAATAAACACATTGATGAACAAAAAGAATAAAAACAAATACATATAAATAAAGTGAAAAAAAATTAATAAAAGATGTATGAAATAAGTGACCCATTTGGACATTCAGAGGCTCTGTAGTTACCGTGGAAACACCATCTTCTACAACATTGATTCACCAGTAGAGCCCATGGAGTTGGATCAATGAGAGTGGATTTATGTTCAGTTATTGATGTATCTGCTGAAAAAGTCCCTTTTTCCTCCGTTTTCTCTGTTTTTGATACGATAACCCTCATCTTTACTTTTAATCTTTTCTTCTTTAATGAACATTTACATCATCAGTGAATTAAATGGAGGAAAATACCTGATTTGCACTGAAAAAAGACAAAATACAGAAAATAATATTACAATAAATGGCGATGAATCACTTAAGAAAGGTTAAATATAGAGAAATTAATTTGGGAACTGCCACTAAAGTAACTGAGTCTTTATGGGTTCACAACCGTTATATGTCATTTAATTATGAATGAGGGTAGAGGTAATGTCTGCGCAGAGGAAAAGTGTATTTATTTTCTAATGAATCGGAGGCTATTTTTCACATAACACTAAGCGAAATTGAAGAGGAAAACAGCCTGGTTCTACACATTGGTCTTATGACGTGTTGCTCAGTTTTTTACCTTTCACATACTCCTCGTTGCTTCCAGGAAGAAAACAGAGCAACGCTAACTATTGAAGATTTACGGCAACACAAATCAGACTGTCAAAGCCGGACCCGATTGTAAACGTGCAGATTAAAAAAGTCTTTTTAGCGCGTCCTTGTCCCAGAGCTCTGAAGGCTGGACTGACATCGGAGCACTTTGTAAGGCTATTGAAATGCAACAGCGAGAACTAAACGCTATGTCTGCTGAAACTAAATGAAACGGTAAATAGGATGTGTGGCTCATTTGTGAAATAGAAAATAAAATTCCAGCAGAGCGGTGTGTCGGAGTATTGTGCGCCTTCCCAGACAACTGTGGCGCTCGCAGCCTCTGCCATTATGGAGGAGCAGGGCCTGGAGGTCAAAGTTCACCCCTCTATTGAGCCATCAGATAGAGGTGGTGAGAGATGGGCGTTTCTCCAGCCCATTGAGGCGGCCTGAGGCTTTGACAGCCAGGGCCAATGCTGTTGTACGCCGCCACATATGGTGGAAGCCATTTTATTGTTTTCATGCTAAACTGCGGCAGCACAAGCGAGACAAAAGTTGACAATGTAATTATTGTGTTTGAGTCCGTCCAGGTCGCTGTGCGCTTAACTGATTTTTCAATCCCTGTTTTGACAGGTCTCCAAGCCGGGGCTCTTAAACTGGCTCCACACTGTTACTTTTTAAGACTTTAAGTACTTTAAATCCTTGTTTTTCCAGTCCAGATTTTAACACAGCCTGGATTGTGAGGCTCTGTAGGCTGCAGTGGAATTTCTACACTTTACAAGATTATTTTTGGACTCTTTAATTTCAGACCGACAGTCTTTCACTTTCCCCTCCTGGTGTTTCACCCAAATACGCCACAGAAATTGAACCGTAGATTATGGCCTATTCGTTGCTAGTGTTGTGCAAGTTACTTCCAAGCTATAATCCATTACAGATTACTTATTACTGTTATTTAAAAGTAATCCCTTACCTTACAGTATTACTGTCTCAGAACTGTAATGTGTTGCATGACTCCTGTATTACTTCAGAGTTACATGCAGACTCTCATCATAAATGGCACATGCACAGTAGAACCCAACTCCCCCAATACAACAGGTAGGACAGCCTTGGGACACATAAATTTGCGCCCTTAAGTACATGTAGCTCAGTAGGTAATGTTATGATCTGCAGTGTTCGAATCCCAGCAGGAACTCTTGCTTTTTTTTCCGACATTTTACATGTTCACAGAGGACGCCAGTAGATAAATCCACAATCAATAAAGAATTCTGACTAGTCCTAGAAACGTTAGCTTACCTTGTCATTGCTGATCACAGGGGTCATGCTAATGCTAACTAGCTTCTGTAAAGCAGGGTTAGGGTTAGTAATGAGCATACGTCCATGTGGACAGTGGACTGTCTACTGCCGTCTGCACCCATTGGCTGAACACCAACAGGAAATAGAACTGTACAGACATATTTTTGATTCCTCAAGGTCTTGCTGTTTTGTTTCTTTGTTTTGTTTTTGTTTTTTTAGTGCTGTCAAACGATTAAAATTTTCACTGAAATTAATCACAGGGTGATTAAATATCATTCATTTTTAATCGTTATTAATCTCATTTCATTTTGCATGAACAGACTCAAGAAAGAAGGGAATAATACATGAGTTTAACATGTTTATTAAACACCTTCAACAGTTTCAACTGAACAACTTGAAACAGCTGTTCCGTCTTGGATTTTTTTGTCGTCATATTTCCATCCAGAGGCCAATGTGCTGTTTAGCGTCTTCCATCTTTATGGGTTGGTTCTGCTGCCGTTCACTACCGGACAATCTGACCATTTGTTCATGCACGACGCTAACTCTACTGGACAAACTGACCCAAAAGCGTTGGCAGAGACGTTCAGAGTCATTCTGCATTTTGGTCCGCTGCGGTTGTTTTAAAGTGCTTTTTGGATTGGATTGGATTGGATTCTGTGCTGCAGATGGGTTAATTGCGTTAAAATTTTTAATCGTGATGATGGATTAATCTGCGTTAATGCATTAATTTTGACAGCCCTAGTTTTTTTTCTTTTCCAGCAATTAAATTATTATAACAGAAGCGCTACTGAACATGTACCGAGTAAAATATGACTGAAAATTGATAAGTGATGCCTTACACTACTGTGTTACAGCAAAAAAGTAATATGTTACTGTAATGCATTACTTTTTTAACACACTACTCCCAACACTATTCATTACCTCTTTTCCCGTCTTTGAACCTCTTGTTTTACAGTGTTGTCGTCGGCGTTGATGCGGAACCAAACTCAGCCAACGGACCCACAAAGTTTGCCAACATTAATAGCAGACCCTCAGGGCTGCTTCTATCTGTTTCCGCTTTCTCTGTGGGTCAAATTAGACGGTAGCGCAGATCGCGGCCGCTGCTCGACTCTGACACAGCCATAAATTGTAGTAACTGGCCCCGCTGGTTCTGACAGGGCTATTTTGTGAGGTGAAGACGGAGGGTTTGGACTATAAAGGGAGCAGAGCTTCCTGTGTTTTCTCAGACAACTGCTACACTGCAAAAAATGTCTGCATCTCCATGAGTCATCGGAGCTGGCAGTCAAGTTGTGAATTATTGTTTCGCTTAAAATAAGTAAAAGAATCTGCCAATACAGTGAGGTAATTTTGCTGTTTTCCATTGCAAACTCTGAAGCAAGCAGAAAATAGATTAAAATCAAGACATGATGCTTAATTTGCCTTGATATATGTCCTGCAAAAACTTCAGAATACGATACAAACCTCTTCCCTTCACGCTAAGCCCTCGTATGTTTCTTTTTGCAGCGTGAACCTCCCTGTCCATTCCCATGCCTTGTGCCCTTCTGTAGGTCCACGGCCAAAACCCTAAAACCTTTAAAGCCTCGTATGACTCTATCGTAAGCTCCTTAATAATTTAATTCTGTTTGGAATCTGGCATGATTGGAATGGATGGGATTATCACGTTTGGGGACTAATGCTGCAGGTTCAAGAGGGGTTAGCCAGTGTAACATGGTAATAAAAGCAAGTGGCATGTGGAAGGAGAAATAATTAAATGTGCTAAGGGACGTACGGGGAGGAAATTAAAGTAGAAATGTCACTCACATGTTTTAATTACCATAAGAAAGTGATTCAGTTTGACTGCGTTGATGAATTTCTCAAATGCATATCAATCGCTATTAGCATGTCTGGTATTAAAATGTGATAATGCAATAAGATGTAAGATTGAAATGAAGAAATATTAAAAACAAAACATTTTTAATTAAGAAAAGCAAACTTCATCAGAGCGCTGCCAAATTAAAAGCAGTTCAGTAGTGAAATTAATATCATAAGCATGTACGAATATGCAAATAGAAGTGGAAATCTACCAGATAAAGATGTCATATGTTCACTGTTAGGGATTTTCATTATCTGAGATTAAGTTCAAGGATTAAGTGTCCCACTATGGATTACAAAAAAGCATTTATCAAGCTTAAAATGTGTCTGAAAAGCTAATAGTTAGATGAAAGAAGATGAAAAAAATGCAAGAAAATTCAGCATCTGCCTCTAAAACATCAACTCTGTGTCCAAGTTATTATATTCATGTGTGAGGAAATTCAACCTCAAACAGTTTTATTTAAAGATGATGGTTAAATGTTGTTAAATGCTGGTTTTGTGACTTTTTATGGTTCAGTTCAGACCAGGAGTGTCAAACTCATTCTTGTTTTTAGAACAATATGCTCTGAAGTGGTACCAGTAAATAATAATATAACAATATATACATAAAGAAATGCCAGCACCAAGCTTTTCACTATGTTTGACTGAAAAATGTAAAATTACATCAAGAAAATGTTTACATCTATAAACTATCTTTAAAAAAAACTAAATTACATGAACAAACTAAAATTTATTAAGAAAAATAAGTGCAATTTTAACAATATTCTGCCTCAGTTCATCATGTACAGTGGATCTACAAATATGCAAAACATTTAGTAACAGGCAGAATATTGGTCAAGTTAATATTATTTTTGTTTAGACATTTCGTGTTGTTCATGTTATTCACATTTTTTGTGAAAATAGTTTGTAAATGTAACCATTTTCATGTAATTTGACTTTTTTTTTTTTTACACTAAAATAAAGCAACAGGTTTGTAGTTGTCATTATTTATAGGTTATTATGATAGTACTTTACTGATCTGACCCATTTGCAATTGAATTGGGCTGAATTTGGCTCCTTAACTACATGGTTGTTAAGATTTTAACCTCCTGAGAGCCAGGAAAGTACAAGTTTTAGCTTTTTTGCCTTTATTTAATTAAATAATTGCTTATATTGGAAACATCATGATGCAACAGTTTTTCAGATAAATTTTTAGTGTTGTTTTTTTTTTTTTTTTTTTTTTAATTTATGGAATGTCCTTTGCGATGGACAGTTTTTTTGCATAAAGCTGTGAAATTCTTGTTCACGAACCCATAGCTGGGTCTTAGGAGGTTAAGTGAAATTTTTTGCATTTCACATATTCCTCCCATGGGCCAGATTAGACCCTTTGATGGGCCAGTTTTGGCCCGCGGGCCGTATGTTTGACACCTGTAGTTTAGACTGTAACTGCATTTGGTTGAGGGTTAGAAAAACATACCATGGTTTGGTTTAATACAGAAAAAGTCCACAATAATGTGTTTATTGGTATTTAAACCAAAGCGTGACCTTTTACCAACACCAACCAAAGTGCTTTTATTGCCTAAACTTGAAAACCTGCTGGAGCTGGAAACAGTCTGGTACCAAAGTTCTGGATTTTCTGTTTTCACCATTTACTTTAAGTTCCTTCTCCTTGTGGTTGTAGAACAGCAAAACCAGCACATCTATGTTTCCTCACAAAAAAAAAAACAAAACAAATGAAGTTGTTTGCAGCAAACGTGATGCATAGAATTCAGAAAGTTGCGGAAATTCCTTTAGACTGTGTTGGAAATGTACAGTATGCGTCGAAGGTTTTCGTGTCATAAAAGTATCAGTGCTTTCCCTGGCTTTTACTGCACAAATATCATAAAAACAAGGTCTTTTCAAGCCTCAAATGAGCCCATAACTCTGATTCCAGTCTCTTTCTGTTTCTGTTGGTGGTCTTGGCCCAAACCGATCATCAGCTCCAGCTCATATTTTACCACCTTTTAGCCTCCCTCCTCATGCATCGCCTTTTTGTTCCTCCCCCCGGCGCTGGGTTCAGGCCGGGCCCGGCGACCGCAGCACAAGGCGTCACTCATCTGTTCATGAGAGCAGCCATTGACTCCGGTTTGACTCCAGCTCTGAGAGGGGTAGACGGGGTGGAGCCAGCCGCTCTGAAAAACCATTTGCCAGCGTTGAGCGGGCGGCCTGGTCTATGTTACCACGCAACTGAGAAAAGCACACACAGGCATAATATTTACACTGTTACATTATTTTCCGCATGCGCCTCCAAGAGAGAGAGTGGAGTGTGTACTGTAAGACAGAGGAGGAGGAGGAGGAAGGGGCTGTGAGAGTGTGATCCTCAACCTACAAATATATATGAATGGCTGTGGTTAACCC
>JAPQRP010000017.1:31943949-31955824 GCA_037367295.1 Apogon hyalosoma
TCAGGTTGACGCTCGCTGGAGTTCTGATTTTAAAACATCAAATACACAAAATAATCCACATTTTCTTAAGCGTCCTGCGTCCTGGGAATACAGCAGAATCGTATATAAAAAATATTACAATTTATTATGATTTTAGAGGGATTTTTGCATTTCATTATCATTAAAAAATAAACTGAGTACAGATAATGACGTGCTCTTATATCTGGAGGATATGGTGCACTTTGAAGCATTTCTCTAGCACTATAATTATACTTTTTCTGCACATTTATATATATATATTTTTTATAGTAGTTAGCTTGTTCTGTCAGTGTTACAGTCTAAATTCTCTTACACATCTTCTATTCTTTACTGTTTGCAGCTCTTTCCTCTATTTCTTACATTTTTAATGTGAATATTTATCGATCTTTACTGATTTTACTTTTATTTTTACTGTTTATCTATGTTTACTGTTCATTTTTATTGCCTTTTTTACTGTTATTGTTCATGCTTTTGCTGCTGTAATCATGCCTCATCTTGTCTTGTCTTACCTTACCTTTTCATTTATAAATTGGAATGTTGCGATATATTTTATCTTTATCAAAAAATATCAGCTCCTGTTGATCATATTGCGATTATTGAGCTGTAGATGAGGATCCTTGTACTAAGTGTTAAAACAAATGTTGCCGCTGTTTTTATTGTTTAACTATGTTTATGATGAATTTGTACTGTTATTTTTGCTGTTAGTGTTCATGCTTTTGCTGCTGTAATTGTATCTTATCTTATGCTAAGCTATGCTAGCTTATCTTATGTTATCTTATCTTATGCTATGCTATCTTATGTTATGTTATGCTATAATATCTTATTTTATGTTATGCTAAGCTATGCTAGCTTATTTTATGCTATGCTATGTTATTTTATGTTATGTTATGTTATACTATCTTATCTTATGCTATCTTATATGTTATGTTATCTTATGCTATGCTATCTTATCTTATGTTATCTTATGCTATGCTATGCTATCTTATGCTATGTTATGTTATGTTATGCTATGCTATGCTACCTTATGCTATGGTATGTTATGTTATGCTATGCTGTGCTATCTTGTCTTATTTTATATTTTCTTAATTTTTCATTTATATATTGTTATGCAATGACATATTTTCCCTTAATCAAAAATATCAGCTCCTATTGATCATATTGCGATTATTCATCCTCGGTCTATATTCAGGATCCTGGTAGTAAATATAAAAACAACTCTACTTAAACCAACCCCCTTCTGGACGCTTTCATCTCAGTTTTGCGTGATGCCGGGGGCACACTGCGCTGTTTCCCATCATGCAGTTTACATCCAGTCAGAGGATTGTTTTCTGCTAATCCTGCCTGGTCTGCATCACCCTGCATGTCATTAATTAAAGCAGCTTTAATATTGCATTATTGTTTCAAGCGTTTGCCCATAAGTGAATATGTGCAGCGCACATTGGGCTCTTGTTTACCCGTCTGGACTTGGCTCTGATGTTTTGAACCAGAGGATATTAACTCTGCTTTGGTTCAAATATGAGGAAAATCTAATGTTGAGCAGGTCCCGACACATCTTCAAATATGTCGTTTTTCTCTTTTATTTTATTGTTACGGATTTTTTTTTTTTTTTAAGTTTTAACTTTAACTCTTTTAAATACTGTTTAAATGCTGTTAACCCTTAAAGACCCAAACAGCCACTGGTGACCAAAACCATCTACTGATCTAAACTGTTTAATACCTGTTGATGCACTAATCCTATCAATACATTTAAATTATTGGTGTAAAATGCAGTTTTAAGCTTTAAATCATCATCAGATATGACCCATTTGGATGTTCAGAGGCTCTGTAGTTACCGTGGAAACACAGTCACCTTCTACAATGTCGATTCACCAGTAAAACCCAAGGGGTTGGATCAATGACAGTGGATGGAAAGGCTTGTTTTCAAGTGCAGTTAATGATACATCTTGATCAAGGAGTCACTTCTGCTCACAAAATGACCGAAACAACCAACATGATCAATAAAATGAACAAAACTGAATAATAAAGCAACAAAATAATGAGTTGCATGGATATAATAAGCCACAAACTGAACAAAATGGAAGAAAAAACAATAACAGAAAACAAAATGTAGAAAAATAATGAACAAAATGAACAAAAACAAAATGAAACTAAATAAATAAATTGAATAAAGATAAACAAAATGAATAAAAAATGTATGAAATAAGTGATCCATTTGGACGTTCACAGGCTCCGTAGTTACAGTGGAAACACCGTCATCTTCTATAATAGGGGTTCCCAAAGTGGGGTACGTGTACCCCCAGGGGTAGTTAAAAGAAGCCCAGGGGGTACTTGAAATTTTTTTTTTGGAAAAATATATTAAATAAGTCATCATGTTCCGAATACAAAACAAATAATGAGAATTAATGCTGAAATATAAAACACAATAAACACATCCATATCATAGTTTAATGTCAGTCATCTTGTCTAAGCTTTGGTAACATTTTAAGAATGTTTCTATTTTATATTATTCAAAATGAGTTTGAGGAGCTAAGTAATTATTTTTGTTGATGAAAGGTTCATTTATTAATTGACCGATTTAATTTTTTTTTTCATCAATGAAAGAGGGCACTTTTCAGTTTACATTTTCACACAAAATTTAATTTTAAATTTTTGATTTTTTTATTCATTACAGTTAAACATATGTTGTTTGTTTACAAAGTTTTGAAAATATAAACAGACACCTTTGGCACAGGAACAAATTTTCAAAAATGCTGACGCAAGAGTTAGGGGTACTCAGCTAAAACTTTGAGACTGAGAAAAATGTTATGTGCACGTAACGACAATAAACAAATTTGAATCTTGAATTATTTTTGCTATTTTTTCATTTGACACTTGATATGTTGACTGGTTGAACCCTGAACACTGATCATTGTCTTTAAAATGCTTCCAGTCTCCATTGATGTTTCTTCAGACGGTCTCAGTATGATCTCAAATATCACTAATAAAACATCGAATCTAACACGTTCCTGTTCTTTTTCCAGCTGAGGCACCAGCAGTGGAGTCTGGTGATGGAGAGCGCCGTTCCATCCGACCGGGGAAACTACACCTGTGTGGTTCAGAACAAGTACGGCACCATCACCCACACCTACCAGCTGGACGTGTTAGGTAAGCCCCTGCTTCTGCACCTACAGCGGGTAAATGAACAAGCACAAGTGGTCCGAAAACCCCGGAACGGTGTCATTTTTAGCTTGGATAGGCCACGAGCGATTGAGAAGGCGCCGTGTCCATCATCGTCTTCATCAAATTCATCGTCTTCGTCAGCAATTTCTTCAAACATCTTCTCTGACGAAAATACTGGTCGGATTCGTTTCAGACTTTCTATGTAGTTTCCTTGGGACTTGACTACAAAGTTCGTTCACAGTTTTGAGAATTTTTTTTTTACATTTTTGACCAATTTTTTTGAAACATTAAATATTTGCTTTTACTTCTAATCGTCCATATTTTGATGGTTTATAACATGTAAATGGTTACAGATATCAATATAGTTACTATTGAGCACTGATAGGAAGTCATATGTGGACTTTCATTTAAGTTCATGACCTTTGACCCTTCAAGGTCACTCAAGGTCAAACTCAACCTCACCAGTGTCTAGAATTCATCAATCTTCTCTAAAACTACTGGTCGGATTCATTAAAAATTTTGTGTGCAGCTTCATGGGACAATGTCTACAAAGTTTCTTCACAGTTTTTTGATGAATTTAGATTTTGACTTTTTGACAAATTTTTTAAAACATTAAAAATGTGCCTTTACTTCTAATCGTCCATATTTTGATGGTTTATAACATGTAAATGGTTACAGATATCAATATAGTTACTGTTGAGCACTGATAGGAAGTTATATATGGACTTTCATTTAATTAGTTAAGTTATCCTCCAGTTTCCATATATATATTTTTTTTATTATTATTATTATTTTTTTTAATATTAGACCTTTCTTTAACCCGGTAGAGTCTCATTGAGATTGTTTTTATCAGGGTTTTTTGTTTTCCAGAGTAACCAGATCTACTTCAAAACACTGTTTGCACATGACAATACATTCACTTTACAGGTTCTGTCTAGTGGAAGATTTATAAATGTATATAAACCAATATGTGTGTGTAATAACACTTTATCATATACCTTGAAAACATCAGCAAACCAGCACTTTGGTCATTTGTTTACCGGTTAATGTTATTAAAATACGTAGCATTTTACACATTTAGATCATTTAGACCAGTGTTAGTGATTCTTGATAGAACATGATGCTGAGATAGCGGGACATCGGAACTCTTTTTGAACTCTTTCCCGGCGTCTTCTCCCTCAGAGCGTTCCCCTCACAGGCCCATCCTCCAAGCGGGGCTGCCGGCCAATCAGACGGTGATGGTGGGGAGCAACGTGGAGTTTCACTGTAAGGTGTACAGCGACGCCCAGCCGCACATCCAGTGGCTGAAACACATCGAGGTAAACGGCAGCCGCTACGGCCCCGACGGCATCCCCTACGTCCGCGTCCTGAAGGTGGGTGTCGGCTCGAGTCAGCGCTCGCTTTCACTAATGAGTCGGGGTCTCGCAGGTGCTGCCGGGGGTAGATTTCAGCTCTGATAATCTCACTCATAATTAATCTCCCCTAAATGTCTTATTTAATGAGTTTCTTACAGGTAGGTAGGTCTGGGGGTCCACGGGCTCCTTCCACTGCAGCGTATAATTGACGAGCTCATTCCTCAAGCATTACACCTTCATTAGGGGAAAGAAAACCCTCACCTGTAGTCGCACAACGCTGCAGCATGTACGCTAAAACATACACTCGTTAGAGCCATAA
Source organism: Apogon hyalosoma (assembly GCA_037367295.1). Lineage (NCBI taxonomy): Eukaryota > Metazoa > Chordata > Actinopteri > Kurtiformes > Apogonidae > Apogon > Apogon hyalosoma. Next base: position 31,948,801 of record JAPQRP010000017.1, read on the forward strand.
AGAAAGGCTTGTGTTCTATCAGTTAATTGATTAAAGTATGAATAAAGGTGGATTTATGTTCCAGTTGAACGTACAGTGTTATCTCAAAAAGAACCGGTTCTCCATTCCCATCCCTACAGTCTGATAAAAGCATAAATCCACCTTAATGGTCATACCTGCAGCAGTGGTTGAACGTCTGCGGAATAGAATCATGCGTCAGATAATACGTCAAATACTTTGTCGACTCAAGTTGGATGTTTCAGACTTTCCAGGCATACTGCGCGTTGTGTGTCGTTCGCGTGCAGTCTTTACATTTGCTGCGTCTTTGTAAGTCTATAAAAAGCCCTTCTCAATCAGGAGCAGTCCCTGGTGAAACGAAGGTTAAACGCAGCGAGGAAGGCGTCGGGTAGTCCTGGAGGTGCGTTCGTCTCCCCAGAGCAGAAAGCCTCCCTCACCCACCGGGACAACACCCCGAAGTGTGTTTATGTGCGTTTTATTTGGGGTAAAGAGAGGAAGACTCCCGTTGAAAAACAGAAAAAAGGCTATTTCTTCCTCATTTAGCCTCCCCCCTTTTTCTTTTTTCTGCCTCTAGAGAGAGCAAGGGAATAAAACAAACATCTGGTTTGGACTAAGTTAACTGCTGTGGTGGCGGCAATGCAGGGAGAGAGAGACGGGCTCTGTTAACCGCCGCTGCCGTCAGATGTGCTGCGTTGCGTGGTTTGAAGAGGAGGAGGAGGAGGAAAGAGGGAAGAGGCACCCAAAAAAGCCATGGAAAAAATGAGTGGAGGAGGACTAAGAAGGGCAGAGTCAGCAGAGAGAGAGAAAAGTGTGACAGGGTGGCGGGGAGAGACCCAGCGAGGAGATAGAGAAAGAGAGAAAGAGGATGGGGTTTGGAGGAGGGAGCGGTGGAAGTGAGTCAAGAAGACGGAGGGAAAAAGAGGAGGAAGATGGAGGAGATAAGAATGAAGACAAAGAGCACAGGAGTGGCCGGAGACCAACAAAAACAAAGCTTTTAGACGGAATTAGGGATAAAAAGAAAGTCCCGCGTGCACTGAGACGAGAACGTGATGCATTTGAGGAACTCAGGAAACGACGGATGGATTTTTATGAACAAAAAAGGAACAAAACGTATACGACACCCACCGTAGTTTAGCCACTACGTCGCTGTTGTTTTCATTTGATTTTTATTGCTCTGTTGTTTAACCCGTAAAAACCCAAACAGCCACTGATCTAAACTGTTTAATACCCGTTGATTCGCGGATCCTGTCAATACATGTAAATAACTGGTTTGTCGTCTTTTCGCGGTCATCGGATATGACCCATTTGGACGTTCAGAGGCTCCGTAGTTACCGTGGAAACACCGTCATCTTCTAAAATCGGATTAACGCGCCTAGATTTCTCCCCGATACTCCGATGTCTTCACGCATGTGCACAGGTTCATCTGATTTCTTTGGGTTTTTTACATCTGCGCATGTGTGAAAAAGAATGTATATAAACGGAAGTTAGGCAGTGACATGAACCTGAAGAAAAAGGTGAACAAACAATGAAATTAAATGGATAGCAATAATAATAATAATAATAATATTGGATTAGATTACTGTAGCGCTTTTCAAGGTACCCAGAGCGCTTTACATTATTGATCCATTATTCTTTCACTCTCTGCCTTACAGGTGTAGTTAAAGGCGTGTTCCATCTACCTGCTGCAGCCGCTTAGCCTCGTCGTCATGGAGATTATTCGTAAACAATAGCCAAAGCAGGTTGACTCAGTGAAATGACGATAACATTAACAGCACGGATAGAAAACGGAGGAGTTTAATGTTAGCAGCTGCGACAGAGGATGCCTTTCTGTAGGCTCCGCCCCCTTAGCTAACCAACCAGTCAGAGATGCTCCATTGGTTCAGTTTAATTGGACGCTGTGGTTAAATGTTTCGACACGTTGGAGGAGCAGAAAATACAAAATACAGAAACGACGCGTTGACGCTTTTGACGTGATGACATCATAGAACCGATAAGTAGAATCGTTAAACAGACTAATGATTCCAAGGAATTTGCGATTCAAATCCATAGACAGAATCCGTAGCATTAATCAGTGTTTTATACATAACTTTGCTTTAGATGTGATGACACCTTGTAGCGCCACATTATGTAAATACGCTGCATTTTGTAATAACATACCGCGTTTTGGAATAAAATTCTTGAAGGCATTTTGTAATAAACTTTGCCGCATTTTGTAATAACTTATTACATATTGCAACGGTTATTACAAAATGCGGGTGTAGCACTTTTTTTTTTAAGAAAATGTAATAATTTGTTGCATTTTGTAATAATAAACCAATGACAAACCATTGAAATTGGTGCCTTAATTGGAAAAAAACATTATACCAGCAGAACAGCATTAAGTATTCCAGCTTAATTAGAATTCATTAAAAAAAAAAAAAACTAGTAGAATATTTCATTGGTCAGACCTAAATCAAATGTAACTGTATTCATTATAATGGAGAATGTGTTTACAAACTAGAGACAAAAGTATGACTGATGAGAAATGTACCGGTGCACTGAAATTTTGGAAGTTATGTGTTCAAAAATTCTATTATAAAATTCAGTGTTATTACATAATGAGGTGAAAAATGATCACATTATTACATATTGCACCACTATTACATAATGCGGCGCTACACACCTCAGTTTAAATATTATAGAAAGAGCCATAAACCCAGAAAACACATCAGCCTCTCACTATTAAAACACTCTGTCTGTAATAGACGAACACCTAATTACCAAGACCACTTATCGCTCCATGTTCCCACTGGAGTCTCCCCTGAAAAACCATCTTCTTAAATTATTAGCCAGAAAAAAGGCTGTATTTACACCGTGAGCATCTGCCAGCAAAGTTAACAGTTACAGGAAACTAATGGGTTGAGGATTTATTGAAAAATCACTGAACATCAAAGACGTTGAATTGGAAATAACGTTATTGGATGGAACACATGCGTGGAATTAATGAGAACTACCGAGGAAGAAGCTTACATATTATAACAAATAAATAAATCCTGTAAAATGCACAGCCTGAACCTTACATACGGACTGTACACATGTTTTAATGGGATTATTTTTAAGATCTATGGTGTTATATCACAAATCAGAGCTTCACCTTAATGCAGTGTTTTTCAACTTTGGGGTCGCTTGAAATTTCTAGTAATTGATTAAAAAAAAAAAGAAATTACTAATAAAAGATATTTTTTAAGGATTCCATATATATATTTAATTATAATTCAAACACCACACACTTTTCCTCATAAAAATTGAATTCAAATAAAATACAGGATATAATATCTGAGAGGGCGTAACTAGATTAACCCGATCACATGACCGCATGCGTTACGACACTTCAACCACGGTCGCAGTCAGAAAAACAGACCGAACAGAGAACGGAAAGATTTCTTCACCCACCTGACCCGGCTAAGACATCTGCAAGAGAAACTGAGAAGCAGACACCAAAAAGGTGCATTGTATACATTTTATAGCCTAAATGTCGTCTAAAACGAACATTTATCTGCAACATAGTATAGTAAACTATTACATGAAAAGAAATAAATTTTAGCAAAAATATGACCTCATTTTGAATGTCTGGGGTCGCCAGAAATTTGCACCTTAAAGAGTTTTTAACCTGTACGATATACAACTGAACGAGGAACATAGAAGGCGGCAAAACAAGCTCACACATTGAAATACTCTGAAATTAAAACGTTCAACCTCAGTGTGTTATTGGACATCGTCATCTACCTCCTCTTGCCATAAAACATTCGAGCAGCACTTTCTAAAACATAAACGCATGCAATAAAACAACTGTTATAAGGTCATAAACGGACAAAAATCACTCATATTCACTATTTACAGCTTCGAAGTGCCTATGAAATCTGTCATTGTTTAGTGATTCTAAAAACCAACATGCTTCTGGACCTCACCGAGGCACAGGATTGGCGCCGTATTTAATGTTCGAGGAAATTACCAAAAATAGTCACTTGCCCAATAAAGGGTTAACAGGAAAAAGGAAAGCACTGTTACCTACAAATAATACCTTTTTTTTTAGTTTATTTCGAATATGCAACAAAACAAAGTAATCCTACTTAGTGGATTAGAAATAAAACATAGTAAGAAATTATGGAGAATTAAATTTTTTTTTTTTTTTTTACATATACACGAAAGCAAAGTGTGACTTCGTTTGCACATTCAAACAGGAGTGGGAGGAAGTAGAATTTATTTAATCCCACCCCTTCTCCACACAAACAGTCGATCCTTTAGCTTCCTATCAGCAGAATATATGAAATATTGAGTCCCTTAGATCTCTTATGAGTAATTAACCTCACTTATCATCCTCACCTACACATGCATACACACCCATACTGACGTACCAGAAAAGTAAATAAATAGATATAATAGATATAATAAATAAGTTTGACACACATATAGATGATGTTATATTAGAAGAACCTTCTCAACCCAGGATTGATTCAGTGTCTGATTTATTAAACTGAATTTCCTTTATTGATCTTAACAAATAATTCATTTTTAGTTAATTGTTCTGTTAACTGCTCCTGTTTCCAAACTCATTCAATAACTTGAACCTGTCCAGCCTAATATACAGCTCTTCACAGGACTTTATATCTTTGTCTCTTTCTTCCTAAATGGGATGTACTTTTAGACGATGCACCTGGACTTTAGTGGACAAAAATATAATAATAATAATAATAATAATGAAAAATCATACTGTGCCGTCCACACTGAAAGCCAAGAGAATGTGAAAAATTAACTAAAATAATTTAAATGGGAAATGGAAAAAAAAAAAAAATCACAGTGGCATTTCAGACTGGCATGCAAAAGAGAATGAATATAAAATATAAACTACAGTACTACAAGACATAACACACTGACAATCGCAGTGAAAATCATGGAAATCATCAAAAATATCATAATGTAATTCTTCATTCTGACCTAAACAATGATGGCGTACAATGGATTAAATACAGAACGCCACAAATCACTGCCAATCAGTTAAACTACATGAAGTAATTATATAAACATGACATAATTTCAGAATAAAACACAGCGATACGATCTTTTACCAGATTACCCACACTCGACCCTGAAAGTTCTGGAAGTGCGACTAGCTGTTACACAAAAAAAAAAAAAAAAAAAGTTGAGGAATTCTGCAGAAAAGTGAACGCCGAGTCGCATTCAGACGCAAGATTGACAGCGCATTTACATAAAGAAGTGTGTGTGTGAAACGGGATACAGAGTGAGAGTGAGGAGGGAACATCAGAGCGAGATAGAGACAGGAAGGGAGAGGAAAAGACGGGCCAAAAGGAGGGAGAGAGGAGGGGAAAGTCAGCCTGTCAGCCCAGACCGCGGCTCCACGCTCTATTTTCGACTACCACATAATTGAAACAGTATTTACTCAGATCTGCGAGAGCCTCTTTTTCTCTCCGTTGCCCCACCACAGTTCATTCAGACGTTATATGGCATCTCATGTGTGGTATATATACGGCGGGAGTTAAATACAGCAGGGAGGGAGAAAAAAGGGGGGGTCACGCTAGATTTTTTTTAATATTTTTTGTGCCTGAATTGCTCTTTTGATGCCTGGAAAAAGAGTTAACGATGAGCGACCAGCGCCCGGCGTTTAGGGGGGGAGGCGTCTGCCCTGGATGTTCATTAAGCAGCCATAAAACATGATATGTTTTCTCCTTTATGTGCTTTGCCCATTTAATTATTCATCTACACTTTCCCTGCAGGAGAACCTGTCATGAGACGACGTGCGTGCGTGTGTGTGTGTGTGTGTGTGTGTCGGTGCCCACTTTGTGAAGATTGACGTACAGTAATCCCTTTAATCTAGCGGCAGACAGCATGTGTACGGTGTGTATGTGATTGTGTGTTTGTGATCTTGCAGGTTTGATGTTGTAACGCTTTGGATCGCTCAAATAGACAGTGTGTTTGTGTGTTTTCTGCAGGTTTTTGCATGTGCAGACCGGTGAAAAATGAAAGGAAAAAACGACATCAAGTGTCTCAGTAAGGTGTTGGTTCTAGTATTGACTCTGTGAGCTCGTCCTGAAGCAGCATTTCAGCACAAAAGCCCTGGAATATTAGGTCTGTTCTGTCGAAATGTAGATACTCTGGAGTTCCACTGTAGTGTAAAAACCAACGACGATTTGGCAAATTAGTCCCTGATGTGTAAAAAGAAATTAGCATAGATAGATCGATAGATAGACTGCAAAAAGGGGTGTCTAAAAACAAGGTAAAAACACTAAATCTGAGGAAAAAGGTACTGAAAACAAGTGAAATATCTCTAAGATAATTTCACTTGACAAGATTTCTTGAATTAAAATCGTTAAATTTAGAAATATATGTTAATTGCGGGTTATTTATAATTGAAAGAGCAGAATTGTAGCTGATATCAGACGCATCCTTTCATTCGTCACCCGTCTGTCCATCATGTGCATGTGTTTTGTTTTGTTTTTTTTTTTTGCAGGTACTGGTTGTTCAAGGCCTCACTGTGCCTCCTCTCAATGTCCCCTTTTTGCAGAGTATTATCAGTAAACGCACTGAGGCCCACGATAAGTTGAAACTGTCCAACGTGACAGAAAAAGACGCCGGGAAGTACTGGTGTCGCGCCTCTAACTTTGTAGGCAAGTCAGAAAACGCTTTCTGGCTTAAGATTCACAAACCAGGTAAATCCTGAGCTCCGAGCGGCGTCCGACCGCCGTCTCCTCCTCTGCTGGGTCTCCTCCTCTCTGCGGGGCTTCTCTTGGTTGTGGGTTAAATGGCCTTTCACTAATAGAGCACACACATACACACGTATTCCTCCGCTGGGATCTGCCTTTATATGCTTTTTTTTTAAGCCTATCATCTGTTTTAACATGCGGTGCCACTTCGCCTTCAACCCAGATCAATAATAAACACAATATCACACCTTTAATTACACAGACGACTTCAAAAGCCTCACGTCTATGCACACAAACACACACAGATAAACGCCCACAGAAGCCCCCAC
>JAPQRP010000017.1:31955924-31969054 GCA_037367295.1 Apogon hyalosoma
CACCGACCCACACCCACAAACCCATATTGATTTCCCCAGGAGTGCGTCCCCCCATGTATTAATCTGCTTTTATGTGAAAGCATGCAGCCGGACTCTGATTAATATTTGGGCCTGGACGTCACTGTTCATTACCGACGCCTGGGGAGCAAAAGTCCAGCCCCCCCACCCCCCAAAAAAAGCCTCATCAGACTAAGAAATGGACTCCTCACTGGTTCTCACAACAACATTAGTCAGAGCCAAAATGATGCTCTTTTATATTTACAAGCAAATCTAGTTCCATCTAGTTAAAGAATGCTGACCTTTTCAATAATTAAAGCCTTCATTCCAGCTGCAATGTAAAAATGTAAAAGAAAAAAAAAGGGGGGGGCATGGATGGATGGGTTTTTCAAGATACAACCCACATTAATTCCATATCTAAGTCTGTATTTATATCTTTTATCATGTTAAGGTTAATTTAATCGGAGGCTTTTGAGCGCTGTCATATCACCCGTAGGCTTTTTTTTTCCATGCATTTTTTTTTCTTTACAATTTTTATTTCTCAGTGTAATATAATCCAATCTCCTGAGGTTGAGGAGTACGAAAAGAAACAAAAGACAAGAACAGCCTGTGTTTGTGTCAGAATATGTTTAGGTCCTTTAATAGACACGTTTCCCTGAATGTCAGCCAGTTTTCCATAAAGAGATTTTCTTTCAACTTCAGGTTGTATGTGAGATGTTCCATGACGAGTAAATCATCCATGATTCAAAGCCATTGTTTGTAGGATGGAGCATCAGTCTAAAGCCAGTTCTTTGTTATGGCCTTCTTGACGGCCACCGGGAGGATCGGAAATGTTACTGTTTACTGCCCCCCAACCAACTATAAATTAGGATTATGGCCCCTGAACTCACCGTTCCATTATTTCTGCAGACCAAGCCTTTGGTGATGGGCTTCGCTTTGCTTTTACTGGTGAATTTTACTGGTTCGGCTTAAACTCACCCTTACCTGCAGCAAAACAGAACATTTTAGTATGTTTTAATAGGATTCTCTAAACCAACTCTGTCACTGGACAGTAATTTACTGGACTTTGTCAAACTGATCATTTCATCTGGTTTTCGATGCAAATGCAGTTGATCTGTGTAAAAATACGATGCATGCAAGTTCCTACATGACGTCAAATACTGCAGTGTGAATGTGCACTATATGGACAAAAGTAATGGGACACGTTGAATTCAGAAGTTTCTGAATATTGACTGTTCAGAAACTGAATTGCATTGGATTGGTTAGTTTTGTTTAAAGAAATATTGGGACACATCATGGCTACAGCTGTAAGAAGTCCTGTTCATGCAGATTTGAGATGTAAACATCAGTATTTTCTTAAAGTTTAATGGAAGATTTTTCTTAGAGTAGTAGATGGTTAGTTGTGGGAAAAAAAAAAAAATTTACAGCCAGAGCATCAGAAATATAAAAAAAAAATTACAGGTAGAACATTTAAAGTCATTGACACGTCACTTTTCCATTGACCCTCAAATATAACTTGCATAAAAATGTACCTGATGGAAAAACAACAGTTTCACGACAACTCTCGTTTTTCGATTAAAAGTTTTTGCGCTGGCAACAGGTGGATTTTCGGGCGTAGCGCAAATGGTGTATTACACAAAACTGCAATGGAAAGACCTTTTTCCACAACTAGAGTCACATGAATAAAAAACAGACGTTATAACAAGCGAAGAAGAAGAGTTTGCGCGGTATGTGTGGACACACCAGGAAACCCAGTCATTTTTGAATTTAGTACAGGATAGCTGGGTAATATATAATAATAATTAATATATCTGTAAATCAACACCATTTTTACTTTTGTTGACATGTTTATGGAACGACTTCTCGTGTCATCTCGCGATCATAAATAAACAAATCCTCGCATTTGTCATTTAATGGAAAAACCGACATTACAGATTTCTGTTTTTTTGACATTTAGTGAATATCAGTAAAGTTTTGTGCAGATGTCCAATGGAAACGCGACTACAAATAAAAAAATAAATAAATAAATGAAAAATCAGTATAGAGAGAAATGAAATAAAACTATCTCAGAGACATTTTGGAAGCAAAGCTAACAATTTAAACCAAACGAACCAATGCGATGACATTTTTCCCAATATAAAACTATATTCTGACATTTGTCCTTATTGTTTTGTGTCCCAGACCCCTGTTAGAAAAGAAACACATGAAGTCAACGCGTCCATATAGTGCATGTGGTTTTAAGTTGAACCAGTGAGGTGAAGGTCCTGCTTGGGTTTTTCCAGGTGTCGGTGACAGTCGTGTCAGCGGAAGGAAACGTCGCTGCCGGATCCTTAAAATCCTCCTTTCACCTTCCACTTCTCCTCCAGGGTGTTTTTGCTGTTTCCTCTAAGACACTTTGGCCTCACCGTATCTCCTCTCTCTCTCTCTCTCTCTTTTTTTTTCCGGTTCCCTCTCCTCCATCTTACCCCTCTGTCATCCTCCACAGACGGCTGGTATTAACACTACAGATAAGGAGCTAGAAGTTCTCCTCTTGACCAATGTGTCTTTTGAGGATGCGGGCGAGTACACTTGTCTGGCAGGGAACTCTATCGGCTATGCTTACCACTCTGCTTGGCTGACGGTGCTTCCAGGTATATTCTTCTTCTTCTCTGGGAGACTCTGGACTTGTGTTGTTTCTCATTTTTAAGTAATCAGTGGTGGAATTTAGTATTAGAGTATTTAGATCCTGCTAATCAATCAATCAGTCAGTTTTTTGCTGAATTGTTACAAACAGTTAAAATGATTATTTATTATATGTATTATTATTTATTTGCACAAGAGGAAAAAGAAATACACTAAAAACACACAACTTACATACAGTTAACATCACCGTGCAGGGGAGGATGGAAGCCAGAAGAGGCTTATGTAAATACCTCCCCAGAAAATGAACAATACACCAAAGAAAAAGAAAAAGTTAAAATACAACATGACTAAAATACCAATCATAAATAAAACGATAAAATACGAATCCCAATTACAAGTCATCGAATGCAAGTCATATAACAAAAATACAAATCCAATTATAAATCGGCAAATGCAAGTTATATGACATACAGCTTTACACTGTTCCATAAATTAAAGTCATTTTCAGAAGCTTTTTAAATGATTGAAGTTCAGGACATAGACTGTTCCAAAGATGTGGTCCACGATATTTTAGAGAATACTGACAGACAGACGTTCGACAGTACGGAAGATAAAATCTGCTTGAATATCGTGTAGGATAATTATGAATAACAGAAGACAACATAAAAGAAAAAAAAAAAAATGGACACTTCGTATTTTGTAAGGGGACACCCCAGAAGCAGTCCTCAGCTCATAAATGGGGGCCCTTAAACATGTGATAAGAGGCACAATTACATCATATTTGAATAAATACAGATGTTCTAAATAACTACAAAGATATATTAAAATATTTGCCTATCTACCTAACGAGGATTCATTTCCTTTTTCCGAGTCCTGTTGTCAGCATATTCCAGTATTCTCAGATAATTTAACACTAAGTACTAGCCTAATATAACGCTGTGAAATTACTCCACTGTTAGTTCACAACTTATCCAAATATTTGGGGTTTTTTTATTGAGCAATGATTTTACAGACAGAATCAGTTAAACAGTCAGGGCTCATTTTTCATAGTTACAAAATTGTGCGTACAGTGTTGGAGACATTTAAGTCGTTTTTTTTTTTTGAAGCAGTAGTATCTAAATAATAGGAATTGATGGTTTTATACGGAGACATTTAAGTTTGAATATAGTTTTTAGCACATGCATTATATTTCTTTGAAAAATACAGAACAAAATACAACATAGGTAGAACAACAATAGATTGATACAAATCAGAACTCTTGAACAGCAGTCCCCACCGGCAGGGACCGCTCACTCTTTGACTTATATTTTGTGTATTCAAATACGTATTACTATATTTGATTTATAGCTGCAAGATATGATATAAAGGAAAAGTTCACAACTTAACTCATAAAGACGCAGCGCTACTTTTGTCAGTTCCCAAATGGTATTTTCTCTATATTTACCTTTTCTTAAGTAATTTATCACCATTTATTTATAATATTATCCTCTGTATTTAGTATTTTATTAGTATAAATTATGTATTTTTCTATATTTAACCCATAAAGACTCAAACGTCCACCATCTACCAAAAGCAAAAACTGTTGAATGCGTGTTGATCCACTAATCCTATCAATACATGAAGACCGGAAGGAGATGAAAAACTGAAAAATGAAAAAAAACAACTAGTGTAGTGGAGTAAAAAGTGTAGTTTTTGGCTTTTTCCAGGTGTAAGTGCCTCAAATTAGCAATTAAGGGCAGAACACGAGTAAACGTAATTAGTTACAGTCCTCCACTGAACGCATTTACTGCTGCACGTCGTGGAAATGTCATGTTTTACTCAGTAGCAGACTCATCTAACAATCTTTTCCATACCTGCGTAATTAGAGTACACTATTGGAGATTATTACCTGTTAAGATGATTTAAGTGCCTTCTATCGCCTCTTTAATTGGATGAAGGGACCGTGTAATCCAGCCTCCATAGAAAACCACTTTTTAATCATAGCAGATTGTCTGCTTAAATGTCTCAAGGCTATGAGGCAATTTAAAGACTTTGTGTTCGGTGTTTAACGCAATAATTACCTCCCTGGAGAGAAACGTATCACAGGTGCAATTACCTGCTGCAGGATACAACTACAGGCTGATTACTCGGCTGTCTCAGCCTATGAACCGAATGCATACGTCTTGAACGCACAAAGCAAGTTTCAGCTTTGATTTATGGGTGTCGTCAAAGGGTTTCCAGAGCCTTTACAGATGAAATATGCTACTGAGCAAAACAGGATTTGGTTCTAATCCACTGCTAATGCATGGTGTGATGGGTACGACGGCGTGTTAGGGCCACGAAAGAAAATAAAAACAGTCACTACGAGAATAAAGTCGTAAAATCTTGAGATGAAACCCGAATTTTTTAAAGAATAAAGTCTAATACAGAAAAAGTCATAATATTATGAGAATAAAGTCGTAGTTTAAAAAAAAAAATCATAATTTAACGAAAATAACATCGTACTTTTATGAGATTGAAGTCGTCACGTTTCAAGAATAAAGCCATAATATTACGAGATTGACGTAATTTAAAAACAGGTTGGAAAAATATAATAATTGACAAGAATAAAGTCGCACCCGCTTGTCGCATAATGGAGAACTTGGAACATTTTGTGAGGTTCTACGTTCATTTGGGGTTTACGCACAAAGGCCAAATACTGAGCCTATTAGCCCCGCCCACCATCAACATATTAACGAAAATAATGTCGTACTTTTATGAGATTAAACTCATAATATTTCAAGAATAAACTCATAATATTATGAGAAAAAAGTCATGGTTTAAAAAAACAAACTCATAATTTAACAAAAATAATGTCATACTTTTATGAGATTGAAGTCGTCATGTTTCAAGAATAAAGCCATAATATTATGAGAATAAAGTCGTGGGTTGAAAAAAACCTCATAGTTTAGTGAAAATAACGTTGGACTTTTATGAAATTAGTCGTAATTTTTATTTTTTTACTATTTTTTTATTGCAATTTAAAATATGTTAGACAAGGACAGTGAAAAACAAAACACATAAACACATACCCCCCCCACACACACACACATTCATACTTAGTCAAAAGTCGTAATATTTTGGAAATAAATTTGCAATAGTGCGATATAACATTATTATTTAGAAATTGTAAACCTTTAGCCTTATTGATGACAGTTTCCGGTTACATCGAACGCAACAAGCAAAGCAGCAACTTTCACTTCTGTTGGCCCGGACGACTAATGCTAACGGGTTGATAGTGGGCGGGGCTAATCAGTTTAGGTTTAGGCCGTGCGTAAACCCCAGATGAAAGCAGAACCTCATAAAACGTTCCGAGTTCTCCATTCTGCGACAAGTGGGTACGACTTCATTCTTGCAAATCATGATATTTTTCACACCTGTTTTTAAATTGCGACGTTATTCTCACAATATTATGGCTTTATTCTCGAAATATGACGACTTTAATCTTATAAAAGTGCATTATTTTTGTTAAATTTTGAGGGTTTTTTTTTAAACTATGACTTTATTTTCAAAATATTACAACTTTATTCTTGTAAAATTTGGACTCTTTTTGTATTCGACTTTATTCTCATAAAATTATGGGTTTTATCTCGACATTTTACGACTTTATTCTCGTAGTGACTAATGTTTTTACGTTCTACTACACCGTCGTAGATGGAAATGGGCTGAAACAGGTGATAAATGCTACGTGTCTGATTCACTTTGTATGTTTTTTTTTACTGGACGTCACACAGCAGTAAGCCCAGATAAGGACGACTACTACGCCGACATCCTCATCTACGTGACGGGCTGCGTGCTCTTCATCCTCGCCGTAGTCATCGCCGTCCTGTGCCGCATGAGGATGACCACGCAGAAAACGCTGCCCACGCCGCCCGTGCAAAAACTGTCCAAGTTCCCGCTCAAGAGACAGGTAACAGAAAGTAGATACAAGATTCGTATCAACTTTTGCCCTTTTTCTCTCTTTGTGCGTCTTCAGTTTAGCTTTTAGCGCATCTTTGGTCCGATTAGATGTAGATAAAGCTACTAAATACTCGAATTTAGTTTGTATAACACCTTTTTTTTTTTATAGTTTAGTGCAGTTCAATGGGATTTTTTTGTTCTTCTATGAATCTGGTCCTAAAAACAGGACGTGGGGCTAAAACTTCAACCCAGATGTAGACTAACGTTATGAAGCAAGTTTGGAAGCACTTTGGGTCTGTTTTAAAAATAAATACTGACTGAGATAAAAGAGAAACTATTTTTCAGATAAAACGCATTTTTATTTGACACGTGCAAACAAAAATCCGCATGGAACACGGACACCGGGTTTCTACGGAAGACGATTAGGACCAATGGAAAAAATTCAAATTAAAGTCCAAAATATTTTTTTAATTACTATTGTGAGAAAAAAGCCAGAATTCTGTCTTTAATCTCAGACTTCTGACTTTCTTTTCAGATTTCTGTCTTTACTCAGAATTCTTTTATCTATTGACTTAAATCTTGGGATTCTGACTTTCTTCTCAGAATTCTTACTTTTTTTTATCAGAATTCTGACTTTTCTTAGAATAATGATGAATATATTGGACTTTTTTTTTTTCCCCCCCAGTGGCCCTAATCCTCTTCCGTAGTTTCTATAATGAACTCCCTCGCCTCTTTCAGGTTTTTTTTCCTAATTGCCACACTATACACAAGGCAAATCCACAGATAACTCAGTGATAGTGGAGTTTTCCCCTGAAATGATGACTAGTCAGTATTCCAGCAGTGCATGGATGATTCCGTATGCAATGATTACCCCGACGGAACCGAAGTAAAAAAGGATACGAAAATTATGAGCCACGATTTTTTTTTTTTATATATATATATATATCTTTTTATTCTGTCACAGGTACATTTTGGGAATTGAAGTAAATATGCAAGGCAGAGTGTTTCACAAAAATGGCCGCTGTTGCAAAATTACTCGCGATTTATTTGCGTTTAACTGGGCAGGTTCTGCATGTAACACAAGTGGACACGGTGGGTTACACACAAAACCTGGAACAAGATTCATGAAAAACCCACACGTGGATTAGAAAAACCACTAGGATCGACAAATTTAACACAGTGTCTTTATTTAGAGTCTATATAAGACCGTTTACAGCCATGTTTTCAGATCTAATGCACTGTCACCTAGGGAGCTTTTCATTTCCCAATTTTGTGTCCGAGTTGTATTTTGAGTTGTTTCTTGCATTTATTTGAGGTCGTCATTAGGTACATACTGGGGGGAAACATGTCTACATTTATACAAATGCCAGATACCTAAATAAATCCAGTTTCATGAAAGCCCCATATACACATGATAAATAGACCAAGTGAAAGAAGATATAAATTAAACTTAAAGCAGATGAATATGTAGAGATCCCACATTAACCTTTTACCCAAATGCGTTGAAAAAGTCACCTGCCTTGTTAAAAACACCCATACGTGATGACAGTTTTCCACCTTTTTGTGCATTCCACGGATGCATTCCAGACAGGTAAAGTGTGGAAAACCATAAATTCCTGCACAAAAAGTAATGTTAAGAACAGATTAATTGCACCAGAAGCTGTTTGTGCAGCTTTTTCTCCAAAATAAATTACTAGAATCATTTTTGGGCAGGCAACGTTATTAGTGGAGGAAAACATTTATGGAAAAATCACGTCACTTTCCTCATAAGAAGAAATAAGAACTGCATGCAGGAGAGGACACACACAACCTGGATTATAAATAAATCCAGAGGGTTATTTGTGCGTGGATTCGTCGTGGGTCTGGGCCCATCCTGCTGTTTTGGTGACGTAGTGTGAACGCTGGAAGGCATCACACTGGTGACATGTGTTCGCATTTATCTTGGAGCAGATTCAGCTCTGGGATATTTATGCCCTCCTGTGACTGTCAGTGTTAGTTTTAGATTTCACTCTCTGTGTAACGCACACTCAGCCCTCAACTGTTTGGAGAGAAACATAAAGTGGAGCAGCTGCTTTTCCACAGCCTGAAGAACTCCTCACGCCATTGTCCTTCAGGGCCACGTTCAGGACCTTCCCCCGACCCGCTTCGATTCGACGGCGAGTTTCAGCGACACGGACGAAGCAAAGACAAGAATCCACCCTGTTGAATTAGCTCAAAACATCTCAAGGACTACAAATGAGCACAAATAATAAGCTGAAGGATGGAACTACATCTAGTTAATGAAAGCGTTTGTGAGTTTCAGCCTCGTGTGCAAATGGAGATATTTCATACTTTCCATATTCATATGTCTGTGTAATATAAATGTAAATTCCTCTGCACACGGCTTCTATTGCACAGGCTAGAGGTCACTTACTCCCATTTTCTTCCAGCTTTTTTTTTTTTTTTTTTTTTTGCAGGGAGTTTCAGGGCTCTAATGCCAGAAAATATAATGTATCATACAGACTAATGATAGTAAGATTCACTGATTTCAACGTGGTGCAAAAGCCGTCAAATTATAAATTTTTTTGCATCATATCCGATGCCTTTATGCAGGAACATGGCCAGTCATTTTATTTTTACCGCTAGATTTATTCCTCTTGTCCAAACTGTGCTGTTTATTGTTTATTGGGGATGCCCATTAGCTTCCACCGTAGTAGTTACTAGTCTTCCTGGCGTCCCAGTTAAAAAGACATAAAAAAATTGATACATCATTCACAATAAATGCAATGACAATGCAGTTGCAATAAATAACAGTTAACACATCCAATAAGTACAACTTTCACATATGGAACACCATAGATTTTAGTGTTTTTTTAAATACGTGTTAGTGTTAGTGGCCAATTGACATCAAGTCCTGCACAAGTAAGAGGACGAGTACTAAAATAAAGCAAATATCAGGTGCTTTATGCTGCTGCAGAGGCTCGTGTGTTATAAAAGTGTAGCTGAACTCAGATTATAAAGAACTCGTTTTGAGGGGTTTGTATGTAGTATTGATATTCCAAACTCTCACCAGCAGGGGGCAGTCTTGTACCAGAATACACTTAAAACTCACAAAACTACCAACAAATCAATGATATCCATCCAAAGTATAAAGCGTATTGTTTCCACACATCTGTATTACATCATCAAGTTTACTTCTTCAAGCGTAAACTCATAGGCACTTTTTTTTTTCACAACTTTATAATTTTTCCATATCAACATTGACATGATTAAAGAATTTCTTACAAAAGTTGTGAAATTTCCCCCCACCCCATCCAGGTGGCATCCCCACAAACGCTCACGTATGAAACCCGCAAACGAAACACCAAAAGAAGAAAACAAATTTACACAAGTACAAAAAAACAGACAAAAAAAAAAGACACAAATCAATCTGTGTTGACCATTATGGTCATAAAACCAACATTCTGGACCTCTGTACAGGCGCTTATTTTAACAGTTGCTCAAAATTACACTGTGTCAATCTTCACGTGATGCATCAGCTGATAGTTTACATTGTAGCTCTGTTAGCTTAGCTCTGTTTTTAGACTGAAAACAGCCACAGTAAATCCTCAAATCACCTCTGTTTTCTGTTAGGTTTGTGTTGTTACAATCAAACAGACAAAAAGGTACATTTAAAATCAATGCTTGAATCCATGACACTCCTTCCAGATGATCAGTAGTATTGTCAGAATACATTATATGATTGTGGACCTGTACAGGGAATAATTATGATGTCCCAGATACCCGCAACTGATAGGTCAAATCTTGGTTCTTAATATAATTAGTGAAAATGCTCCACACTTTTTCAATTTCAATTTGCTATGTGATGTATGTAAATATGATACAAAATTGAAAATCATACATGGGAATTGATATTTTTTTTTTAAAAATTAAAAATGGGGTTGTTCAGAAGGACCAATAAAGGCTCCAGTTTCAAAGAACTGGAATTTTCTGTCAATAATAATAATAATAATAATAATACATCGGGTTTTATGTAGCGCTTTTCTACAATAAGCAGTCAAGGAACAAAAACATACAACAAAAGGGCAAATGCAGTTCCGGAACAGATACAGAGCTAATACAAAAGGGCAACCAAAGAACAAACACTCAAGCAAAAAAGGCAGAGACAGATACAGAAAAGAAAACACCTGAGAGAAGGGGGGATGAAGGTGGAGGAGGCGGTCAGGTTGATCTGAAGAGGTGAGATTTGAGTTGGCTTTTGAATGAGGTGAGTGTTTGAGAGTTCCAGAGGGTTGGGGATGAAGTGGTTCAGGCGTTACAGGGTTAACGAACACGTAGGTTTACTTTACTTTCTGGACCTGCAGGAAAAACACTGAACATCCATCACTGGTTGGAGCAAACCCAGTCTGAATGAAAACAAAACATGATTCAGACATGTCCATGAAGGGAAAAAGGATTTCTGAAAACCAGACAAGATCACCTTTTCGTTCCCAGACTCTCCTTCTGCACAATAATTAATTTACCCACAGTCTCATCTCCTCTGTTCGCAGTCTCAGCTCCTATTTCTTTTCTTATTACTCTCTCCCTTATGTAACCAGCTGAATACGGCACCGTGGCTCTCTGTCCTGTACTTTTTATCGTATGAGTTACTTAATCAGGAGGCCGAAGATCCCACGAGTCCTCCCTGGACGCAAAAATGGCCCGAATGCCTGAAATGCAGATGAGTTTGTTATTCTTATCCGCGACGCTCCACCCGCTGAGCGCAGGGCACGCTCGCTGTTCGGCTGTTTTGAGTTCGGTCCAGCTCTCCAGGATTTAAATTAAAGGGTTGCACTCCTGAAAAACCCAGAAGATGCATTTTTAGAAAAGAAAACTACAGCTTAAAAGCCATATTTCAAAGCAAACATATGATTTATAAAGCCATAGAGAGGATTTAGGCTAAAAAAACAAATCCAGATCTTTTTTTTTTGATTAAGGTCTTTTTTTATTTTCAATTGTCAAATATATAACAAGAAACATACAACTCAAACATGAAACTCCGATCCAACTGCCCCCCCATCCCAAGAACTGGCCCTTTGTTAACTTTATAGACAGTCGGACATAATATGCTTACATACAAAACTATATAAACCCCCTTCAAACATATGTACATACAGATAAGATAAGATAAGATAAGAAAAAGCCTTTATTTGTCCTATAAGGGGAAATTCCAGGTTACATCAGCAAAACACAAAAAGCACACATGAAAAGCACACGAGCAGAAGTGCAAAATCAGAAAATAAAGACAGTGCCTATCGTAAGTATTCATCCCCCATTTTGATATTAAAGAGTGTTTTTTCAACAAATTTTTGTGTGAAAAAGGCCAAATTTGACTGACCGTGATTGATTTATTAAAGCTATAAAAGGGTAAAACATCCAAGGAGGTGAATACTTGTGATCTTATGATGATTATACTATATATCAGTGCTGTCAAACAATTAAAATATTTGATCAAATTAATCGCAGGGTTGCTGTGGATTAATTTAGATTAATCACGATTAAATATCATTCATTTTTAATCTACATTAATAGCATTTCATTCTGCATGAGCAAACAGACTCAAGAAAGAAGGGACTTTATATGAACTTGAGTCGAATTTCTTGTCCAGAGTCAGTCTGACTGGTAACTTTAGGTGTGCGGAACAGTCGATATAAAGGCAGCAAAGGAAGCGCGCAAATGTTTTTTCCAGCTCAAAACGTTGCGACTTACGATACAACAGAGAGAACGTGCCATTGGCCTGTTCCGCGCAGGTCTGAGCCGTGATGAAGTGGCTCCGTCTGCGCTGTCATCGCAGTCCCATCAGTCGTCAGTGATCGGATCCTCAGGACAGGATCATCAGACTTAGTTCCATGTGTCGTCGCTGCGCTGCTTGTTTGGAACCAGAGGTGGACACAGCCCGTACTGAATGATGACGCTTTGAATACCCGTATTCAGCGACTGAATAAACCTGTTCAGTGGATCACAATTTATCCACAATTCATTCTCTAATGACCAATGCTTCCCTCTTTAATATGAAGGGAACCCCAAACCAATTAGTTTAATATATCTACAAATACACAGATTATTCTGACCCGTGCGTTTTTAATGGTGCTAAGTATGCAACTGTTCTTACTCTGTGTTCTGTCAGATGAACAGTGCTGTGTTTGTGGCCTGTCGATCTTTTCTATTTCTGCTACCTTCTCCTTCATGCTCTTGTAAGGTAGTCCAGGGAAAGGTCTTATTGCATTTTTCAGTAATCTGTGCTTGGTTTTTGTAAAGCTAATCTCCCGGTTCTCTCCTTTCTTTTTCATAACTCAGACTAAATCTCCCATAAACCTCCTGGCATGTTCTATCAGATATTACTTTTCATGCCTCTGAAATTGTGGTCGGGGCGTGTTTTTTTTTTTTTTTTAGCTTCACAGCATTTTTCTCATTTTCCTCCAGTTGAGAAGTTGAGGAGGGAAAGTCTGGTAAGTGAACATGTTTGTCTCCGGACCCCACCTGAAGGGCCAGAGTCTGACACAAACAGATTCATCAAGAGCAGGGCCCGAGCCGTCAGCCCCCCCCCCCCCCCCCCCCCCCCCCCCCCCCCCCCC
>JAPQRP010000017.1:32030274-32041683 GCA_037367295.1 Apogon hyalosoma
AGATAAACAGTACCACAGTGCTTCAGTTTGAACATTTGACAGATAAACAGTACCACAGTGCTTCAGTTTTAGCTTCAGTTTGTCATGTTTGTTTTGGATTGTGATTGTCAACTCACTGTATGCTTTATATTTTTTCATAAGTTTTTTTTTTTTATTATCAATTACTAGAAATTTCAGGTGACCTCATTTGAATTCCAGGCGACCCCACGTGGGGTCTTGATCCCAAGGTTGAACAACATTGAATTAGAACCTCCGCCTATCTATTCAATATTAGCCAACACTTAGGGCCTTATTTACTAAGATCGCAAATAACAGGCACAAATTTGCTTGCTCGCGCTAAAAAATGTGCGTGCTATTGATTTGCGTGTCACGAGTGATCAACTAAGATTGAACTGCTCAAATAAAAACCGGTGCAAAGTCTTGGAGACCTAGCCTGGCCAGCCATCCGTTTTTCTCAATGTATTCAGTACTGAGAAAACAGTCTGGAATTGGGCCCATCACTGTGAAATATATACGACCAATCACAAGTCTGGGGGGGGCGGGTGTTTAGCAATGTGTCACATGCACCGACTTCTTTTTGTTGTGAGTCAAAGTCAGTTCCAAGTCCGCAAATGTCTTTCCAACTGTTGTCGGTTGTTTACGTGATTCAAAAATAAGGATTGAATTACAGATTACACCCTGTATTCTCAAGTTTGTCCGAATAAAGCGACAGTAATCATTCACCGAAGTTTCCACCACAGCACGCCATGATGGAAACATGCTGAGGTTTGTTGACATTAGGGATCTGCTCGTCGCATAATTACACCACCTCCGTCTTATCTGTGATTGGTTTACTCGGTGCCTGTTAGTCCCGCCTTCATATTCAGTTTGTTCTGGTTGAGACATTTCATACTTCATGAGAAACTCAAGTGTTGAACTTGGGGGGGGGGCTCCTCTGCTTTTCCGCATTAACCACGCTCACTTCTAATGCCTGATCAATATTGCGCAATAGTTCTCGCACGCTGCACGAGAAGACAGTTCGGTTGAGACAGTGTGTCGAGGATCAAGAAGAAAATTCTGTTTTCACGTAGTATGTAGCAGGCTTTTTTCCATAAAAGAATTTAGCATTCCCAGTCCTCTGACCACAGGACAGATTTCCGCTTTGCCTCAGTCCATTTTAATTTAGCTTTAGCTCAAAGAAGACGGTGGTATTTCTGGATCCTGTTCATATATGACTACTTCTTCACATGACAGAGCTTTAACCTGCTTTTCTGTTCATACTCTATGAGTTCTGGAAGCGTTCCTGAGCCCATGCAGTGATTTCCATTACAGAACCATGGCTGGTGTTAATGCAGTGCAGCCTGAGGGCCTGAAGATCACAGACATCCAGTAGTAGTAGGATCAGCTGTGGCTCAGGAGGTAGAGCGGGTTGTCCAATAACCAGAGGGTTGATGGTTGAAATCCCCAGTGTGTATGAATGTGTGGTGGTCGGGGCCGCTTGGCGTAGGTTGACGCCCCCACCCCCCCGGGTCAACATGGCTGCAGATTTTACCTACCACCACTAGTGTGTGAATGAATAATGTAAAGCACTTTGGCTGATTGAAAAGCTCAAATCTATTATTATTATTATTATTATTATTATTATTAAGCTTTTTGTAGATGCAGTGTTTTGCAGATTGATGAACCTGGAAGACTCTGCTGCTGAATGGTCGGTACTTCTATAGCACTTTTCCACGCTTTTTGGTGCCCAAGGCGCTTTACAAAGCCTCACATTCACCCATTCACGCACACACTCATACACCACCAGGCTGTGCTCTTAAACTTTCGATCGGCTGATGAACATCCTGTTTCGGTTTAATTGTTGTTTTCAAAAAATTGCTTACTCAATGTTTTTTGTTTTTTTTTTGTCTCACTCCCATGTCTTCTCTTTGAATTTTGAAACTCCACTTCGAACCTTCTTAAGATCCAACAGTGCAACGTGTAAAGTCATGCAATTTGTCAGCTGGTCTCAAAATTTTGATCAGGTGTGTATACACTGCCAATTATTTGGTTCTTGCCAAAGTTAAAAAAAACAAAAAACAAAAACAAAACCTTAGATTTAGAAGTGTTAGATAATCTATCTTGTTTTAAGAGTTAATTTCTTGTTTTAAGTGTTCCTACATCTGTAGACATGCTTATTTCTAGATTTAACTTAATCTTAATTCAACAAATCTTGTCAAGTGAAATTACCTTACTGTAAGGACAGATATTTTACTTGTTTTCAGTACCTTTTTCTTCAGATTTAGTGTTTTTATCTTGTTTTTAGACGCCCCTTTTTGCAGTGTGTACAAATTCATATTCTTCTGATTAAACTGCACAGGTTGCACTACAATTTGAGATTGTTTTTCCATTGGAATATTTATTGATTATCCTCATGAGAGTCATATTATAATATAAATAGCCATATGAAGGATGCACTGGTGCCTAATGTGGTTAAGTGGATCCTATATGATCCATGGTCTTCTAGCAGTAACCTGGGTTTTATTTCCATATCATTCCCTCTGTTTCGCCCCATCTTTTCTGTCTCCTCTGGATTGTGTCTAATAAAGGCTAAAAGCACACAAATATAAATAAATATGTTCATATGATTTGGTTTCTTCCATAGATGTAGTGTTGAATTAATCACCAGTGTCATTAACCCTAAATGTGTAGAATTACCCATGAATCACAAACATGAGCATCTTAAGTGAATGTTTTTACAAAGATGCACTTTATTTTCCTACGTGTCAAAACAGAACAATGACAACACAGTTGTTTTTTTCCTATAAACAGACAATATCGTTGTGCTGTCCGTCATCATAAACGTGTTCATACAGGGAGCCTTTAAAGGATCACATTCTTGTCTACATTTGTAGTGCGGTTTTCGATTTCTCATAAAAGGGACTCAAAATAAAAGAAAAATGTTTAAACAACAAAGACTGAAACTGTGGTTTACAGCTTGGCTTACATGTGGTTTTGTAAGACATCATACTGTACATTTCAACGAAGACAGAAAAAAGGAGCGCTGTGTCTTCTTTTTTATGCTCTTAATAATGACAGAACACCAGGAAAGATCAAACTTAGTCATAAAATTTTTAACCCCACAGTTTGTAGTGTGACGTCACTATAGATTCACTGGTTTTATGCACTTTAACAGCTGTAACGTGGTGACAGTAGATGATAGTATCATACAGCTGTGGGGTTTAGTGGGTCAGTAGTGACTGGGTTCAGTTTTTAACCCAGAAAAACCTTTTTGTGGCAGTTCCCATATGAATTTTTCTCTATATTTATCACCATTTATTCTAATATTATCCTCTGTTTTTGTGTATTTTCAGTGAAAATTGGGTATTTTTCTACATTTCATTTACTGATCATATAGATGTTCATGAAAGCTCAGAGTGAAGCTGAGGATTATTCTATCAAAAACAGAGAAAACTGAAGAAAAAGTGACTTTTTCAGCCAAATCTATCATTAGTTGAACATAAACCCAGTGTGTCCATCCACTGTCATTGATCCAACTCCATGGGTTTTACTGGTGAATCAGTGTTGTAGAAGATGATGGTGTTTCCATGGTAACTACGGAGCCTCTTAACGTCCAAATGGGTCATATCTGACGACCATGAAAAGACGACAAACTGTATTTTGCACTGATTATTTACATGTATTGTAGGTTTAATGGATCAGAAGTTATTAAGCATTTTATATTGGTAAATGATTTTGGTCACCAGTGGTTGTTTGGGTCTTTATGGGTTAAAGTAAAAGGAAAAATATTTTGTTTTGGGGGGAAAAATCTGCATGCAGACGGACACGCAAAAGTGTGAGAAATTTCTGGCTCCTAAACGCCCAACTTCCCTTCTCCCGGACATGTGCAATAGCAAGCTATTAATTTATTTATTCTGACTGTTGTTATTCAATTTTTATCTTATGTGTAGTTTTATATTTTTTATTGTTCCCCACGTACTGTTTTTACACCTTTTATAATGCTTGTATGTTTGCACTGTGGGTGGTGAGCGCCACACCAATCTCACTGTTTTGCACAATGACAATAAAGTCTATTCTATTCTATTCTATTTCCTATCAGTGTAGTATGCACGTTAGGTGGCAGAGGTACACTTGGACAGCATGGACCGTGAACGAATCATAAGACAGATAATAAGACATAGATACATAAGAGTGGGTAAGGAGTTCTCCATAAGTATCGCATCATGTCTCTCTCTTTCTCTCAAATTTCACGCACAAATACACCTGCAGGTGCCAGTCACCACCACCAAGACCAAGCCCCTGCATAGAACCTTCTACTTCTCTTCCTGTTCTCTCCTAGCACAAAACACAG
Organism: Apogon hyalosoma; assembly: GCA_037367295.1. Taxonomy (NCBI): domain Eukaryota; kingdom Metazoa; phylum Chordata; class Actinopteri; order Kurtiformes; family Apogonidae; genus Apogon; species Apogon hyalosoma. The sequence goes on from JAPQRP010000017.1 coordinate 32,034,605, forward strand.
TCACAAAACAGGAAGCAGAACGCACAAAAACGGACTATTTTGCAGCTAAGGCAACTTGAAGGTAGTAGTAGTAGTAGTTTATTCAGTCTTTAATTACTTTAAACAACAAACAAAAACAGCGTATCCATTATTCCATATACAATTCGACTGAAAGGGTTTTGGCTGAAGTCAAACTTATTTTGCCGAACCCTATTTACATTTAATATAATGTTTCCACAAGAAAACAAACAAACAAAATTCCAATGTAATCATTGCTAAATATACAACAGAAGAGAACACATAATTGATTTTAATTCAGGTAAATTATGTCCTTATCTCAACCACCAATAATGATCCTAGTCTTTTGAACAAGCAATTTCATTAGTTTATCCAGAGCTCTAGGCTATATTTTTGAATACTAGTTCATTTGTACATCTTTTTAAAGGTTTTAATTGTTTTAATGCATCTTCCAGGCCGTTCCACACATTAACCCCTCTAACAGAAACACATCTACTTTTTTTATTTGTTCTTGCCTTAGCTTTTTTTTTAAAACGCTGGTTCTTCTGAGGCCGTACTGACTTTTCCTACGTTTAAACATCTCCTGGATGGAAGGAGGGAGAAGATTATTGTGTGCCTTGTCCATCACTTCCACTCTATTAAAGTCAACAAGATCATGGATTTTGAGTAAATGTAGCTCTGCAAACATAGAGTTTGTTGGTGCATAAAAATCTGCATTAGTAATAATTCTTATTGCCTTTTTTTGAAGTAAAAAAATAGGATGGATATTTGAATAGTAGTTGTTCCAAGGTTTGTTGCAGGGAATAATCCGACATGTTGTTTTCCTGTACTGGTGCGTTTTCGATCCTTTAGAAGGTGACACGAGAGTGGAGCGTTATTAAGATTTCCACTCTGGAAGGTGGTTTCACTTTTTTATGTTTTCAACCCCCAGAAAACGCCATTGCCCTCTAACCGAAAGGCACATCTGATAAAATATTTTGTCGTTTTCACCCGAGAGCGTTGTTGTATAAACTGGGCCTCAGGCTCATCCTACATTTATGACAGAGAACTTGCTTCTACATTGCAACAAAACTGAAATGATTGCTGCAGTGAGCTCTTAAAAAAAAAAAAGAGCATTGTGGATATGAAACATATGTAGAAATGTTACCAGAAGGCCTGAAACATTGACAATATCTGTATCCATGGTTCGCATGAACATACAGTTGTAACATTTTTCCTGGTGATTTGGTTCAAAGGTAAATGTAACATGAGCACAAACATTTTTTTTTATTCATCTCTGTCTCTGTTACAGCTACATGGTAAAGAAAACCAAGCTACAGGCAGAGAAGTTTTCTACTTCACCGTTTTTCTCTCAACAACAGTGTCTGTTGTTGAAAGAAACCACAGCCTGTGGTTTATCGTATAATTACATAGTATGTACATGGAGTAATTATAGTATCACATTCAGACATACAGTTGCAGCATGTTTTCCTACATCACACCGAAGAAGAGCCAAATAAAATCACAGGAATCTCTGTCTTCTCTGGTCTTTACCCAGAAACAGAGGCCGCAACTGTGGCTTGTAGAGCATAGCTTCTATATGGTGTAAGTACGGCCTCTGCTCATATAAACAGAGCTGCTTTCATAGAACATCTCCAAGTAAAATCACATAAATCTCATATTTCCACTGTTTTTATCCTGCAAAAGAGGCTGCAAATGATTAGAGTGTCATTATGTGCGGTGGATTCATGCATTTATCCAGTTGTTTATACATTTCAGGGTCACGGGGCTGGAGCCAGTGCATACACTATTTACATTCAACGTGGAATTACAACACAGGAGTGCATTCACCAAGGACGAGGACAGCGCTGTTGTTCTGTTTGTGTCTGTGCTTGTTGGGTTGGACCAAAATTACAGAGACTACTTTCACTTTTAATTTGTACCCTGAACACTGGCTTCACGTGGGTCAGTGTAGCGTTGTACAATAAGACCTCCAGTGTGTAACATATGAGAAGATGATGACCTGTCCTTTATAGAGCAAAAACCTTTTTTTTTTTTTTTTTAAATATCAATTTCCATGTACGAGTTTCAATTTTGTTGTGGAATTTTTCATTTCACTACGACGACAAAAGCATTTGAACACATCGCACTTGTAATTTTGAATTCACAAGTGGAAAAGATCATCTTCCCGGTAACATGTGAAGGCAGCAATAATTAGACGTTCCTCAGCTGAATGAAGACCAGACTGGATGTTCATTTGTGTTAAACTGTTCTTATTTACTCTTCTCAGCCTTTTCCTGCACATTCCACTAAAATCCAACAGTTTGTTTTCCAGTATCTCATCAATAAATAAGTAAAAAACACAACCATGGAACTCTTCCCCTCATTAGTCGGTCTAAACCCAGCAGGGAAAATGTAAAAATATATATATTTTTTAAAAATGCTGTAGCCGATGAATTAAGACATCCAGAATTATTTTACCCAAGTAGAAGGTCACGCTAAATTGTGTGTCGGCCATTTTTTATTTCACTACGACAACAAAAGCACTTGAACGCAACACACTTGTAATTTCAAACTCACTAGTGGAAAGCATCATCTTCCTGATAGCACTTGAAGGCAGCATTAGACGTCCCTCAGCTGATTAAAGACCAGTCTGGAGGTTAATTAATGTTAACTTGGGTTTTTTTTACACTCTTTTTGGCCTTTTTTCCTGCACATTTCATCAAAATCCTCAATTTGTTTTCCAGTATCTCATCAACAAATAAAACAAAAACAACCCTGGAACTCTTCCCTTCATCAGTCGTTGATCTAATCCCAACAGGGAAAAAAAGTAAAATATTGTAGCAGATGAATTAAGACGTCCAAAACTGTTTAACCCAAGTAGCAGGTCACGATAAATTGTGTCGGCCATTTTTCATTTCACTACGACACCAATCAATCAATCAATCGATCAATTAATTAATTTATTACAAAATTATTACAAACAGTTAAAATCAAAAGCACGTGAACACAACGCACTTGTAATTTTGAATTCACTAGTGGGAAGGATCACCTTCCTGATAGCACTTGAAGGCAGCATTAGACGTCCCTCAGCTGACTGAAGACCAGGCTGGAGGAGAATTTGCGTTCTTTTATTCTCTTTTCCTGCACATTCCATTAAACTCCTCGGTTTGTTTTCCAGTATCTCATCAACAAATATGACAAAAACACGACCGTGGAGCTGTTCCCCTCATCAGCCGTCGGTCTAATCGCAGCAGGACGGTGACACTGAGCTCACACACACCAACACACGTCCTCCTCCACCGCTGATTCTGAACCGGCCGTTCTGGGCTGAAAGCGGCCGGACCGGGAGCCTCGAGCCGAGCCGGGTCAAAGGAGCACGGCGGGAGGACGGCCAGCTCTGGCGGACGCTGGTCCTCTCCAAGACAACTGTCGACGGGCCAGAGGGGCCCAACTGGGCCCAACTGGGCCGGAGCTGGACGCCCTCAATAGTCTCCTTTGACAAGGAACTTCCTGGAGGCAACAACGACTGAGAAATAAGTAGGGAAGAGGAAGAGGAGAGGAAAAGAGATATGGAGGCTGAGAAGAGGGGTGTCAAAGGGACAAGAAGAGAAGAAATAAGAATATGGGGGAAAAAGAGGGGAAATGATTAAAGAGGAGAGATGTGAAGAGTATTGATGAGAAGGACAAGATGTGACCAAGAATAAAAGCCCATTCATGTTCTACAGTAAAGACACATACGTATACGGACGCAGCGTTCTGTCCGTCATCTGCGTTCATTACGTCTGTATTTCTGTCCGTTCTCCGGTAGTTTGCAGATGGCAAACCAAACAGAGAACACGGAGCAGTTTCCACGGTACTATAGGTACTAAGAAAATAAGAGAGTATACAGGATACGAACAAAAATAAGGGAAAATTTGTTCATTTATGGGTCTATGGTTGAGGCCCGTTATTTGTACTTGTGTCGTATATTGAATGATCTTAAAGGGTCATATTTATCTAAACCCACTTTTCTTAGTCTGTGGTTCCTGTCTTTGTGTATTTGGACCCTAATAGTTCAGACAGTTTGAATTTGAACCCTCCAGGTGCTGCAAAGCTATCTTTAGATTCATTTGGGCATAAATCCAGTGGATTTCTCCAACCTGTTTCAATTCCTGCTTAATTTGTTACGTCTATAACTAGTTGCGTCTCCACATTTGCACATATAAGGTCCAGACTTCAGACCAACATTTCTCCAGTTTGACATAACTGTTCGTCAGCAGCAGCGGTTGGAGTAAAAACTGAAAATATGTCTAAACTTCGAGCCGATTACCTAAAATGTTCAGTTGGTGGTTAAATGGGACAGAGCAGCACAGCCAACAACCTGGAGGGGGCGGGGCCTGAAGTGGCTCATGTGCGTTTAAAGGGCCAGTGCTCCAAACTACCTGTGGAGTTGAATTAACCCTATAACACCAAATGTATCATATTTGATACATGAGTTTTAAAGCCCTCTACATGATCAGTGTGATATTTTTTTTCTTGAAAAACCTGATGTATACAATTAGATACACAGATAATCCACCAGGGGGATGAATTCATTCACCAGAGGCCTTTCCAGTGACACTACAGGACTGTCATTAATGAGGAAGGAGGAAGAACTTTGGCAATTTAGAAAAGGAATTACCAATTTTGTTTGTGTTATGTTTTTGTTTGTTAAAAAATAATAATATTTGAGCATTGAGACCCAATGGATCAAATATGATACAAAATTGAAACTCATGCATGGAAATTGATATTTGAAAAAAACATTTTTTGGCTGTTCAGAAAAACCAATAAAGGCTCCAGTTTCAAAGAACTGGAATTTTCTGTCAGTGATTTAATGGTTCAGGCTTTACAGGGTTAATGAAGAATTCAGACCCAAGCAGAGCCTTTACAGTTTATGTAGACCACAGGGAAGTGTTTGAAAATGGAGAATTCCATTTAAAAAAGCAAAATATCACTCCTTTAAAGTTGAAATATGTAACATGATGCGCTGCTGTAAATTCAACCACAAACACTTCATGAAGCCGATTAAATGAGCTCAACTTTACACATTTATTGCAGTAAAATGCAATATGCACATGAATGGAGGAGTATACGAATCAAATAGATCAGATATAAGAGTAAAACACTGACGGGGGAACATTTTACTGCACAACGAACACTTTTAGATGGATTTTGGTGAAATATAAGAAGGGTGTGTTGAACAGAAGATGTAAATAATCACACATATATAGGAAACAGAACAGTGCTGGGAAGGTTTTTGCAGATTCCAATTTGTAACAGGAGAAGAAACATAATCCTGTCAGACAAAAGCCACTATTTGACTCTTCTCAACCACCCGTTCTTCCTGTTTTCTACGCATGTTTCTTCTTCTTCTTCTTCTGCATCTTTTCCCTCCAACTGTTAACAATTATCACATCTGGAACATTCTTCCTGACGTCCTCGCTCCTGTATAAACAAACCTTCACCACCTGCTCAACCTTTCATCTCACCAGAGACGACCGGGTCGCCATTATGTCGACATCTGGAGATTTCAACTTAACCGATGCAGGGAAACTCCGATGACAATCTCAAGCGTGTAAATAAATATCATTCTCTGGTTTTGTTTGCGATAAAAATGTCGGGTAGCCGGTTTTCCTGCGTTGCATCATAATTTCTTTTCCCCGCGAAGAATATTTCCTTCAGCAATTTGTTTTTGCTTTGAACTTCACGTCTGGTGGGGAAATATCATATCTGGATTGTTTTTATATCCTTGACTTTTCAAACAGTAAAACATGTTTAAAAATCATGTGGTAGGGATTACAAAAACTGGCATGCAAACAAAGCTGCCGGGCTGCGCGCCGCATTAGTCTATTAAAGAAGACAGACACGTTTCTGGAGGACTGAAGTTTTGGCACGAAAGCAGCAGAACATCAGCGCGGATAAAGTTACATTTCCAGCAGCAGCAGTTTCTTTGAGGAGAGTCTATCTTCAGTGTGCAGCCTCCCCCCGCAAAATACAGCCATTATAAAAACGACCACATGTAAAACATACAGGGTACAAGTCTAGTTCAGGGAGGATTGAAAAGCATCAGGGAGAAAACAACCGAAGCCATAACCCTGCACGTGTAAAGACCAAAGAACGCCCAGTGGAGCTACGATGGAAATATGACAGGATTCCAACAGGGGGAATCATCCTAATGTGGGACACTTAAAGCAACGTATGACTTTCATCACTAATTTTTCTTCAAATTTATAAAACCCCAGTGATAGCTTACTTATCACTAATCCAGTGCTTTTCAACCGTGGGGTCCCGACCCCACGTGGGGTCGTCTGGAATTCAAACGGGTTCGACTGAAATTTCTAAAGCCTGCGATGAACTGGCGACATGTCCAGGGTGAACCCCGCCTCTGCCCATAAGCAGCTGGGATAGGCTCCAGTGACCCCCATGACCTTAGTGAGGGGTAAAGCAGGCTCAGAAAATGAATGAATGATAAAAATTTAAAAAAATAAATAAATAACTAAATAAATTTTAAAAAAAAAACCTCACTAATAGAAAATATATGGTGAGTTGATAGAGATAATCCCAATCCATAATCCACATGATAAAGTCTGAAGCTGAAACTGAAGCACTGTGGTACTGTTTACCTTTCAAATGCAGTATAGTGCAATATAATGTATGTGTATATTTGTACATGTATGTGTATATGTATGTACATGTGTGTAGGTGTGTATGTATTTATATGGGCTCGTTGTAGACTGACTACCTCCTTGCAGTGTATTTATTTATTTCATTTTATTGTCCCCTGGGTCAGTTTTTATGCACTTTTATTGGTTTTCATTATACATATATATATGTGTGTGTGTGTATTTATAGATATAAGTGGACTTTTTTTTTTTTTTTACAGAATTATCTGTTTTTTCTAGTATTTTTTATCAGACTCCCTGAACGACCGCACAAGAGTTCCAATGTGTTCGTGTATGCACAAATGGAAAATAAAGTTTGGAATCTTGAATCTTGAAATGCTCCTTGTGGTGGGTTTCAGATGCTGCAGCTCTTTCATAATTCCTAGTTTGGTTCTTGTTTGTTCAGTATTCATTGTC
>JAPQRP010000017.1:32070730-32098029 GCA_037367295.1 Apogon hyalosoma
CAAAATCCATAAAGGGCTGACTGCTGCAGTTTGGCATACTTTTGTATTTTTGTTCAAGGAAGACAGTAGTGAAAACGGCAAGTTGATAGGACCAATATTTTGGGAGATATTAGTAATTTTGGAATACAATAGCCATACAGTCACGTTGCTATGGCTAGAATGCTTTGGCGGTGCCTGCTGGACAAATGCGGTACAGCCTAAAAACTACCACATCTAGAACCCGTGGATCCCCATGGGTCAGTGAGCTAGTAAACAACTGTATATTTTAGTGTGGATCAGAGTTCATATCCCCTTAAATTCAAGTCCCAGAATCGACAAAACACCGACCAACTGGTTATAATGAGGCTGTTTTTGCCTTTTGCAGCCACAGTAGGTCAGGGTTCGTGACTGATATCATGAAATATTACACTATCTGGTACAACGCCGACATGGAACTGCCCGACAACACCTCCACATTCACCGCCATCCGTTTGGCTGCAGTGAAGCAGCAGCAGCAGCTGGGGGTTTGATTTGTTCCTCTGGTGTTTGTCAGTTAAACTCATTGATGCCAGCAGGACCCACAGGAGCTCTAATGAGTCTCTGAGGAGCGTCCAGTGGCACGGCGGGCAGGAAACCCAGCTTAAAATCATTATTTCATCCCCCTTCCCTCCCAGACGTGCCTTCACTGCAACCTGCATCAGCCCTGATCGACTGCCAAGCGACGCCGCATCCTCCTCCGACGGACGCCTGACCTCCTGTCGCCGAAAACATCATCTGCATTTAAATTAAAACCTCACTTTGGTGACTCAACTGGAAGGCTCGGGGTGTTTCATTAAGGGGATTTGCATGCAGGCGGCGGTAGAGACGCATTGTAAACATGCTGCAGTCACTGTGACTCATGATAATCAGAGAAAGTCCTTTTATTTTTATGTCGCTGTCCTTTGCTTTCTTTCTGCGTATGGATGAATGGGATTAAAAGGCAGGAGGGACGCGGTAGGAGACTGGAAATTATAGCAGTAAACCACTAAGATCTCTTTACAGCTGAACGAAGCAGAAAATCACAAAAACCATCTCGAACTCCTGCCGAAATACTGAGTCTTCATATGCAATTTAGTAGCAAATAACCTTCTGTGTGTGTGTGCCTCGAATGCAGCACAGGCTTACTGTTCACTTAAGTGGATGTTGAGGCTTTTTTCAGGTTGTTTCTTGTATTGAATGGATGTAAGATTGACAGATCTTTTTTTTTTTTTTCTTTTGTGCATTTTGTATGTCTGATATTTACTAAAGTTAAAATTGCACTGCATGTAAGAATGTGCAGCAAATTCAACTCGAAATATAAAGGTAAAAGATGCATTTTTACAAGCAAAATATACTCGGGACGCTGTTGTACAACGGACAAAGACATGAGCGACAGAAGGTTCAACTTGTGTCTAAAGCAAACCTGAATGCTTGTATTGTGTATCGCAGTAGCCCTCATGACTTTCTATTGCGCGTAGATAATAACTTTTCCATCGTATTATATTTTTCCACATGTGCTTTATTTATGTCTGTGCTGTTTTTGCAACTTTTCTCTAATTAGGAAAAAAAAAATAGACTGATTTCATAAAATGGTGTCGTATATCACACCAGTTCTTGTATCATTTGATGTGCTTATATCTACGCATTTCCAATTTTTCACGTGTTATTCAACGCCATTTGATCACGTGTCAATTTACACCCAATTTCTCCAGTTCATAATCAGTGCACAGTATTTGACGCATTGATTCAGGCTGGACAGGGGGCTAAAAACAGCGTGAACATGCACACGGAAAGCTAATGATACGTACAGATAACATGCCAGTTAAAAGTGGCTTGTATATATGTGTACACGAGTCGTGATATATTGTAAATACAGCGCATCCGGTGCTTAAATACGTCGCGGTTCCAATGCTACTGTTCTGTTTCCATGTCACATAAGTAAAAATGGAATCTAAGATGGTGAAATGGAAAACTAACTAGGTTATAGACTTTGTCACCTCTGAACTAATTATGAAATCCATCGACTAGAATAAGAGACAATGATCAGCAAACTGTGCAGGAGAAGCTAAAGAGTCACCGAAGGGCCGGATCGACTAACGTACTAATTTACGCGCACAATCTAGAATTTTCGGGTGATTTACTAAAATTTCTTGTGTAAATGACCGCCTTATTTAAATGAGGATTTTGCGTGCGCTGCTGGTCGTCGTCATGGAGACAATACGCTGGGAAAAACTGCTCTGGGAACAGTGTCTGGAATGACCCACACGCACAGAAAGGAGTTTTGTCATAGAAGGTATCGTCCCCTGGTTCATCTAGAAGTTCTAAAGTGACATTGTTGGGCGTTCGTTTTAGAAGTGGGGGGGGCGTGGGGGAATGACTGTCAGGCGCACATCATTTTGTAACACCGTAGCCTAATGTCGGTGCATATTTTTAATCGCAGTCATCAGATCAAGTTGAAAAATAGCCTTTTCTACAAGAGTCCCATAAAGTGGGAGTTCCTCTGCCCAGTGGTTATTACGTACAGTCTGTGCTCAACAGTTTGAAAGCTGAATTGAATTGATAAATGTAAGCCAACCTAGCATCATGTATTAGACTCCATACATGGTATATTTATTCAGTTCAAAATCATTTTGATCTTTTATTTCACCACAAGAGAAAAGAAAACACATTTTATCTAGTGACAGTAATAATTATTCTCATATGCGTAAAACAAATTGGATTTCGGTACAGATCAAGTTGTGACATGATTCCAGGAACACCAGGTGCTGATGGAAAACCTGATGTGGATCTGAACAAACAAACCCGAAAATCAAATGTTAAAGCGCAAGGTCTTAATCACACTGACAAAGAAACCCCACATAAGGTTATTTTTATACCGTCCTTTTTTTTTGTTTTCATTCTTTTTGCTGCTAAACTGATTTTCATTGTTCCTGTGACGGTGAAAATAAAATTTTTATTCTATTCATGACAAGTTTTAAAACAACCAAATGAATTGACATTTTTCACTGAAACGTTTCAGTGTGGGGTCAAATTAAAGACATTTTTCCCAAGAAAAAATAAACAGGTGTTTCAACAGTGGAAAAGCCATGTGTTTTATGCATTAGCATTTAATGACATGTCTGCTTTTCCTGTGTCACCAGCTAACACATCTTTTTCTCATATTGTTTTTTTTTTGTGTTTTTAATCATAACTGAATATAATAATGGCTAAAGAAACAAAGTGCGTTTATTCAACATTATTTTAACAAAGGAAAAGTTGGTAAAATGTAAATGGCAGTTCACTTCAATGCACTTTTTATAGATTCTTTCTATTTTATTTATTGTTTTGTATTATTTCTTTCTTTTTCTATTTTCTAAATGTGTATATGTCTCTCATACACAAAGACGAATTCCTTGTATGTGAAAATGTTAATTCATTCTGAAAATCGAAATTTGTAAGTTTGGGTCCTGAAGAGACTCCATATTTCTTTACTGGGCTGAAAATATGGAGTCGGCTCCACGTTCCCGAATCCAGCAGACGTGATAGGAATGTAGTTCCATATATAGGATGAAGGCCTACAAACCATAATTGCAGGCAATATTTCATTAGGTTCACCGACGCTGCAATAACTGACTGGTTACCACAAACAACAAATGCATTTTTTTACTGTTTACCTCCATCTTACCGACAACTCGAACAGAATTATGGGAGATTTCTCCTACCCCTTCGTTTGTAGTGTGGTCCTGAAAAATCTCCGTTTCAAGGGCCAAACAGCCCTTCCCCTCCGACTCATCGAAAATCGGGACACCCCTACCATTTCACGTGAAGGGGGAGGGGCCATGGGGGGATTGGGATTGGGCGTTTTCACACAGCGTACTCGAGTCCGTACTGTACTTGGATACGGTCACACCTTTCCCACAGATGTTTCATTCACAAGCACGTACCACAGTACGAGTGGGTGTTACAGATGCAGGTGTGGAGGGAATTCTGTCACTATCCAACAAACATCAAAGTCAGAAGACAACCCTTACCTATCTGTTGCCCGTTTGTGATAGATCAACGACAACGAAGGTCGCTCTTCTTCTCTTTGCCTCAGAGTGGTTCGGTTGGTAAGGCGAGCCCGTGCCACGCGGCTCTGAGTCTTTTTTTTGTTTTTGTTTTTTTTTGTTTTTTCACTCTTGTGGTTTGAATGTGCTGTATGTTTAGCTGCTGTAAACTGTTGAATTTCCCCATGGTGGGATCAATAAAGTCTTATCTATCTATTTTTCAGGAGCGCCGTCTACGGTCTCGTGGTGATTAACCCACTTCCGTTGTCGGAATGGTGATTAGGTCGCTTCCGGTGTCGGGCGCAGATCGCTTTCACGTGGCATTGTACCGTACTGGAGTCCACGCAGTCCGGACCCAGGACCACCTTCTCAGCTGGATTCGAGCACGGAACGTTTGCATTCGCATTGATAAAATTAAGTGGACTTCGGGGTCCAGCGTATTCCGATACGGACTCGAGTACGCTGTGTGAAAACACCCTTTATCTCCTGACGCTATCCACTTTTTTTTCTGCTTAAATTTAGTCTTAGAGTTGCCACATCTGAACATAACATAATCAGACATTCATATTTTGTCCAGGGGGAACATAGGTACACTCCTGAAAATATGAAGAACTCTTTATGTTCTGTGTGAAGTCGTAATATGTCACAAGGAACACGGTGCTTAGACCAGTTCCCAAGATCTCCCACAAAGCAGAAACGAAAATCTCCCCAGTGTCAGGAGGACTTTAGTAAGTTTTATTACCCCTTTAAAACTTCTGTATATGTACTGTCGGTGACTGCGGGGCTCTCCACAGGCGTTCATCATCTCCCACTAATACTGATTCCTGTGAGTGACCGCAGAGGCTGGGTGGCCCCCGGTGACGAGCCAGGCTGTTTACGAACGCCAGACTGAAGGTTAACCTGACGCCAGATAGCAGAGGTCACCGGCAGCCGGGAGATGGAGATGGATGAGTGTTTGGTCTGGAAGCCAGACAGGCCTGGAGACTGTGTCGGCTACAGACAGAGCTCAGAACGGCTCACACATGAAACTTAGAAGAACTAAACCGGAGAAGTGCAGCAGAGTACTGAGCTGACATGACAGAAGCACACACTGTCTTTACTCCAGTACAAGTACAGAAAGAAAGTACAAGTATTCATGCAACTTCTGTTCTTAACTACAGCTAGCTTCTTGACCCATGGGGATCCACGGGTTCTAGATGTGGCCGTTTTTTTATTTATTTTAGTCACCGCCAAAGTGTTCTGAGTACAGTAACATGATCGTAAGGCTAATCTATTCCAAAATTCCTAATATTTCCCAAAAATATTGGTCCTATCAGTTTGCCGTTTCCGCGAGTCTGTTCCTTGACCAAAAACACATACGTATGATAAACTGCTCTGTACTGATTTTATACATACAGAGGTTTCTTAGCTCTTATAACATAGATAACAAGGTGCAGGCTCTGAAATGTGTAAAAATAATGCAAATTTAACGTGAAATTAACCCATAAAGACCCAGTGCTACTTTCGTGGCAGTTCGCAAATGAATTTATCTCTCGGTTTAACCTTTTTTGTAAGTGATTTATTATAATATTATCCTCTGAATTTTGTGTTTTTTCAGTGAAAATCAGGTATTTTTTTATATTTAATTCACTGATCATGTAGATGTTCGTTAAAGTTGAGGGTTATCACATCAAAAACCAGAGAAAACTGAAGAAAAAGACTTTTTCAGCAAAGATATCAATTCTGTACTGGGCAAGTGACTATTTTTGGTCATTTCCACATGCGTTACATGACGGTAACAGTTCCAGTGAGTCAACGATCTCAGGGTCTGGAAGGTCCACCTGTGCATGAACAGTGAGTGGACCTGCTTTGTTTGGTACCATGAAGTAATGGTACTAATGTAAGGAATGATGTTCAAAGGGGTCACGTGGATGTGGACAGGGGTCTGGACCAGCACGCATGATGGTCTAATGTTCTAAAATACATGTTCCTTTCACCTTACAAGTGGTTTTCATGTCTTTTTTTTTTTTTTTTTTTTTGTGCCACTTGCAGGCAAGGAACCAAATATGGTAACTTCACTGACCTTGATTTTCTGCATAACAGTAAAACATTTTGAAAATTTTCACAAAGTCCTGTTAGGTCCTCCAATAACACACTAAGGTTGACATTTTGAATTTCAGAGTATTTCTATGAGTGAACTATAAAGGGCTAACTGAACATAAACCCAGTGTTTCCATCCGCTGTCGTTGATCCAACTCCATGGGTTTTACCGGTGAAATCGGTGTTGTAGAAGATGATGGTGTTTCCATGGTAACTACAGATACCTATCTATATGTAGAAATACTACATATAGACTGAAAATAATCAACATTATTTCACTCCGATGTGCATTTGTTTGGCTTCACGTGCCATCGGGCGGATGATCCTTTTCCACTTGTGAATTTGAAATTCCGAGTGTTGTGTTCAAGTGCTTCTGTTGTCGTCGTAGCAAAATGGAAAAAGAGCTGACACACATTTGACCTGCTACGTGGATAAAACAGTTTTGGACAAGTTAATTCGTCTGCAACAGCATTTTCTCTCTTTTTTTTAATTTTATATATTAAAAATGTGCAAAATCATCATTCAACAGCAGCAGAACATTAATAAAAAACATATTTAACTTGTTTATCATTTGCCATGAATCCCCCGTTGCTCTCCATGTTGAAAAGTTCAAAGGTTATTTTAATGCTCAGCTTGTGTATCAGCATTTTTATTTTCCCACTTCTCCAGTGGAAAATACGTGAGGGGCGTTCAAGTGCAATTTTTGAGTTAGGAACTATTATTTACCATCATTCCCATATCACATGAAGGCAGGATTAGTCCCACCCCCTGGTAGCCCCGCCTCCTGAACTCACCTTATCTTTGTGAATATGGTTTATTTGTAGTTTTTATTATGTTTTAATAAGTTCATGTACACAAACCTTTTGAGATAAAACATGATATAAGCTCATAAAATATGGTTAATGGTGGAAAAATCTCTCTCAAACTCCCATTTTTGGCTTTTAATCTGTGAAAGATCAATTATTCTTCATTTGTGGGGAGTTCTGTATTATTTCACATATTCACTTTGTTTGTTTTTTTATCAGTAATACATTAATTCTATGTCCTTTTTTATTTCCATTTTGAATTAAAGCAGATGACTGATTTATTGATGAGTGATTTCATAAATGGCTTCCATGGTATTTTCGTAGGTTTGGGATCTGTCTCCTGGTCTGAACGCTGCTGGATTTTGTACGTCTTGAATCACCGTGACAGTTTTAAATAAGAAAAATAATGTGCGTCCTGCCAGTTTGCACATAAATGGCAAGTTAAGCGATCATTAAGGCGAATCAAACATTTCTAAAAATACTGTTAGGGTTTGTTTTCCCTGATGAGACTCCAAGTCGGTGGAGTTTTTCATACAGAGAACCATAATAAGACATGTTGATGCATCAATTGGCTCTGTGTCTTGGATTATTAACTCACCTGACATATAATAAATGTATAATATATAAACCCCCCACCAGCCACTTATGTGTTAAATGTATTTTCTGCAGTTTTTAGACTGACGTTGGTTAACTTAGTCATCAGTCAGATCAGGTTAGTTCAGGGCCACAGTTTTTTTTTTTTTTTTTTTCATGTAGTTTCTACCACTCAGCCGAAAGGTATTGTAATCGTTTTGTCGCATCATTATCTGTAGAATGCATTGAGATATCGGCACCAAATTTATACTGTGGATGCATCTTGTCATGGAGCAGAAGAATATTGAAAATAGGTAACCTACTTGTCCTTCTTTTTCAAGGTCAAACAGCCTTGTAAAGCTATAATATCTGTGTAAAACTTATTACATGCATATTTATATCTGAAAGCACGCAGAGACAATATAATCTAAATTATAGGGAAGTAACATTCAACAGAATCTTACACTGTTTGGCTGAGGGGGATTGAAAGTGCGCATCATGTTATGTTTTATGTCCATTAGTGTTTTGTTTTTTACATTGTTTGCTTTTGCACTATTTTTCCCATTATCCTTCTGCATGTATACTTTTTTTTTTCTTGCAATTTATTCTGTTGCTGCCTTGACCGTTGAATTTCCCTGTTGTGGGATCAACAAAGTTTAATCAAATCTACATGCAGCCCATTTTGGTCTCAAGTGGGCCATACCAGTAAAACAAAAGCATAAATAATGACAAGTCTGATTTTTTATTTTTTTTTCCCTTCTTTGTTATAATACAATAAAGTAAAATTACATTATGAAAATGTTTATTTACAAACTATCCCTTCACAAAAAATGTGAATAAGCAGAACAACCATGAACGGTCTGGAATTTCTCAACAAAACTCATTTATTTTATTATTTTAACAATAGGGCATTGTAACTCATTGATCACAGTGGATCTACAAAGACACAAAACATTCAGTAACAGGCAGAATATTGATAAAATTTAACTTATTTTTCTTCAGAAATTTCAGCTTAGTTTGTAAATCTACACATTTTAATGCAATTTAACTTTTTTGCACTAAAAGACACATTTGGAGTGGTTATTATTTCTATGTTTATGTGCTACTATTTCACTGGTCTGGCCCATGTGATCTTTATTAGGCGCCTGAATTGAAATAAGTTTGCTAATATCTTCAGTGTAACTTTTGCACATTGCAAATTCAACCCACGGGCCGGACTGGACCCTTTGGCGGGCCGCTTTTGGCCCACAGGCCGTATGTTTGGAAGTGAAAGCATTTGTTCTTGCAGCTGGATAAATAAAAAACACCAGTCACCTGCTGCCATCTAGTGGCTGGTCAGAAACACCTCCAAAATTAATACCTGAGCAAAGGATTCCATGCATTGTCATGAATATAAAAGCTTTTGTGTTGAACTAGTGAGTTTTTTAGTTTGTAAAATAAATATTTAGGCAAACATGGTGGTGCGTCTGACGAATGTAGCGGCCTCTCTCAGTGAATATACTATATATTAGGATGCTTTTATTCCATTTTATTTATTACGATGCTTATTTATCGATATTGATTTTGCACTGTAGTCACAGATCGAAACACGACATCTCATTCTCTTGTGTTTTTATAAGTGCACAGTGGAAATGACCAGAAGAAAATCCTTGATCCCTTGAAATACTAAAACTTGTATTCTTATATTTTGTCATTTAAGAAAGTCCTTTAACCCCTAGTTCTAGTAGTGATAAAGTTGAGCTCTAACTTTAATAATCATCCTTATTTAGTTTGTCTCAAACTTTGAAGTAAAAAAAAAACAAACTAACAAACAATAAAAGCAAGAAATCAATTACATATGCACCCATCAACGGTCATTAAACACAGAAAAAGTAACGAAATGCTATAAATTTAACAAAAGTACACATGTATCAACTCATAACAGTTTGAGGACAGAAGGAAGCAGAAGGTTATCTAGTCCTGCCCCTTCCTTACTTTGTTTCCAGTTCTTAACCGAATAAATTCCCTTCATCGGCTGTCACGTTAAAATAGATAAGGATAAATAACTGGTCATTAAACTCGTCTTAAACTGCGTGAAAGAAGCTCAAGCAGACGGAGTCAGTGTTGAGAGATTTATTGCAGTTTGTTTAAGCGATGTGAATTACAGCGTTATTACAGCAGCGTCTGAACAATCTAAAGTGTCTGTACATCAGAGCAGAAAGCAGGCGGTCACACTGTGGTTTAAACTGCAGCAGACGACGGCGACTTCAGCTCAGCTATCGGTAACAAACAGAGCTGTCGTTCAGCCTCTACTGCGGCGTGGCTTTGTGAAGGTAAACGGTGATGCATCAGGCTTAAATATCTGCGTGACTACCAGGACCTCGCCTTCAGATTGTGTTGGTTGGATGTTTTAAGACCCCGGGGCCAGGATCCCAAAGCTCGGTGGAAGAAGTATTAATACCATACTCCCAAATTACTCCACTACGAGTAAAGTTCTGCACTGGAAACGGTATCGGCTGTTTTTAACTGTAAAGTCAGTCAGTGTGCAGTAAAATAGTCCCTACTCTGTGTTTTTAGTTCTATTTCTTTATATATTTATTTAAGGATCCACATTAGTCTCTAATATTGGGAGTGGACCCCAGGAGGAATAAAGTATTACAATTTTACATTTACAAAACACACAGAGGAGAAAAAAAAAGTTACATTAATTTAGCATTGTTTCATTATTGATAACAGATTTCTTACGATTTTTTTAAAAACAACATTCATGACCGTTTTGGCTCATTTTACTGCCGTACATGTTAACCCATAGAGACCCAGTGGGATTTCTATTTAACCTATTTATCACCATTTATTAAAATATTATTATATTCTGTCATTTTGTACTTTTTTTTTTTCTGTGACAATCATGCATTTTCCTATATTTAATTCACTGATCATGTAGATGTTCATGAAAGCTCAGAGTAAATTCAAACGTTATTTTATCAAAATGGAGAAAAACTCCAGAAAAGGTCACTCTTTTTCAGTTAAATCTCTCATTAATTGAACATAAACCCAGTGTCTCCATCCACTGTCGTTGATCCAACTCCATGGGTTTTACTGGGGAATCAATGCTGTAGAAGATGACGGTGTTTCCACGGTAACTACGGAGCCTCTGAACGTCCAAATGGGTCATATCTGATGACCATGAAAAGACGAAGAACTGTATTTACACCAATTATTTACATCTATTGATAGGATTAATGGATCGACAGGTATTAAACAGTTTAGATCAGTAGATGCTTTTGGGTCTTTGAGGGTTAAAGTGGAGCTCAAGGCAGTTTGATGGTGCAGGACATCAACTTTATACAAAGCATTACTGTAGAGCAGATTTAACTTCAGAAAACATATGAATGGTGATCGATTTTTGGATTTGGAATTTCCCCTTGTGGGACTAATAAAGGAATATCTTATTTTTAATACAGGAAACAGCCAGTTTTGACAGTTCCACCATTTACACGTGTTTGTCGATTTTTTTTTTTTTTTTTTTTTTTTTTTTTTTTTTTTTTTTTTTTTTTTTTTTTTTTTTTTTTTTAAAAGATCATTTGCAAATCAAAAAAGTCATGATTTGTGGTAAAGTAACATCCAGTTTTGTGTTAAACAGCTGAATGGACTGCATCTCTGGTTACACATGACACACATCATCAACACCAAATCAACCGTTTGACTTCGGTCTTCAAAAGTGAGGTGAAAAAGTATGAAAAGAGCTGAAAATGCATCCAGTCTGGTCGTGCGGAAGCGGCAGAGACGCCTTCAGACTCTGTAACCATCTCTGTTCAACGACTTCGACTGTGAAAATACACAAACTGACATCTTTTGGACTCATAAAATGATCTTTTAAACATCATGTATAAATGATGCATAATGCAAATGATCAAACCGATGCTTGTCTGTCACCATCGACTCTAATACATCAAATAAGCTTCAGCTCTGTTCCATATGATCACTGAACATTGGTATTTTTATTTCCTATGTTGTTTTTACCAGACTTTAATTTTTCTGTTTTTATGTTGGTTGTATTTTGTTGTTCTTAGCCCACTTTGCATCTTATTATCACTGTTTTACTTATTTATTCCCTTGTTTTTATGATTCATGCACGGCACTTTGGCCAGCTGTTGAGTTTTTAAAGTGCTTTATAAATAAAGTTGGTATGGTATTTGTAGCACCTCTGTCCTGTGAAAACCACATATCTCTGAGGCCTGTTTCCAGCTTTTGTGACGATGCAGTGAATCCAAGAGGGTTTTAAGGTTTATTCAGCTTCATCCTTCTGTTTATGGTAAACAGATTAAAATATATAGTCTCCACTGGACACAAATTCAGCTCCTTTTACAGTTTTTCATCCACTTTGTGAGTAAAAAGCACAAGGTTGAAGTGGAAATACTAAGTTGCTTCGACGGCTGATGCTACAGATGAGTCTTTGTGAAACTGGCCCCAGTTCAGTTCCATGTCTGTAAACGGTCCATGAATCCTGAAATGTGACTAAACATTCATCTGTCGTGACGGATGGAAGAACAGTAGTGAAAGTAAAACACTTCACAAAGCAAACAGACCCTCGTAAAACATCCTATAATGGTGTAACATGGAAGGAAAACCATTTGAGTGGTGATTTAAACAACAATAAGTACAGTGTGAACCATAAATAATCTGTCAATGATGTAAATGTACATTCTTTAACACCGTTGTGATGTTAATGCAATATGTTTTAAAAATATGCATTAGTTCTTGTAATGTTATTGAGAGGGAAAGCTTTAAGTTAACAGTTTTTCCTTTTTTAACTGATTATTTGACCATATGAGTACTTTAATAATGGGGTTCAGGTGTGTTTTTGTACAAACTAAATACTCATCCCAATACTTGCATTTGTTCTATTGACATTTCCACAGAAATGACAAAAATAAATGCAATTTCAGGGGGAAAAAAACATAAAAATCAACTATAAAGCTGTAGATAAATGATTATGAGCCACCGAAGGCTGAAGGGATTCGTGTGGGTGAAAAGTGATTATTTCTGTCAAAAAGAAATGTTTATTTACGCTGCAGAGTCCATTTTTCAGCTTTTAAAATATAGATGTACATCTGCAAAAGTGTATTGGTTTCAGAAACATAAAAAAAAATAGTTATGGAGATAAATTTGTTGCATCCAAGCACATGTTTCTAATAAAACCCCAATTATTTAAAGGTACTTTTGTGATATGAAATGTCCTCAAACATTGTTTCGTGCTTGAGGAAATGATAGAAATGTACATAAAACACACACTGAAGCCACAGTTTCCTTTCAGGACCCAAACAACATGTTTACAATAAATGTGTTTTCGGCACCAAAACCAGAACTGTGACTAAAAACAGGGACAGATTTAGAGCCAGGAGTAAAATGAACCCCAGGCTCTGATGTAACAGGAAATCATAAAGGAAACAAACATCCAGAGGAAATAAAATGAGGAGGTGGAGTCGGTTCTAGATGAGCAGGGTCCGGTGTTCCCCAGATTTACACCGTTCATAAAGAGAACCTGAAGTGACTTTAACCCTTTAACCCCCTGACGAGTCTGTGGTGAGCGTTCGGAATGTACCATTTATTTTAAATATTCGTAAAAATTCAATCGTTTGCTCAATACGAAAACTTTTAAAATGTGCTGACAGAATAGACCCTGTTCTTTCCATAAACATCTGAGCATGCTCAGTGCACCCCTTGCTGCCTGTGGAATGGGGGGGTAAAACACAGAGCAGCAAGCGAGGCTGACTTACTACAAAAATAGATGCTTTGTGCTTTTTTAAAATTAATTCTTTTTTTTTTTTAAATTTTGGTTTTTGCTGGTGCAGTGTTGTCGTGATTTTCTGTTATTGTTATTATTTTTTTATTTTAATTTTTTTTACTTTGTTTTGACTGTAGAACCGCTTTTTGTTAAACCAGATGTCAAAATGCAAAGTCTCAGGGGTTGAAGGGATAAAGACCTGGGGGTCAAAGGAGTGTCTGCTTCCATCACTGCCGTAAGAGTTTAAGAGGAGATGATTTTTACCTTCAAATGGATCAAATTGGGTTTAATGACAACAGTAGGAGCAACACACGTTAACCCTGAAAGACCAAAAGAGTCCACATCAAGGTTAAAATAAGTATTCTAAAATGATAAATAACTTCTGAACCTCTCATTTTATTCATACACTTTAAAAAGTCACGTAAAGCAGAATTTTGCAGTTTTTCAGGTATCACATTTGTATCATTTTCTTTGGAACCGAATGACGATAGTTGTTCAGATTACTGTTAAAAATGTACTTTTACTTCTGTTTTGACAAAATAAGTGTTCTATTTACTCTGAATTTATTTGATCATACGTCATGTCCGTTGCAAGAACACAGTAACCACCCAGAGTAATAGTATAAAAGCAGCTGTAACTTGCTAATGAAATGTTACGTGTCGATAAAAATTATTCTAGTAAAGGCAGAAAAATAAAAAAAAACTTCACCTGAGTTAACAGAAAATGCATGTGTTTTATGCTGTTTATCAGATAAAACAAATATAGAACTGGTAATTTGAATAAAACAGACTTCAAGTGACATTTCTCCAGATTTAAAGAATATATGGAACCTGACAGACTCAAAAAAGAGATCAGATACACTAAATACAGGAGAGTCAGAAACCCCATAGAATGACTCCAGGTCTTTTATAATTTAAAATGACGTGAAACTGGGGAAACTGGAACCCTGCGAAAATAGAAACCCACTTAAAGGTGGAGTAGGTGATTCCTGAGAGACTCAAATAAAGTCAGTCCTTCAGTCAAAGTTCAGATTCCCCTTTTTTTCTGTGCAAAAATATCTACTCTACAGCGCTTTCCACATACGACGCAGACCTCGTTAAGGGTTAGTAGATAAAATGAACTTAATAGTCAACACAATGAACAAAAAAGGGACGCAATTGGAAATAAAAAGAACAAAATTTAGCTTAAAAAAAAACATATTAATCTGTCCTTGAATGGGATTTATTTGTGCAGCACCTCCCACAGATGCTCAACTGTCAACAAAATGAACAAAAATAAACAAATACTGATCAAACCAACTAAAAAAAGATTAAAAATAAATGTAAAAGAATACAGTGGTCAATAAAATGAACTTAATAGTCAACATAATGAACAAAAAAGGGACCCAATTGGAAATAAAAAGAACAAAATTTAGCTTAAAAAAAAAAAACAAAACATTAATCTGTCCTTGGATCAGATTTATTTGTGCAGCACCTCCCACAGATGCTCAATTGTCAACAAAATGACCAAAAAAATGAACAAAAATAAACAAATACTGATCAAACCATCTAAAAAAAGATTAAAAATAAATGTAAAAGAATGCAGCGGTCAATAAAATGAACTTGATAGTCAACATAATGGATAAAAAAAGCACATAATTGTAAAAGTTAGCTTAAAAAAACCCAAAATAATCATGCCCGTGGATCAGATTTGTTCGTCCAGTACCTCCCACAGATGATCATTCGTCCTGAGGTTGACATTATTGACACATGTGCAGTCCGTGGTCATAATGTCATGGCTGATCAGTGTCAAATCCACAGCACTCACTGATTCGAATCACTGACTCCACCTTAAATCGAGCCCAGATTTGAGAATCCGTTACAGTACGTTAACATGAAGCACCTGTGATGAAGATGAGAACATCCTTGACGTTTCAGCTGAGAAGATGCCGTCCGTGTGTGGAAACACTCGTCCTTGTGTTCATAGTCTGATGTAGGGTCGGGGTTAGGTCCAGACGAGCACATGAAATATACACCACCACAGCAGCCCAGATGTGTAAACATGTTCGATTTACAAAACACTTCAGAATCTGATGTATAGTCAGAGCTACTCGGAGAGAACCGGATCTGTACAGTAACATGCAACCCAGTACAAGACAGTTTCGGTGGATTCGACTGAGCATGCCCAGTTACCGCGCAATGAGAAACCAGCGAGACCCTCAACACCGTATTTACATCCAAACAGGCTCCACGTGCAGCTGCAGAGCCGAGAGAACCTTTAAATGATCCTTCAAGTATCCAAAACCACACGCCTGTCCTATCAATATTAAAAATAAATCGTATGTAAACCGCTCTCTCGTATTAAACTAGCATATGTTCTGTTCTTTTATGAAAATTCGGGCCGGTTTACATTTTAGAGAAACGGATTCAACAAAGGTTTGACACAACCTCAGTATTATTAAAATGATGTAGTAACAGCCCCGACTTTCCATTTATAGAAATCTACAGACATGACTCTTCATGACCTTTTATGAGGATTGTTTTTTATGATTATTAGCAGCAGGATGAGAAAACGTCAAGTGTGAAGTAGATCAAAAGAGCAAATAGATGATGAATCGGTGAGCCTGTTTACATGACCGTAAAAATCTGGTAACTGGGAGGAATCCCGTAATTGTAATAATCAGATCTGAGGCGTTTAAATGCACAAGAAATGCGATAATTGGAAACCCTGGTTTAGATGCTCCGGTCCATTATCGGATTTATTTTGAAGTATGTACGTACGTAGCGTTGGTAGAAAGAAAGTTCCTGTTGGGCTCGTTTACACGGCCATAAAAATCAGATAACTGGGAGAAATCTGGTAATTATAGGAATAAGATCTGGCATCCATTATTATTATTATTATTATTATTATCTTCTGCTCAAATTTGACCACATCACTTCTATTTTTCACAATTTTTTTTTACTAGTCCGACCCATTTGAGATCATATTGGACAAATGCTTTTTACTGCACTCATTTAAAGCCTTAAACAGATCTATTTCGGTCCATCTTAACTCTTATTTTTCTTTAGAATTTGGTGTTTAAGTGACAAACTCCAACACAATTTTACCAATATTCTGCCTTTTACTAAATGTAATGTGCCTTTTTTATAGATCCACTGTGATCTGTAAATTAGAACGCATATGTATAAATGATAAGTTGAAGCATAATATTGTTAAAATTGCATTTATTTGTCTCAAATTTCAGGTTATTGAGGTTATTCTTTTTTTGTGAAAGGATAATTTGTAGACATTTTCATAATTTAATTGTAATTTTTCGCGTTAAAATAAAGAGAAATTTGGAGTCGTCTTTATTTACATTTTGTTTTTTTTCTATTATTTTACCGGTCCCACCCACTTGAAATCATATCAACAGTATGCAGACATTTAGAGCCTCATACAGATCTATTTTGGTCCGTCCTAATGGTTATTTTTGTTTTCAGGTGATGAACTAAGCAGTGAAAGTTAGTTCTTTGTTCTGTTTTAGCATAAAAGATTGCATTCTCTAATATTCTAGACAAAAAAGGAGTTATTCCTGTGAAGACGCTGCAGGTTTTTCCTCATTGCCCCCATCGACACCCCGCTACAGTCCTGTGTGCTTTTTAATATCTACGACTTTAAGGTAGTTTTTCTGCATCACGGCGCTCATTTGCTCTTATTTCACCTCTGGCATCGACGCTGACATTTCAGTTTATGGAACAAAAGGGACTCAGGAGCTGGTCTTAATGAACCACTTACAACCTGCACACACCCCTGACTGTCAACACCGTGTCTTTTTTGAAGCTGCTCGACTCCTCCGAGGCTTATTTTTGGTTCCTCGTCTGTAATCAACACCTCCTCATCAGAAAAGCGCACCTCAAAACCAGCTGAACTCCCTGAAGCAGACAGTCTACACGTCCTGAGATCTGCAGGGGTAGGGTCTGAGCCGCCGTCGCCGTGGGCGCCGCGTCCCGACAGACGACCCAGACGAACCCCGACACCTAAAAACACTGAACCCACCGAGGCGTTAGGGTGATGAAGGACGGAAGGAACAAACGCTGAACACGCTGTTAAAACGTGTGCGCAGGTTCAGGTTTACACGGTTTGGAGACTGATGGGTTTTCAAAGACTTGGTGTAATTTTCAGGAGAAAGGTGTCAGGTGGACAGTTTAACAGCTGCAGTCGGGACATTTTTAAGCACGTTAGCAAATAAACGTTTACTGCGTTTATGTAGCACATGAACAGCTTTGGCAATAATTCTTGTTCCACTGTGACGAAGCAGTGAAAAGTCAACACTCGTTCTAAATGTCACTATTTTTGCATATGTTAAAACTGTCAAAAGTTACATTTAGAAAGTACAGAAATGTACCGTATTTAACCCTTTAACCCCTGACGTGTCTGTGGTGAGCGTTCTGAATGTATGATTTATTTTAAATATTCCTAAAAAATTCAAGTTTGCTCAATAGGAAAAATTTCTAAATCTGCGTTTCTACTCCGTGGTACCGGCTCGACTCAGTCTTTTTGCGTTTCCATTATGTAAAAGTACCTGGAATACACGCTCGTATCCTAAACATCTCCGATTCTGGATTTAAAAAAAAAAAAAAAAGTCTTCTGGATTCAATAAATAACATGACAATTACGTCAAAACAAACTCCAGTAGAATAAATCTGTCTACTCAGAAGATTACTCAACTTTCAAGCTTAGATGTTTGTGTTTTTTGTTTTTTTTTCCTGATTTGACTCCATTTTTGTTTTTTTTTAATGTACATTTTTATTTTTAAATTAGAGCGGCTGGGGCAACTTGAAGGTCCGTCACAGGGAAATAATCTGACATGATGTTGTTTTCCTGTACTGTGATGTAAACTCTACGTGACGAGAAAATGCACTTTTGCCTTTTCAACCCTTTTAGACGGTGACGCAAGAGTGGAGCGTTTTTAAGATTTCTACTCTGGAAGGTGGTTGCATGGTTTGCGTTTACAAACCCCGAAAATGCAGTTGCCGTCTAAATATAAGGCACATCTGAGCAAATATATTGTCATTTTCACCCGAGAGCGTTGTCGTGTAAACTGGACCTGAAACAGACGCAAATTCACAGCAGAAATAATGTCTCAGGAGTTAAAGGGTTAAAGTAGTGACAACAAAACCTCAACTTTCTCAGTAACAAGTATGATAAATCTGAAACCACTGCCATTCCACGAACAGAATAAGGTCACGGTACGTTGAATTTCACATGTGGTCTAATAATTACTTCCAAAGCTGTAACTTGTCTTTTTTTTTGCATCTTCCTTTTAATCACGATTCCGGAAATTTTAGCCTAACGATAAAATAAACACAACTGTGACGTTTTTCCTGAAGGTCAGTGTACGCAGAAGTAAATGCCACATCTTTTATGTGTTTGTCGTCCTGCTTCGGTCAGTTAAAATAACCACATACGCACAGACCTTAAAACTGTCACTGGAAAAATATGTCGGGTCGCATTCCGGTGGGAAGGAAGTGAGAAATGAGGGGTTTGGATCCGAAACAACAGAAAATAACATCATGAAAGGATGTAGAAATGATGCACACAACCTAAAAAAAAAAAAAAAAAAAAGATGTGATGGAAACAAAGCAACAAAAAACAAAAGTAACTCCAGGATCATCCACAATTTATTCAACAAAGGTGATTCTTGTATAAATGATGTTTCTTTACATGAACAACTGATTCTGTACCAAAAAGAAGCTTCTTCATACGAGTCTTGAAAGACTCCAAATCAAATTCAAATACCTGCTCGTATCCTGAACATCTCCAATTCTGGATTTAAAAAAAAAAAAAAAAAAAAGTCTTCTGGATTCAATAAATAAATAAATAAATAACATGACAATTACCTCAAAACAAACTCCAGTAGAATAAATCTGTCTACTCAGAAGATTACTCAACTTTCAAGCTTAGATGTTTGTGTTTTGTTTTTTTCCTGATTTGACTCCATTTTTGTTTTTTTTTTAAATGTACATTTTTATTTTTAACATCAGGGTGTGAATCTAAAACAAATCTTCAGTGGATTAAGGTTGTTGCTTTCAAGTTATAAGACAGTAAAAACTACTATTTCTACATATTTTTGGGGGTTTTTTTGGCTGAAATTTGCTCTAACACCTTTTTTTCCTTTTTAAATAAACGGTGGCTGCATTCTGATATAAAATACACTTAAATTACTTTATTTTTGTCATATATTTCAGTTTGTATACGCATCTAAATGAGCTCCTTAAGGTTTACATTTAGTTGCCCTGACTTTATAAACGTTGATACCGAATTCATCTCCCGTCAGCCTCCAGCTGCCTTTTATACGAAACTAAATAATACTCTCAACTTCCACAAAAGGAGAAAACTCATCATTTTGTGTTGTCTACAGAATATAGCTGAACTCTAGTGATATAAAACAGCTGGTGCAAAAAACCGGAAAAAAAAAAAAAAGAGGGTCCATCTATCCTCTAAAATCTATAAAATATAAGCAGAATATCAGTATGACACCCTCTGTGATCCACTTAATAGTACAACAAACTATTAACACATTAACTCAGTTACATGATGCATATATGACTTATTGCTTTAAATATTTGTTCTTCTAACATACAACATCCAACACGACTCAACAGGAATCTTTCAGGACGGTTCGTTTCGTTGCTGCAGCACAAACACATTCAAACAGTCGACATCTATCGCATCAAAAACGAAATAGTGCATTTACACAGTGGCAAAACTCGACAGAAACGGTCAACGCATGACGAAAGTGAAAGTCGGGCATTTTTTTCTTGAACGTTGAAGTAAAACGTCGCTTAAGAGAAGAAAGCGGACGAGGCAGGTGGGTTCGTGAACTTTCCTCATCGCAGTATTTCTCACTTAACCCATAAAGACCCAGCGCTACCTTTTTATGGCAGTTCCCAAATGGGTTCTTCGCTCTATTTAACCTTTCTTAAGTGATTTATCACCATTTATTATTAGATTATCCTCTGTATTTTGCACGTTTCACGGTAAATCATGCATTTTCCTATATTTAATTTAGATGTTCATGAAAACTCAGAGTAAATTCAAAGGTTATTATATCAAAACAGAGAAAACTGCAGAAAAATTGACTTTTTTAACAAAATCTCTCATTAACTGATCATAAACCCAGTGTGTCCATCCACTGTCATTGATCCAACTCCATGGGTTTTACTGGTGAATCAATGTTGTAGAAGATGACAGTGTTTCCACGGTAACTACGGAGCCTCTGATCGTCCAAATGGGTCATATCTCATGACCATGAAAAGATGAATAATTGTATTTTACACCAATTCTTTACATGTATTGATAGGATTAGTGGATCAACAGGTATTAAACATTTCAGATCAGTAGATGGTTTTGTTTGAGTCTTTATGGGTTAAGTAGGAAAACGCAACACGGTGCTGATCGACTCCACAAGATACGACTGCAGGAAGTAATAAAAGGTGTCTGTGTTTAGGAGATGTGATATATTTATTGCAGCTTTCACTGCATAAGTGAATATTAACAGGATTGAAAACACATTTTCTGCAACTGAACTCAGATTTTGGATTATTAGTGTTTTATTCACCAAAAATCAGCTTTTTAACTCTTGATTTTTATTGTGATAATTATCGATTTCTAATGATATGAACATTTTTATTGTGACGGCGTATCATTTTTAGTTGTATCCCAGCTTTAACTGCACATATCGTCGCTGTCGGGCTGAAACCTCTTATGTCCAAAACAGTTATTTTTCCGGAAACTGGAAAAACTATGTATATTCTAAATAAATGAATGGAGTTAAAAGCCATTTTCAACACTTTTAATTTGGTAAAATAATTCTAAAACTGTCAGGCCAACATGAAGACGGATGAATAGAATCGTTTTAGGACCCAAAATGAACTTACAAGGTTTTCTGCCCGACAGCAACAATATACACAGTACAGCTGTTTAGTTTTAAGCTGTAATTGAATCATATTTTGTCCATAATCAATGTCGACAGAGAAAAAAACATCAGGATTTATTGTTTCGACCTCATCTCCCAGCCATACTTATGTCATCTTTTTTGGACTCGAGGTAAAATCCAATATGATGACAAATGGGCCAGATCGGTAAAATAACAACAGTGAAGAAAGTAAAATTACATTATGAAAATGTTTACATCTACAAAGTTTCCTTAAACATATGAACCTGAAATGTCTTAAGAAAAATAAGCGTAATGTTAATAATATTCTGCCTCAGTTTACCTTTTATACATGTTCATGACAACTTATAGATCACAGTGGATCTACAAATACACAAAACATTTAGTAACAGGCAGAATATTGGTAAAAATGCACTTACTTCTCTTGGAACATTTCAGGTTATTCACATTTTTTTTGTGAAAGAATAGTTTGTTCACAAATATTTTCATGTAATTTTACTTTTTTTTTTTTTTACACTAAAACAATGAGGAAAATGGGAGTTGTCATTATTTATAGGTTTCTATGATAGTATTTTACTGGTCCAACCCACTTCAGATTGAATTGTTCTGTATCTGGAACCTCAACTAAACAGATTTTAACACCAGTGATTGTTAATATCTTCATCCAGAGGCCACATTGGACCCTTCAGCGGGCCAGTTGTGGCCCACGGGCTGTATGTTTGACCCCTGTGATTTAGCGGATGCAAACATAGTCGTAGCATAAACCTCCCACTGACCTTTGACCCCTTTCCGCCTGCAAACAGTGGCAGAGCTGCCGTTGTAGCAGCGCTGCCCTGAGTGCGACCTGTCAGGCACACAGACACCTCTCTACTGCCAAGTCGTCACAGCGTTCGCCCGAACTCCCGTTGGCGTGTTTACACCGGCTGCTGATTTACGACGCAGAGACCGTGCCACGTCCCGCTAGAGCGTCCCAAACCTAAACACAACCCTCTGCTGCAGCTGGCTTTGGCCCATGTATGGGGCGAGTGTTTACCCCCACCCATCAGTGTGACTGGTCCCAGGCCGAGCAGGCAGAGCTGGTTCTAAACTGGGACGGTGGCGGATCTGATGGACGACTGGTGGCGGTGGATTCCGGGAATTGAACGCAGCAGCGCCCACTCAGCCTTATCTCAAGTACCACTTTGTCATGGCCGTTTACACCTGAGCTCTTGTCTGGTTACTGTGGAGGACCAGCTGAGGACCGAAAGTGACCGCAAACTAAACAACATTCAATCCAGCTCGGCCGCTAAAGCCGCGTTCAGCGTCTACTGCGGGTTCACGCTGCGAACAACCCGACGGACGATAAAGCCCCGTCATTTCTCAGAGCCACGAGGAAGAGATACTTAGTCAGACGATAAAAACGCTGCAACCTGTTTGGTAAATACATCTAAGTTTGTTAGTGCGACGTTATTAGCTTCATCATTGTTCCTGTGAAGCCCTTTTGTTTGACTACAGGAGTAAACCTCTTCAGAACAGAGTCCACAGGTCAGTCACTGCTTTGGATGAGGCTCAAAATTCAATACGTTCTTTATTTTTACGAGTTATTACTTGGGATGCACAAATATTATATCAACTATTGGTAAATATTACTTCACTGACACAAAGGCTGATACTTATCTGTTGTTTTTATTGATATTAATATTTTTTTATTCATCTGTATGAATGATGGGCATAAATTACACGAAAAACTAAATTTAAATTTAAAAAATGCAGAAAATTAGATTTATATTGGTCAAAATGCTAACAGCCCTGCAGTTATTAAATGAAATGAAATTAAAGTCATTTTTTCAGGCTGGTCATAATTCCATTAAGCCTTTTAAACACAAACCTGATGAATTTTCATTCTGTCAGGATGTATTTACCAGAAAATGTTATTTCTAAGTGGTCTGGGGCAGTTTCTTCATCGTGACAAGTTGATTTTTGTGATTACCAGTGCACATGTATTTATCTACTTAAGCAGAAACACAATAGTGTTGCATCAGTGTCATAAATATCATGGATTTTATCGATTGTCCTGGGAAAATCTACTGAATATGCACTTAATTTCATCTCTTATATCTATCAAAGGGCTTTAAACTTAAATTCACTCCTAAATAAAAGCATTAATAGTAACAATACTCATCATTTTCGGTCCAATTTCTGTTATAACACTTATAATACGACCATCGAGGTGTTTGCAGCGTGAATGCAGTTGAATAAAGAGAATGATTTTAATATTTATAGTTACTTTATCCTGAGGAATCGCTTTATTTCCACACACATTCATCACCACAGTGCAAAGGAAAATAAAACTCCATACTACATTTGTATCTACGTCATCCAGATGACTTCAGCCCAAAAAACTAAACCAAAGTAAATCTTCACTCGGAGCTCTACCACCTCCAGAAATACCTCCAAAAATTAATATTTATCTGTGTTCGATCCATGTGTGAAGAAAAGGCCACTTTGCATTTACTGGTTTTCAGATTTACCACAAAATAAACGACCACATTCACGAACACGCCTTCCACTCTCCAACCCACAAACTCCAAACATTTAAACAGAAAGTAAGAAAACAGAAACTTCTGCTACGATCCGGACTCTTGACTGACTGCTGTGTTTGTTGGTGTGTTCCTTTTACCGCGTCTCTACCGATTTTATCCAGCGGGTTTTTACTGTTTTTTTTTTTTTTTTTGTCAACTGTGATTTTAAGGAATATGAACAGAATCTGTTTTTAAATGTGCCTCAGTGCAACTTTGGCATTTTAAAGTGAAATCGTGAGGAGCTGTGCTAAAATGAGACTTCTACTATTCCAAAACATGGCAAAAAATACTCAAAAATAAAAAGAAGTTACAGTACACTTAGTTTTGATACTGATGCACATGCAGTCCTTGGCTTTTTGGGCAAAACGTTAACACTTCCAGAGCCTCTCCTACACTATCTGAAGACTACAAATGCATCTATACGAGGATTTAATTTTATATCTGAACCTTTTTTAAATACTTTTATGTAATGCTGTCTTTGGTTGCAGCCACCATTTCAACAGCGATAAGCTACTTGTCCGACTCTGAGAAAAAAAAAACTGCTATAAAAAAACAGAAAGAATGAGGCATCTTCAAAAACTTTAAACAGAAGAAAATCTTAGAAGATCAAGTGGAATGACGGATATGACGATGATGATTTTTACTGTGCAAAGTCTAGAAATGATTCCTCATTTCTCTGAGATGAAAACATGGATGAAAATGGAAGACAAAACGTTCCAGCTCAAACTTAAATAAATCATCTTAGATATATAATCTCCCAGATATCATCTTGATTAAAGTCTCCCTCGCCACCTATCTAGTTCAGTGAACCAACGACTAGTCACCGTGTACCCTGTATTATTCAATAATTGCGTAAAATTACACAAAACTAATGATCAACATCATACACGATCAGTCCAAAATGGTTAACATAATGGCAATTTGCTCTTTGATTCTGTGCGTTTTTAAAGGCAATAAGCCTTTTTTTTAAACCTGTTTTCGAGCTCAGTTTACGTTGAAATGACGCTTTGAGAAGGCAGCTGTTACCTCACGCTCAGCTTCACCAGTTTGTCTGAAGCGCTGGCGTCCAGCGTGACCAGTCTGCGCCGTTTCAGCTCCTTCTCAGCGGTCATTTCAACTGCGCTCAGTCCTTCGTGTGCGGGTGAATTAGCTGTTGAGCGTGGCTGCCTGCTCCTTCTCCGACTTCTCTTTGGCCTTTTCCTTCTCCATCAGCTTCCCCTCCTTCTGCAGCATCACCATGATGTCGGTGACCTGCGAGGTGGAGATGTCGATGTCCTCCTTATCGATCAGCTCCACCACCTGGAGAAACACCGAGCAGAGGAAACGGCTGAGGACGCTAACCCATGAAGACCCAAACACCCACTAGAGACCAAAACCATCTACTGATCTGGAATATTTAATACCTGTTGATCCACTAATCCTGTCAATACATGTAAATAATTGGTGTAAAATGTGGTTTGTCATCTGTTCATGGTCATCAGATATGACCCATTTGGACGTTCAGAGGCTCTGAAGTGCCTACAGTGCAAGCTAATGGGAGCAGTGTTATGGTCTGGGGTTGATTCTGTTGTTTAGGTCTAGGTTTATAACATTATGTCTGTGTTTTTGTCTTTTTTTTGCTGATGACACTGACGTATTCAGACACGACAACACTAGGATTCATCAAGATCAGATTATTGAAGAGTGTAGTGTCCAGTCCATGCATGGATGATGTCTCATGCTCCTGAACCAGACCTGAACCACAGTGAGGATGAACTCAACCAATAGTTTTGCTGCTAAAGTGTTAACAAACAAAGAAGCAAACGGAACCAAAAACAGTAACCCTTGCCTCTCCCTCGGGGGGTGGGGTAACAAGACCTGGACAAATATCAATGCAACTACGGATGGAAATAAATGTTATGACACTGCATAAGATAATCAATCAAAGCTACGGGCACTCCTACAAAATATATTCAAGTGTGGGACTTATTTTGGACAGACTTTGCATATGGTTTCATGAAAGTGCTTCACTTTTCACATTGAACATTAAGAAGTGAGTGGATGTCAGGTACTATTTATGACTTGTATTAATCAATTTCCTTCCTCCTTCCTTTATGCTGTTACGTGTTAAATTCACTGATTCTGATGTATTCAAACTGCTGGATACAGGCGGTTTTTCCTGTATTACATATTATTTTTCAGTGTTCATTGACTGACCCTTTACTCAGAATTTTAGTCCATTAAGTAAAATGATCTAAGGTTTTCTAAATCCCTGCATTTTCCAGCATTTATTTAGATTTACAAAGTTGACACACATTTTATCAAGCAAAACAACTTTCTATTTTTATTCTTCCTTTTTATTCTTCTTTATTATCCTAAACTGTAATAAATGACAGCCCACATCAAACTAAATCAAACCAATAAAAACCAGAGACGTGTATCTCCTTGTTCTTCTGATTTTTACCTTGATGACGTCGTCGATGTCGATCTTGCCGTCCTTGTTCTCGTCGAGCGCCTCGGCGATGCTCTGCAGCTTGTGTTCTGGGATGTTCTGGATCTGCTTCATGACGCTGATGAGCTCGTCGATGCTGATGAGGTTCTCCCTGAAGGCGTAGAACAGACTGCATACAGGAAACGGTTACCAGCTTTGACCGCTACGTAAAATGCGGTGGAGAGGTTAGAGGTCAACGTGCTGCATTCAAGGTTCCCAGATAACACCAATCAGATCCAGTTTCGGGTTCAGATCAAACCATTTTAGTCAGAGCCAAAGTTCATTCATGCTGAAATGCAACACACTGGATGTTCAGGTAACGGATCTGTCCATTTGGGTTGGACCAGCTCTGTACGTAAAGTGTCATGAGATAACATTTGTTATGATTTGGCGCTATATAAATTAAATTTGATTGGTTGATTTATAAACCTGTAAGTTATTAAAAATGTAATTTGGTTGACATTAAAGTTGATTTATTAAAGTACTGTCCAGTCCATTCTAAGACAAAAATCTACATTCCAATAAAAGGAATACAGTGACTGTTATGAGCTGAGGAGGTGCACAGTGAAGTCAAACAGAAACAGATGTTCCATTATGCACCTCCTCACCTCATAACCATCACTGTATTATACTACTGCTGCTACTGTAACTACACTGACACTTTTTCCTATTCTTATTCAATTTTACCTCCTTTCTTTTAATGCATGGTATTGAACAAGGTGAGAGAGAAACAGTATTTCAACCCTGATAAGTGAGGTTAACTATTTACAAAAGGTCCAAGGGAAATGATTTTTCATACATTATGCTGACAGGAAGCTAAAAGACTGTTGTGTGGAGAAGGGGCGGGATTAAAATAGTTATAGTTCCTCCCACTCCTTTTCGAATATGCAAATTTTGTTTTCATGTATACAGTTGTGCTCATAAGTTTACATACCCTAACAGAATTTGTGATTCTTTGTCCATTTTTCACAGAATATGAATGATAATACAAACACTTTTCTTTCACTGGTGGTTAGTGGTTTGGTGAATCCATTTATTATCAAACTAATGTGTTTGCTCTGTTTAAATCCTACTGACAACAGAAACTATCCAAATGACCCTGATCA
>JAPQRP010000017.1:32110815-32125597 GCA_037367295.1 Apogon hyalosoma
GTATAAAGACAATTATGAACATGACCCTTTACTGACTTAATAATAGTAATAATAATAATAATAATAATAATAATAATGCATTTTATTTATAACACACTTTTCATTCAGTGAATCTCAGAGTGCCAGAATAAAAAAGGACACATCCCCCCAAGAAAACATAAACAGTTATGAGCCTTTGTAAACAGGTACATTTTCAGTCTAGTTTTAAATGAGTCCAGGCTCTGCATTTCTCTCAGCTCCACCGAGAGACTGTTCCAAAGCCGAGGTGCAGCAGAACAGAAGGCTCTGTCCTCCATGGTACGGAGCTTGGTGGTGGGAACATGAAGGAAGAGGCTGCCGGATGCCCTGAGGGTGCGGGTGGTGGTTTGCTGTGAGATTAGTTCCTGAAGGTACGATGGGGCGTGTCCAGTGATGCATTTGTGTGTGAGGAGCAGGATTTTATAATCGATCCAGGCAGAAACAGGAAGCCAGCGCAGTGAGTACAGAATGGGTGTTATGTGGTCATACTTTCTGGCTCAGACTAGGATTCTAGCTGCACAGTTCTGGATATATTGCAACCTTTGTAATTCTTTGGCAGGAATCCTATAAAAGAGTCCGTTGCAGTAGTCCAGCCTTGAGGAGATAAAGGCATGGACTTACTTCACTTTGAAAGCAAGCACTTTTATCTGATTGAATTAAATGAAAGGGTTAAAGCTTACCTGTAGTGAATTTTCATTGCTAGCAATTTCAAAAGATCACATACAATACTAGTGGTTCCATCTGGTATGTTATATTCTTTTGTCAAGTACATGTGAGTACTAAGTCACTGCTCCATAAGTCAGTCATGGTCAGACACATGTTTGCTCCTTCACAGGCTGTTCAGCACCATAGTGACACAGTAACATTGTACTGTCCGATTACCTGGGCTGTGATGGACTGGTCACTGTACCCGTGCAGCAGACACTGGTCTAAGATGACACATTATGGGCCACTGCTGGGTCATGTCTCTAGGACAATGGCGGAGTGTGAAGCTTACGGCTGCACAAACAAGTGCGAACACGTGCTTTCCACTCAATCTTGCTCACTGACTGCTGCTTGTTTACTTGCACTCCATCAATACACCCAGAATCAACGCTAGTACTTCACTTACAGCCGGCAATGGTTGCTCCCAATAGGTTCTGCCCCCGTGCATAATTCACATAATAAATGGTAACTTTATGGTCATTTTTTTTACTGACTTTGCGCCTCTCTTGCTTATAAGTAACACACAAAACATAATTAATGTCGTCAGCATAACCAGTACAAATACACTTTAAAATCATTGTCTGTGGAGCTTCGTACCTTGTCGTCAGCGCGGATGGCCCTCAGCTTCATGATGAGCTGGAAGCGGAGGAAGTTGTTGGTCCCGATGGACTGGAGCTCCAGGAGGCGACACAGCGCCACCAGCTGAGGTCGGGTCAGGTTGTCCAGAGTCAACTCATCCTCGAACAGTTTGGAAAAGCGAATGATCTGCTCGTTACTGGGACGCTCTCCAGAGTCTCGGATCTACAAAGATGGAGAAGTGGATCAAAAACAGCCTCCTTTTTAATGTAAGACTAGATCTGCTTTGGGGGTCGACCGAGTTCCAGTTTACAGGATGTGATATTCATGATTTTTATGCTACTAGTTATTATGCTATTAGTTATTAGGATGAGTGGAAAATAAGTGATTGGTGAGGCTTACAGACAAATGCTAATGAGGAAATTTAGCCTCATACGTGATTTGTAATTATAGAAGAGCTCAAGTCAGAACGTAACACTATTTATTTGCACAAAGCAGGATTACAGAGTGATTTACAAGATTAAAAAATTATAAAGGATTTTTTCAAGGGGCGTATTTAAGATTTTCACTTTATCTGAAATGACATGAACTGGAAAAAGTTTGGAATACATGAGTAAGTCGGTATAAAAAGACCCTCATGTCTCTGGAAGAAGATGTGTAGTTTTAAAAAGGTCTATAATATGAAAGTCTTCATCGTGGTGTTACAAGAGAGGATGTGTATTAAGGCAGGTATTTATGTAAAACTTTATTTATAGCAGTTAAAAGCACTATTGCCAGGAAATGACATTAACCTGAGCCTCCATGCCTTAAGTAATGGATAGAATGAAGGATAAAAATGGCTTTCTGAGATCTAGAGGAGCTGACTTCTGTATAAACTGGAGAATGCTACTGTCTTCGAACTTTATTTGGGTGATAAAAGACATCTAATAAAATTGATTTTTATTTTTTCAGGGTTACTTTTTATTGAGCTTTTTTACAGCAATAGTGTAAAAAAAAAAAAAGTCTAAATAGGAATTGTTTTTATATGTGAAAAAACAACTTGAAATTGATATTTAGCCTCAGTTTATGCTGCATCTTACTGTTTTTAATCAAATACTAAATAAAATGGACAAAAAGACCTTCATGTTACATCTGCTTTGGTTTTAACCTTTCCTTTTGACTTACTGCTGTTTATTATGATTTGTTGTGTTGTCCTTAGTATTGAAAAGCTGCTATTGTTATTACCATTACCCACATGTCACACATATTAAACAATATAGGCCTACTGTGTGTGTGTGTGTGTGTGTGTGTGTGTGTGCGTGCGTGTTAAAGAGGTACAGGGATGAGGGAAATGTTGGGTATCACTGGGTGTTATAAAGATGTACAAGTATGTGGTTAGTGTATATGTATATGCATCCATATGTGTAATATAAATGTATATGTGTGTGTGTATGTGTTATTGTATAATGTGTTATGTAAATTATATTATTTGTTTATAATAATATAAAGTCAGAAACAAAATTATTTAACAGTAAGTATCAGACATTAGAGTATAGATATGTTTAGACTAGGAAGGTTATTATTGCTGTTAATTTTTTAAGGAGAAGGGATGGGAGTTTATGTTATACTTCTTCTCACTCCTTTTCGAATATGTATTATATGTCTTATGCTTAAATGTTTTGTTTGCTTATTTATTGTTCTTTTTTTGACATTCATAGTTGAAATAAATACATCAATCTATAAATCCTCTTAAATAACAGCTGACTAAATGTGTAAAATGATCAAACTGAAAATAGAGGTAAAGGAGACGGACTGTTTCTGTTCTGATCACCAGGGGGCACTGTTAAGCCCGTTTCCCCTCCTGCTTTTATTGCCTCCTCTGATACTGACCTTCTGGAAAAACGTGGAGAACTCCTTGGTCGCGCTGTCTTGTGCAGCTTTGTTCCTCAGAGCGATTTCCTCGATGGTGTCCTGCAAGAACTTGGCCATTTCCAGTTTGACCCTCAGCTCCTTTTTCAACCTCTCCTCCTGGAACAACAAATCAACGCCTCTCAGTACAGACAACCGTACAAACTGAGACTGTGAAAACTGATTTAGGCCTATGAATTCATGTTTGAAGACGTTAAATGAATATTCCATGACTGACAGAGTTGCTTTAGGCTACTGTATGTACAACCTCTACCGTGCGTTTTTAATTATACTTGGATGTTGCATAATTTGAATCGGTGCCAAACATCAACAGTACAGAGCAACAGGTCAAAGATCCTGCTTTACAATAGACTGAACTCTAATGGGATTAACCTTTGCAAAGATGAGACAACAGTCTGATCCCCTCAGACAGATCAGGGGTTAAAGTTCATGTGAACAAGGGCTCAAATATGTGTTATAAAGACAGATCAGTATTAAGACTAAACATCAAAGTATAATCAGATGTATATTAAACTGTTGAGCTTCTGTGTATAATACAGACCTAAAACGAAACCACAAATGTTACCTAACAGCTACATTTAAGGAAAAATATGCAAGATGGCGAGTGCAGGCACGATGCAGCTTTAGCTCAGCCAGGATTACCTTCTTTGACTGTGTCTCGAAGGTGGACGGCAGCATGTTGGGGAAGAGTTTCAGCGCCACAGGAAGCAAAAACTCCATGAAGGGGACGATGATGAAGACCAGGAAGGGAAGAAGTCTGAAGACGTCTGCACATGTTCTGAGGAACTGTAGAGAAAAACGGTGGAGAATAGGATTAGAGCTGAGCACTCATATTAATATTAATGGCTGGTGAAACTGAGAAAACACTGCAAATCCACCGCAACGTCTTAAAATACCTCATCAGCTCTGCGGGGATGAGTGATATGAAGATATATCGTGTGGCATCTGTCGTTTCATATTACACCCTGTGGTTTTTGTCTTTACAACGTGATATCATGACTTGTAAGTATAGCCTACACGCCACTTTTAATTGGTGTGTTATCTGTACACATTATAAGCTTTCCATATGTGTGTTCACGCCGTTATTAGCTCCCTGTCCAACCTGAATTGATGTGTCAAATACCACGCACTGAGGGTTAGGGTTATGGTTATGTAAACTGGAGATCTTGGTGTAAATCGACACACGATCAAATGGCGTTGAATAACACGCAAACAGTCGAAAATGCGTAGATAGCATGTCGAATGCCATATGAACGCCATTTACTGAGATCAGTCCTGTCTTTGCTACAAAGTATATTCAAGTAATTTCATTAACCCTTAGATGCATAAATAGGTCAAAAAAGACTTTGTGATGCTGTTTTCTTACAATATCTTTGTAATGAAAAGTTATTATTTCATATTCCAGGTATTCCTCAAAAAACATGTTATTAACATCATACCATTTACATTTCTATCTTACCTTTTTTACAAGTTTTATGAAATTGTAGTTTTTGTATTACTCACTCAAGCGTCCATAAGTGGGTCAAAATGACCAGTATTAATTTTCAATGGAATTTCATCTAAACCATTGATTCATTCAACTGAAAACCTAAAGGACTCACTCACAAAATGGATGTTGGCATTGTTCTATTGCTGTTATATATTATACATTACATACTATGCGTATGTTGCTTTTAACATTTTCAAAATATGAAAAAAAAAAAAAATTTAAAATTGTTAAAAATGTTTTTTAAAAAGAATGTAAAATAAAGATAAAATCATTCTTCTGAGGACCAAATTAAAATACAAATGACTATTTTTAACATGGCATAAGTGGCATAAAAACACACTGATTTTAACACGGGTCATTTTTGACCCCGTTATAGAAGAGTGGAGGGTCCAGACACTTGTTCATCTAAGGGTTAAAATGGTTCATATCTGTAAAGAATGGTACAGTCTTTGCAAAAAAAAAAAAAAAAAATGTATTTGGATTTTTCGCATTTTTGTGAATATCACCTTATATTTTTGATATTAAGTCATAGCGATATTTTTAGATTTTTCCTATGTATCAAACAAAACAGATAGAAATGCTTTTAAAAGTGAAAAGAATGAATGTAAAACAACATTTTCCAAACAGCAGACAACCACACAACATATGTCACAAAATAAATATATAGCAGAAAAATAACTGATAACTAATAGTTTCAGAACATTTGAAGTGAGTGTACATGTTTGGGAATATAAATGGTGCTTTTTATTCAGAGTGAGCATTTTAATTAGTGAGAAAAGCATGTGTGTGGTCACTGGAACTAAACCAACAAACCTAATGTTGGACTAGGACTTTTACACATCAGTGTATATGCTATTTATTTATGTATTAAACCTTCAGATGGAAAATGTAGGTCATGTCACTGACCCATAATGTAGCTGCATTATGTAGCTGTGTGAGTATATGAGATTTAGGTCGTGTAGAACATCCAGAGACTTCTGTATTTTTATGATTAATATAGATTTTCAGGACATGCAAATGAAAGGCTATATTGATATACAGGGTCTCCACAAAGCCTCTTTACAATAAAAAAAAAATTACAAAAGCAATTGAGATGTTAATCAGCATCGTTCTATGTACTCTTTTCTTTTTGTACTGTTTTCTTCAATGATAGATCAATTACTGCAAATGTTCCCATTTGTCGTTTTGACTGAATATGTGTCACCACAACTGGATGACCTTCAACCATCCATCATGTTCCAGGTAGATGGTGCACCACCACATCGGGTTCTGAATGTTGGTGGGTTCCTAAATCACACATTACCAGACCGGATTGGAAGGAATGGTCCAATTCCCTGGACACTTCATTCACCAGATATCACAGCCCTGGATTTCCTTCTATGGGGTTATGTTAAAGATATCGTGTATCGAACAAAGATACGGGACATTAACGACCTGAAGTAAAAGCTCACTGATGGCATTGACACCACTGATGAGGTTATGATACAGCCAACATGGAAATAATCCAGTACCGTCTGGATGGGCTTCATGCAACTAAGGTTGTGACATATAGAGGTGGATTAACCCATAAAGACCCAAACCTCCACTGGTGACCAAAACCATCTATCAATCATCTAACAATATAAAATGTTTAATAACTTCTGATCCACTAATTCTATCAATCCATGTAACTAATTGGTGTAAAATGCAGTTTGTCATCTTTTCATGGTCATCAGATATGACCCATCTGGACGTTCAGAGGCTTCGTGGTTACCATGGAAAACACTGTCATCTTCTACAACATTGATTCATCAGTAAAACCCATGGAGTTGAATCAACAACAGTGGATGGACACACTGGGTTTATATTCAGTCAATGATACATTTTACCGAAAAAGTCACGTTTTCTTCATTTTTCTCTGTTTTGATATAATAACCTTTGAGTTTTCATGAACATCTAAATTAAATATAGAAAAAAATGCAATACACAGTGAAAAATGCAAAATATAGAGGATAATATTGTAATAAATAGTGACAGATTGCTTAAGAAAGGTTAAATCAAGAGAAAAATTCATTTGGGAACTGCCACAAAAGTAGCACTGGGTCTTTATGGGTTAAATGAGGCAAAAAAAAAAAAAATTCAATATCCATTTTAAATTTTGTAATCATTTCCACAGATTTGTCTATTCATTTCCTTTTGTAACAAACTCGTTAAGTAGTAAAGAGACTTTACAGACACCCTGCATTTAGCTTATGTGCTAATACAGTCACAGAAAAAATTATTAGACCATCAAAAGTCGTCAAAAACAATGTTTATCAAATCCAGTCCTAACTCCTGCGTGGATCATGTGACTAAAACAGACAGAAAAGAAAACACAGAATGAATCAAACCACTGTTTTTGTCAGTACAATGACACAGATATTGATGTAAAAACTGAAGTGATTTGGGTTATTATCAAGAAAACATGGAAAATGGATAGAAATCAGCTCTGAAATTCAACTACTATGAGCTATTTTTGTTGCTATCATTATATTTGTCCAAACAAATGGACCTTTAGTTGGACCAGGCAGTAAAATGAACAAGAAACCGAAGAAAACAAGGGGTGGTCTAATAATTTTTTCCACGACGGTATTTGACTTTAACCAGGCTGCAGTTTGTATAAACCTCCAGCAGATGGCAGCAACAACAAGAAAACCCAGGAGGGACAAGTGAGAAAATGTTGACCTCATCTCCTTTTGTGTGCGGGTACAATCACTCTGCTCCATCCTCTAATAACAGTTCCAACAGTCAGCATTTTAACCCCGTGTCCATACAGGCCGACAGTAACAGAAACCTCCTAATTCACGATGCATGGCTTGAATGGAGCTTTAGACCCAAGTGAACATTCTGCCTCAGAAAACAGCCCACTTGCACCAACAGGAAGCGCATTTGTTCAGCACGGACCTGAACAATCCTGGGAGTACAGAAGTACCAGGCCGACACCGGTCCGCTTCATTGTCCGGCTGTCTGACTGTGGCTTTCTGACCATCCAGGATCACAATCCCAAGAAATGGCTCAGGGGAGAGAAGGCCAAAACACGAGTCCTCCTTTCTCTGGCCTTTCCACCTGCATGTCAGCGGACCAGTAGGGTGAAGGATTTAGGCCGGCATGAGTGAAAAGGCCTTTGTCCGCAGCCCCATTGACATGTATATCATCTCCCAGAGTTCCACATCAAAGAAGGGAGGAGGGGGTGACAGATTAAAATGGAAGGAGCCTTAAACGCAGCCCGGAGTATTGTAAGTGAATATGAAAGGAGGAGATTAAGGAGGCAAAGGCAGCGCAGGTTAGATGAATGGGGGGTGGATGGTCGGGGACATGCGCTCCGAGGGAGTCAGGCGCATTTGAAAAGCTGCAGATGGGGTGATGGTGTGGGTTTAATGGAGGAGGAAACGGTGGTCAACGTCAGCACTGACCAGCAGCCTGTAGCCTTAAAGGAGGGATACTTAGTTTTTTTAAATGGAATTCTGCATTTTCCATCCTTTCCCTGTGGTCTCCATAAACTGTAAATGCTCTGCTTGGCTCTGAATTCTTCATTCATTAAACTCCACAGCTCCATCTTCAACCCTATTTCTGAGGAATGACACCAGAAAGGTGCTTTGGAGCGCTGGCCCTTACATGAGCCACTTCAGGCCCTGCCCCCTCCAGGTTGTTGGCCATGCTGATCTGTCCCGTTCAACCAACGACTGAACATTTGAGGTAATGGGCTCCAAGTTTGGACATATTTTCAGTCTGGACTAGAACCGCTGCTGCTGACAAACAATTATGCCGTACTCAGAGAAATGTTGGTCTGAAGTCTGGACCTTATATCTGCAAATGTCATGATGTAACTATTTATAAAACATAACAAATTAAGCAGAAACTGAAACAGGCTGTAGAAATCTACTTGATTTTTGCCAAAATGAATGTAAAGATAGCTTTGCAGCACCTGGAGGGTCCAAATACACAAATAAATGAACCAAAGACTAAGAAAAGTGGGTTTAGATAAACATGAGCCCCTTTAACACACACTAAGACCATGGATATCGATCAGTGTCTCACTTTTTTAGCATTTACTTGTGAGATGAATGCAAGAGTATGTCATTATTTCATTAATTTAGTGTTTAACATATAAAATGTAAAAAAAAAAAAAAAATGTATTGGTATATTGGCCAAACACTAGTATCTGCATATAAGATGTGATTATCTGTTGTTTTTTTCTTTTCATAAACTTATATTATAATGTGCACAAAGTCAGTCATATAATATAACAAAAGGTTAAAAAGACTTAAACGGTTAAAGTTAAACCTTTTGTATATAATATAATGGAGATTTCTATGTTTTTGTTGTTACTTATCCCCCATTTTGCACCAGGGAAACAAAGTAAATTAATTTGTGAATTGTTAATGATTTGTCACCATTTATTACAATATTTTTCTCTGTATTTAAAATTTTTTCAGTGAAAAGCACTTATTTTGTTAATCAAATGGGTTATATCTGATCACCATGAAAAGATGACACTGAACAAACTGTATTTCATCTCAGGAGGAAAGTACAGAATTTTATTTTTTCCTCCAGTACATTTATTACCGATAATTTATCAATAACTAATTATTTTGTGAATATTACTGGTATAAAGTAAATATACAGAATGCATTTCGCTATATTACTGTCCAATCCAATCCAATCCAACTTTAGCTATAAACCACTTTAGAACATCCACAGTGGACCAAAGTGCTCTACAGAAGATTAAAAGCACAGTGAATATAATAAATTAATTAATTATGTATAAAGCTACTTAACAGCATAAATAGAAGATGCTGTTATGAGGTGCAACATTAAAGACTAACAAATTAATTAATGAATAATTATAATACTGTGTTGTATTTTATTCTGAAAGGGGCCAGTCTGCACATTTACTTCAGGTACTTTCGTATATTTTAAATTCTAACGCCTGTGGACTTTCACTAAACTCATGACTTGGACAAGGAAAGGTTTATTAAGGTTCAGAACTGATGTTATTAGCACTGGTTGGTATCTTAGCTTTAGGAATCACAACAACGTCTCAGAGGCTACAGGAGAACACCAATGGAAAGTTGAAACACTGATGAATGGCACTGAAACATGCCAGCTCCGCTAGTTTTATAAGACATGTTGCATCACGTCTTTGTAAAACCTAAGTAGCTCCTTTGTCTCCGAGCGGCAGTTACGATTGCAAAACTCTACATTGTATAAATACCAATGCACTACTGTCTGTAAACACACCGTCCTGCACCGTTTGGACCAAACCACTGGTTCTACAGTCATGATTCCGTTCAGATCCACCAGTAAAGGGTCTAACCTTCAACATCATTTAATTGAAGTCTCAAAGTAGAGCCAATAAACAACTGGAAAAGGGAATACAAGTCTTCAATGGGTGCACATTCTCACTCTGCTCCAACACTGTGACACAGACACTCTGTTGAATTTGACAGTTGTGAAACCTGTAGGGATT
This sequence comes from Apogon hyalosoma, assembly GCA_037367295.1. Lineage (NCBI taxonomy): Eukaryota > Metazoa > Chordata > Actinopteri > Kurtiformes > Apogonidae > Apogon > Apogon hyalosoma. The sequence continues at coordinate 32,121,000 of JAPQRP010000017.1, forward strand.
GTTTTCACAACTTTACTTTCCCACTGACCCGCTACTCAACTCCTGAGAGACGGTTACGTCATATCATCATCTTATGAAATGGTGTTGTATGTCTCGCCAGTTCTTATGGCATCTGGAATGGTACACTTATGAATTTTCAACCTTTCGTACGTTATTCAGCGCCATTTGATCGCATGTCAATTTACGCCAAGATCACCCCCCACCACGAACTATTCATCCCCCACCCCTGTCCGTGCGCTTCCTATGTACCTCACAATTTCATTCTGCAGGCACACCTGGGTATTAATACTGTAAATTAATGTTGCAAACATTTTAAAGACTGATTTACCAAACAAAACATTTTTATGTCACTACTTCTGAAATACAGACTCATATCTATTCCCAAAAGTCTGCTCTCCTCAGCATAAGAACTACCACATCTACAACCTGTGGTTCCCCATGGGTCACATACTAGTCTAATATAAGAACATTATACAGTGTTTTAAAGTTGTGTCAATTATCTTTGTGAGAGAAACACAGGTGCAACTGTTAATTCACGCCCACCATTGTCTAATATAAGACTATTATATCCTGTGTATATCAATGTTCTTATTTCATAAATTGGCTTTTTTTAGCCCAAATATTGGTTTAGGCCCCAAAAATCCCATATTGGTCGGCCTCTACTGTATATATTAGTTATGTAAAATTAGGGTAGGACAATATAAGCTTAGTTTCTTCCGACTCCATTTCGGACATAAAGTGTTGTTGAGGAGTCACAATGAGGTAGTTGCACGTTGTGTGACTTTTTTATCTTTGTCTTTTAAAGTTTTTTTATTTTAAAATTTTTTGGTTGCTTGTTGATTTTGATATTCTGGAGTGTTCAGTTTAAATTTGGGGTTTCTCTTCAAAATATTTTTTATCATATCATTTATCTGAGAATTTTATTCATGTCTGAGATTGAAACTTCAAATACTGAATTGGACTGAACCGGAAATTAAATTAAATTAAATTGGAATTGAATCCATTTAGAGATTAAATGTTGATAGCAAGCCTTGATCTAAAATCTGGAGGTAATTCTGCTTTACCTTAGTCAACTCACTACTTCACAACACGTCCATCAGGTCCACTTAGTCTGGACCTGCACTGATGGACTGGTGGATCCTGTTCGACCCGAGCCACCCTGCATACCTGTCCTTACATAACACCAGAATGAATACCTGTGCATCAGATTACAGCAGACCGGGCCCGCATCCAATCGGCCTCCCTGACTGAATGTAAGGCGGCGGGATGCCAACGAGTCAGGACAGGAAGCAGGCCGATCCTCCAAACGCTCAAATAAACTCATTACCCAATTCCACGAAAATGCGGCGGTTAGGGAACGTAGCTTCAGTTTGCACCGTAACATAAATCTACACGGATCGTCTTCTTCAGTGACTGAACGAATACATTTTATTTACTGCAATAAGAGATAAGACATTTTAAAATCTATTAGTTCTGGGAAAAGATGGTAAATGTTAGCTTTGTGAACTGGAATAACTGAAACTGAGGGGAAAATAGAGCTTAAAATAATCAAAATATATCCCACTTAAAGGATTTTACTAGTTTTCAGAAGGCATAGGTGCTGAAATTATTCAAAAGGAAGTTACTTTATTTTTTCATATTATTTTCATCCTTTATCCTTTCCATATTTGTCAAAGAAAGCAATCTGCGCTTACTGTATTCAGATTAAAAAGTCTATTCATTTCTATATATTCATTTAATTCAATATTTTCCCTTAGTTTGTGCGGACATATTGGCATTTTAGGGGTATTCTCAAAGAAAAATGTAAACATTTCAATCAAAATATAGCATTTTGCATCATTTTGACCATTATTTTTACAAAAAAATTGGAAAAACAAGACCAGTTACGAAAGAGAGTAAACAGTCTAAAAGGTTTAAGCACTTAACTCGCTAATGGAACCCCACTTCTATTACTATTAGATCTGGGGAAAGTCATTTAGCCAGTTTTGATGGTTTTCTCATTGATTTTCCATTGATTTGGCTGAGCTGGTGCACAACATGACCTACATCCTACATCTTAGCCTTTAAATGTAAGAGAAAATGGTCCATTATGTTATTTTTGCAGCTACTTTGATGATCAATTCCACCTGTTTTGATTCATTACTTTGAGTTTGATGTTCAGTGATTCACATTTATTAATTCAAGTATTTATTCCTTTGACTTAGATGTTCAATTCAACAGTTACCCAGCTCCACACATAAACTCACACATACGATGCATTTCCAGTGATAAAACTGTTAAGAGGAAGAACAGGAAGATATTGTCTGTTACCAGCCTTTTATCCATTTCAAATTCTTTTCCATTGAACATATTGACCAGACCTTGCACTGAACAACAGTATGACCTCTAGCTACAGATTCATTTCTATGTCTTTTTTGTTCAGGTTTTCTGAATTCATGCCTGATGTGTAAACGACTGAACTTAATTGGATTTAAAGGCCTTTTCTGATCAAACCCATAATGCTTCTTGTAAAAGAGCTTTAATCAGGATGCAGAATCTGAGCGTCTGCTGAGCCCCCGGTGAGTAAACACTCAGTGTGGAGCCAATTCCTTTAATTGAGTCCATTAGGGTTTGAGATGCAGTGGATTACACATTATAGAACACATGTCTGGCGTGTCAGACTCCAGTCCCAGCTGAGTGATCCTAATTCATGCTGGCGATCAGCTGTGAGTCAGATGGCAAAAACAACCTCCGCTCACTGGAAACATCACCGATTCAGAAGCTTCTTCTTTTACAGTTGAAACTAAGGCTGAATCTGTGATAAACATCTGTGGTTTGGAGTCTCGGTTCCCACTTCTCCCTCCACACCCACTATTGACTTCTCATTGTGTTACTAATGCACAAAAACAAAACTAGTTTATTTATTTTTGTCACTATGGGTTGAGCCAGAATGGATTTTTTTAAAGGCTGAGATAACAATAATAGATCGGTAGAGGGGAAAAAACAATCAACTGATGGACCTTGACAAATAAAATCAATGTCATTGTTGTAAATGATCGATGTGTAAAAGAGTAACAGTTGAAGTGAATATCCAAGTCGGGGTAATATACACATAAGTTATTAAATTGGGATCACTGAAAATCAAACAAGAGCAAGTACTGAATAAATCTGGAACTGAATATCCAACCAAAAGTCATCTAAATAATTCTATGTCCAGTTTTTATTTTTCGAGCTGTTATTTTCTCTAAATATTAGTAACTCCAGTTGAGAAGTCTGATATTAATGATCAGGATGTTTTGGCAGAACTTGAACATGACTGTCACCATCTTATCCAAGACTTTCTAGACATACTTCGGTGTTTTCAAGTATTTTTAAGTTGAAACATACAATGTAAAAAGGTGCGTTTCACCAGAAGGTTCTATACCACTTGACAGAAATATATCTACTTTGTAGAAGGTAGGGTAGCCACCAACATATCTATAGAATATCAGTGTCCATTTTCTTATTTACCTATTTATTTTCTTTCTACCCCTTTATTTATTTGATTGATTTGTATGGGAAGTTAGAAATATGCACACGTGTGTATATGTATGTATATATGTGCGTGGGCATATATATATGTGTGTGTGTATATAAGGGGGGTTATATATTTTATATGTATGTATATTGTGTCTGGCTGTATGTAAACTTAATGAGGGTCCAGTACTTGGAGTGGGGGTGGGGTAGTTGGATAGAAACTTGATATAACAGTTTCATGATCATGTTGTATGTTTCTTGTTATACATTTTAAAATCAAAAGACCTTGATCAAAAAAAAAAAAAAAAAAAAACAGAGGCTGGACCTCATTGAACATATTTGTCAAATACACTCAAAAGAAACTCAGTGGGAGTTTGAGTCAGTGGCCGAAACTATTTGAATATATTTCTGGGAACTTTAAAGTGCAGTGTAAATGCAAACTATGCAAATTACCAGGAATTCTTTTACCCAGGTAAATACATTCCTGGTAATAAAAGTTCCTGGGAATGTTGGTGGAAAAAGGGGCTAATGAGACTTTTTCACCTTTTTCATGCAGGTCCATTTCATAGTGTTCTTTCTTAAAATGCAAACTGTAGCTTATTTAACTAAATGCACATTTTTTCCCACCTTATCATATAAATTGAACCAAAACCATGGACAGGAAGAGTCATTACACCCCAAATGTCTGCCGTATGTCAGCTGTACAATCCCAAAGCATCAGTAAATTAAATACAATTTTAGCGTAAACCCCCCCTCACCTGTCGCCTCTCTCGGCGGGACAGGGGGTGTCCGTTCAACACCGTCCACAGCATCCTCCCAGCGATGGTGGTGTCGATCCACAGCAGCCTGAAGCCATGGTAGTAGTGCTTAATTTCGTCTAGAACCCGTTGTCGCAGCGTCCGTCTGACGGGCTCGGCGTCCAGCGTGGGGCTGTACACCGGCCCTCCTTCCTCCAGCTTCTTCTTCTCCTTTAACGACCTCAGCGATTTCTCTACTTTGGAGTCATCCCACCTCCTCCTCGAGGTGTGTATCCACCGGACGCCGCGGATGTCCTGCGGTCGGGCTAACGTCCACGGGGCCCCTGCTGTGAGGGCGGGGTACGG
>JAPQRP010000017.1:32126168-32140437 GCA_037367295.1 Apogon hyalosoma
GGTACGGGGAGGAGGGGGAGGGGGAGGCCCCCAACATAAAAGCACAGTAGAGCTGCAGCGAGTCCGGACTCTGACAGGGGGCCACATGGCTGTCTGATACCAGGAGGGAAGGGCTGAACGAAGACACTTGGGCCAGGCTGCTCAATCTGTGTCCATCCAATCTGACAACACGGGAAGAAAAGGACATGGTGAGGAGCTGCACGTCAGACAGGCTTTGTCTTTAGGATAAAACACATAAACAAGTGGTGCCAGGCACAACAAACCCCACCCCTCGCACATATTTCACCCATTATAAGTAAATGGGGGGAAAAAAAGAAAATTAAAACTTTGATGTACTTTTCCCAAAATAAAATGACATCTATTCTGGGTCACTGGCAATCTATAAACCTAATTTGGTTTGAATTCAACCAATAGTTCTGCTGCTTAAGTGTTAACAAATGAACAAAGAAACAAACCAAACCAAAAACAATACCCCTTGTCTCCCCTTCAGGGGGGCGGGCTAAAAATGACTTTAGCTTAAAATAAATATTAACTTTACATCATAAAACACCTGTAAAAGACTTCTTTTTTGAGAATTCACAAAAAAACTACAATTCCCAGTTCAAAAATAAATTATTTGTTTTTTTTTTCTCAATACTTAAGCACTGATAGTGATTTTTGAAGAACTATCTCTTAAACAATTACCAATTATTAGATAGAACTATTAATCCCTTGGGCAGAGACTTTGGGAGATTAAGGTTCCAGAAGCAGAAGAACAAGGAATGTACACATATAAGGAATAATACAGACAAAAGGAAAGAAAATAGCAATAACCACAAAAACAGTAGTGAAAAACAGGCCCTTGCACACTAGAAAGTACTAGTAAAAATAAATAATAAAGCAGTAATAAATATTATCATTATTAAAAAAGTAATTATGTTATATGATAATATGCACAGTAAAAAGCAGGTGCCATAAGTGTTTTTCATACTGTTAGTGCGTAGTTGATGCTTTGTGTACTGTACTGATACACAAAAAAAAAGTGTATGGCAAGTTTTGTAAGAATTGTTTGCTTTTACAAAGATGTACAAAGTTTAGCTTGTGTTAGGTTTTGTGGTACAGTAAAACTAGGCAAATGCTTGGCAAATGCTGAAATATGTACCAAGAAAAATGTATTAACTGCCCTAAAACTACTGTATTTAAGGAAGACTTTCTCTGAGTTTCATTAATGTTAACATTTTCTACCTTGTACTTGACTTACTTGTAAGTGGAGAGTCGAAGGGCTGTGCAGTTCAAGCAAGTACTGTCTTGTAGTTTCCCTGAGAAGAAGTGAAAAACATGAGCATCTGAGATCTGATAATAAAGTATCAGACACAGGGAAACACAGCAGAATGTAGCGTAATGAGCACTGACCACACATGAGCAGCTGTACTGAATGAACACACACAAACGAAATAACAGAACATGATTTATGTAAGAAACATCCACAGCAGCCCCTTTGTTTCATTTCACTTCACTGACATTTTACTAAGAATCCTTTCAGCAGTTAATCATTTCCCACTATAGTTAAATCCTCTATTTCTTCACATTTTAACTGGTTTTACTTATTATTTATGAACGCAGTTATATTGTATTAACCCATAAAGACCCAGTACTACTTTTTGCGTCAGTTCCAAAATAATTTTTTTCTCTGTTTCACTTTTTTTAAGTTATCTAGCTCCATTTATTACAATATTATCCTCTGTATTTTGCATTTTTTATAGCAAAAATCAGGTATTTCCCTCTATTAATTTACATATTATGTAGATGTTCATAAAAACTCTGAATAAAGTTAAGGATTATTATAACAGAAAAAGAGAAAACTGAAGAAAAACTGATTTTTTCAGCAAAGATATCTTTGACTGAGCATAAAATAAGTGTCTCCATCCACTGTCATTGATCCAACTCCATGGGTTTTACCGGTGAATCAATGTTATAGAAGATGACGGTGTTTCCATGGTAACTAGCCTCTGAACGTCCAAATGGGTCATATCTGATGACCATGAAAAGATGAAAAAACACATTTAACACCAATTCTTTACATGTATTGACAGGATTAGTGGATCAACAGGTATTAAACAGTTCAGATCAGTAGATGCTTTTGGTCACCGCTGGCTGTTTAGGTCTTTATGGGTTAAGAATCTCTCCTGAACAGATGAACTACATTATTGTCCTTCATGTGGTCACACTGATCAGTCTTGAGGGCCGGTGCATTCACACTCTGAGGCCCACCAAGGGGTCGTCCAGCCCCAGAGGCACCAGTCACACACGAGCAAACAGTGGGCAGACTGGTGAAACACTTTCCACCAATCATATTGAGGCAGGACGCCATAGCCACGCCCATCCTCCGGCCCTCACATGGCCGGCTGGACAGAGTCCAGAGAGGCCTGGTTGAACGTGATGGACTGAGGACACCGAGTTTACTGGAACACAGTCACCTTTGTGACCCATTACTGTAGCTACAGAACACACTAGAAATACAGTGGATTACAGGACACGGTAGCATTCAGCTAAAGCGCACAGGCTGCTCCAACACTGGGGTTTTATCACTTGTAGAACAGCCAGGCCTCTGTAAGCCCAACATGTCCTGTGTTACATAATTCATTCCCTATTTATGATTTCAGGGCTATAATTTATTATCAGACTGCAATAAAACTGGTCTCCAGTGCTGTTCCACAACCAAGAAAAGACATTTATAAAGCATTCAGGTGTACAAATCTTCCACATTTGTTAAAACCTTTCATTATGTATTGAAACCTGAAGGAATATTTGAGATAGCAGTAAGCTTCATTTATAAAACTGTCATTTATAGATGCGTTTAGTTGGTTGTGGTTATCTTGAATCCTAATCCTATAAAAGCACACTTACAGAAATAATACCAACATATTTTCTGCATATGTGTTCGTTTTTCCAATGATCTATTTAGTAGTTTTAACCTTTATTTCATGTGTCAGTGTCACAAATTTTCATGTCAGGATTGAAAAAGGCATTTTGTCTTTCAGTTTGAACTTCCATTCATCTTAGTTACTCATTTGTCGACTTTTAGAGACTACTATTTAGAGACACAGTTCTATGTTTCGTGCAGGCATGCCGAGTACATGCAGCGGGTTTGAAAAACTAAAGCTCTCTAAACGCATGGTTTCCACAACTTCCATGACTTTCAAAGCATTATTGCAAAAAAAGTAGTTTGTATGTGTGTACAGCTTTTCAGAACTGTGTCAACCATGTGCTGCTATAGGGTCAGGTCAAGAGGTGACACGGTTACGTTTCATGTTCAATGGGTTCTAACTTTGTACACATGTAACCTATATCAAAGTGTTTTACATATTTCAGTAGGTATTTCTAAGTACTTAAACATAGTGAGGATAATGAGTATGCATAAAATAAAATAAAATAAAATTTTGATCGAAAATATTTTCAAATGTGCTCAGTGGCATGGTTTCATCAAAATGTCAATGATTTTGACAAGGTTTATGCCAAAGTGCTTATATATGCAAATATATTGGAAACTTTTGGACTTATTGACAGATTTTAAAGTAACACAGTTTCAATTCTTGATCCTATTATGATATAAGGATCAATGTGACATAATCAAAAGTGATTATGCTTGCTGCTATCTTAAATGTTATTTTGGGTTTCAATAACCATATAATTCTGCAGATTTAAATGCTTTTAAAATTTCTTTTCAGAAGTGTCTGCATAAATTCAGTAAAATTACCTATTTATGATTTTATTAACTCTTGTTAATGTGCATAACACACTGCAATTTCCATTTAAGAAAAGAAAAAGTTTTTTCTATGGCATTTTATCTACAATGCAGGACTCCGACAGAAGTATTTTCATCCCTTATTTATATTTATTCCTATCAAAACATTAATGATGTATCTGTAAAACAGTGTGTAGTTATTCCAGACCACTTGAGAGCTGAACGTGACTGTGTTTACTTCTGTTATGGTCTTGATTTTCAGCCTTGACTCAAATTAGTTCTGCTTCTTAAAAAGGTCAGAGTTACAGTTTGACCTGGCCCACTTTGTGCTGCTCACTCGTGTGTGACCTGCAGCCTGCAGCTGTCTGCCTGTAAAGAGCTATACAGTAAAGCAGCGTCCCGGTAGCCCTTCAGTGAACCATTTATCACCAAAATGAGGCCTAGGCCTGTCCTTTTAATTAGCTCACAATAAATACACATCAGCCATATACAGCCTATATAAAACCATCTTACAATGTTTAACAGCTTAAGGTCTGACATGAAAAGTTAGTTGTGACTTTACTATATATAAATCTGACTCTAGTGGACATGTGTGTGGACAGATGGAAGGGCTATATAATTAGTTTATCAGCTGGACTCATCCCTCCACAGATGTTTCTGTACCTTCTTTGCAGAGCAGCATCTGAGCGTAAAACAGCCAAGTCACATGCTGTGAATCTGAGACATAACAAGGTTTACTTCACTGGCCCTGTGCTTCCCGCTTGTGTTTTTATGTTCACACTGACGTTCTAAGGCTTCCTCACAATGCAGGTGTGTTATGTAAAGCATGTAGTTTAATGGTCGCCATAAAGTATGACGTTTTTGGGTCATTTGCTACTCTGTGTGCCTTTAAATGCCACTAGATCCCAGCCAAATAAGTTCAAATAAATAAATAAATGACAATTATGTTGCCGAAATGCAACTTACACTGTATTTACATGTGTTCCACTGCATTTTGCAACTTTACCATTTCAACCTACGACACCTAGATAGTAGCAGTAGATAGAAGCATTTACACACTGGTCACTGGTCAATGTTCAATGTTGACCGCTGCTGTGGAAAATATTTTTCTTTTTTTTTTAAACATTTTGTTTATTTATTTATTTGTCAGGGAACAGGCACAAAAATACCAAAAGAGATGCATTGTACTGGACTTAGCAACTGACTAGTTTATATGTGCAGCCTCTGTGCAGGTAGAAATAACACTCAACAGACAAAATGAGTACAAATCTATAATATCCGAATGTCAAAGATGGTTTATTTGTATTCATTATGGGCTGATAAAAATAATCCTGTATCCTGATCACCAGTTCAAAGTAGTGCTGCTTTTACGAACATGCTATAAGATAATCTGATTTGATAAATCTACTAAATTAACAATTTCATTCTATTAAAAACAAGACCAAATGGGCCTTTCCTTAGAACAAGAGCTGCGACTAATGACTATTTTCACTGTAGAATCATCTGTACACTATATCCTCAGTCAGTCTAGTAATTGTAATAGTTCGGCATCCTCAAATGTCTTGTTTGGTCCAGTTCCCAAATATATTTAGGCTACATTCAGACTGCAGGCAAGTGTGGCCGAAATCTGATTTTTTTTTGCCCATATGTGACCTGTATCTGATCTGTTAAAGACAGTTTGAACAGCATAAATCCCATTTTTTCAAATCCAACCCAGGCCACTTTCATATTTGGTCCTAAATCCGATACGTATCAGATATTTTGCAATGCAACTTCAGTCTGAACGGCCAGGTCGCATTTATCCGACCTTTACTTCATTGAAATGCGATAAGTGTCACAATTCTGCGTCCCAGGAGTGTCACTTCCGTAAACATAGTGTGTGCCTGCGTGGTCACGTATTACGTCAGGACCTCTTTAGCGCATGCGGGTCACTTCAGGGTCACGTTGTGTTCATACTCAAAACTGATAGAAGTTGCATTTAATGTATAATACAAACGAACACAAAAAAAAATCGTATTTCACAAAAAAATCCAAATTGTGCATCAAGACCCGCTGTCTGAACGTAGCTTTAGTTTATTGTGACGAGGAAGGAAAAAACCAAAAAAAAAAAAAAAACAAATTTAGGAGGCTGAAATCAAATGCTTCCTTTAATTAACAGATTATCACTTCTCAAAATAGCTGATTAATTTAATAGTCGCCAACACATCAATTAATCATTGCAGCTCAATGTGAAATTGGTGTAAATAGTCTTTCACACGCTAAAACAAAGGTAAAATCCAGTGTGTATGCAAATTTCTATCATCTATTAAAACAAAATGTCAACTAAAACGTGAGAACATGTCAGAAGAGCCCTTACAGTTGTGGAAAAAATTATTAGACCATTAAAAGTCTTCAGAAACAATGGTTCTTCAATCCAGTCTTAACTCCTGTGTGTATCATGTGACTAAAACAGACAGAAAAAAAAACATGGAATGAATAAAAGCACTGTTTTTGTCAGTACAGTGACATAGATATTGATGGAAGAACTGAAGTGATTTGGGTTATTATCAAGAAAACATGGAACATGGATAGATATCAGCTCTGAAATGAAACTACTATTTTGTTATCATTATATTTGTCCAAACAAATACACCTTTGGTTGTACCAGGCATTAAAACGAACAAGAAATTGAAGAAAACAAGGGTGGTCTAATAATTTTTTCTATGTATCGCCAACTAGGACATGAACATATCCTCATCTCAGGTGGACTTATAATAGAGGCTGACCTTTTCCTTGTCGAAGCCTGCAAATTGTCTGATAATCTGGGCCTAAAGCCAAGAGACAGGCATGATCTCAGTCGTCCACCTCAGACGGACAAATCCCCTTCATGACCCCTCTCATCTATTTTTAAGCCTGAGTGCACCAGGAAACCACAGTAACTGCAGACAATCATATCTGGTGTGACATAATCCGTTTACATTTCCAATAGCACTGATACGAAAACAAAATATTACATCTGCAGGGAAATTATATTTATGAAACAGGTAGTCGAGAAATAAAGGTTTATGATGCATAAGAGACAAGTCAGTGAAGGGAAAATATATATATATTCACATAAACAAATGGCTGAGGTGCAGATTCATGTTTACTGCATTCAAACAGGTTTGGAAATACTGCTTTGATCATGAGAATTTGTGAGTTTTTTTCAACAAATATGACCACAAAGGATGCTAGTTTACTGCCTTTGTAACAAACTGATGTAAGTGTTAAAAGATCCCTGTCTTATCCACCACTGGATCCCCACAGGGCATGTGTTTTCACCACTTTATATAAGATTCATCCTCATGCCTTGTTTGCATGCTGTGGAGTAAGATCGTGGCCCAGGCCTTGATGGCTTTTGTTTCTTTGGGTGATCCAATGACAGCAGTAGAGTAGTGTGAGTATCTGAGTCCTGCTCAAGAACAAAAGCTTCATTATGATGTAAATACAGACATTACATGTAAAGAGGCACATCAGCAGTTGTTCTTTTGCATAGTATTAATGTGATACAGCAGTGATGAAAAAGGTTTCCTCTTCTCCTGTCTTTCTATGACTTTCTGGCTTCCATCTTTTGCTTTAAAAATAGGAAGAAACTGGGGGAAAAAAAAACTGTCAAGCTGCAGTTATTATCATCCCAAAAGTAGCACAAATAGATACAGATATGTCACCCCTGGCATCTCTTTCTTTTCTTCATGATTCACAGGGACAGTGTGGGAGATGTGGATGTTGTTACTATGTCTGTATATGATGTTTTGTTTGTGTTTGTGTTGGAAGACTGCATGTAAAGCAAAGGATCCCACAGGGACGTTACACTTTGATTCTGCTAACTCTTCAAAATGTGCTAATTACAGCTTCATGAATACAAAACACTGGTTATTTTCTCTGTTTCTGATTGTATGCAGGCTGTTTTATGACAATTTTTTTTTTTTTACCTCCTGCTTATTTTACATTTAACATTTTCTTTGACTGATAACTTCTTAAAAAAAATGTGTTTGTGTATCTGTGTGTATGTGCACTGTGTTCATACAGTGTTTTTATATTGTGTTTATGTCCTCTTTAATCTTTAAATGTGGCATGTGTGACATGTCTGCTGCAAACCGAATGGCCCTTTAAGGGACAAGTAATAAAGTGAAGTGAAACATCTGACGTGTGAATATGATTTTGTCCTCTAATCGGATAAAAAGCAAAAGTAAAACCAAGCACTGACACCTCAGAAAAGGTTGCAACTATCAGTTAACTCTGATTGAGGTATATCCTTTATTTAACCAGGTGAATCCTCATTGTGATTAAAATCTCTTTTCTAAGAGTGACCTGGCCATGAGAGCAGTATAAACAACAAATAGACCACAGAATTTAGAAGCATAACTGAAGATGCATAACTGAAATTATTTAGATTGTCATCAGCCTTCATTAACCCATAAAAGATCCAAACATCCGCCAGTGACCGACAGCATCTACTGATCTAAAATGTTTAATACCTGTTGATCCACTAATGCGAGCAATCCATGTAAATAATTGTGTACAGTTTGTCATTGTTTCACAGTCATCAGATATGACCCATTTAGACATTCAGAAGCTCTGTAGTTACCGTGGAATCACCGTCATCTTCTATAACATTGATTCACCAGTGAAAGCCATGGAGTTGGATCAGTGACAGTGGATGGACACACTGGGTTTATGCTAATTAATGAGAAATTGGGACTGAAAAAGTCACTTTTTCTTTCGTTTTCTCTGTTTCTGATGTAATAACCCTCAACTTTAATCTGAGCTTTTATGAACATCTACATGATCAGTGAATTAAATATAGGAAAATACCTGATTTTCACTGAAAAAATGCAAAATACAGAGGATAATACTATAATAAATGGTGATAAATCGCTTAAGAAAGGTTAAATAGAGAGAATTATTAATTTAGAACTGACACAAAAGTAGTGCTGGGTCTTTATGGGTTAAAAAAATATGGTCAATTTGTAGCTTAATCAGAAACTAATCAATCAGTTACTCATGTATATTGAGGCCCTGGCTGATTTCAAATGTGGGCCACAAATTTAACAATGAGCAGCTTTAGTTTGACAGAAATGCAAAAACTCTGCATGTGAAAGTTTTATTGGTGAAACAGTTTATAGTCCTACACAAACACCATTAACTACTCTATTTTTCCAACATGCATTACAAATGCCATATTTGTCCAAACATTAGTAGACTGAGGGGGCGCTCCTCAGTCCAAACAGAAACCATCATGTCCTCAGGTAACCTCAGTCTAAATGATTCACCTTATCAATGCAACACCTCAACCTGCGTATTCTCGCGAGATTTATCGGAACATGAACCCTGTCATGCGTTACAGCCTCATACAAAGCGTCTACTGGTGTAAATGGAAAGCACTTAAGACTAAAACAAATGTCTGATGTCTGCTTATCACTTTGAGGCGTTTACTGTCTTCTTGGAAACCCCAAAACGAGCCCCCCAGAGACCGGCTGTAAACACCAGGGACCACCAGTAAAGACCCTCAGATGCTAATAAGCTAACAGCCGTATTTCACCTCTATGTCGGTACGTTATAAACACACATGACAGAATAATACGCACATATAAACATACAGACACAAAAACCTTACCTTTACTTTTCCGGAATTCATTCTTCAATGACCGGGATGTTTTCATTAAAGGAGCCCGGGACCTCGTAAACAGGATTAACGCCATGAGGATGGTTTCTGTTTCTACCTTTAACAGTTACACTAGAGCTAGCTTGTTTTTGTTATATGATGTAGCTAACTAAAAAAATCAAAATGTCGACACGATCAGACTATAAGCGGCGGCGTTCACAGAGACTCAACACAACAGAAAACCCCCGTTTGTTTTCACAAAGCTACGAGGCATGTATGACTGTACACTGGAAATTTTTGCTCCATGTCATGCCCTTCCTCTCTTCGATGACAGCTAACCAGACCGAGCTGCGGCTGACGTCAAACGGAGTCATATGTCGTAAAGCGGGCCGTCAGGGAGCCGCACATCCGGTAAGATTACAAAATAAAAGCCAAATATTATGTATTATTATTATTATTATTATTATTATTATTATTATTATTATTATTATCATTGGACTTTTTTAACAGTGTATTTTTATTGGTTTTAGTTAGTTAAGTTTATTTGTCTCAAAATTTGAAGTAACAAAACAATAAAAGCAAGAAATAAATCACATATGCACCCGTCAACGGTCATTAATCACAGAAAAAGTAACGAAATACAATAAATTTAATATGAATGCCTCCCTAAGACTGTGAATATTTCTGGAATTTCTTACTATGATGAATAAGGTATCTATCCAATCCAACCTAATCTCATATGTAAACGAATCACTGATTACTCATATAATTTTTATTTATACTTTTGTAATGTCTGTATAAGTTTTCATTTGTCCAGGTCATCATTCATCGTTTGTTGTTTCTGGTTTTTATTCTTGAAAATGCTTTGTGTTTCATCCAAGAGACTTAATCAGATTTGATAAAGTTACTTAATACTTGTATAATCTTACATTTTTTTTACGTTGCTCTTTTTCCTTGTCTTCATTTGATGGATATTAGATTTACCTCTGTTGATTAATATAGATTATCTGTGTCTGTTTTTAGATTTTTAGGAGGACACATGAGTTAAAGCAGATTAAAGATGTACATTTACATCCATCATTCGCAACTGCACAAATGTGATGGATGAAAATGGAAAAATCAGCAAAATAAATTAATGGAGACTAAAGTAGTAAGACTAGTAAATTCACATCATGAAATTATTATTTATTTTCTTCTATTTTGCTCCTCATTTCACTCACTTTTATCATTTATTTTGTTTGTTTTTTGTTCAGTTTAAGGTCTCTGATATATGTTGCGACAACAGGTTACAAAACTGTCAAAACCTGTGTTGGTGTATGCCTGTTCTATCCAGTGACATTGATAGTTTGGTATCAAACAATGACAAATATTGCTGGCATTATGTTAAACTTAGTGGTAAGCATTTTAGAAAGTGTCACAAAAGTACTAAGACACTCAGTGCTCTTTCCAGATGACACTACATTTTCCAAGAAGAAAAACAGACAATAAATAAAATGCAAGTTTAATTTACTAGGAAGTAATCTATCAGTATACACACTGCTTTAGTCAATACTAGAATACCTCAGTATCTAGTCTTTATAGATCTTTTAGAAAGATTCCAGTATAATGTTGACAAAGATTTTAGTTATGTTACCCTTAAGTTGGACCACAATACATGATGATTTCACCGCTAAACATATTTTCACACCATGAAGATAGATTCTATTCTAATAGCCTACATAACCCCCACATTAATTATTCAGCAAATGAATGTTTTATACATATATTTGTTATATTTATAGTCTATTAATACTTCTGGCTGTTTTCACACTTGCCAGCTTTTGATTGGAGACTTTTATTCTGAAGACTACATTTTTACCGGAAGTAGGTAGTGTACGTTCAATGAGTTTTTCGCCCTCTACTGTTCTGTGCTGGTACTGCATGTATACAGGGTTGGATTTTCTGCAGGTCACCACCAGGCCATGTATCCTCCCACAATAGGTTATGCTTTGAAAGAGAAAGTTTGGTTTCTTTGTGTTTACCACCATATTGTGCTTAGATTTTTAGAGTAATTTATGGTTATTTTAATCAGTGCAGCAACAGTAACTGTGTTAATGTTGAAATTGTTCTGCAAAGTGGGAAATGTGTGACAATTCAGTGATTATGTGTTATGTTTGTATATCAGATGACGTGTTTGCAGTTAAATGTTATTCTTTGGTTTAGAGCATTGCATCAATTTATTATGTATTTATTTATATCATGTACAAAAATAGGACCCCACGTGAAGTTTAGAGCTGGTGCGATCCCCTCTATGATATTTATAAGTAAGAATTTTACTGCAAAATACTCATAAAATTAAAAACACAAAAAAATGCTAGTTATGTCACAAATGAACATTAGACCTCTTACATTCAGACATCCAACACATGCTCCAGGATGCAAAAAAACCTCCAAATTATATTAGAAATGAATACCTAGTGTGTTTTTTTTACCCTTTTGTTACTAATACACTAAAATACAACTTTTTTGAGTCACAAGATCTTTAAAGTGCAATGGTTACCGAGGCTAATTTGTCACCACAACATAAATGCATTCCTCATTTTTATGACTGGGTATAATGTTGCAAAATATTGTCGAAGATCTGTTTTATAGACAATTCATAGTAAACAATAAAGTCAAGGAAATACTTTATTATTCACAAATTTATATCTGACTTTAACACACTTAAGAACTGTGATGAATATTGTACTTTATTTAAAGGATGTCTAGGAACAGGGTTCATTATTATTATTATTATTATTATTATTATTATTATTATTATTATTATTATTATTATTATCATTATTATTATTATCATTATTTTTGCCCAATAATGAAGAATAAACCTGTTTACTATTAAAATTGTGTAATTTATGTACAGACAATTATTCTTTTTCTTATTAAGTTGTTGTACTGTTGTTAGCTTATGATTTAATCATGCTTTTAGATGTAAAGCACTTTAGTCTTCATTATGCTGATGTAAAGTACTATATAAATAAACTTTGATTGATTGATTGATTGATTGATTGAAGTGAGTACATTCATACATATGAATGTGAATTTTCAGCTCAGAAACAAGTGAACAATTCAACACTCAAAACAAAAGTTAGTAAATACAAACAAATAATGAAGAATAAACCGGTTTATTGTTATAGTAAATTCGGACGTAACAAACAAAATGAATAAAATGTTAAACAAAATAAACATACCAGGCAACAAAGTGAAATAAACAGCAAATAAGATAAACAAATTTCAGTCACTTGAAGCCGTTTATCACTAAGAAAGATGGTTTTATTAATTTTTAGCAAAGATTTTTAAAAAAGTAAAAAGATGTCTATATTTGGGACAGTTCCTCACACAAAACAAAATGAAGTACATACTGACAAATAATGAATACAAATAATGATGAATAAACCTATTTATTCTTAAACTTTTGGACAAAAGTTGTGTCATTTATGTAAAAATGATTATTCTGAAAGTGAATGCAAATTTACATGTCACATGATTTTTCCTCTTATTATAATGAGCAAAATTCAAATATATGAAGGCAAATTTATAACTTAGAAATAGTGTTTTATGAATTTTTATCAGAGATTTAAAAAGAAATCTAGATTTGGGACAATTCAATATTCAAAAGAAAAGGAAGTAAATACTGTAAGAGTTTGTATTGTGTTAAATATTCCATATACTCTCTTATATTACAGCTAATGCATATTTTTTCATTTTTTCTCTTCTTTGTATACTCTTGCTGCATTATCCACCTTCGTGTGCTTATAATTAGTTTTTTCTGTCTCAAGAAATTATTTATTATTCATCAACAGAACATAGAAAAAAATAAAATATAACAAGAATATACAAACCATCAGACATTCCAAGCCATAATAACCATAAACTAATAAGAAGAGATAAAAAGTACAAGAATAAATACAATTAAACATATATAGACAACATATAAATAAATAATAAATACATTAAAGAGAATAAAAATGAAGATCCAACAATAAGTAAAGGTACAGTTAGAAAAGAAAAATATTACAATATGTAGTGACAAACCAATTTACTCAAGGTAGCTGTAGTAAAACTGAAATGCTGATGAACATTTTTTTTATTATTAAATTTGATATATGTTTTAGAGACTCAAAATAGATTTTCAATTCTATTAAAAATAATTGAAATGATGGGGATGGTTTGAATATCTTAGCTTTATGAATCTGAAATTTACCCAGAAGAATGAAGAAGTTGACTATGTTCAAATAATTATCATGGGAAAAGAAGCCAAAAATAATAATTTTCTCATCAAACTTATAATTATGGATGAGGATTAAGGGCCACTGGGAAAAACAATTAAGGTCCAGTATATTTTATTATTATTATTATTTTTTTTAATCATTATTATTATTACTATTCTGAGAATAAAGACTTTATTCTCAGAATTCTGACTGTTTTTAAAAATGTTTTATTATTGTTCTGAGATTAAAGTCAGAATTCTGAGAAAAAAATCTGAATTCTGACTTTAATCTCAGAATTCTGACTTTTTTTCTCGGATTCTAACTTTTTTTTTTCTCAGAATTCAGACTTTAATCTCAGAATTCTGACTTTTTTCTCAGATTCTAACTTTTTTTCTCAGAATTCTGACTTTTTCTCAGATTCTAACTTTTTTTCCTCAGAATTCTGACTTTAATCTCAGAATTCTGATTTTTTTCTCAGGTTCTGACTTTTTTTTCTCAGAATTCAGACTTTAATCTCAGAATTCTGACTTTTTCTCAGATTCTAACAATTTTTTCCTCAGAATTCTGATTTTTTTCTCAGGTTCTGACTTTTTTTTCTCAGAATTCTGACTTTAATCTCAGAATTCTGACTTTTTCTCAGATTCTAACAATTTTTTCCTCATAATTCTGACTTTT
>JAPQRP010000017.1:32140537-32155514 GCA_037367295.1 Apogon hyalosoma
CAGGTTCTGACTTTTTTTTCTCAGAATTCTGACTTTTTCTCAGATTCTAACAATTTTTTCCTCAGAATTCTGACTTTTTTTTCAGATTCTAACTTTTTTTTTTCCTCATAATTCGGACTTTAATCTCAGAATTCTGACTTTTTTCTCATAATAGTA
This sequence comes from Apogon hyalosoma, assembly GCA_037367295.1. Taxonomy (NCBI): domain Eukaryota; kingdom Metazoa; phylum Chordata; class Actinopteri; order Kurtiformes; family Apogonidae; genus Apogon; species Apogon hyalosoma. Next base: position 32,140,694 of record JAPQRP010000017.1, read on the forward strand.
AAAAATATATATATATTGGACCTTAATTTTTTTTTCCAGTGGCCCTAATCTTCTTCCGTAGATACTTAACTGTAGTTTTGATTAAAAAAAAAGAAAAGTTTCTAAATATTTCCCCCAAAAAATGCTTATAAGTGTTTTTTTAATACTTTATTTAGAACAACACAGTTCACATTACAAATACGGACTTTTCGTAACAATCATACAAGTCGCAGGAGAAGTCGATATATAAATGATCAATTATAATCATGTACAGAAGGAAAGAAAGGAGAGAAGAAAAAGAAAACAGGAAAGACAAGAAAGTTATAAGTAGTTTTTTTTTTATAATAAAAAAAAAAAAAAAAAAAAAAAAAAAAAAAGGTCAAATGGCTTTTCAAAATGCTGCCACTTCTCCTTTTAAATGTTAAATATCATAGAACCGGTTTAAGTCACTGTAGTGGAGGACAATGAGGGCCAGTGAGCGGTAAATCAGCAGCTCCACGTAGTGAGACCGGCAGAAGGGACTAGAGGCTCCGGGTCACACACTTCCTACGGTTGGTTTTTTTGAAAGGACCGGTTGGATCCTCGCTCCGCTCCCGACCAATCGGAAGTGAGTATTTTTCGCGCTGGTTGGCCGGAGAGTTTGAGTTTCCCTTCTAGCTTTTGATTCGACTTGAATGAAATCCTTCGCTTTAAGGGATGAATTCGGCCGCTCCTTCCTTATAACCACTGAGAGGACATTCAACAGGTAACCGCGCAGAGACGGTCTTTCATGTTATTGTCAGCGCTTCGGAATATTTGCCGACGTGAGATTTGTAAGGCAGTCCCCTCGGCCCGACCATCCATTTTAGCAAGAGAGGAGCTGCTAGCTAGCGGGCTAGCTAACTGCGGCTAACGTTAAATGTGCTGTTTTGGCTTGGCGTCAATGCTACGCTGGTTAGCTTCGGCTAGCAGCGTTAGCATTTTTGAAACGACCTGTCATGGCGCCTGTAAAATGGCTATATGAGCGAAACAATAGCAAAACAGTTAAAACACACCGTAGCAGTCGTACACCGAACACCGCATTATATTTACTTGCGTATTCGTGTTTTAACCCGTGCGTGGGACCGGTGTATTTGAGTGTGTTTAGCTGTTGGGTGGCGGCTTTGTCTATTTGCTGGAATACGGTGTAATGGCTGACTGTAATGACAGAGATGCTGCTGTTTTTACTGGAAATAGTCTGGCCGCTCATCCATGAGATTCCCACATTGTAGCTTCCGCTGCGTGTTATAGTCGGAGCCCTTTTGTGCATGACATGGTACGGACACCCCGACTAAACCTGGCAATTCGGTTTATTCAGTAGAACATTGGTGTAGTAAATGAGTAGCCCCGCGGCTGCTAAAATACTCCGGTTACTCTAAGTCGTTATTATAACACAAATATGCAATCGAATGTTATTTTCCTTCCGCTATTTCACGCACTGGCTTTAAATCTAATAGACAGGGATACATTTATTCCAGCAATTATCCGTACTCCAATAGCGTTGGACGGACTTGTCAGCTGCTTCCATTTCCGCGGCTTTTCTAGCCGGTGATGCGGTGGTTACGCGGCATCGCTCGCCCACACTCATTGGGTATTCGCTGCATGCGGTGGAGCTTGCAGCCGCCTCCTGCCTCTCCATACCATAGACTGCCATAGACAGTGGCTAGCAGCTAGCTTTTCTTTTTCCAGGAGAGAGCCAACTTGGAAATTGTCGCGGTAAGAGCTTCCTCGCCCGCCTTGTGTGTGTATGTGTGTTTTTCGTTCATATGCATGGATGTAGTCGAGAATGGCTTTGACTTGGACGTGCTCACATAAGTTGGGATCAGTGCATATGTCCGGATTGTATCGAGGCGCTCTTTACAATTCTGGAGCATTGTTATTTCAGACTTTTGGTCAGTCGTGTTGCTCGACTTTAGAAATCATCCAACACTATGCGGCTAGAACATTCCGTAACAGGTGCAGTTTTCTCTGTCGCCTCCAAGCCCTCTCTCTCTGTTCATGCTCCGCGGAGCAAGTGAGTGCCATTTTGTGAAATGTGTAGCGTTATGCTCATAGGATTCATATCCCAGAATGCCATTTTACAAATTGAGAGATTGCACAGAACTACCAAAATAAATGTTGGTGTTTTTTCTTTGTTACAGTACTGTATAATATAAGTTTGTGTGTGTTCATGTGCTGCAGCTCAGTGAGCCTGGAGGGGGTTAGATGGGATGGACAGCAAAGGTAGCTCCCTGCCTTCAATGCCAGAACCTGCAAATCCAATCAGCATGAAGCAGCCGCCGGAGTCCCTCAGTGTTCGGAAAGGTCGGGGGGACATGGGCAGTGACCCCGCTCTGCTAATGGACAAAGCTGCTGCCCAACTGGCCGCCACACTACAAGACGGAGTCCTTCAGAAGATGGCTGGTCACAGTCACAACCACAGCCATGAAAGACTGAAAGACCTCACCTCCCGTGTGCTGAATGGAGACCAGGATGCACTGCCCAAGCTTTGTGCTCCAGAACCACCCATGCTTAAAGGTGCTGAAGCGCCAGCGACTAATGGCACCCATCAGCACAACTGCACTCCACATACTGAACCTGAGCTGAAGGTGTCCATACCCCAGGTGGTCACACAGCCGCTGTTTGAGCCATACTGTGCTAACGGAACCAGTCTGGCCACATCTACTGAAGGTACTCTATCCGGGCCTGAGCAGAGGCATGATGTGAAGAAAAGACGAGGAAGACCTATCAAACCAAAACATCAGCCCGACCTCAGCCCCTCTGCCATCCACTCAGAGCTGCATGAAAACACACATGCTGTGGATGGAACTGGAACAACACATGAGGTTTCACTTTTAATAATACCTTAAAGAAACAAAGGCTTTTTCCATAGCCCATAAATGTATATATGTCAGTCTGTCTTGGCAAAACACCAACTCACTACAGCTTTGCAGTTACGCAGACAGATGGTGTGAAGACAAAGTGCTAATTTAAATGTAAACAACCTGTCAGGTTTTCAATGAATGGTTGTTTGCACAGATGATTTTAATGTCTCTCTACAGACGTATGAAGGTGTTAGAGATGCTGAGAGTAGGGACTGAGGAGCATGTGTTTTCAGAGCAGATACCTTTTTATTATTATTATTAAAGTCAAAGACACCACTACCCAATGTATGAAACTGACACAATTGTGGTAAAAATGCTAGTGTAAAAGTGTAGAATAACATAAAAAACATCTTTGACATAGGCTTTATAAAAAATGACCTCAGCGTTATCTTAATATAAGAAGCACGTCCAGCACCACTTGATTTAAAGTTAACTGACAATTGTGATAAAGTAATTAAAAAAACAATTAAAACTTAAATTTGAGTCTCCATTTAGTTTCAGTTCAGCAGGACTAGAGTGTAATGCAGAGAGCAGAGTGCTGGATTCAGGTCACATCAAAGCCAAAGTAATGTATTTTTAAGTTGCAGTTAAAAAAAGATAAGATCAGGAATTATGGAAATATTGATTATTGGATCAGGTAATTGTCTGATATTCAGACAGCCCCTGGTTAGATTCACCTTTTATGACACTGAAAAGTGTCCAGGAAAAATACTGAGACTTTTTGCCACAATTTGGGGAATTTAAGACATCCAACGAATGTTAAGACAAGTCAGATTTTACTTTGGATTTGTTTCTTCAATATGGTTTATGTCAGATAGGAGCCTTGCTTTGTTTGATTTGTTGATTACAAATTCTTTTTCTCTTCTCTCAGCTTGGTCTCATCCCAGACTTGACAGAGAAGCCCACAGAAGAGGCTCCGCTGACGATTCGATACTCTGTTAGTGATGTGGTTTGGACCAAGGTGTCGGGATACCCCTGGTGGCCTTGTATGGTGACCACAGACCCAGAACACAACGGTCACATCAAACAGAAACAAAAAAGTGAGATCAGGTTATGTGTTAAAGTAGATGTCAATTTTAATGATTTGTGTATCGGGGAATGAATGAACATTTTCCATTTGTTTCATATAACATTTTGTCCTTCATTTACAGTAACCAGCAGCAAGTCAGGCCTTCTTTACCATGTGCAGTATTTTGGAGATGCCCCCGAGAGAGGCTACGTCTTTGAGAAGAACATGGTGTCCTTTACTGGAGAGGATCAATACCAGGAGCTCAGCCAAGGAAACAGACAGCCAGCATCCCGTATAATCCATAAAAAGGTAAATCAGCTTCCTCTCCTCTATGCTGTGCTTTGGAAAGACACTTAAAATTCATGCAGCGGTTAATAACGGCATGATCTCTCTTTGTGGCTCTCTAGACATTACTGTGACATTAAAGTCCTCTACTTTGCAATGGATTATCTGTAACAGTGGAACTTTATTGCTGACTTCAACTAAAATATAGTGTTATAGTCTGTCGCAGTCTTGAAATTTTACTTGACACTGAATTGTACAGGTCCAGGTAACTGTTATTAACAATTGCATTGCTTTTTCCAGTTCATTTTATGACACTTTCAATAGTAGTTCAATAATACAGATACACCTTATGAAGAAGTGAAGCACTGAATGTTGGAACATGTAAATGAAGAATGACTTAAACTATTTTAGACTTTATACACAATTTATGCATGGTAGGTACCCCATAAATTGAGACATTGAAAACCAGATAATATTAGTTTTAGGCCCTGAAATGTCTCAAATACTATTTTTTAAAATGTCTCAAGCAGATTTTGAGTTAACATTGTTTCATAAAGTTGTGTGAACCTCCGTTTTGCTTTTAAACACATCTTACAGAAAAATCTGTATTGATTACAGTAACAAAACCAACATGAGACCTACAAGCACCAGTGCAGACACTTAAGATCAGCAGAGTTAGTGTTTAGTGGAAAATAATTAATTTGAAGGCTGCTGCGTGTTGTCCAAGAAAACATTTACAGTAAGAACTTTGGCTAAAGGCCTTTAAAGTTGCATGACAAAGCAGAAAAACATTAAGACATGGAAAAAATGGCAAGTGCATGTCATTATGCTCTTAGACTCTGATTTTCCTTTATCATTTGCACTTTTTTGCAGTTATGGATGTGCAATAGCTCTTAAATTACAGTCATAAAAGTCTTAAACTGGGCTTTAATGATCTAAAATATGAATGTAACAGGGTTTCTGTGGGTTGTTAAAAAGCATTAAAAGTCATTAAATAAATATTGTGAAATTTAAGGCCTTAAATGTCATTAAAAAGCATTAAATTCAGTGCCCAGAGGCATTAAAAATTAAATACACTTGATGGGGGGGGAAAGCATTGTTCACAATTTATTTTGATTATATAAACATTGAATAATTTTGATCGGAAGTATAGTGTGATGATTGACAGGCGGAACTCTTTAATTGACTATTGTTTATGGCCGAAACACAAAGTCACAACACCGGATGCTTGGAATGCAGTGTGCTGTGAGCGTGCTCATGCTGTGGCGAAAGAGGGGAGGGAATATTATCAAATGTGGGGAAAAATGGGAAAATGCAAATTTGAGCAGAAGTGACTGGAGGAGGAACTATTCAGAGCCTGGTTAAAGCCTGTCAACGGTAAACTGTCATAAAACTATACATATAAACTGTATCTGCAGTTGGACATAGGCATTAAATTTGTTTAAAGTGGCATTTAAAAGGGCATTAAAAAGCATTAAATTAGATTTGCTGATACCTGCAGAAACCCTGTGTAAACTACTGTAGTCACTCTGTTTTAGCCCAAATAAGGAAGGAAGGATGTTAGTTTAAAAAAAACAAAAACCAACTTCTAACATGCAGTGGTACATCTGTCTGTGGGGCATGTTCTTGCCCATTAAGAACATTCAATCTATATAATTTTCATGTATCATGTATTGTCATGTATCGTGCAGACTGCTCCCTCGGTGCCCCGTAAACTCCAGGCTCAGTGGAACATGGGCATCATGCAGGCCAAGGAGGCTATCAGCATGTCGCCAGAGAAACGCATGGCAAACTTCACATTTCTTTATGACGATGACGGGCCTCATCTGAACCCCCGCATCCTGGAGAAGTTAAGACCACAACAGAGCAACGAGACCAACCAGGAAATGGAATCGCGGCTTGGCCCGGCTCTCCCTCCAGTTCTGGTGGGTCCTGCAGGAGAGCCCACTGTTGATTTCCAGTGCCAAGACCCAAGCACTTCAGCAGGGAAAAAGATAAAAGCACGCAGAGCAAAACCCAGAATGGGCGGGTGGCGGAAAATTAGCCAAGGCCAGCTCAACATCTTTATGTCCAAGAAATCTAACGACCAAGTGTCTCCTGAAGAAACACTTCAACTACAATCACAGGTTCGAAAAACACAAGGGTAAAAAATACATATGGAGGAAAAGCTTGTCGTGTGAAGCCTGTCAGTTGTAGCCATTCAGAAGTGGGATTACCTTTAAATTAATGAATGAATCAAAGGCTTTTTACCCATGCATACATTACAATCAAATACTCATTTATTGGTCCGCCTGATTCAGAGTTCACACTTTATCGCAGAGTCTCATCACCAGTGATAGCGTTACTACACTAAAAAGGATTATGGACATTTCATGGCTACAGGCTCACCCTTTATGGCACACATTGATCCATAGAGGTTTAATAGTTGAATTGATGTCTTAATATGAAGCATTTTGAATTAAATCTTCAATGTCTTTGTTTAATTTTACGAGAATAAGAGAAGTTTGACTAGTTCTGTTAAATAAACCATTTTCTTTGTAGGATCCCACCACTTCTGCTCCAGACACACAAGCTGTACCTCAGAAGAAAAAGAGAGGGCCCAAACAGGCTCAGCCTTCCACCAAGGTGGTGAAGAGAAGGAAAAAGTCTGTAACGGACAAATCATCTGACCCCGTGAAGAAAAGGAAATCGAAGATTGTTTCTTCGACAGATGATATTTCAGAGCCAGTTTCAGTTCCAGGTTGGTTAAAGTTGAAACCAGGGCTGCTGTTCATCAGTAGCCATCAGGGGCGTTCTGGTTAAATCTGGCTTTAACTGGCATGTGTTTATCAGAGATGATAAACCTCCTCTTGTAAATGTCGAAAAGGGCTGTTTTTAGAAGGGGGACAGTTAATTAATGTAATAATGCAATATGTGAGTTTTAATAGAATGCCTCTGTTTTTAGTTACTATGTTGAAAGTAACAAATTTATTTTTAATGACTTTTGATAGTCAAGTTGGATCTACTTTTAATGTCTTCATTTACAGTATGGGTTCCATTTTTGGTGGAAAAATGCAGAAAGAGTGCATCTAGGTTCTTATAACTTGGGCATGACACTAATAATCACCAGTAGTACATTTGCTTATTGACTTGTGACCAAACAATTTTAAAAAGTCCTATTCACCCTGATAATCTTTGCTGTTGCGTACTGTTTCAAACTTGTTAAAACAAATGTATTCTAAATTAGCCTTTTTTTTTTTCATACACATCTATAGGTGAAATAGTGAAGAAAAGGCGAAAGAAAAAGACTCTTGAAGATCACAAAACTGATTCTTCAGGTGAGTCACGTTTTTCTCTTTCCAAAACACCAAAGAAAAAAAAAATTTAAGTAATTTTCCTTTCTTTTGCCCTTTAGTGTTTTATTATATTTTTTTACCTCATTTAAGTAGTTGTCAAATATGGACGATAACTTTTAAATAACACTGAAGTTAAAAGTTGCCTGGAAATACTGTCAGCATTTCACAGCAGCCAAAGATATGATAAACGTTTTATTCTAATATTTTAGTGAAGAGGGTGCGAAAGATGTCGACTAAGAGGCCATCAACAGATGTTATGAGTGATAAGGATCAGCAGCCTAAAAAGAGGCGCAAAATGGCCAAAGATGGTGAAAAACAGGTGAGTTCTCCATTTTGTCCACAAGCACATTCTCATTGCACAAATGTTGTTTCCAAAATGTAAATTAGATATTTAGGTATGAGGCTGTTTTTAATTCCTTGTTTATCCTGTCCATAATCCTTCCCAGGCCTCGACTTCAGAAGTAGCACAGAAAAAACAAAGACGAAGGAGGAAGATGGACAAAGATGGAAAAGAAACCAAGAGGAGACTGAAAACGTCAAAAGGTCCTGACCTCACTGGTAAACAACCGGACTCTCACTCTGTGATTTACTCGCTGTGGCCTCGACTCTCAGCTGTTTTATTATAACATGAGTCGTCGATGGTAAAACTCCAAACATTGTCTTTTCACAGACGACCAAGACGCAGAGAAACCAAAGCGTAGGAGGAAAAGGAAGCAGGATGGAGAGGGCCAAGCTACGCCCACCAAAACTAAGAAAAGACGATCCTCCCCTTGTCCTGAGCCTGAGGTTAGATACATTTAGATTGTATTTTGAAAAAAAAAAAGTATTTTCTTTTTATCATGCCTTTCACAGGGTCCCCACAGGGTCTTAAAAAGTCTTAAAAGTACTGAATTTACAAATCTGCATTTACTACCTTTAAAAAAAAAAAATCTTTAAAAGGTATTAAACTTGATACGGTAGATTATATTGTCAGAAACTTGTTCACTGTGTTGTGTTTAAAGTATCTGTTAAATGTCCAAGCTGCAAAAAAAGTAGCATTAGTCGACTCATTTCCACCTCTTCCAGCCCGACAATTTATATTCAAATTAGGAACCAATTAGCGCTAACTTTGCAGCCCCCTTGGAAGGATGGGAATCAAGCTGTTGAAGTAAATAAATACATTTTGCTAAATTCTGGTAGTCATGAATTTTTGCCAATATGGCTGTAAATTGTGTTCTGAGTAGTTATAAAAAGGTCTGAAAATTTAACTTGTAGAAACCTATATGAATCCTGCTTTCAGATATGAGAAAAAGCGTCAAAGTTTACAATAGGGTTTCTGCGGGTCATTAAAAAGCTTTAAATAGATTTAGTGAAAATTAAAGCCTTAAATGGCATTAAAAAGCATTAAATTTGATGTCCAGAGGCATTCAGAAATTAATTACACTTGATGGAAAAAAGCATTGTTATTCACGATTTATTTAGATTATATAAACATTTAATAATTTTGATCAGAGGTATAGTGTGGTGATTGACAGGTGGAACCCTTTAATTGTCTGTTGTTTATGGCTGATACACAAAGTCACAACACCGGATGCTTGGAATGCAACGTGCTGTGAGCGTGCTCGTGCTGTGGCGAAAGAGCAGAGGGAATATTAGCAAATGTGGGGAAAGTGCAAGTTTGAGCAGAAGTGACTGGAGGAGGAACTATTCAGAGCCTGGTTAAAGCCTGTGGACGGAAAACTGACATAAAAAAAACTATATAAAAAACTGTATCTGCAGGTGAACATGGGTATTAAATTTGTTTAAAGTGGCACTAAAAACATCAAATTAGATACCTGCAGAAACCCTGTATAAGCTGCTGCCTATAGAATTGTGACATTTCACTTAGGGGTGGGCGATATACCGAATATACTTAATGTATCGTGGCTTGGCTCATATGCAATTTATAAAATAACTACATCGTACATCGAGTATTACCTGTTACCAACGTCAGCAGTAGGAGTTTCACTTCTGTCGTTCCCTCGTCATGTTCTCTCATAGCACTTGAGACAGATGATATTGTCCAGAAGAAAAACAGCACTGGTTCTATTATCTGTCGGTGGTTCGGGTTTGTCAAGGATGACAAACAAAAATCAAAAATTATCTGCAAAATATGCTGGAAAACCGTTGCCACGAAAGGTAGCAGCGCCGCAAATGTGTTTCACCATCTGAAAAGTCAAACACTACAACATGAAGAATGTCTGAAAATCCAAATGTACACGTCACCACCCACATCAATTAAAACTTTATCGGAACCAGCCCCTAAGAAAACGACTCTGGATTCATCATTTACCAAATCGATCTCATACGACAAAAAACTTGGAAATGGAAAGAGGTTACGGTCGCAGTAACAAAAGACGTGGTCCCTTTTAGCGTTGTGGAGAAGCTAGGATTAAAGAATCTCATAAAGACACTTGACGCAAAGTAATTTTAAATAACTGAAAGTTAGTTAAAGCGTGATTTTCCATTTTTAGCATGCACATATTGGGAAAAAAAATCTTAGTGATAGTAGTCCCTTTTTTTATTGGACATATGCCAAAACTTTGCCGATATTTACTAAATGTCAAAAAACAGATTTGCGTAATGTCAGTTTTTCCATTAAATCACAAATGTGATGATTTGTTTATTATCGCAAGATGACACGAGAAGTCATTCCATAAACATGACGACGAATGTAAATATGGTGTTGATTTACAGATATATTCATTATTATATATTACCCCTCTATCCCGTATTAAATTAAAAAATGATTGGGTTTCCTGGTGTGTCCACACATACCGCACCATGTTTCTTTTAAAACTCTTCTTCTTTGCTTGTTGTAACATTTGTCAGCATCTGGTGTTTTTTATTCACGTGACTAGTTGTGGAAAAAGGTCTTTCCATTGCAGTTTTGCATGATATACCATTTGTGTTATGCCCGAAAAACCACCTTTTGCCAGCGCAAATAACTTTTAATCGAAAAATAAGAGTTTTGGTGAAATTATCAGTTTTCCATTAAGTACATTTTTATTTTTAAGTTATATTTGCGCAATGTAAGGGTCAATGGAAAAGCAACTAATGTCATACATTTAAGAGTTGAATTTAACACTTGCACAGTGATTTATTGGAAATTTCAAAGTATCGTGATATAGCCTAGAAATATTGCAATAATAGTTAGAGGTCATACCACCCTGCCCGAATTTCAGTGGACTTTACTTAAATGGTGCTTGTTGATGTGTTTTATGATTGCTGCAGCTCTATATCAATCCTTCATTTTCTGCTTGATGGAGAGAAGTGTCCAAAGGGAGGAAACATTAGAGGATGTGATGGTTTGCTCATCAGATATTTAGCTGATAAGCTTCCATCTCTCAGTGCATTTATACATTTTTTAAGTTGACAAAGTGTTTTTTGCTGCAGGGCTCAGGAAGTGAAGGACGTCCTGATTCCCCGAGCGACAGCTTAGACGGGACAAAGAAAGGCGAGCGGAAGAAGGAGTTTGTCTGCCTGGTATGTGTGCATCCTTAAAAATAAACATGCAGGATGACGTCCTTTCTGACAGCTGTCGCTCAGCTTAATGTCATCTCTTAATATCTTGCGAGTCCTAACGTCATTAGTTTGTATGTGTTTGTGCAGGTGTGTGAACATGCAGGTGAGGACTTGGTGCCCTGTGAAGGCCAGTGCTGTGGGATGTTTCACCTGCAATGTCTGGGTTTGTCGCTGAAACCAGAGGACAAGCTGCTGTGTCAGGAGTGCAGCACAGGTGAGAAATCTGTACTTTGTGGTTGACGCTGCAACATGATGCTGGTGCACTGCAGCAGCTACTGTCTGTAACCTATCAGTGACTTTTATTTCTGAATTGTTAGTTGAAATTGTTGCTGCAGGATGTTTGACTTGTGCGGTTGTGATTTCAGAATATCCTACAAAATGAAATAAGGAACAAAATAACGCTGCAGTTTGCAAAATTGAAGATACTTATGCAAATGCATCAGGTTATGTCCTACAAATTGGCTTTAATTAGCTTTTCATCAGACTATAATCTGTGCTGCTGTTGATATTTTTCGACAGAACCTTGGCCTGCTCTTACTGTGTAAACAGAATACATTGTTCTGCTCATTTATCTAACTAAACTGCAGCCTTTAACAGTTAAATAATTCTACAGGCTGAAGCCGCTTCGAGGTTATTCATGCAGCACTAAGTGAAGTCAGAAGGAAAGTGTCATATTTTATTTATTTTTTCCAGGTGTTAACAAGATAATCATTTTACTTTCAAAGACCCTGCACAGTTTTGTTCAGAGATGAAAGGTATCATCATCATTCTTACATAATAGATGGTTAACGAATGCAGTCAGTGGAAGGAGACTGGAGCGTGAAGGCCGGTAGATGCTTAAACAGTACTTTTGTGTTGAGAAAAACGTAACATCAGCTGCTTGTTTGTGTTGATGCCAGTTTCCACCGGTGTCTCCCAACAGGAATCCACTCGTGTTTCACATGTAAGCAGTCTGAGGGCGAGGTGCGACGCTGCCACGTCCCACACTGTGGCAAGTTTTACCATGAGGCGTGTGTTCGCCTCAGTCCTCTCACTGTGTTCGACAACAAAGGCTTCCGTTGCCCACTTCACAGCTGCCTGAGCTGCCACTACGGCTGCCGCACCAAGCACAAGTCCAACAAGGGTAAGGATCCGCATGATTTCTACTGTGCATGTCAACTGTCGTTTGGTTAATGAACAGGGTTCATACTGGTGCTTGAAAATCCTTGAAAATTCTTGAATTTCAATGTTTTGTTTTCAATTCGATGACAAACTGGAAGAAAACTCCAAGGCACTCTCTGTAAGCATTAAAATGCCTTTATTCTCATGGCATGGTCTGAGGAAGTCAAAGCAAGTGTTTTGTTTGACTTCCAGATGAAGGCTTGAAGCCGAAACACGTAGAAGTGTTTTTTAAGGTCTGTGTATGACCATGCCATGAGAATAAAGGCATTTTAATGCTTAAAGAGAGTGCCTGGGAGTTTTCTTCCAGCTTGTCATCTACTTTATGAATCCCTTTTTCAAAAAAGCACGTTGAGCAAACTTTTTTGGTCCTAGAAGCATTCCTTCCCATGAATTGTTGTTTTCAATGTCTGAAAAGTGCTTGAATTTAAGTTTAAGTGCTTGCAATTCTAACTCTGTGATTTATTTATTTATTTTTAATATTAACTCAAGCCAAAGCTGCTTACAGAGAGGTGGTACATTTTGAAAAGTAAAACTTTATATTTAAAAAAGAAAGTTCCCAGGTCAACTCCAGGTACATTTTTATCTTAATCTCTGTCTCAGTGCAAGTGTGTCTGAAGAACATAAAGTGTTTTTCCTTTTTTTGGAGAAAACTTTGTGTTCTTCAATTTCTAAACCTTTTGCTATTATGAAACAATTTTATGTCAGCCCTGCGATGAACTGGCGACATGTCCAGGGTGTACCCCGCCTTCACCCATAAGTAGCTAGGATAGGTTCCAGCGACCCCTGTGACCCTAGTGAGGATAAAGCGGGTTCAGAAAATGAATGAATGAATTTTAGATGTTTACAGCATAATACACTGAACATCATTGTAATAAAAAGTGAAGAAAAAAAAAAATCCTGAGTATATGTATTCCTGTAGGTATGGATTTTACTCCAGAGATAAGGTGATGTGGTGGAAAAAATTGAAAATGACCCTTAAAATTGCTTGAAAAGTGCTTGAATTTGACCTCGGAAAATGTGTACGAACCCTGACTGAAGGATCAACAGAGATATTTGTTTTCATCACATATGGGTAATGCCTCTTGTGGCAGGCTGATGTGTTGTGTGGGGAGAGACGTTTTGAGTCAGCTGCTTGTAATATCTGTAGAGGAAATATATTATCATTACTTTTACCATCCTTATCAGCCAGTAAAAGGGTTTTTCCTGTGTAAATGACATTTACTGTGACTTTTGCAACCTTTACCAGACACTGCACTAATCATTTCAGTCTAGTTGGGCGCCTTATAAGTAATATGTTTTTGATTAACAAGGTGCAATTCACTAATGCATGTATATTTTATGACTGCTCATCGCCATCTTACAATGATGCAAAATGATACAGTCCTGCACCGACATGCAGCTGCATCTAACAACTAGAATATGAAAAAACTACAATTATTGTATCACATACTGACTACAAAAAAAAAAAAACAAATTCATGAGGGCATGTCATGATGGATGACTGAAGTTGTTGGCTTTCATGGCTTTGCAGAGAGAAGCCCTAATATTTACTTTGAAGCTTGTCATGTTGGATTATGGGTTATTTATTTGGGTTATCAAAGCTCTGACACTGAATGAGTGCAAGTTTTCTGTGAGCAGAAGACCATATATTAACAAAAATAGGGTGTTGATTGTAATGCTCTGCTAGTGAATAAGTATATGGAGAGAAATCAAAGTTGTCACTATTACTGTTAAAAGGAGGTGACTGCCCACAGTATTTTCCGGTTACTATGACACAGTGATGGGGTGGATCAGCTCGACCTCCTCAGCAGAGAAAATCGTATTAAAATGATTCTCTAAATCAGGGGTGTTCAGGGGCTACATTCAGCCCAATTTGATTAGAAAAGGGCCAGGCCAGTAAGATAACAGTAGAATAGCCAATAAATATTCAATCAAATTTTATTTATATAGCGCCAAATCTTAACAAAACTTATCTCATGACACTTTACATGTAGAGCTGGTCAAAACCAAACTCTCAAGCCAATTTGAAACCCAACAGAGTCCTCCAGGCGCAAACACTTGTGACTGGTGACAGTGGTGAGGAAAAACATCCTTTTAACAGGCAGAAACCTCAAGAATGCTTAATTTACCCTTTTTGTTTTAGTGCAAAAACAGTAAAATTGTGAAATTGTTTACATATTCATATTATCCTTTCACAAAAAATGTAAAATCTGAAAAAACAAAATTGTTTAAAAAGAAAATAAGTGCAATTTTAACATTATACCTCAACTTATAATTTTTACACGTGCATTATAATTTACAGATTACAGTGTAGCTACAAATACATAAAACATTTAATAACATTATAATATTGTTAAAATGTTTGAGTTTGGGACTAAAATGTGTTTGTCACCTTTGACTGTTAATATCTTAAGTGTAATTTTTGCACTTGACAAATCCATCCCACGGGCCAGATTGGAATCTTTGGTGGGTTTTATGTACAGTTGTGGAAAAAAATTAGACCCTCAAAAGTCCTCAAAAACAACGGTTATGCAATCAAGTACTGACTCTTGTGTGTATCATGTGACTAAAACAGACAGAAAAGAAAACATGGAATGCCTAAAAGCACTGTTTTTGTCAGTACAATG
>JAPQRP010000017.1:32155614-32166110 GCA_037367295.1 Apogon hyalosoma
GACCTTTAGTTGGACCAGGCATTAAAATGAACAAGAAATTGAAGAAAACAAGGGGTGGTCTAATCATTTTTTCCACAGCTATATGACACCCCTGCACTAAATATACATATATTTTGTTAATATTTCTGGGTGACTCATGCGAAACACTGGTACTATTGATATGTACTAGTTATCATGATTGTGGCATAAAATGGCTGTCGTCTATGATCAGATCTGCTCGTCACTCATGGTGCTAATGTTGCCTTTTCCTTTTACTGTGCTGCAGGTAGGTTGATGCGTTGCCTGCGCTGCCCGGTGGCGTACCACGTCGGTGACCTGTGTGTGGCTGCAGGCAGCGAAATGATCACTAACACCGCCATCATTTGCACCAATCACTTCAACGCCAAGAAGGCCTACAGCCACCACAGGCACGTCAACGTGAGCTGGTGCTTCGTCTGCTCCAAAGGTTTGCCTTTTTTACTGGTAGCTTTCTGCTTGTGTTTAACTTTTAGGAGGTTCTGGAGCCTGTACCAGCTGATATTTGAGCTTCGTGAGGTAACTTCAGGTCTAACTCTGGGTTTTCAGCGTCATATTTCAGTGCTCAATAGGCCTTTATATGATCTCATAACAATTAGGTTTTCCATCCTCATTGTTGAATACTGTAATATTGTGTAACAAGAAACTTCTCGAAAACTCAGTAACTGACTATTATCTAGTCAAAGTTTACCATGCTGAACCCAACTTAAGTTATCAGAAGTTTTGTTTAGCTGTTTTTTTCTCAGATAATGTATTTATTTATTTATTTATTTAAACTATAAATGCAGTACCGGACCATTTATCAGAACTTTATCCAACAAAATATCTTAAAACGACCTTTGAATTCTTCCTCTCTGATGATTCAGGGTTTAGTTTACATAAAATAGAATGAATCTTTATTGACATTGTTGCAGGAACAATGAAAATCTGTTTAGCAGCAAACACTTGAAGTCCAAAAAAGAATGTATAAAAATATCACACAAAATACTGAGAAATATTGACAATATACAAAAACTACAGAGATAAAATATTAAATACAACTAATATAAATACTACTTAAATAGACAAAAATCTAACTACTACAAGTAAGAAATATATACAATATATAAGGAAATATACAGGTTATTAAAGGTAAAAGTACAAACAAGGTGCATGGGTTTGATTATTGCACACAGAGTAAAAAAAAAAAAAAAGACCTGGAATGTTAAAACTTTGGATGCACATTAATTTAACCAAATGTCTGAATTTAGTTTTTTGTCTAGATCCATGATTTGGTATCAGAAAGCCACTGAGCAGAGCTGCTTTCAATACTGTTGAAGATATTGATCATGACAGTTTGAAAACAGATCAAACCATAGATGCAGTCATCATTCACCTATACCTAAAACAAATGACAGTGTAGTGTGTTTTTAAGTTTTCTTCTGAAGCTTTTCAGATGGTACTGCTTTTTCAAGTTCTCGTACACGGACGTTGTTATTAGAGAAAAACTTTCTTAAAACCACTTCAACTTCTGCTTTCAACCCAGACCCCAGACAGCACCTAGTAAACCAACTCCAGAGTAAAGTTTATACAGTTTTGTGTTGTGTCAGTGAACGGGTTTTGTTAGGTCTATGTTGTTCTGGTCTGACTCCTGAAAACCGGACGTGATTACTGTACAGAACTAAAACGATGGCGAGTTAAAGTCTTATAATGCTCTGCTGCTGCTAAATTGATGAGTAAAAATCTCTTAAATCTCTGCAGTGGTTGGTCAAAATGGACAAACTATGTAAAACCTGTAATTGATGTGAATTGAATATATCGGTTATGTGAAAACATTTATATGATATACATTTCTGTTGAGGTTGGTGTAAACATAGACACCTTAATGTGTCTTATTTTGTTGATGAAGAAGCGGAGCAAACCCTCCCCTCCCGCCCACTTGTTGTATTTACATTACATATATTCTACTAAAAAACTTGGATTAACAACTCACTCTTCATTCACCTTTGAGGTGTGGACATGTGAATTGTACCCGAAAGGGAAGTTTTGTATGATCTCCTTCTCCGGATAAACAAAGAATGGGAAAAAAAAAAAATCTCTGCAGCGTGCAAGGAGGAAATGTTGTTGGCACATTGAAGTGACCAGGCGGAGTATGGTGCAATAAATCAAGTCATGCTGCTGCAAGTCAGGAAATGCTCATCTACAGCAGTGTGTGGGCATCAGTTTCCATTAAGATCACAGCTGGTTTTCAGTTAACTTTACTGTACTTTCATGTGAGTTATAATAGTTGTGATACTGAAACCCACACAGTGATCTGTTTGTCAGGCTCTCGATGCTGAAAAAGCAAACATTTAGAGACCGTGGATTAGGGTTGTTTGTTTATTTGTTGGATTGAGGGTTTTGCAATTACTGCATGATGTTCCACAGTTTTCCTGCCAACACTCCTCTTGTATCCATTTTGCTTTGTAAATAATACACACAAGCAGTTTGTGGGTCAATTAACAATATGCAAGCGTGATTGGCAGCTTATCAAACTAGTGCTTTGTTTTCCTGTTTGTTTTTACCGCCTCTCTACGGATGATTGCTGTAAATTAAATCACTCTTTCAGCTTTAATGACTTGAAATTAAATATCAGCCCTGTACCGCACCCGTCTAAAATGTCCACAGCTTTTATTGACTCTTTGTGTTGTTTTTGTTGGTGCAGGAGGGCAGCTGCTGTGTTGTGAGTCTTGTCCTGCAGCTTTCCACCCAGACTGCTTGAACATCGCTATGCCTGATGGGAGCTGGTTCTGCAACGACTGCCGGGCAGGAAAGAAACCCAAATACAGAGATATTATCTGGGTCAAACTAGGAACGTACCGGTAAGAAACATGGATCCTCCTGCTTATACGATGTAAAACTCATTTTACTTCAAGGGTCACATTCAGCCCAATATGATCACAAGTGGGTCAGAGCAGTAAAGTAATAACATAATAACCTATAAATAATGACAACGCAAAATGTTTCTGTCTGTTTTAAAATGAATAAAATAAAATTACAGTACGATTAATGTTTACATCTATAAACCATCCATTAAAAGATGTGAATAAAAATGTAAAAGAATTTTCTCTGATGGAGAATCTCACATTTGTATTGAGACTAGAACATGACAAATTTGAGGAATTCTGGAAACCACAGATGGAGTTGATGAACACTAAAAAGGAACAAAACGTGACACCCACTGTTGTTTAGCTGCTATATTACCGTTGTTTTTATTATCATTATTTTTTTTATTAATGTTCTGTTATAAAAAGATAAGAAACCAAGAAGTGAAGGCTATACAGATAAATATACATTGTAAAATGTTATATGAATGTAAAACATGTAAATTCTCCATTACAAAATCATATAAAAACTTCATTTAAAAAAAAAAAAGATGTGAATAAAAAGAACAACCATAAACAACCTCAAATTTTTTAAGAAAAATAAGTGCAATTTTAACAACATTCTGCCGCAGTTTATCATTTACACATGTGCATTAGAACTTACAGATCACAGTGGATCTACAGATACACAACATTTAGTAACAGGCAGAATATTGTTAAAACTGAACTTGCGCCTTTTAAGACATTTGATGTTCATATTTGCTCAGGTTATTCATAATTTTGGTGACAGGATAGTTTGTAACGGTCAACATTTTCAGGTAATTGCACTTTTTTTTTTTTTTTACACTAAAACAAAGAGAACATTTTGGAGTTATCATTATTTATAGATTATTATGATAGTACTTTACAGATCTGACCCACTTAAGATTGAAGTGTGTTTGTGGCCCCGGAATTAAAATGATTGTTAATATGTTCAGTGTAATTTCTGCATTTCACAAATTCATCTCATGGGCTGAATCGGACCCTTTGGCAGGCCGGTTCTGACCCACAGGCCATATGTTTGACACCGCTGATCTAAAATGTCTTTCCTAATTTGAGAATGTAGTGATATTTGTTTCGTGGACTCTTGTAATCTCATACTTGCTGCTCCTGGGTTTTTGTCTCAGATGGTGGCCTGCAGAAATCCACCACCCCAGAAACATTCCCACCAACATCCAGCACCTTCGCCACGAGATCGGAGAGTTTCCAGTTTTCTTCTTCGGCTCCAAGGACTACTTCTGGACTCACCAGGGCCGAGTCTTCCCCTACGTGGAGGGAGACAGGGGGAGCAAACACCAGAGGACCGGCATCGGCAAAGTCTTTAAGAACGGTGAGCCTAGACTACCAAAAAAATAAGGGTAAATTAACCCATAAAGACCCAGTGCTGCTTCTGTGGCAGTTTCCAAATAATCTTTTTCTATTTATTCATTCTTAAGTGATTTATCACCATTTATTATAATATCCTCTGTATTTTGTGTTTTTTCAGTATAAATCATGTGTTTTCCTATATCAAATTTTCTGATCATGTAGATGTTCATAAAAGCTCAGACCAAAGTTTTTTTTTGTATACATCAGAAACGGAGAAAACTGAAGAAAAGGTGACTTTTTCAACAAAATATATCATTAATCGAACATAAAACCAGTGTCTCCATCCGCTGTCATTGATCCAAATTGGAGAATCAATGTTGTAGAAGATGACGGTGTTTGCACGGTAATATTTAGTGCTGCCACTAACCATTAATTTTTTAACTATTAATCTTTCGACTGATTTTTAAAACTTAAGACGCTTATAAGACGGGCTCTCTCTCCCTGTCTCTCTGACTCTGTATCTCTTTTGGTACAGCTGTATGGCTGCAGGCGCCAATGCTGGCATGGATTCCCCAAGTGCCGCAGCCAAACATAAATAGGCAGTCAATTGTGAAATGACTTCAACTAAAATAATTGCCGTCAAGTAATTTTCATGGTCAATTAAGTTGACTAATTGCAGCAGCACTATATCTGTCATATCTGATGATTATGAAAAGATAAAAAACTGCATTTTACACCAATTATTTACATGTATTGATAGGATTAGTGGATCAACAGGTATTAAACAGTTTAGATCAGTAGATGCTTTTGATCACCGCTGGCTGTTTGGGTCTTTATGGGTTAAAGCACCTGCGTAATTCAGTCACTCATTTAAAGGGAATAATTACACAAGACAAAAATCCATAAGGAGCAACTCACGTTGGGCATGTGAATTGTTGAATGTGTAAAATACAAAAACATTCACTGGGGAAGTAACAGACTTTGAGAATCAATCAAATTTTATTTATAAAATAAAAAAGTTATCTCATGAGCCATCAGAGTTGATCTAAACCAGACTCTTAAGCCAATTCATTAACACAATCTTCCAGGAGCAAACACTTGGTGACAGTGGAAGAAAAAAAAACCTTGAACAGGCAAAAACCTTGAACAGACCCTGGATCTAGAGGATGGATGTCTGACATGACCAGTTAACGGAAGAGAAAGAGAGATTGGGGAAGGGGGAGACACATGGATGCACAGCAGACTGAACTAGAACCGCTGTTGCTAGTATAACTACCAATAACTAGTACAAATACCCATAACTGTTAATACTAGTACTCCAAATACAAGTACTAACAGTGGATATACTACTACTGCAGCTGTTAGTACCAGTAATAGAAACCTCTACCGTCCATGTTACTATATTATAAACACTATTACAACTAAATGAAGGATGATGATGGAATGATGATGATATATCATACGTTATTGTTTACATTTTCACGTCTGTCAGTTGTCGACTAGTGTGTTGCAGGTAGCATTAATTGCCAGTGTGGAAGCAGTCCTTCATGTTACAACACTATAGAACAGTGCATTTATTCTATATTATTGTGATGGTGAAAGGGTTTGTACAGATGTAGACTTATGCCAGTTGATGATGTTTGTTTTGTTTTGTTTTTTTTTTCAAATTTGAATCCAAAAGGGGCGTACATTTATTCTATGAGTTTGAAGCTGGCTGTGTTGGGTAAACTCGGCTCGAAAGGGATTCACTGCTGTTGTTTTGTTCACCTTCCAAAATGACTCACAACCGGGGAAAACTATTCAGAGGACTGGCAATGACAGTTCAGTTGGCAAAAGTTATTCATTTAATTGCATCTTCTTTAGGTGAGTTTCACACCTGTTCATTTTAATTAGTTTTTCTTTTTCCCCCCTCAGCTCTGATGGAAGCCGAGGCTCGTTTCACAGAAATAAAAATGAAACGAGAAGCCAAGGAAGCACAAGAAAACAACCGAAAACCACCCCCGTATAAGTTTATCAAGGTGAGAAACCTCAGCGAGTGATATTAACCTGAAGTCTACTTCTTGTTGATCCGTTCTTTAACCTGCTGTGTGTGCTCTCTCTCGCTCTCTCTGTTAGGTCAATAAACCGTACGGCAGAGTTCAGGTCTACACTGCAGACATTTCTGAGATCCCTAAGTGTAACTGCAAACCGACGGACGAGAGGCCGTGCGGCTTCGAGTCGGAGTGTTTGAACCGGATGCTGCAGTACGAGTGTCATCCTCAGGTGTGTCCCAGCGGGGAACGCTGCTGTAACCAGGACTTCACCAAACGCCTTTACCCCGAAACCAAGATCATCAAGACCGTCGGCAAAGGGTGGGGCCTGGTCTCCCTCCGAGACATCAAGAAGGTAAGGATACAAGCACCTTTTAGTGTCTGAGACTAAGACATGACAAACACTTCATATGTTCTCAGTTTGTTTTAGGGAAAAATGGGTATAAAAAGAATACAAATGTATAATATAACATGTCCTGTCTTGATAAGAATATCAATACACAGTTTTATTGTATTACAGCAATGAGTATTTACCCCCCCCCAAAAAAAAAAAAAAAAGGTAAGGCAAAGGGGTATTGTTTTTTGTTTGGTTTGTTTCGTTAACACTTTAGCAGCAAAACTATTAGTTGAATTCATACCAGATTGGGGTTTATAGATTGCCAGTGACCCAGAATCTATGCCATTACGTTTTAGGAAAAGTAGGTCAAAGTTAATTTTTTAAATCTTTTTTTTTCCTCATTTACTTATAATGGCAGAAATTTGTCTATGCTGACATCAGCACACACATAGACATGATGACATCAACTGGACTGATGGCAAAATAAGCTGCAATACCTGCGAGGGGCGGGGTTTGTTGTGCCTGGCAACACTTGCTTGAGTCTTATTTGAGTCGTCTTGTAATTTAGTGCTGCACAAATAAAATCCTAACATCTGTTCATCTTTCTGACTAAAGCAGGGAAATGTTAAAAATGAAGCCTGTTTTGTTTGTGAAATAAAGCATTTTAAAAATCAGAATAGTTTATTAATCCCAGAGGAAAATTCTTGTGTCACAGGTGTTCCATTGAAGTATAATGAGTAGTAGGAAAGAAATGATCAACAAAAAAAATAAAACAAAATATAAAAACACTCTATTAAGACACAGTTATAACTAATTTGAGCAATATGTACTAGACAATACATCATCAATATGGTAATTAAAGAAATATACATAAATGTGAGTAGATATTGTTGTCTTGTGTTGTTAAAAGTGATGTGATTATAACGAGGGATGGTACAGTCTGATGTCCACAGGTAGGAATGATTTCCTGTGTCGTTCATAGAACAAAACCACAAAAATAGAAATAAACTGCTATCACTGGTGACATTCTCTGTTCAACAAAAAAAATACAATTCAGCCTATTTGGTGTAATACATCTATTGTGACCGTTTCTTCAGCCATTTGCTTTATTTTGGCATAAAATGTTATTTTTAAATACCCCAGACAACCTCTTATTTATTTCACACATATGATGTACAGATTTTTTAAGTCATTTTTTGTTTCATTTAGATGGAAACAAAGCACCAAGTAGTGATACTGAACTGATTTGAAATTGAAGAGATTTGACATGTCTTGTTCTTATCAGACCGTTTGAGCTGTAGAAACTTTTTCAGCCACTTCTTTTTTGAAATTACTCAGTCTTTCTCAAGCCTTTAGTCTTTTCTTGGCGAAACATTCGATATGGCCCAGTAGTTGAATATAAAACTCTCTTTCTCAGGCAGATTACAGCCACTGCAGGTTCATAAAAACATGGATTCTTTCCAATGCTGCAGCTTTGGATCCTCATCCTCCTGGTTTTCCTTCTCCCACAGGGTGAGTTTGTGAACGAGTACATCGGTGAGCTGATAGATGAGGAGGAGTGCAGGGCGAGGATCAAGTACGCCCAAGAGAACAACATCACCGACTTCTACATGCTCACCATCGACAAGGTTAGTGACACGTGTGTGTTTGAGTCTGAATGACAGTGTGGTGTTGCTCTGCAGTGTATCAGGGTGCTGTTTTCTCTGCAGCAGCATCGTTCCACTGGGAGCAATAGAAACAGGGTGGTATTGCATTGGGAATGTTGCATAAAAGACAACTGTAACATTACAGTAGTCAATACTACAGATAAAAAGAACCTGTGGGTTCAGAGAAAACTAACGATAGGATCGAGGTGGTCTTTTTGGGTTTATTTACTTTATATTCTCAGCTAAAAACGTTCTTTAACATGTTATATTTTATTGAGTTTTACTACAGCAGTATTTTAGAAATCCAGATTTTACACCACAAGAATCCGCTCTCCTCTTTCATAAACTCAGTACAAACATTAACACAAGATCATTACACTTCGTTAGCCTCACAGCATAATTGCTTACACAGGAAAAATTACTGAGCATTTTTTCCAGAGTCAAAAGCATTTTCCCCAAGACGAGTAAATTTGACTCTATATTGAGTTTGCGGAGCTCTACCCAGAGTAACTTCAGTTTTTTTTAAGAGAGGGATTTTCTTCAATTTGAGCAAATTTTACAGTGTAAATCATATTTTTTAGCCAAATTGTGAAATCTGCATAAAATGAAGCAGTTGTTAGGAGAGTGAAGTTATTTAGAAATAAAAATATGACTTATGCAATTATGCTGTGAGGCTAACAACTTGCTGCCATTTTGTTTTTATTACGTCACCATAAATACCGTACCTGTTATTTCCACTCATAGAACATGTTGTAAACTGTATTATCTCTTTTATATTCATACTGTTAATGACTACTCCTTTTTGAAAATATATTATTGTAAATAATACTATCTTTTAACGCTGTTATGGCTCATTATGTAACTTGTTTCTGTGTTTTGTTTCTACTGTTGTATCTGCCTGTTACGCTGCCTCTCGGCCAGGTCATCATTGCAGTTGGTTCTCAATTGACTTAAAGGTTAAATTAATAAAATTAAATAATCAGCCTCTAAACATGAAAGAATTGATTTAACATTTATTGTCATAACTATCGACATTTTTGTCATGATCAGAGCTATGAATCACCCTCATACCTTTTTAATACTTTTGGACAGTATGTGCCTGAAATTGTCTGTGATTGTCTTATTTGTCTTAATTTTGACTTGTTGAAACCTTGTTTATTTTATTAATGATGATGAATTCTCCATTTTATATCTGTGTAATGTTTTTGCTTTTTAAAGGACCGAATCATTGATGCCGGGCCAAAGGGAAACTACTCGCGCTTCATGAATCACAGCTGTCAACCCAACTGTGAGACGCAGAAATGGACGGTGAACGGAGACACGCGAGTCGGCCTCTTCGCCGTCTGCGACATCCCAGCAGGTAAAACCAGTCCTAAACCAGATGACGGGTTTAACTTTAAGTCCTGACGTGTCTGTGGTGAGGGTTCTGAATGTATGGTTTACTTTAAATATTCATAAAAATTTAACCATTTATCTAATACGAATCATTTCCTGTCATGCTGATAGAGTAGACCTTGATTTTTTCCATAGACATGTGAGCATGCTCAGTACACCCCCCGCCACCTGTGGAATAGGTAGAAAAACACAGAGCAGTGAGTGAGACCAATTCACTATAAAAATAGACAGTTTTTGCCCTTTTTTTTTAATGCCGTTTTTCTTGTTTTATACTGTTTGCAGTGTTGTTGTGATTTTCCTTTTATTTATTTTTTACCTTTTTTTTTTTTTATTGAGTTTTGACTGTGTATCTACTTTCAGGGTTTGTATGGGTGTTTGAAATCCTTGAAAAATGTTTGACATTCAATGTTGTGTTTTCAAGGTCTGAAAAGTGCTTGAAAGTGTTTGCAATTCTAACTGTGATGTGATTTATTCATAATATTAACTGAAGCCAAAGCTGCTTACAGAGAGGTGATACATTTTGAATACTTTAAACTCACTAACACTTTGTCAAGAAAGAAAAGTAGTGGGTGTGTGTTCTCAGGTTGACTCCTGGTGCATTTTTATATCTTTCTTTGTCTTGGTGTGAGTGTGTCTGAAGAACACAAAGTGGCTTCCCTTTTTTTTGGATAAAACTTTGTGTTCTCCTTTAATTTCTAAACTTTTTGCTATTCTGAAACATAATTTTAGATGTTTATAGCATAATACAATGTACATCATTGTGATAAAAAGTGAAATAAATCATCATTAGTGTGTGTGTATATATATATATATGTATATATATATATATATATATACATATATTCCTTTAGATGTGTATTTGACCCCAGCGATAAGGTTGTGC
>JAPQRP010000017.1:32176167-32186651 GCA_037367295.1 Apogon hyalosoma
TTCTTTCTTTCTTTCTTTCTTTCTTTCTTTCTTTCTTTCTTTCTTTCTTTCTTTCTTTCTTTCTTTCTTTCTACATATGTTATGATGTAAGACGTACACTTCCTGTCATTTTCAAAACATCTGGTCTTGTCTTGTCACCATGGCAACGCCTACAGTGTCAGCATTAGCTGTCCAAATGTGGGAGGAGCTAATCAGACTACAGAATAGGTCCCATGTTGCTGCTGTCCTTCATTTCAGTTCATGGTTTGTTTACCTTTTTCCTTTGGCTCACAGTGTTGCTGCGTATCTTCTGTTTATATATATTTCTTTTTTACATAATAAATCAGATGAACCTGTATACATGCATGAGGACATCGGAGTATTGGAGAGAAATCTATGTGTGTTAATCCGATTTTTCATAATCAGATAACAGCTGTTATTGGATAAAGATGATCAGATTATCCTGTTTACATGATCACTGGAATAATCTGAGAACTCCAGAAATCAGATAATGATGGGAGTACTGGTGTGGATGTAAAGGGGCTCATTGTGACACTGACCTTGTTAAAGTCCAAACCCACTCTGCTCATAGGAGCGTCATAAATACTCACAAACTAGAACAAGGCGAGGCAGACAAACAGGACGACAAAGTCCAACAGGGTCAGCACAGCTAAAGGAGAACAAGGACTTCACCACATTTTTCCTGCCATGTGTTTGACCCAACACATTTATGACTGATTTAACACAATCACTTCTTCTGAAATGTCCAACAGCTACATATGAAATAACTCAAACAAATATTTAGATCATATATTAATATTGCTGTCATTTTGGTCTTGATGAATAACTCAGATGGCAGTCGTTTTCCAGAGAATGAGAAACATAAGCACAAACTCACAGAAGGAGACTACAGGTGTGTTTTGGTCCTGACCTCTATACCTTGTTTCCTTTTTACAAATATGCTCTTCAGCTTCACTCAGATGCAAAAGTCAACCTTCAAACTGTAAAGAAATCCCATGACAGTTATGATACCGACTGCTCTACAGACTGACTGACTGTTTTGCCATTATCTTCTCTACTTTCTACCAGTATGCATTATAACAAAGCCCAGTACATAGAAAAACAGGAGCATAGAGTAAGAGTCTAAGAAAACCTTTGAAACGTTTTACAAAGTTAACAACTTAACCGACAAACTGTTCATTTCCCTGTGTGCTTTTCCTTTTATTGGACTGAAAAGGCGACTCCCTGTCAGTCCAGCCCTGCAGTCTTTGGTTGAACTCAAAGTGAAGGGTCATCGTGTCCTGACAAATCATTTACCTGCTTTCCAGACTTGAAAAGAATGAGCAGGGACTCTCCCACACATGGAATCCAGACTCTGTGGGTCTAATATGAGCACAGATGGACGGTCACAGCTCCACTCAGGTTGGACACATTTACTGCTGAATAATGTGGCTGTGGTGAAACCCGTTCACAAGGACAGGAACTGAACTGAGGACAGAGGACATAGACTATGGAACTGGTTCCTTGTCTTCTGGAGCAGAGTCATCTGCAGAGCACCAGGTGGTTCTAGGTCACATGACTGGACCTTCTGACTGGAGGGTCAATAGTTGACCAGCTGTGAAAATGTAGATTGGGGTGAAATAAAGGCAACTACAGCCGTAACTTCACTAAACTGTACATGTAAACGTACTGACTGACAAACTGGCACGGAGATGCCCTCAAACACCACACGTAACCTTTAATTGAAGAGGGAGGAGTCTGAGTGAGCAGGTCAGACACATGCCTAGAGTCAGCTTATCCACCAATATTACTTTGGGTCAGTGTTGTGGTTTTTATTATTACAGACAGACCCATTAATCAATAATACCAACAGGACATTTTACTAAAAATCAGTATGGGCAGATGTAAGTGCTATTATTAGAAAGTACCTAGTGCCTCGTTTGGCATCAGGCATAATTATTGATTCATTATTGGAAATTTGATGTTCAGATTCAGATTCAGATTTATGTAATTGTTTATTTTTCTCTTTGACTAAATGATGTTCAGTTCAGCAGTGATTCAATGACTTAAATACCAAAATGGAAGGTTTTACACACCATATCATGAAGTTCAGATACGATACTGGCAGAGTGGTTACTAGTACTAGTTAATGTCAGGCTTCTCAAATGGCTTTGACATCAAGTGAAATCAAAAGTGTTTTAAAAAAGAAAAGAAATCTCACATAGAATAACCTAGATTTTTGCAGATTTCACTGATTAATTATGATGTGAATTATGACGTGCTAGAAAGATGCATTAACTGACCGACTTATTAATTTTGACATTTATTACTTTGACCTAGTGTTCAGTTCAACAGATATCTACTGATTAATCAGCTTTTTCCTGTTTGTTTTTTTACACTGGTCTTTAAAAATACACCTTCAAATGACCTTTGATTTTCACATATTGTTAGCCTCATAGCATAAATGTTTACAGGTATTTGACTGACAGATGGTTTTTAAGCTGATCGAACAGTGCACATCGTTCTCCTCAGATCCTCAGTGTCTAACTCCTCCACAGATGGACCCCAGTCTGTGGACCCGTTGAATCCAAGTGTTTGTGTTCTAACAGGGCCTGGGATCAAAACAATAAGGACTAATGTAGAATAGAGCTTATACTGGATAAAAATCCTATTGATTATTAATACTGATGTTTGTGTGTCAGATCCTCCTGAACAGGACATCTGACAGCTGGAGACATGATGTGTCCACATATTTATGTCCACAGAGTTTACAAACAGCAAGATTTCACTCCAGTTTAATGGCAGATTTGTCTTCCTCAGTCAGATGTGATGAAAGTAGATGGTTAGATGAGGAGGAAAATTATTAATTACAGTCAGAGCAGGAAAAATATTATAGACATTTAGAGGAAGAACATTTAAAATCAGAGTCATGGAGAAAAGAAAAATCAATGTTGAGAGAAATGAATTAAAAATCATCTGAGTCATTTTAGAAACAAAGATAACAATTCAAACCAAACTAACCAATGCAATTATATTTATCCCAGTATAAGCTCTATTCTACATTAGTCCTTACTGTTTTGATCCCAGACCCTGTTAGAACACAAACACCTGGATTTAACTCCTCCACAGACTGGGGTCCATCTGTGGAGGAGTTGGACAGTTAGGATCTGAGGAGAACGATGTGCACTATTCGATCAGCTTAAACAGCATCTGTCAGTCAAATACCTGTAAACATTTCAGTTTCGAGTGACACTAAACTGAAGACCACCAAGGAGATGAAAAGGAACACAGGGTAAAACCTATTTTTTTTATTGGTTCAAGCCCAGTTGAATGTGAGGCGGATGGTGGAGAGGCTGTGCTCAGACCAGGTGTTCTCCTGTGACTGCCTATCAGGACGGTCCACAGCAAGTCTCAACCTTTCCTTCTGCACACATCTGACATGAAAGATGGCCAAGGGGTCCAATTTGGGGCCAAAAGCCAAACCACACCTCATAAAAAAAAAGCTCAGATTCCAGCAAAATGGAAAAGAATGTATGACGCAGAGATCTAAACTGTAGATGTTAAGAAACATGCTTAAAACGTGACATATTTTACTCATCACCAATCGAAGGCAGCAGTGATATTTGCTACCTGATCATGACAGTGTTGTGTTTGGGGGAGACTGTGGCCAGCTGGTGATGACAACGCTGTCATTCCAACTTCCCACAAAGATGAAACAACATGGAGATCGGAAGTCCGGCATTAGGAGTGTTGACTTTGGGGATTAGTAACTATAACCGGATGGGCAGAAAAGGAACAAATTATCCAGAGAATTGTTTGAGAGGCATCTGGAAGTGACTCCAGAGAAATGGAAAACACAACTGACATATTTAAACAGTCTTTTGACCTTTGCTGTTTTCTCTAAAAAAGTCTGTGTCATTCTGCAACATGTCTGTGCCAGTACAGACTGGATCTGTCCAAACACGACTCATTTATGGACATATTTATTTTTGCCTGGGCGGTTTGTTGTTTTTACCATTATACTTTCCCAGATTAACACAAACAAGATGAATAGGGTTTTGTTGTGTTAAGTGTAGTCTGTGGAAAATGATGCACAGCAACAGGATCTGCTCCTGATATGACGGTATTAGATGTAGATTCATAGGCCAATTGGCTGATAACTATAGATACTGACTATCAGTAACTGAACATGTCACTAAAACATAAACATGTATTGATCATCTATATTATTAAAGGCACGTGGAAGTGTGTGCGTGTGTCTGAGGCATCACACTAAATCTGTGCACAGCTGACCGCTGCAGTTTGTCAGACTTATGTAGTTTCGGTCAATAAACCAACTAGTGAAAACAAGTAGATACGATCCTATATTTTGGTGGATTTTAGTCATTTTGAATACAATAGTATTACATTCATGTTGCTATGGACGTAAACACTTTGGCGGTTACTGCTGGACAAATGTGGTACAGCATGCATGAATACACAGCAAATATCCATGCTGGGGGACCGGGATGTCACCCCTCAGGGTCGGGATGTGGATTTTAACTACCCCCCCTTCGCATCCCACCCTTGGTATAGACAATGATGAAGTACAGGCTCTAGAACCCATGGTTCCCCGTGGGTCAACGCGCTAGTGTAACACATAAATACAGAATAATAAACATTTCAATCACTGAACATTAAACCAAAACAATTAATAAATCTGTAACCACCTGAAAAAATAGTTCCAGTGTCCCTGTATGTTAGCGTCATGTTCTGTCTGAACTAATCCCTGGAGCCCTGTGGTTCTGATGCACATCAATCTCCCAATAGAAGTGGGTGGTACGGTCACTGGAGGAGAACTCAACTAATTCAATCCAAGTCCATATATGACTTCTATCGGTCATCAACAGGAACTAGACTGATATCTGGAACCATTTACATGACATAAACCATCAAAATATGGACCATTAGAAGGAAAGAAACATTTAGAATATTTCAAAAAAATTGTCAAAAATGGAAAAATTTAAATTTCTCCAAACTGTGAACAAACTTTGTAGACATTGTCCCAAGAAAGACAGATATAAAATATGAAATAAATCTGACCAGAAGTTTCAGAAAAGAAGACATTTGAAGAAATTGCAAATGAAGACGATGCCAGACACAGCACCGTCACATGAGCTCATGGCCTATTGGCCAGCAAGATAAAAAATTAGCAATTTAAGGTCTGACTTTAATGTTTTCAGCTCGTATTTGCTCATAAAGTCAATAATTCTACTTGAGAAGCAAAATATTAACCATTAGCCAAGTTCTGCTGATGTCTATTTCTAGAGAATATCAACATTTATCAATACGATACCATGAGTCTCCATCCGTATGCTAATGTCTGCATTAATGCTATAACCTGAGGAGGCTCATGAAAAGGAAAGAGGGCGTTTGTTCAAAAAAAGCTGAGAACCACTGATTTCGATGGTCTGGCTTTGTTCAGTAATGCATTGAAAAAAGGTCCATTAACATGTTAACCCATCAGAATCCAAATCTCATTCTTGTGGTCAGCTTTGCTTTCATGTGGGGTTGGACTAGATGTTAAACTTTCAGAATGATTCCTCCTGTATGAATAATATTGTACTCTGCCCACATCGTTGCAGAATTTCCGGTCTATTGTCACTAAATGTGAAAACCTCCAGCTACTTTTTGAACTGTGAACCCTTTAATGTTTCTCCACTGTGTAGACTTGGCTGAAGTACAAACCAAACCATCCTCCTATTGCCAGGAAAGGATTGACACAGTGATGAGCCGAGACATGAATCTACAAGATTTCGTTCTTTAGAGAAATGAGAAGCATCACATCTGGTTATTTCTATCACACACACACAGCTTATGTTCTGATTAACGGCGTGGCTGCTGTTGAAGATCAAGCAGGCTTATCTCTGACGCTCATAATATTAACTTGAACTGGTTCAAAGCAAAGCCTTTTGTTTTCCTGGAAGATACAATCTCAGCCCTATGTCTCAGACACTGTTTATTTCCTCTTGCTGACTCATGGCAAAATGAGTCAAACTTTACTCTGTGGCTAAATAACATGAGTCAGGATAAATGGAGATACTTTGGGAATTTATCCTGCATCTGATGGCGGGGAAATCCAGATGTCTATATTCCCAGACAACCAATAACACAAGGACCAGTCTTTCATGCAAAGAGGATAAACAAACATTTATATCGTGGCATTTCCAGAATCCTCCAAAATTGTGTCTGCCATTAGAAGAAAAGGCTTTATCAGCACAACTTTAAAGCCCATAGAAAACAGGCTGAAATAGAAAGAATGAGCTAAAATAAACCAAGGCTTAATATGTTAATAAATGACAAAATATAATATACTACAACGCTCCTTCCTCATATACATCTAATAAAGCTCCACATGTAATATGAAGTCATTACTTCACCTTGTTTATCTCACATTTGAGACATTTGGTGAAAACAGAATGACAGAGAACATTTATGCTCAAAATATTACATTTTAGACATGTTTTCTACACCTACCCAGCCAAGACTTTGGTAAACCTATTTCAACACCAAAACACTTGAGTGAAGGTGTGTTTTCACAAGAAATTTGAAAATCTTCACAAATCAGACTTTAAAACTTTAAAGCTGCATATGACTTTCATCACCAGTTTTTCATCCAGTCTGTCAAACCCCAGTCACAGCCTAAGTATCATGCATCCATAAGTCTTTCCGTGATTTACGCACCTGAATCTCTTCTCTCACAGTGAACAGTTTCCAAGTGTACTCCACCATAAACAGTCCATTTACCCTTTACCCTAACCCTAACCTTAGCCCTAACCCTAACCTTAGCCCTAACCTTAGCCTTTACCCTAACCCTAACCTTAGCCCTAACCCTAACCTTAACCCTAACCTTTGCCTTTACCCTAACCCTAACCTTAGCCCTAACCTTAGCCTTTACCCTAACCCTAACCCTAGCTTTTACCCTAACCCTAACCTTAGCCTTTACCCTAACCCTAACCCTAACCTTAGCCTTAACCCTAACCTTAGCCCTAACCCTAGCCTTTACCTTAACCCTAACCCTAGCCTTTACCCTAACCCTTCCTTCCTTTCCTTCCTTCCTCCCCTATCCTTATCTATCCTTTCCTCATCTTATCCCCAGTAGAACAGTTCCAAACCCTCTGATCATATTCTCTGACTTTCCACCGTCTGGATTGTGGAGAAACTGTGACTGGTTCAGTTTAGCAGATCAGTCATAAAACAGTTTGTCAGTGAGTCCAGCCTCATGGCAGACGGCGCTCGTGGACGCACAGGTTCTTGTTAC
This sequence comes from Apogon hyalosoma, assembly GCA_037367295.1. Classification (NCBI taxonomy): domain Eukaryota; kingdom Metazoa; phylum Chordata; class Actinopteri; order Kurtiformes; family Apogonidae; genus Apogon; species Apogon hyalosoma. Next base: position 32,183,447 of record JAPQRP010000017.1, read on the forward strand.
TGCGGGAGCTCCAGTCTAGTACAGGGATTGGTTTAGTTTTTTCCTTCTCACCTTTAATCCCAAGATGGAAGATTTAGGTGTGTTCCATTTTTCCGTATTTACTTCAGGTTCCACATAAACGTCCTCTATAAGAGTTAGTATTGTATGTTCTAAAGTTCCGATAAATATTTAAAAAACAAACAAAACCAAACAAAAAAACCCCTCAGGTTCCACATACAGACCACTGGGATGTCAAGTAAAATAACAATAAAAATATTTACATTTACAAACTATCCTTCAATAATAAAATGTGAAAAAACCTGAACAAATATGAATCTAAAATACTTTTTTACAATATTGAAGAAATGTTAAGTGTTTTGTGCCTTTTGTAGATCTGATCCATAATGTAAACGTATAAAAAAATAGTTAAAATTGTGCTTATTTTGCTAAAAAAATAAGATCTAAAAAAAAAAAGTTATTCACCTGTTTTTTGTTTGGCTAGTTTGTAAATGTACATATTATAATTCAATGTTATTTTATTTGAGGTCACATTGGTTCGTGCGTAGGACTCGAACTAAAATCCGTTCAACACCATAGACTGTTAATATCTTCGTTGTAATAAAAATAAAATGTGAATAACCTGAAATACCTAAAGAAAATTGTAATTCTTAAAAGTCCAATTTTAACAGTGTTCTACCTCATTAAATTTTTGTGTATTTAATCCATAATGCACATGTATATATTAGTTAAAACTGCACTTATTTCTTAAATTCCAGTTTCTACAAGTTATTCACGTCTTAGTTTGTAAATATTTTCATGATTTAATGTAATTTTCACTAAAACAAAGAGAAAATAGTATTATTATTATTACTATTTTACTGGTCTGACCCACTTTAGATCACATTGGTCTTAATGTGGAACCTGAACAAACAAGTTTAAATGAAAAAAAATAATTTGAGACATAAATCAGACACAGAATGAATTCGTCCAGAGTTTTTATTCCTCTTCATTTTGCATAACAGTAGTACAGCAGCGGCTGAGGGTACAAAACATTTTTCTTTAACTTTTTTCAGTGTAAAAATAACTCTACTCATACCTCCCACCTGTGCCATCCTCTTGTAGTGCAAACGCTTGAAATCAAAGTTAGGCACATGATGGATACGATATCGCAGTTCAATTACACTTAAGTGCTGACGACATGTCAAATGTCGTCGTCATTCCTTTTTTCGTAAATCCCCAGTTCATGGTTAAAGTTGAGCTTCGGATACAGAGTGCAGAAATGACAACAGCGGGCGTTTCCATAGCGATAAAAGGGCAGTTTGACTTCCTGTAATTAGCAAGACGTGATGAAGCTTAATACAAACGAGAGTCTATTTTGTGTTTCAGCTTTTTCGACTAAGTGCAACTGACTCATGGCCACGTTTAATACTATTCCAAAAATAAATGTACATCGCGAGCTTATGGTCCCAAGCAACAATCACATTTTTTCTTCAGGTGATGCTTTTGCTTGTAAATATCTGAGCGAGCATTAAGTGGCAACTTGACATCTGTCTAACATCGAGGGAAAAATAAAACTAGCTCAAAATAAAGTAAAAAGTAAAATATTTCCCAAGTTTTACATATGTTACAAATAAAAAATAAATATCGGCTCTGTTTTACTCTAGGCATATTTAGGATTTATCCAGAAAAATAAAGGTACAAAGAGCGACCGTCGTTCGCCTCAGACTGACACAGTGCAGCTTATTTCTCAGAGTTTTGGCGCCGGCGCTCCATCAGGACGCCAGGACGCCTCGCCGGATGATGTCCGAGCCGTAGCGCCGGCCGAGTGTCGAGTCGCCCCTCAGCTGGTGGGAGTGGCATCGTTTGAGGCAGGGCTCCACGTCGCCGTCTCCGGGTTTGGAGTCGGAGGCGTAGCCGTCGTTCTCCGAGCCGGACCGCAGTCGGGTCCTGGGGTACGACGGCGGCTCGGGCGTGTTGGTCAGCGGCCTCAGCAGCGCTTTGCGTGGCTCCGGCGCCGCCTCCTTCTCCTCGGTCGAAGGCCTGTCGCTCCTCTTGGGGATCCGGAACTTCCCCCAGCTCCGCAGGGGCCCGTTGGCGGCGTGCGACCCGTTGGACGGGCCTTTCTTCAGCCAGCCGTTGGCTCTGGTGGCGCCGTATTGGACCGCCGTGGCAGACCCCAGAGAGACCCCGCCCCTTTTGCCCATTACTTCCTCGGTGAAGTAGTCGTCGGCGTCGGAGTGTCGGATGTCGACCAGCCGGATGGACACTGTTTTCTCCAGGTGCTTCAACCCCATCCTGCTCTTCTCCTGAACGGCGACGCCTTCCATCTCCTCGCTCTTCCTCTTCCGCCTCTTCTCCTCTTGCTCGTGGTCGTTGTCTCGTTTCCGTCTCGCCAAAGCGTCGTACTCGGGTCCCGCCCCCTCCCTCCTTTGGCCCTTCCTGCTCTCAGGTTTGTGCAGCTTGATAGCGATTGTTTCCTGAATGACCTCCGACCTCTGGAGCTTGGGGTTCTGAGCGTCCGGGCTGTTCTCCGTGGTTTGGGTTTTGGTGACGCTGTCGGCGTCGGCAGCTTCCGACTCCTTGACTTTGGAGCCTTTACTGTCCCTGGTCTCCGGTAAGCTGCTGCTCGGGTCCTTCTTGTGAGTGTGTGTGGAGTCGGACACGCCCCTCCTGTCGTGGCTTTTCCTTTTGTCCTGCTTCGATGAACCTCGTTTGGTTTTGGTTCCAGAGTGGCTCCAGGAAGAGCGCGACTGGGAGCCCTGAGACGACAACCAGCCCAGAGAGAAGAGCTTCTCCAGGTCCTTCGCCGACGGATCTCCTGCAGGAAACACGAGGTACGAACAGAAGTCAGACAACCATGGAACTATCTGAATCCATAACGACCCAAATATGCACCAGTGACCGAAACCATCTACTGATTCAAACCTGTTGGTCCACTGATCATTATCAATGCATGTAAATAACTGGTGTAAAATGCAGTTTTACCTCAATTATTCATGGGATAAAATGTACAATGAGCAAAAATACGACATAAAAGTGAACAAATCCTTCTAAAGTGAGGAGAAAATTAGCAAAATACTTGAAAAATGAAGAGAATTCATCGTTTCATAGCATCCAGAACCCAGTATTTAGTCTGTTAACCCTCAAAAACCAAAACCATCTACTGATCTAAACTGTTTAATCCCTGTTGATCCACTAATCCTATCAATACATGTAAATAACTGGT
>JAPQRP010000017.1:32186751-32212394 GCA_037367295.1 Apogon hyalosoma
GCTCCGTAGTTACCGTGGAAACAGTCATCTTCTACAACATTGATTCACCAGTAAAACCCATGGAGTTGGATCAATGATCCACTGGGTTTATGTTCAGTTAATGAGAGATTTGACTGAAAAAAAGCACTTTTTCTTAAATTTTCTGTTTAGATATAATAACATTTAAATTTACTCTACATGATCAGTGAATTAAATATAGGAAAGTACATGATTTACACTCAAAAAAGCAGAGGATAATAGTTGAATAAATGGTGAAAAAAAAAATCATTTGGAAGTTGCCGCAATCAAAATGTACAAAATAATGAGCAAATTGAACAAAACTAAAAAAAAAAAAAAAAAACAGCCAAAAATGATGAACAGATTAAAAAACCTGATAAACTAAACAACAAAATTGCTAAAAAGACACAGAAATTAACTTAAATTTTCTGTTTTTAATATAATAACCTCAGTATGATTGAAATACATGTTCAGTAAAAGACATGACTGTCACTGAAAAAATGCAACATAGAGGATCATAGTAATATAAATCACTTAAAGGTTAAACATTATTTGTGAAGTGCCATAAAAATACCACTGGGTCTTTATGGGTTAAATAGGACTGAAATAAATCTATTAATTTGTGTAAAAGCTACTGATGCACTGGACTGTTTGTGTTCGCCCTCAGCTGCTGTTTCCTGACACACTTTTAAGAACTGAAATTGCCACGAAATACAACAAAGAATTCCAATGGCAGATGTTCCAGGTACTTTTTATCCTATTTTGTTAAATTTATATGTCCCATATACGTACTTCAATCTGTTGCTATTGTGTTGAATGTAATGACGTGAGGTTTGATGAGGTAGACAGGAAAAAAATAATACGGAATTTATGGTCCGATTAGGTTCATACAGTCCACTGAACTTAAAGTTTTCTTTTTTGTCAGACAGATAGAAAAAAAAAATTGATCTTTCATTTTTTTTTTTACCTTGACATGTTGCCTGACAAACCTGGATAAAACAGCTGACAATGACATCAAGTGATCCTTCTAAAACATGTCAAGGTAAAGAAAATCAACTCCGTTTTCCGTCTGACGAAAAAAAAAAAATCTTTACGGAATTCATAGATTTGATATTTTAAAAAGATTTGATTATTGTTAGAAGAGGCAAAAAGCAGCAGCAAACTCTCACAACAGATTCTGCCAAATGAGTAAAATACAGGTGTTTGTTGACCGACTGACTTTAAATGATCAGTTTAATAACGTTGTCAACAAATACATGGCATTTAAAAACACTACAATATAACATTATACAGATACTGTATATCAGACACTGGTTTAGATATTACCGATATCAACCAGTAGCATCAGCGTCTAAGACGGGGGTGTCAGACATGAGGCCCGCGGGCCAAAACCGGCCCTCCAAAGGGTCCGATCCGGCCCGCATAAATGTGCAAAGTACAAACGTTACACAGCAGACGGCGACAGTTAAGAGTCACTAGGTCTTTATAAGTTCTATCATTCATGACGTTGATCGCTACGTCCACCTGAGACCCAGGAAGGTAAAAATGTTGTTTTTTAATTTAACGCCCGGATTGGAAACTGCATAATGCAACAGTTTGGAGCAGTCGTGTCAAACATGTGGCCCACGGGCCAAAACCGGCCCCCAAAAGGGTCCAGATCTGGTCCCCGGGATGAATAAGTAAAATTATACTGAAGATATTCACGATCAATGACGTTAAAAGCCACTTAAGTTCGGGTTTCACGTACAGAACAATATGATCTGAAGTAAAATAATATCATAATAACCTATAAATAATGAAAACTGCTAATTTTTCTCTTGTTTTAGTGTAAAAAAGTAAGATTACATGAAAATTATTACATTTGTAAACTATCCTTTCATAAAAAAAATGTGAATAACCTGAACAAATATGAACAACATGAAATATCTTGAGAGAGGTAAGTGTAATTGTACCAATATTCTGCCTGTTAGTAAATGTTTTGTGTATCTGTAGATCCACTGTGATCTGTAAAGCACATGTGGAAATGAACTGAGGCAGAAACTAGTTGAAATTACAGCTTATTCATGGATGTTCAGGTCACTTGACATTTTCCTGACACGATAGTTTTCATCATAATTGTACTTTTTTGCACTAAAAAAGAAAAAAACTGGAGTTTGTCATTATTTATAGGTTTTTAATGCTGTTATTTTACTGGTCTGAACTAAAATGGGTTTGATGTCTTTTCTTATCTGTCGTGTTACGTTAAAGGGTTTTTTGCAAGTTTGAAAGATGTTCGAAGATGTGATGAACTGTTTATAAGTAAGACTGGATAATGTTTGTGGAAATAAATAGTAAAAACATCTCGTGCACTAATGGTTGTGGTGTTTTTCAACAGTTCCAATATTCAACGACATCTGGAACGCGAGTCATGTGTCTTCGTGGTCTGAGCTGTCGTCAGTGCACGTCTCTTGGGTTTCACGTGACCTTCTCTGTTCACACACACTAGATGATGCATCTGCAGACTGACCTTTGAGCAGCTCGTGGTCCAGCAGTCGGACCTGGTGCTGGAAGATCTGCTCCTGGACTCTCCACAGCGAACGTTTCATCTTCTCCCTCCGAGTCACCATGTAGGTCAGGTTACGGACCTGAGGAAGCCGGAAAAAAACAAAAAAAAAAGTAGGTCATGACAAGGAGGAAACGGCACGACATCAGACATGAGGAAAAACTGTTTTGACTAAAAGACGCTGTTCAGTTTAAATCTTTACTGAGCTATATATGTGGTTATTTCTACTCCCATCCTACTCAAGAGGATGTTGTATGACTGTCTGAGGCACTTTTATCTTCATCTCGTGGGCACTTTTAGCAAAGTTGACTTTGGGAGGTTTGACCTGATGTTGCGTTTTGTTTTTTTTTTTAAGTATGAAAGCTTGTGTCTGTTTGAAACTACTGAATGTACTGCTGCCCGTCTCAACCAGGACACTCTTGAAAAAGAGATTTTCCTGGTTAAATAAAGGTGAAAAAACAAAACAAAAAAGTCTATCATAATGCCGTCACTATTTCAGTCCATGTTATTGTAGTTTACTTCATTCTGTACATTTTATTCAGATGTAAGTATAACACATTCTACGTAAAACTTGCTTATATTAGGTTTATTTCTCAGTCACTCCTAAAGCTGGCATTTGAATTAGGTTAAAGTTTATTCATAAATGCAGTAAAGTTGGACTGATTTAACCTGTATCCAATCCTCATGTCCAAGCTGCAGGAAATACTTCATACTTGTGTTTTTCCTTTATTATTTAGTGTTATTACTAAATTACTGCCTGTTTGTTTATTTATTTATTACAAGCTTTTCCTGTTTTACTGTCGACGCAGTGAGAATCCTTCGGACAGTGGCTTTTTGAAATTGTTTGCTGACCTCGACCAAATCTTGCACTTTAAAAATGTTGTAGAACTTCTGTTATTACTAAATTATTTCTTTTTTTAAACCCGTTTTTCATCATAGCGTGCTGCTGACCTCTTGTCCAGGTTGCCTTTGTAAAAGAGACCTCGATCTCAATGGAACTTCTAATAATTGAAATAACTTGTCTTTTTCTGTCTTTCAACTAATCAATAAATTTATTTAAATGAGAAACACGTCTTGTTGACTATGGTATTCTTTTGTTGTATAATAGTTTAGATATGTATTTTACATATGTAGGGTTTCTACAAGTGAAATTTAAGACCTTTTTAAAACTTAGAACAGAATTTAATGCATAACAGCTTATTTCACAGCCATACTGGCAAACATTCATGACACCTAGAATTTAGGAAAATGTATTTACTCCAACGCCTTGATTCCCACCATCTTTTCTCACTGGGGGCTGCAAAGTTAGCAATAATTAGTTCCTCATTTTAATATAAATTGTCGGGTTGGAATGGATGGAACTGAGTAGAATCACGTAACTTTCTTTTCATCGTGGACATTTCCCAGACCCACTTAAACACAACACAGCGAACAACTTTATAGCAACAGAACTTAAGACCAATCATATCAAATTTAATACCTTTTAAAGACTTTAAGGCATTAAATGCAGATTTGTACATTTAAGACCCTGCGGCAGACCTGGGCAAATGTGCAGCCCGTTAGCTGACCCTGACTGGCCCTCATGAGGTCATCGAAAAATTAAAAGTCAATGCAAATATAGATCATTATAACAGATGCAACCAATAGAACAGCACTGCTTTTATTTTGAAGGATCAGCTAAATTGACATTTTTTCGCGCATATCGTACATACTTAGCACAAGGCTCATGCACTGACTGGTTTGTTGGTCAGTTTCAGCCCATGAAGATGTCAGCTAACGCCAAAAAAGAAATTTCAGAATGCAGAGTTTAGCAAAACATGGACGTCAAAGTATTTGTCCAGTGACGTCAGAGGTAAAGAAAAAGAAAAGGCACTGCGATATGCAAACGAACAAAGCTGAGCTCCACATTTCCATTGTGTCACTGTATTGTTTCATTTACTGTTTTTATAGATGTGTATTCGGTCTGGCCCTTAACAACTGTCAAAGTTTCGTTTGTGGCCCCATAACAAAACTAAGTGCCCACCCCTGCCCTGCAGAAAAATATGATCTATTTTCTCTGCAGACAGACGCTTCCGTTCTCTGGACGTTCCCCGTTCATTAAACCGTCTTGGTCTCTGCTGTTCCTACTCTGCCTGTTGTGGTTGATACGTACCCTCTCCAGATCTTGGCGGAGGTGCGTGAACAGCTGCAGTCGTCGTAGTAACACCTCCTGCTCGCGTCGTGCCAGACTCTCCTCCTCGTCCTTCTTGGGCGTGAGCAGCGGCTGGTTGAAATTGGCTTTACGTTTCAGTTTCCAGTACTGGTACAGGAAGTCCACGACCTCCGGCGGCAGCTTCAGGTGGGCGGCCACCTCCTCCGCCTCCACGTACTGGTAGAAGTCCTCCTCCATCTCCTGCAGCTTCAGTTTGCGGAGGTTGACTCTCTTCTCCTGCTGCCGGCTGCTCAGGTTCTCCGGGTCATTGGCGGCGACCTGAGAAACGGCGCTAAACGACGAAGACGAGGAGGCAGTGGCGGCGTCTTCCTCCCCTCTGACCCGGCCTCTCCGTTTGCTCTTCTTGACTCGGACGCCCTCCTTCTCGTCCTCGCCTCCGGAGTCCTGGTCTCTGGACTCGGTCCCCTCCAGACCCGAGTGCTGGGGACAGTAGGACTTGAACTTGACCTCGTCCTCTTCGGTGAGGATGGTGTTCATCTCGAGGCTGGCGTGTAGGCCGCACGTGACGTGGAAGGCAGTCCGGCAGTTTTTCGCTGAACACTGCGGCGGAAAAAACATCAGAATTTTACACATTTAACCCTTTAAGTCCTGACGTGTCTGTGGTGATCATTTTGAATGTATGAATTATTCTAAATATTCCTAAAAATTCAGCTGTTTGCTCAATAGGAAAAATCTCTAAACGTGCAAATAGAATAGACCTTGTTCTTTCCATAGACATCTGAGCATGCAGCATGCTCAGTGCACCCACTGCTACCTGGGTAATGGGGGGGCAAAACACAGAGCAGTGAGTGGGACGGACTCACCACAAAAATATAGAATGTTTGATTTTTATTTTTTTTTTAATACATCGTTTAATCTCCATGTATTTAATTCCTATTTCATCATGTTTCTTCATTATCAGTCGTAGATGTTGAACATACTCTCAATGCTGTTAAAATTTGCTGTTTAACGATAAAGAAATAACCTGTAAACAGACAAAAACAGAGAATTACATTCTTGAAAACGCTCTATTCTGAAAAAGGCTGATTTCGTAACACTATTACGAGCTGATTTTACTTGAAAAGAGTAACATGCATATAGACCCATGGAAACTCTTGGTTCATGCACACTTTAAATGTTCGGTGTTCTGCTTAAACAGGGGAAAAGAGTTTCTGGAAGGAAAGAATGTGTATATTTTCACTATTTCTGTCATTGCTCCCCTGTATGAGTATGTTTTTGTTTGTTTTTCTTTACATATATATCGAAGTCCTATACATGCTGCCTGAAAAAAATAATAAAAAGATAATTACAAAAAAGAAAACGCTCTGTTCTGCAGAGCGGTAAAATGATGCCACTTTCATTTTCCCCGTGCAGGCGGCTGCAGGACGTTTCACGTTGCTACGAGGCTCTGCTCTGCTTTTCACGCCTCATTAATCGTCTCAGGTGTGAAATGTGAGCGCTGACTTTACCTGGATGCAGGCGCCGGTTTTCTCTTTACACAGGCAGCAGATCAGAGCCCATCTGTTACTGGGAATGTGGGACACGTTGGTGATCGGCTCCATCTTCTCTGGATTCCCAATGCTCACCTGCACAAAACAGCACCGACAAGCGCACGTTACTCACACGTCAGGCCAAAGGAGGAGTAATTAACACATGAATGCATTTATATATAACTCTACAATACAAATAAAGTGCTCCATTTTTCTCAATTTCTCAGTTTGTTTGGTGCAATAGCTCTAAAAATGAGGAATTAATATGAAAGTTTTCACTATGTTTAGATCACTTACATCAAATATTGGCTGAATTTACAACTGTTATACCCTCCTGAGACCCAGGAAAGTAAAAGCTTTGGCTTTTTTACATTAAATAAATGCCTTGATTGGTAACGGCATAATGCAACAGTCTTTTCAGATACATTTTTTTTTTGTTTTTTTTTTTTTAAAATAGAATGTCCTTTGCAGTGAACAGTGGGCTTTTGTGTGTTTTGTTTTTTAATAAAACTGTGAAACTCTCATCTCCTACAGAAAACAAAAAACGAGAAAACAAGAAAAAGAAATGTCTTAATTCTCTGATTACAGCATCTTCAATGTCAATAACCAAATCATTCATCAAGAAACTGACAGATTGATCCCCATGAAAAATAACTGTTAGCTGCAGCTCTAATCCAAACTGAACAAAAACTGTCAAAATCACAAATTAACCAGGAAATCTTCCACACACGTTTTACCTTTGCAACAAACCGAGCAATTTCTGGCAACCAATATTTAATTTCTTTTCAGAGACCTTTGAAACGCCAATAGAATGTCATGTACTCACTGCAATATTTGGAGTCATTCCACAGAATACACACCTCAACAAGAATTTTAAGAACATCATTAACTTCACAACTTTAATAGCTAGTCGGCTCATTCTGCTTAAATGGAAAGACAGAAATCCACCGACATTCAAGACCTTATGAACTATCTAACATTAGAGAAAATAAGATATGCCACAAAAGGCAATGCAGCCAAATTCTACGCAATATAGCAGCCTGGCTTCTCTTATATTAAAAAGATAGACATTGTAACTAAGGATATATCTATATTTTATTAATTTTATTTTATGTATTAATTTTGTACATTTATACATTTTTGTTGGAGTATGAGGTGCATCAGGGTTGGGACTCTGTTAGTCAGGGTACATAACTGTGGTTATATTTTATGTACATTCAAGTGGACAGTTATGATTGTTACAATATAAAAATTCAATAGAGAAAAAAAATCACAAACCAATCACATCAGATACTAGTTAAGGTATCAATCATTTCCAATCTATTATTATTTGTTTATTTATAGAGGATGAAGTAAAAGTGATGGGGCCTGCGTTGGATTTTTAGATTATTTCATTGTTTTGTAAATAACAGGTAAAAATCCTCATTTCAATGCGAGTTGACAGTTTTGCTGATTTGTTAACAAGCAGCAAAGAAACGAAATATGAGCTTTTTATAAGCAACAGACCAAAGCAGGGACTGAATCTGAAATTACTGCCTCTTGTGGATCACATTAAATAACAAATATAACTCCTACAGGTTGTTTAGAATTTTACAAATATCATTATTAATGGTGAACACTGGGATCAGCTAGTGATAGAGTAACTTGATGATATGTTCAAAAACAATCAACACGATACAAGACTTTAAAAACTATGACACAAACACAACATCGTAAGCCTTATAGCATAATTGCCGACGTCATATTTTAAGTCAAATTGTGATATCTGTGTAACTTCACTCTCCTAAAACTGCAGATACATTTTGCTTCATTGACTGTGACCTGAAAAAAAATATGACGTAGGAAATTAAGCTATGATGCCAACGATATACAAGTCTAGATGAGTAGGTTCTCGTCACCTCTGGGATCCACAAGGCACAGCTGACATGGACCCACTTGGTTCCACTTCTGGTGGGTTTCATGGCTCCACCTTTCTTCGGACACAACTGGCACTTTGGCAGGATGCCGAGGGCGCAGATCCGGCACAACCAGCTGCCCTTCGGAACTTTCTGAATGCCGTAACATGCCTAGAAAGAAAAAAAACCCAAACCAAAACAGAGGATGGCTGAGCCTCAGACAGAAAGCACCGATCGAACAAAACAGATCAAAGAAACGGCAGCAGATCGAGATGGACGGGTGTGTGTGTGTGTGTGAACTGAAACATGAGGACACGCTTTGCTTTCATGTTTTTTTTAAACTTATGACCAAGCTATACTTTACTGTGTGAACTATAAGATTTCACATTTATTTTTGGTTTATAGTCTGTACTTTCACAAAACTGGAAAAAAAAAAAACATTTGTTGTTGAATACAGTTGTGGAAAAAATTATTAGACCACCCCTGTTTTCTTCAGTTTCTTGCTCATTTTAATGCCTGGTCCGACTAAAGATGTAACATGGCGGCTTCTACGAACAGATATTGGCTTCATTTTTACACAACTGGAGGTAATGGTGTGTAACAGCGTCCATGGGTTCAGGTTTATGTTTATTCAGTCATCATCCATGATATGGAAAATACAAACGATGAGGCTAATTTAAGTCAATCGACTGAATTACACCCCTCGTTTTCCTCAATTTCTTGTTCATTTTAAAGCCTGGTCCAACTAAAAGTCCATTTGTTTGGACAAATATAATGATAACAACAAAAATAGCTCATAACAGTTGAATTTCAGAGCTGATATCGATCCATTTTCCATGTTTTCTTGATAATAATCCAAATTACTTCAGTTCTTCCATCACTATGTCATTGTACTGACAAAAACAGTGCTTTTATTCATTCAATGTTTTCTTCTCTGTCTGTTTTAGTTACATGATCCACACAGGAGTTAGGACTGGATTACATAACCATTGTTTTTGATGACTTTTGATAGTCTAATAATTTTTTCCACGACTGTAAGTGTCAAATAAGTCTATCAGCATTTGCTATATGAGAAATGCAGAATTTAAGGAGCTGCAACCAGCACAAATAGGTAATGCAGCTCTAGAGTTCTCATTTTAATGTTTGCCTTGTTCTGTTTTCATTTACTGAGTAGAATTTATAAACAAATGAACTACGACTCCTGTTGTTTTTCTATTTTTGTGGGTATTTTTTCCTCCACAGGAAATCAGAATACTTTCACTCTATGGAACGTTTACTTGTCAAATAGCAAAACAATGACTAAAATCAGGGTTCTGGTGTTTGTTTTCATGTCTAAAAACAAAGCTGAATCATTTCTGAAGCAAAGAAAACCAATTAGACGACTCTGAAGTGGCTCCTAAACACTGTGACCTCTGACCTGGTGAACACATATGTTGCACTTGTCGCAGAACACCATCTCGTTGTTGTCCTCGCCGTCGGGCGACTGGCAGACGTCACAGACCACGTCCTCGTCGTACTCGATGCCCAGACCCTCCTCTGTCTCCACGGCGTGGGTCATGTTCTCGTAACAGCGGTGCTCAAACTCCTCCATCACTCGCTCCATCGTGATCTCGTCCAGCGTCGGCATTGCTGCAAAAAACAGGACGTTATTGTCCATCTGGCTCCGTCTACACTGGTGTTCAGAGTAAAGGCTGAAGAATTTAACCCGTGTACATTTGGTTTTTGAGTTCCATAGTTTGGGTTATTTTTACATTAACCCTCAAATTGTGCGAATATAACTCACACATAAAAATTTACCTAATGGAAAACGACAGTTTTGCCAAAAGTCTCGATTAAGAGTTTTTGCGCTGGCAGGAAGTGGTTTTTCAGGCGTAGTGCAAATGGTATATCATGCAAAACTGCAAAGGAAAGACCTTTTTCTGCAACTAGAGTGATGTGAATTTAAAAAAAAACAAAAAGGATGTTGACGGATGTTACAACAAGTGAAGAAGAATTTTAAAAGAAACATGGTACAGTATGTGTGGACACACCAGGAAACTGAATCCTTTTTTAATTCAGTATGGAATAGAGGGGTGATATATAATAATAATGAATATATCTGTAAATCAACACCATATTTACATTCGTCACCGTGTTTATGGAATGACTTCTCATGTCATCTCACAGTAAAAATTAAAACAAATCATTGCATTTGTGATTTAATGGAAAAAAAAAAACACATTATTCATTTCTGTTTTTTCGACATTTAGTAAATATCAGTAGTTTTGATGTCCAATGGAAATGCCACTAGTATCTCAAGTCTCTGTATGTGCTGTACATCTATAAAAAAAATCTTTGAATCTTTAGAGTTTTTCAAGTTTTATGGCTCCAAAAGCTTGTATGTAAACAAACCAAACAAAACTAACAGACTGCTCACCAGCTTTATCTTTGACACCTATAATTCACTCAATTACAGGTTTAAATATCCTCTCGAGACCCAACAATGCATCTTTATCCTCTGTAGGGGACAAGAGTTTCACAGGTTTACTTAAAAAAAAAAAAAAAAAAGCTGTCCACTACGAAGGACATTCCATTAAATTGTTATAATATATATTTTGTTACATCTTAAAAAAAACTGTTGCATTATCCTGTTTCCAATCAAGACAATCATTTAATGTAAAAAAGCCAAATCCTTTACTGCCCTGGGTCTCAGGAGGATATCATATAATAGGTTAAACAAAGCTGACCCAGAGTTATCTAACCAAAAAGCTGCAGACGTAGTTACTCCTGCAGTGAACATATAAACATACATGTGGTCAAAGCCTGAAATAAATCCGACAAAACCCCAGTGATCCTGAAAACTTCAGCGGTCCTGGTGCTTAAACCGGCCTGTTCTGAAACTCACCCATCTCAGAAAATTCCTGGTTGATGATCTGCAGCCAGGCCACATCTTCCTCGTTCAAGTCGTAGCGGCACATCCCGTCCGCCAGCGTCCGGATGTCCACGTATCCCAACGCCTCGGCGCCCGACGTCCGGATCAACTTCTTTGGCCTCACGAACATGACCTCCTTCCCTTTTTCTGCCAAAACCCTGCACAGCAAAGCCAGAGGCACGTCGGTTTACCACCCTGTGCACTCCACATCATCCAACAGTCATTTTATTATTTTATTTAGTCTGTTTTTATCTGTTTTATTTATTTATTTATTATTGCTTCAATATTTTCATACTACAGTTTAAATGTAAAATGTAAATGTAAAATGTACGGACAATTTACACAAAAGAGTTTGAGCTTAATTATTTCTATTTGTATTTAATCAGAAAAAAGCACACGGAGATTAAAAATCTTTTTTTCAAGACTGTCCTAGCCAAGACAGCAGCAGCTACACAAAATACAAATCCCAGCCATACATCCACACTAAAAATATACATAAAATACAATAAAAGTCAGTTCTAAAACCGTACATAAAACACTAAACTAAGAACATACATATAAAACACCATCAATAATTTAAAAAGGTGCTAAAAGTATACAACAATGTTCCTTAAAAGCATCTCAACGCAAAATTTGATTCAATCAGTTAGAAAAACATCTACATCTGGATTTATCCTTTTCACATTGATTTAGAGTGACTTTGAATGTATTTAAAGAGATTGTGATTCTCAATTAAATTGAAAATTTAATGATTTTCCTTGTTATTACAATTAATATCTGTGAGTTTTTGGCTTGTCTTATGATCCAACAGTAATCAGGACATAACCTCTGAAAAACTGTGCTATAACTACCTATTTATTTGACTCACTGCACTACCGCACCAGTATTTTATAACTTATTTCATCTCAGGTGTTTTAACTACCTGTGTTTTATTGCTGACCCTACATCGTCATTTCGTTCTGCAGTGCATCTCTGATGTAATTTGCCTGAATGACAATAAAGTGATCTGAATCTGAAGTATATAGTGAAATTAATCATTAGTTGCAGCCCTATTTCTGGCCACATTATATATTTGTAAGAAAGCGAACCAGACTGAAAGGACACATATGCAAGAATTATTGACAATCAGGGAGAATTTTACTAAAACGCTGACATAAAAATTACCAAGGAGACATTAATACTTTTGATTTTCTGACTAGAGTAGCGGTGCCAAACCTGCGGCCCATGGAATGAATTTGTGAAATACAAAAATTACACTGAAGATATTAAGAGTCAAGTGGATTAGTGAAACAGAGCTCCACGCAGCCGCATTATGGCCGCAGCGACAACAAACGCGGGACCAGCTTCATTGCGTCTTGCTACTGCAGCGGCGTGGAGCTGTTATGATGCTACACGTCCACTTGTGGTGTCCAGTGGATGGTCCACTCCTACCTGGTGACCGGCTGAGGGATGGACTGTGGACTGACGGGGACCTGGACGCCTTTCTCCCACTCCTGCCTCCACGGGTCGGCGAGGATGTAATAATCCTCCGGGTTCAGCTGGTACGAGTCGTGCACCTTCATGGCTGTGATCAGGTCTGTTCTGAAAACCTGCAGCGGAGTCGGAGAAAATAGTCAACGCGAGGACAACACATTTTATTTTACTGTGATTCGGAGTGAATGCTGGTCGAGTTCTTTAATTAAAATGTTATCTTAAAACCACGATAAATTCATCATTCTTCTAAAGTTTTGAATCTTTTTACACTGCCTTAAAATGTGTCATAAATTAAGTAACATTGACTTGAATAGAATACATTGAATAGAGTAGAATTGTTTTCGTATATTCCATTTTAACCTTACTTACTATTTCTATATTTATATTTTTATACTTCAAGTCTGTTGTTTGTGTTTATACTTTTATCTGACATGGCAGGGATTGCTGTCAAATAAAATTTCATTGTATAATCATGTGTAATAACAATAAAGAGTCTATCGAAATAGTATAGAATAGATCTATACTATCACTAATACAGGAACAATGAAAATCTGTTTAGCAGCTCTGTTCAAACACTTTAAGTGCAAAAAGACTGTCTAAAAATATCACACAAAAATACTGAAAAATACAGGCAATATACAAAAAATTCAATATAAAATATTAAATATACATATACTACTTAAATATTAATAAAATATGCAAAACGCTAACTCTATACTACAGATAAAAGAAATATATACAACATATAAAAGAGAGAAATAGAAAATATTCTCTTATTAAAATTAACTTTGAGGCTGATACTAGACAATATAACTAAAAACTGCTGTTATAGTTACAATGTTTTTATGAATAAAGGCATCAGCTTTGGTCAGTTACTACATTATTACATGTCCATCATTAAAAAAGTGCTTTGTATTTTATAAGAAATGCAAGATGTAATGACTCATTACAAAATCAGAAAAAATTTACTGTGTACTGCAATCAAGCTGTTTATTGTGAAATCCAATGAGTTATCAGAAAATGCAGACACTGACTGTATAATCAAATAAAATATCACAACTTCCATCCATTCCATATTTACATAAGGGTTTGTAATTACATAGGAAAATCTGGATTTATTACTAAAATATGGAAAATACTTAGCACATTAGAACTTTTAAAAGCTTTAATTTAGCATAAAAATTAAGAGTTTGCAGAGTTGTTTAAATGGAATCAGAGTAAGAGTTTATGCAGGTCCCATTAAAACCACAACAACAAATGAATCTAAATCTAAACGATCATTTATATTCAACGTGGCAGTTTCTTTAACCTGTTCCAATACTGAAATATAGAGATAAATACCTTGTTCTTCACGTTTTATAAAAGTTGTTTGGATTTCTTTCGTTGCTCTGGTCTGTATGGAGCCGGCATGAACTCTTACCTCATTAAAAACTCTGTAAACTCCTTTTTTTTTTTTTTTCAAAGCTAAAATAATGCTTAAAGTGTTATATTCCTGGGTTGTTTTTTTCCCATGTTTTATTGATAAATCCACTGCATTATGCAAGTTGTGAAATTTAATTTGATTAAACAGTCAACATCCATATTTTGTTATTAAACTATCATCTTTTATAAAACGTGGTAAACATGGCATTTTTCTCTGTGTCAGCATTTGAGCAGGTTAAAAAAAAACAAAAAAACACTACCACGCTGTGCGCAGATGGTCAAACATGAGCCAACCAATCAGGATCCTACTTAGTCCAGAGTCATTGTTTTGCTTTAATTTGATTGGGTGACAGTCAAAGGGGGCGTGCTGAGGCCTACGGGCCAATTCCACAGAGTGCACAGCAGATAACAAGCACAGGGTGACAGAACATGCCATGACTTTATCGGATTAAGGCTCATTCAGAACAGAAGCTTTTAGAAAAGTGAATTAAAAGCATGTTGTAGTGGAGAAATTAGGTACTTAAAGCTCATTCAAAAGGACCTGAACAAAACAAAATCTAAAATAAACCAGATGAAACAGATAACTGAGCATATGAACTGTATAAAACCTGAAGTGAAGAGACGGTAACGTACCTCAGAGGGTTTCTGCCCGGTGCTCCTCCTCGGCTGCGATGAGTGATGTGACCAACAGGTAGAATTACCTGAAAGACAAACATCGCAAACAGTTACACATCTCAACATTTCTGATTAATGTCTTGCAGATGTTCCTCCTCCTGGTGCTGCTGCTGTGGATTTCCCCCCCGAACTGGATCTGAACGAAATCAGTGTCTCATTTGTTTAGTCAAAATGATGCAACTGACATTTTCTGTTTTGAGTTTCATTTCAGTGTTATTTGACTTTCAGGGTTTTTTGGTTTTTTTTTTAGAAAATTACACAGCAGCAGCTTTTAAAAGTCCCCTGAGTCACTGTTTAAGTGAAACAAAAGCTCATTGTTTCTGCTTTAAAAGGTTAAGTAAACATCATTTACACTTAACTGGTGGATTTTGATTGAGTTTGAAACTTATCTTTGTGCTGAAATCTAAGGTGGTTTTTAAGAAATGTGAAACCTGGTTTTGTCTTTTCTCTTTTTTTATTTTCATATTTGTATATTTTCAGTACATTTCACCAGGATACTCCATATTATACTGACTTTTGAATTACTTTACGAGGTTTAAGGAAAATGACAAAGTCCACCTCTAAAATACATTATTTTACATTTCATTTTACCAAACAACTTAGTCCTTAAAAACAATACTAACAGCATATTCTGTTTTTTATTACAACGGGTGCTATATCTACAGAAGAGGATTAAGGCCACTGGAAAAAAAAAGGTCCAATATATTTTTTTAAATTATTATTCTGAGAAAAAAAGTCAGAATTCTAACTTTAATCTCAGAATTATATATTATATTATTTTTTCTTTTTCACTCCGGAAAACAATAAAAACCCTAGAATTTCATACAAGTTTTGTGTCAAATATATGAATAAATGGCATAATACTAATATTTTTATCCTTGCATTTCAAAGGGATAAAATTAAATAAAGTAAAAAACAGATTTTTTTTTAACACCAATGTCATTGCTAATTACATGAAACCAACATGAAAACAAAACATTCTTTTACACAAACCTTTTAAAACAACTTTCTTTTTTTTTTAATTTCCCATCTTACTAACCCATACACAGCCTATATCTGAAACACAGCTGATGTCTGATAATGATGTAAATGAAACCTACATAAAAAACAAAAAGACAAGATGACATGAACTGGGAATAATGATTAACATGTCTTTGTTTGTATCTATGAAAATCCAAAACCCTTACACCCTGTGTGCCTGTAATTGGCCACTGACTGACATTTTGTACACTGTGGTAAACCCCACCCATCTGAGGTTCTGCAGATAAACAAACCCCACCAAGTGTATTGACTGTGGTCTGGCTTGAGCCTGTTTGTCTGACCTGTCAGAGTGTCTCCACAGGTCAAAATGCACCTCCTGTCCCTACAGATCTATTGCTTTTGTCCATCTGTTGCACTTCTTTCCCTTTCTCTTTCTCCCTGAACACGATGTACACATTTATGGACATGGACAGGAGCAAGACGTGACTCCTCTGACAAACTGAAAGCCAACACGTGCCTGTAGTGGCTAGTAGATGTCCCAGGATGACAAAAATATCTATATGAAACTATGGCGATATTTAAGGCTCAGAGGAATAAAAGGTAATGAAGTCCTTTTAGAGACTCAACTTATACTTTCACTTGTGAAATTGAGGAAAGTGCCAGGCTTGTACTGACCTCATTCGGGTCTATATTTGGGCCTGGTATGAATGAGTCAGCATCAGACACAATATTTTTGCTTACTTCCATTGTCGGAGTCGTCGCTGCTGCTCGGATGCCTGTTTCTCTTCATTGCTGTCTGTCTGTGGAGCTCCAACGTAGGATTACTTCACAAACAGACAAGTGGCTCGGTTGTAGAAGGATGCGAGGGAGGGGCTGCTAAATAAACAGACCCAAAAGGAAAATGCTTAACATTACAAAGTACTTGATTCATGACAAATGCTGCAAAATGACATCATTACACATTACATTCACTCAAATAGAAATGACACAGAAACCATTAACATTGAGAGCAAAATGTCCATCAGGTTAATCAACAGAATAAAGTTGTTTAAGTGATTAATTATAAGTGAAACATGTTAAACAAAGGCAACAGAGAAGAGCCATTAGGTCACTCAATATTTAACTTAACTAAGCAAACATGAAAGAAAGTAACAAGGTAAAGGACAGCATTGAAGTATATAAAGAAGACATGCACATCCCAGCATTTAACAGGATAGTTTGTGGAAACTCTTTTGTAAACATTAAGCAAAAATAAATCTTCAAGTGGAGGTATATGGTGTGGGTATCTATATCTTTTTTTTTTTTTTTTAAACTTTATATGAGTGTAACACCTGCAGCTTTTCCATCAATACCAAAGCTGTGTACAAGATTGGATCAGCGCTCTATTTTGTGAGGAAGCTCAGATGTGGTGAATGTTATCTACTGAATTGTGATCCACTGGAGAAGCAGTATCAGTGCCACAGATGCCAGCAGAAAAAAATAAACTCAGTATCAAGCCTGAAGCCATTATGGTCAAAATGTGGAGATGTTTGATATCCCACAACCTCCATGAGTCACTACAAAAACAGCAGAGCTCACTTTACAACTGACTCATTCGACACAACTGCCCTAAAGAAAGTTTCAGTCAGTCGTTCTTATATTTCATCAGCACAATAACTCACCACAGCTACAATTCAAAATACTGTTGTTAACATTTCATAGAGCTTTGGAAGACATGAAGAGAAATAAATCCAACACCTGAACCATAGAACTTCCAGAATGTCATCAAGTGGAGGCCAAACTGTTGCCATTTTTGCATCAGCCTCAGTGAAAACAAGCAGCTAGCCTAACAGGGAAAAGAACACCAGAATGCTTGGAGGCTATGAATGGACATCAGCAAGTTTTGATGAAGTTGTGTTATTTGAAATTGATAATCGGCCAGTTGACCAGCTGTCATTTTATTCAATAAATGATCCAAATGAAAAATACTATCAGAAATTCACAGGATAAACAACAACAACAATGTTAATTTTACTCGAGCACACTAACATAAAACCATAAACCTAGTTGTATATCAGTCATTGCAATTTTTACAACCTGCTCTTTCAGCTCCTTACTCTCTTATAGTCTTGCATATTCACTATCTTGTTCTGTAGCTCTGCGATTCTGCTTTTGACTGTATTGCCGTTTCGCTACAACAGCATAATAATCCATGATCAACAAACTTTAGCTATGAATCTGATTTGTCAACGCACCAAACCCTGCAGGGATGAGTCCACACACAGAAACCTATTCAGCGATGACAACAAGTTGCCACATACAACACAGACAGTAAACAACGCATTTCAAGCTCACCTAGCGGCGTGCAGAAACATCAGCCAGGACTCTCAACTAAACCCCCGACAGATGGGACTATCTTAGGGACTGCTGCCAGCGTGCAACGGCGTTACCTGCTAACTGTCGTTTAGCTGGCAAAGCTAACAGCGGGCTAGGGCTAACCACGGTTTATGTGTGACGCCCCTTCTCCCAGCAGACAAACCTAGCGGCTAATTAGCGGCTAACTTTAGCAAGTGGACAAAAGCTGTTTACACGTCACACGGAAAACATGTTTAAATTAAACTTGTGTGGCCAACGCACTGGTATATGAATGCACTTTATTAAAATGAGATAAAGCAATTTTAAACTAGTACACAGAGCTGACGTAAGAGGCTAACGTTAGCCAAGATGCTAATGTTATGCAATGTGCGGCCCACTTACAACCGGCGCCTCAAGTGAAAATATTTATAATTCTCAGATAAAGATACTCCGCATACACTTAGGACTACATTCCACTAACTCATCTAAACCTTCCAGTGGCAAACTTGACGTCAATTTGTGCAGGTATTTTCACAAGCATGTTACGTGTAGGTGACGTTAGTAGTTGGTAACGTTAGCCTGTTAGCCGGAAGCTAACCGTTTCACCCAAGTAACCAGAGTTGTTATTTAGCATTAGCCACAAGCGTTGGCTCCGCTTATGAAACCCCACAGCCGATCTGTCAAAGGTTAGGGGTCAATAATTGAGCCAAAGAATCTACCTGAATTCGGCGATAGCATATTCTGCAGACATTTAGCACCGAGGCTGTTCTTTTACAGTGTGCTCTCGCCGTTAGCAGGGCACGGTGTTGCACATTTACCAGAGCTCCACTGGCTGAGGTTAATCTTTGGCGCCATTTTAAATGATGTCGCCTTTTCCTAGCGGACTGCTGCTAGTGCAACCACACCAGGGTTACAAACTAACCCCGAAAAGCCCCGTGAGCAGATTCTGGCGCAGTACGCACCCCAATTAAACCCGTGTCGAGTGTAAAATAAAGCGGACGGTACGTACAGAGCACGTCAGGCCGATGCGAGCCGGGTTTTGAGTTTGATGTGAAGCGCAGTTTTTGCCGTGAGTTCCGCTTGACCCGCATTCCACATACACAAACACCGAGGAGGAGGTGGAGGAGGAGGTGGTTACCCAGCCCGGAGCGGACTGCAGCTCCGCCTGGCACACACCGGAGGGCAGCACGCGCCTCGGAACGGGCTCCGGTACCGACGAACCCACAGACACGAGCGCAAATGCAGGCAAATAAGCAGCAGTTTTATGTTTCCAGAGTCAGAGCAGAGAAGCCACGGTGCCAGCTGGAGTGTAAACACATGCTTAATAATTTCCTAAATGTGCATGACGCAGCTGTCCCAGTCACTCCTCCTTTGGCCGGTACACCCAGCTCCATCTGTTAAAGGGACAGGACAGGCACCAGGAGGTCCAGAGCACCTGGAAAATACTCCAGAGCAGGGGAAAAAGAAAGGAGGATGCAGGTCAGGTCACTAAAGGAAATATTAAAGTACTAATGCAACACTGGAAATGCTGCAAGAAACACTTAAGTACTGTCATCCACATGCAGGCAACTAAAAGAATGAAAAATAAAAGTATGAATGCAACAAATGAAACTTAAAGATCATCATCCACATGCAGGCAACTAAAAGAATGAAAAAATAAAAGTGTTAATGCAACAAATGAAACGTAAAGATCATCATCCACATGCAGGCAACTAGAAGAATGAAAAAATAAAAGTGTTAATGCAACAAATTAAACTTAAAGATCATCATGATATTGTACGCCACTAAGAATGCATTATATAAAAGTACTAACATAAGGCTGGAAATACTATAAACAAACTGTAAGGATTTTCGTCAAAAAGTAGGGTCGTCCAAGTATGACAAGTAAAAGTACTAATAACACAAAATGCCCCAAAAGTTCTGTCCTCAAACCTTTACTTATACTGAAGTATTTAAAATGCATATTAAGTGTGAAAGTGACTTTCCGCTATAAAAATGTACAACAGAAAAGTTCAACATACACTAACGCAGCAGTTACGTGAACCTAAAATCATGTATGACTGTAAAACACACTCTCTACACTTATTTGCTAACACTTTACTCAACATATTTACTAAAAGTATGGCTTTGAATGCACAACTTCTACTTGTAGAGGACTCCTTACAGTAATTTATTACCAGTAAATAATCCAAGTTCTATTAACACTACTTCTACCAATAGTGTTTTATATACTTTAGAATTATTGATCATAATACTAAAATGTATTCTTCATATTTAGGGAAATGGCAACAAGAAATCCTGTCTTTTAATCCATAAAGACCTAAACATCCACTGGTGACCAAAGCTGTCTACTGATGTAAAATGTTTAATACCTGCTGATCCACTAATCCTATTAATACATATGAATAATTGGTGTAAAATGCAGTTTATCACCTTTTCATGGTCATCAGATATGACCCTCCATAATTACCATGGAAACACCGTCATCTTTTACAACGCTGATTCACCAGTAAAACCCATGGAGTTGGATGGACACACTGGGTTTATGTTCAGTTAATGAGAGATTTTGCCGAAAAAGTCGCTTTTTCTTCAGTTTTCCCCGTTTTTGATTTAATATCCCTGAACTTTAACCTGTGCTTTAATGAACATCTACATGACGAGTAAATTAAAAGTAGGAAAATACCAGATTTTTGCTGGAAAAACACAAAATATAGAAAATATTACAGTAAATGGTGATAAATCCCTTTAGAAATGTTAAATATGGAGAAAAAAATCTATATAGGAACTGCCACAAAAGTAGCTCTGGGTCTTTATGGGTTAAACGTCATAGTCATATACAGGTACATATTTATTATTTAGGGTTGGGGTTCTTTTGTTTTTCCTCTGTTAAAGGATATTTTTAGGGAAAGTGTCATTTTAGTTTTTAGCCTCACTCTGAATTTTGTGGTTCTGGCCTTTAAATAAAACTGATCTGACCTGACATCCAGTTAGTGTACAGAGGAAGCATGACAGGAAATATAACTAAAAGGAAAATACAAGCCAAATCACTGCCGCTGCTCCACTGTGTAACAGCTTTTAATGAAAACAGTCAAATGAGCTTCATTTGCAGGATGAACGCTCGTACAGTACCATGTGGTGCTTCGGACAGGATGGGTTCAAGATCTTCTGATACACAACTTCACATTTTACATTTACACTTCATCAGAGACACACATGCAAACCATGAAAATAACATTTTTACAAGAAAAACCAGCCTCTCTTTTCCAACACTTACACTGTTATATGACAATTAATACATTTCTCCAGATATTTGATGATGAAAAAGGTACAGATTTCTGGTTTAACAACAGGAAAATTATACAGAAAGCATCAAAATGAGCAGCAAGAACCAGTTTTAACAACAGCATTAGTGTGATTTTTATTTATCTAATGTTCGCACTGTCAAACAGGTGACGTTCACACAACAAAATGACAAAAAATAATAATAAAATGAGAATGTTTGAGGATTAAAAGGAGGCAAATGAAGGCCTGACATGAAGAAAAGCTCTGCAGGGTCGGATCTATGTGCAGTTTGAAGTATGTTATTATGAACCTGGAATCACATGACACACACTAGCGTCAACACACGCAGAAAACTACAGATTCACAGCACTTTTGGTTGAACCTCAACATGTTTGTCTTCACGTTACGAATCAACAAGCTCAAACGGTAAAGGTTTTGCGTTGTGTTGAATAAACAACATAATTTAATGCACATTTTCTCAGATTTCAGTGTAAAACAGTCGATATTGGTTGTAAATCAGGGGTTTCAAACATGCGGCCCGGGGGCCAAAACCGGCCCCCCAAAAGGTCCAAACAGGCCCGTGGGATGAATTTACGAAGTGCAAAAATTACACTTTAGATATTAACAATCAAGGGTGTCAAACTCATGTCAGTTCAGGTTCCGCATACAGACCAATATGAGCTAAAGTAAAATAATAGCAGAATAACCTAGAATGAATAGTGACAAATCCATTTTTCTTGGTTCAACTGGACTGGTTTTGCTCTTTTGAAGCAAAACTAATCAGAATCAGATCACTTTGTCATTCAGCAGAATTACATCTGAGATGCACTGCAGCATGAAATTTCGATGCAGGGTCACCACTAGAAAACACATTAAAAAAAAAACAAAAAAAAAAACACCTGAGTTAAAATAAGTTAAGTCCAGTTGAACCTAAAACTACTAAGAAGAACCCTGACCTGGGCAAATCAGAAACTGAATGAGAAATTGCTCTTATTTTAGTTCCAAACTCCACATTTTTAACAATATTATGCTTGTTACCAAATTATATAATAATATAACAAGTCATTTAGTGTTTTTTTATTGCACTAAAACAAAGTGAAAAAGTTGTCCTTATTTCTAGGTTACGATGCTGTTACTTTACTGGTCCGACCCACTGGAGATCCAGTTGGGCTGAATGTGACGACTGGAAGAAAAGAGTTTGACAGACCTGCTGTAAATGATGGGTTTGATAATATATCATTGCGTTTTTCTTGCTTTTCATGTTTTTTGTTGTTTTTTAATTTGGGCTTTATTTATTTTTGAGATTTGCATAAAGTACATACATACAAAATTTTGGTGAAAGCAGAATATAAAAATAACATTTTAAGTAAAAAAAAAAAAAAAAGCTGTTTGCATACTGTCTTTAAGGAGATTCTGGACCAGTGTATTTGCTGAATATTGTGGAAGAAGTAAAACCCTTTGGGATTATAATCTGGTGTGTTACTGTTGTACGGTAACGGCTGATTTCTTACAGATTTATGCTTTTTTTTTTCCATAATGTAATGTTTTTCTCAGTGACGGACATCTTTTGGAAGAAACAGTTTAAAAAATGACATCATTCTATAAAAATGGCTTAATATTACAAGATTGTTTTTCCCACACATTTTAAAGACCAATAATTGTACATTTGTACTCACAGATTCCAGAGGTTAGATTCATAAACCCTCTAAAAATCATCCCCTAACTCTCCTCAAGAATTCCAGGGAATCTGAAAAGTCCTATCCCCCTACTCTACTTTTTTTAGGGCAAGTTTGGGGTTGAGGGAAAAAAATTTTCGCAGGATAATTTTGGTGAAAACATTAGTCCCTTTTCCACTGACCCTTAAATTGCACGAATATAACTTGCGCGTAAAAATCTGCCTAATCGAAAAACGACAATTTTACCAAAACTCTTGTTTTTTTGATGAAAAGATTTTACGCTTGCAAGAGGGTTTTTTTTGGGGGGTGTAGCGAAATTAGTATAACGTGCAAAACTGCAATGGAAAAACCTTTTTATGCAACTGGAGTCACATGAACAAAAAAAAAAAAAAAAAACGATGTTGATGGACATTACAACAAGTGAAGAAGAAGAGTTTTTAAAGAAACATGGCGCAGTTCTTCATCTTTTCATGGTCATCAGATATGACCCATATGAACGTTCAGAGGCTCTGTAGTTACCGTGGAAACACCATCATCTTCTCCGTCATTGATTCCCCAGTCAAACCCATGGCGTTGGATCAATGACAGTGGATGGACACACTGGGTTTATGTTCAGTTCATGAGAGATTTTGCTGAAAAACCTTTCTTTGTTTTGATATAATAACTTTTGAATTTACTCTGAGTTTTCATGAACATTTGCATTAACCCATAAGGATCCAGTGTGACATTTGTGGCAGTTCCCAAATAAAATTTTCTTGATATTTAACCACCCTTGAATGGTTTATCATTATTTATTTAAAATGTTGTATACTGTATTTTGTGCTTTTTTTCAGTGAAAATCAGGTATTTTCCAACATTTAATTTACAAGTCATGTAGATGTTCATAAAAGCTCAGAGTAAAGTTGAGGATTACCCTATCAAAAACAGAAAAAAACAGAAGAAAAAGTGACTTTTTCAGCAAAAACTCTCATTAACCGAACATAAACCCAGTGTGTCCATCCGCTGTCGTTGATCCAACTCCATGGGTTTTACTGGTAAATCAATGTGGTAGAAGATGATGGTGTTTCCATGGTAACTACGGAACCTCTGAATGTCCAAATGGGTCATATCTGATGACCATGAAAAGATGAAAAACTGCATTTTACACCAATTATTTACATGGATTGATAGAATTAGTGGATCAACATGAAATATGATTTTGGTAGATTGCGGATGTTTGGGTCTTTATGGGTTAAATATAGGAAAATACATGATTTACAGTGGAAAGATGCCCAATATAGAGGATAATATAATAATAAATGGTGATAAATCACTTCAGAAAGGTTAAATAGGGAGAAAAAACTCATTTGGGAACTGCTACAAATGCAACACTGGGTGTTAATGGGTTAAAGTTAATGGTTTTTCAAGTATAATGGGAAAGGCCTGTTAAAAAGCAGGACGAAAATTGCATATTACTGTTATTATTATTTGCATATTGTGTAAAAGTGTTTTAATCGTGTTCATTAGGAGCTGTACTGTAGCTTAGAAACGACTGTGTTTTTTATTTCATTTAACAAAATCATTCTTTCACTTGTAGTTTTAGAGCCTTAGTTTTCATGACGTGGAATAACTCGGTTTTTCCACATCTCTCGAAACTGTTTTTACACTTTAACAGTTTTAACTTTTAGGATCGAATGTTAAATTTGTGGGGAAATTCTCAGAAGATGCTCATAATCCTAAGAATGTTGGTGTCGTTTCCTGACTCGAAGCACATCCTTGTGTTTTTTTCTTTGCCCTAGGGTTTGTTGTTTTTGGCATCAATCTGTCAGTTTGTTCTGAATAATCCGGCTGTCGACTATAAGGCCTTTTAATTTCCTACCAACTGTTTTATTTACAGAGGCATGAGCGCAACCTCGGTCCAATAATGTCTGCTGCACTAAAAATCCTAAAAACAACTTGACTCTTACTGAAATCGGTGCAAACACCACCAGGGTTGAGCAGGGCAGAAGGTGGAGACCCATACGCACGAAAACAACAACAACTCTGATCCACATCCACGCGTTTCCGAGGCTCTTCTTCAAATATCCGTCATCAGTTTCAGAGGTTTTTGCAGGATCGTACGGTTCATCTGATGGCGAGGATGGCGTCGTAGGACTTCCCC
Source organism: Apogon hyalosoma (assembly GCA_037367295.1). Taxonomy (NCBI): domain Eukaryota; kingdom Metazoa; phylum Chordata; class Actinopteri; order Kurtiformes; family Apogonidae; genus Apogon; species Apogon hyalosoma. The sequence continues at coordinate 32,211,761 of JAPQRP010000017.1, forward strand.
GTCCTGCAGACCTGGACGTTGTGGAAGCCGGTCTTGTTGAACATGTGGGTGTAGTCGGACGGGGGGCGCTCCCTGCCCTCGGTCTGGACCAGCATGTTGAGGGAGAAGATCTGAGCCGTGACCGGACCTCGTCTGTTCTCAAACAACATGGCCTCCACCAGCAGCACGCCGCCGCCTGGACAAACACAAACCACGGAGGACGCAAAAGCAGCGGTTCAGTTAGGTCAGACCTGGGCATGGTGCGGCCCGATGGCTGACCCCGACTGGCCCCCATGAGGTCACTGGCAAATGAAAAGTCAATGCAAATATATATCATTGTAATAGATGCAACCAACACCACAACACTGCTTTTATTTTGAAGGATCTGCTAAATTAAAATCCGTACTTAGCATAAGGCTTATGCACTGATTGGTTTGTTGGTCAGTTTCAGCCCATGAAATGTGTCAGCTAACGCCAAAAAAAAGAAAGACTGATTCAAAATTTGAACAAGACATGGACTTCTAAGTATTTCTTCACTGAAGTCAGAGGTAAAGAAAAAACTTCACTGCAAAAATCTCAATCTGACCGAGTGTATTTGTCTCATTTCTAGTCCAAATATCTCATCACACTTAAAATAAGACAGAATCACCTAAAG
>JAPQRP010000017.1:32239366-32272926 GCA_037367295.1 Apogon hyalosoma
AACAGGATAGAATAGAACAGAACAGGATAGAATAGAACAGAACAGGATAGAATAGAACAGAACAGGATAGAATAGAACAGAACAGGATAGAATAGAATAGGACAGAATAGAATAGAACAGAACAGGATAGAATAGAACAGAACAGGATAGAATAGAATAGGACAGAATAGAATAGAATGGAACAGAATAGCTTTATTTTCATTACAAATACCACTGTACAATGCAGCGAAATTTGTTTTTATGTTCTGTAAAGTACACACACACACACATATATATACACATATATACATACATATATATATTTATATAAATAAATAAAAACACACGCACAAGTGAGTGTTTAAGTTTAATGAAGTGAAACTCACCACCACCCTGAAGTCCTCCAGGTTCTTAAACTGGGAGAGGTGTTCCTGCAGCTTCGGGTCAATGGGCTGGTTCTTAATCTTAGAGTATTTTAAAAAGGCCCAGAACTTCTCCAGACCGTACAGCTGACCTGAGGAGGATGGAAACACAGCGAAGGCATCACAGCTCAGTCATTTTCTACACATTTCTGTGTAATCAGTCATTCCCTGAGCGCCACCAGATGCACATTATATTACATTATTATACAGCATTACAGAATATAAATAATGACCACTCCAAAATGTTCTCTTTGTTTTGGTGGAAAAAAAAATAAGATGATGGTTCCAGCTGCTGACGGCGTGGGGAATTATTTCGGAAACAAAGTTGTCGCATCTGTTTATAGTGGCATCGATGACTGCTGACGACGTAACAGGTCGCGAAGGGTTGAACCGTTTCATTGGGGAACGTTTCAGCCACTACCCCTTGCAGCTCCGTTTCAAGGGGTAGAGCCAAGTGCAGGGGCCGAGGGGTAGGTGTAAGGGGGAGGGGCCTAAGGCTGAATTGGGATTGGGCCTTACTGTCATCATGTTCCGAACCTTTGCGTGCACTGGTGGTGGTTTTGGATGAGCCGGTGTTTTACCTTTCTCAAAGTCTCGGAGCGTCTCCTCCTGGAAGTCCTTGAACAGATCTAACCTGAATCTCTTCTCCAAACCGTAGCTGTAGTATCTGAACAGACACTCCAGTCCGTACCTGCAGGAGAAAACAAATATTTACCTGACCTCTGACCTCAGAAGTGCAGAACAAACGGCGCTCAGCTCCGGGTCTGGCTCACACAGGACAGAAGGGTGTTTGTTTTGACAGTGTGCCTCCATGTTTCTGTGTGCTTTAGCCTTTTTTTTTCTTTTTTTTTTAACCGAGCAGATCGTTCTGTTTGAGGTTTTACTGAATCCGACAGACGAGCGGGTCGGTTTTTGGTTCATTACATAAGCTCTGGTGTTCATAAACAGCTGATCGCTCGTTACAGCTCTGTCTGTCGCACACCCCGACTCCCACCTCCATGTAGAGCTGATCCGCTGACTGATTTAGACAAGAATGTGGGTTTGGCAGGTGTGTACTCCTGGCAGATGCACAGCTATGATGACGCGAAGCAGACGCCCTGTTAACCCTCTACAGCAGATTCATCACAACACTGCCGATGCCTGAAGCCGCTCACAATCTGCCGTTACACGGACACAGGAAGTGCAGGTTGGATTATTTTCTCTCACGCAAAGTCAAAATGGGACTCCTGCAACTGTGAACTGTCCATTTTCTACCACTAATCTGTAAGCATTCATTTAACTGATTAAGATGCGGTTATATGGACAATAGATTCCACTAAAAAATAGGACCAGTGGCCCTGTATCTCAGCATCACGTTCTATAAAGAATCAATAAGTTAAATTTGTGAGGTTGTCGGGTTCTGTTCTATGTTAGAGTCCTGTGTTTTGATGCAGCAGATCAATCTCCCAATACAAGTGGGTGGTACTTTCACTGGAGGAGAACTCAACTAATTCAATCAAAGTCCATATATGACTTCTATCAGTGATCAATAGGAACTGTATTGATATCTGTAACCATTTACATGCTGTAAACCATCAAAGTATGGACCATTAGAAGGAAAGCCACATTTTTAATACTTAAAAAATTCATCAAAAATGTAAAAATCTAAATTTTCTCCAAACTGTGAACAAACTTTGTAAACTTTGACCCAAGGAAGATGCATAAAAAATTGAAATTAATTCGACCTGTAATTTTGGAGAAGATTGTTGAAATCTAGACATTGGTGACCTTGACCTTTCAAGATCACTCAAGGTCAAAGGTTATGTTACCAAATGAAAGTCCATATATGACTTCCTATCAGTGCTCAATAGTAACTATATTGATATCTGTAACCATTTACATGATATAAGCCATCAAAATATGGACCATTATAAGTAAAGGCGCATTTTAAATATTAAAAAAAATTGTTAAAAAAAAAAAAGCAAAAAACTACATTTGTGAAAACTGTGAACGAACTTTATAGACACTGTCACAAAGAAGCTACATATAAAATCTGAAATGAATTCGACCAGTAATTTTGTCGGAGAAGATGTTTGAAGAAATTGCTAACAAAGACGACGAAGGCACGCCGGACCAGCGCCTTCACAACACATCATGACCTATCAGCTGGTGAGATTAAAAAAAAAAAAAAAAATCTGAAGCAAAGTTGACTCTGCTGTGAAGAGTCTTACAGGGTAAAACAGTAAAAGGAGAAAAAGGAACATGTTTGGTGGATTTTAACCACAGCTCTTCTTGGATATTTAATGTCTCCGACCAGGATTTCTACAGGTTTCAACAAGTTAAAAGTACGACGACTATTTAGAGGCTGTAATGAATGAATGTTAATACCTACAGCCTTGGGAGCAATTATTACACACCTATGCCCCCATTTTCATGTACAAACAGCTGCTTGATACGCGTCGGCCTATTTTGTCCCACTGGAGTTTAACATCATTAACATAACGCTGAAGTATCTGTGTACGTTCAGAGGCCGGACCTGCAGCTGATGGACTTTAATGGACATTAATTCTTCAGCAGCAGCAAAACAACACATTACATAAACTGTGTGAGTAATTCAGGCTAAACCCAAACACTTAAGTAGAGGCAGGCACTGAATTATGCCTAAGAGTGATGTGTGTTAGTGGCATCGATGCCACAAACCCATAGATTAGAGAAACAGTCTGTGAAATACTATCATTACACTGATAAACAGCTAATTTAAAATTAATTTTAACTGAACAGAAATAGTTTAACAAAACTGTCTTGTGTTTTAATGACACCTCTATAAATGGAAAGTAAATGAAATGAAAAATTAAGATGGATTACCTGGGAGTTTTTTTTTTGTTTTTTTTGTATTTTACTGTGTTTTAACACTTTATTCATGAAAGAATTCAAAGAAAAGTGTTGAAGCTCCAGCAAATTTTCCTGATGAGACTAACTTGAATCTCCACTATTTTCTTCATTTATGCTTCTTAGAGAATATTTAAGATTATAGCCCTGAGGCACTGAAATACAGGGTTCGTACACATTTTTCAAAGTCAAATTCAAGCACTTTTAAGGGTCACTTTAAAGTAAGTAAACTACATATCTACAGGAATACATATACAAATTTTTCACTTTTTATCACAGTGATGTACACTGTATTATGCTATAAACATTTAAAATTATGTTTCATAAAAGCAAAAAGTCTAGAAAATAAAGGAGAACACAAAGTTTTATCCAAAAAAAAGGGAAGCCACTTGGCGTTCTTCAGACACACTCGCACCGAGACAAAATTAAGATAAAACTGTACCTGGAGTCGACCTGAAAACACCTGGGAATTTTATTTTGTGAGAAAGTTTTACGTTTTAAAAAGTATCACCTCTCTGTAAGTAGCTTTGGCTTGAGTTAATATTAAAAATAAATAAATCACATCACAGAGTTATGATTTCAAGCACTTAAACTGAAATTCAAGCATTTTCAAGGATTTCAAGCACCCGTACGAACCCTGGAAATATAATAAATGATCTTATTCAACAGTAGTGGTCGTCCTCACCTGTTGTTTTCTTTGGCATCTTCCAGCGCGAACTGTTTGAACTCCTCGTACATCTTCCTGTTGAAGTTGTCCCTCAGGAAAAAGGACCAGAACCTGAACAGGGTGTTCATCTCCTGAGACTGGCCGATACCCAACCGTTTCCTCTCTGAAAAACACAGACATTTAACATGAGTTTAATAACAGGAAAAGATCAGAAAGATCATACAAATTCAACAGTTTGCTCAATAAGAACATTTTCAAAACACGCTGATAGAATTCATCTTGTTCTTTCCACAGACGTCTGAGCATGCTCAGTGCACCCCCCCCTCCGCCTGTGGAATGGGGGTTAAAACACAGAGCAATGAATGAGACCGACTCACTATGAAAATAGACAGTTTGGGCTTTTTTTTTTTTTTTTTAAACGCCATTTTCCTTGTAATTTTTTTTGTTTTTACTGTTGTTTGTAGCTTTCAGAAAAGTATTATTTGTTAACCCTTTAAACCCTGACGTGTCTGTGGTGAGCGTTCTGAATGTGTGATTTATTTTAAATATTCCTAAAAATTAAACCGTTTGCCCAAAAAGAAACATTTCAAAACGCACAGATAGAACAGACCTTGCACATCTGAGCATGCTCAGTGCGCCCCCCTCCACCTGGGGAATAGGGGTTAAAACAGAGCAGCGACTGAGACCGACTCACTGTAAAAATAGAAAGTTCGGGCTTTTTTTTTCCCTTGTGGTTTTTATTTTTACTGTTGTTTACAGTGTTGACGTGACTTTCATTTATTTATTTATTTTTACTGAGTTTTGACCATGTAACTGCTGTTTGGAGTTCAACCAGGCGCCAAAAAGCAGCTGGACTGATTAAGGAAAAAAAGAGCCCAAAACAAAAACTACTGGACCCAAATTCAAATACTTGTTGTTCAGTTTGTTCCAGTTCACAGTTCATGTTCAACATCCTAAACCTCTTATTGATGTACATTCTGAGTGCCTTATTTAGTAAAAACATGTCAATCTTCAATTCCTCTCTTTCTTTTTTCTGTTATTCCACCTGTTCTGACCCTAAAACACACAGTAAAACAAAACTGTTGAAATAAAGGAACACAAGCACATTTTATGACACTTCTACAGATGCAAATTCACATCAGCCCGTTTCTTTGAAACACTGTCTTGGGGGTTAAAGGGTTAAGGTCGTGGTTACCGTTAAGGCACCGTCGGCGGTACTTGTGGTATCCCTGCTGGGTGAAGCCGTTGTCCCTCAGCAGCTCGTGGGATGGATGCCAGAACTTGGGCAGAGACTGGGGGGTGCAGCTGTAACTTCCCGACAGTGGCGCTCCCTCCGATGGAGAAGCGTTGGAGCTGCTGTGGGAGGAAGAGGAGGAGGAGGGAGAGTGGTGAGCAGGAGTCACATCACAGTTACATTATTGATCTAATGATGGTGGTGACGCCTAAAGGAGGCCATGTTGGAATGGACTTCATTATTGATTTAGATAGCGTTACAATTATATTCACTGCAAGTAATCATTTGTTTTATCTTTGATTTGTGTTTAAAACAAATGTTTAGATCTGTTTGTCCTGTTCTGACCATAACGATGTGTTTGTACAAGTGCAAATCTTGTTTTTTTCCTGCTTTATTAGTGTATTCTACTTATATTAATTAGTGCTTTTATCTCCTCACTTTCCTTTTTTTTCTAGTATTTTTTCAAGAGCGTTTTTGTTTGCAACTGAGCTATGTGACCACATAATTTCCCTCGTGGATCAATAAAGTAAAGTTCTGTTTTTGTCTTGTTTCATCTTATTGTGTCTTTTACAAATATGTTAAAATCTCTCCATATTTGGACTAAAAGTCAGCTTGAAGCAACTTGAAATACCAATTTGATATTAAATGTGAAAACACTGGTCTACAAGTAAAATGCTTCCAGAATAAAAGTAGTTCAACTTAACCACATTTGAATCACTAATAAAGACAAATTAAGTCAAAAGTGCTTGTTGTTCATCGTTTCTAAGATACAGTCTTGGGTCAAAATGTGAAATTCTGAGAATTAATGAGAGAATGGGTTTTATTCAAAAGGAATGTTTGTCTCAGAGCTACCAGATCTACCTCCGAACAGTGTCTGCACATGACAATACATCCACTATACAGGTTCTTTTAGTGGAACATTCATAAATCCATTGTATAAATGTACATAAACTAATACATATGTGTAATAACACACCATCATATATATTGAAAACATGAGCTCACCAGCACTTTTGTCATTTGTTTTCTGATTCACCTTATTAAAGTATGTAAGATTTAGCACATTTAACCTCTGAAGCTGATATTTTCTAAGAAATTCTAGAGCAGCATTATTATCAATATTGGCTGATATATAGACGCTCATAATAATGACATTTTTAGCTGTAAACTGATAGTTATTAGCATAAATGCTAATTAAGATGTCATTGGCAGTGTTTCTGCTGCTGTGTTTGATCAGAAAAACTATCAGTTTAATAAGAATCCTTAGTTAAAAGCTGCTTCATAGTAGCTTTAAGGCCATTTCAGTTCATTTTTGTCCATTTGTCCCGGGGTCATTCCGTTACATCTCACACAGGACATTCTGTTCATGTGCAAGAGGTTCTTTAAAAAATTAAAGACACGGAGCAGGCGGACCTGATGGATGCAGAGCGAGGCCGGTGTTCACGGGAGTCCATGACCCATCCGATGTGGGCCTCCTGAGGCGGGTTTGAACTGTGGCGGGTCTTCTTCTTCCTCGGCATCTGGAGCAACAAACAACAGAGAAATGAGCCATTAAAGTCCTGTTTCAGACAAAATGACAGGACTTTTGACATGGAAAATATTCTACATACTGTTAGCCTCATGGCATAATTAAAGTCATTCATTATATGGACGAAAGTCTGTGGACACGTTGAATTCAGGTGTTTCTTTTCTAACAGGGGTCTGGCACACAAAACAATAATTACAAATGTCAAAATACAGTTTTAGATTGGGATAAATATCATTGCATTGGTTAGTTTGGTTTAAATTATTATCTTTGCTTCTAAAATGCCTCAGAGATGGTTTTTACTTAATTTCCCTCAACATTGATTTTTTTTTGTTATCCATAACTGTGATTTTAAATGTTCTTCCTCTAAATTTCTAAAATATTTTTCCTGCTCTGACTGTAAATAATAATTTTCTGTCACAACTAACCATCTACTTCCTTCACATCTCACTGAGGATAAAAAAATCTCCCATTAAACTTTAAGGAAATATTAATGTTTATAAACTATATTGACAAAAATAATGGGACACATCACGGCTACAGCTGTAGAATGCCCTGTTCGTGAGGATTTGAGATATAAACATCAATATTAATAATCAATGTAATTTTTATCACAGTTCAAAACTATATTATGATATTAGTCGTTATTGTTTTGTATCCCAGACCCCTGCTAGAAAAGAAACACCTGAATTCAACATGTCCACATACTTTTGTCCATATAGCATATGACTTAATAGTAATGCTATGAGGCTAACATAATGCTACATGGTCAATGCTACAGATTCACATGGCAATGATGCCTTTTATGTAATGGAATAAGGCCTAAAATTTAATCTGATACTGAGTACTACTATTTAAAGCCCTTCTTCATAATGCAAAACAGATAACAGGCTGGCACTGATACGGAAACCTAAACACGCTCCGTTTATTCAAAACAGTCACTGAGCTACACGACAAACAAAAGGAAAACCAGGTCACATGAACAGAAAGGTCACGTTCAGTATATGCATGGAAATCTGGATCTACTGTCACTATGGAGGGAAGAAACAAAAACAACAGCTTCGAAGAGTCAACGAAAAGCCCTGACGTTGGGTTTAAGCAGCTTTGTGTTAAGACGATACTGCAGATTCAGCTTTATTTGAAGAGACTTCGCTAATATTCTGAAATCGGGGTTTTTAGAGCCGCTGTAATTCAACGCAGTGGGGAAAGAAAGTGAAAAAGCCTTTAACCCATAAAGACCCAAACTTCCACTGCTAATCAAAAGCATCCACGGATCTAAAATGTTTAATAACTTTAGATCCACTAATCCTATCAATACATGTAAATAATTCAGATAAAATACAGTTTGTCGTCTTTTCACGGTCATCAGATATGACCCATTTGGACGTTCAGAGGCTCCGTAGTTACCGTGGAAACACCATCATCTTCTACAACATTGATTCACCAGTAAAACCCGTGGAGTTGGATCAATGACAGTGGACGGACACACTTGTTTTATGTTCAGTTAATCATAGATTTTGTTAAAAAAAAGTCACTTTTCCCTCCTTTTTTCCTGATTTGATATAATAACCTTTAAATTTACTATGTACTTCTATGAACATCTACACAGGGTGTTTGCTCTTTATCCAAATAAAAATTCCTGACTTTATCAAAACTACTATTTTTTTTGCCCAAGACCTTGACTTTATGTACTTTTATACTTGTGTGCCTAATTTTTTGGTTGCCATTGTACCTGTTGTGTGTAGTAGAAAAGTTAATTTTCAAAACTGTAAGAATGAATGGATGCATAATTCACAGTAAATTATGTTTTACTGACAAAAACATTTTCAAACATATGAAAGTGCATGGATATCACAGAAACACGTTTCACTAGAATCATTCCAGTGCCGACCGGTTAGTGAAATCATATCAGGTTTTTTATGTTTCTTCATGTATTTCTTATCTTACAAGATTCTGTGCCTTTGACTATACTCTAAAATTCGACTATGAAAATTTTTTCCATACTTTATGAAGACTTTCACACAAAATTTCAGACTTTTCAAGGTCTGGAAATAGCGTTTTAAAATTCCATACTTTTTAAGACTTGAGACCTGTGCAAGCACCCTGTCAACATGATCGGTAAATTAAACAGGAAAATGCCTGATTTTCTCTGAAAAATACAACATGCAGAGGATAATATGATAATAAATGGTGATAAATCACTTGAGAAAGACAAAAAAATAATTTGAAGGATGTGACAAAAATAGTTGTGGGTCTTTAAGGGTTAATACAGGAACAGGCAAACAAATTAATAACAATAAGTGAAGGTCAGAGCATGTTATAATCCATCGTTCATTCTCTGGTTTATTCCACACTGTTCTATTCTTACAGCCCCAATATTTCAAATGCTTTTTCCTCCAACAAACAAATAGTCAAAACACTCAAATCTGTCCTAGTTCTTACAAAACGTCCTCCTCAGATCACCTAATGTCATGACTGTACAAACATGTCTCACCTGTCCGTCGATGTTGCCGCTCTCCTTTATGACCGGGTAGAACCGGGGCATCTTGTTGGGGTCCTGGCGTCCGGGGGTCCGTGGCGTTCTAGGGGTTCGTGGTTGGTGTGTGGTGGGCGAGTCTGGGACCGTTTTAGGCAGTGAACGGGCCATTTCTGCACCGCTGTCCACTGATACTTCACAGAAAGAGGGAAAACACTTTAAATATACACTGCGTGTGATTTTACTGCCATTACTGACCCGCAGTTATCGTGACAGGACACAAATATTTGGCGGTTTTATGAACAGATTCACCATTTCCACTCACGTTCATCATTGCCCAGACTGTATTGTCCTCAATATTCCTGCTCTAGTAAAATTCAGACCATGTACCTCAGTGAACCAGGTCTGAATCTGGCTTTTACTGCATTTCAGGCCAAAAACTCCGGCAGCACTTGTCGTATAGAAGAACTTTGTCGTGACCCTGATGAAGGCAACCAGCCAAAATGTGTTGGTCTGTATTTAGAGTTGAATAAAGTTCTTCTATACGACAAATGCTGCTGAAGTTCTGGACCTGTGGCTAGTTTTTCTTCCACTCCATGAACCGTGGAAGTCGGTGAAGTTGTGCCTCCAACTTAGATTTACTGCATTTCACCTCGATCTTTTCTCCTATTTTCTGTATTTCCCAAAATACTCTATCTGCCAGAGGCTCATTTCTGCGCTCGCTTGCTAAATCGCCGACCCCAGTGCAACGCAAAATTCATCCATGAAACACCTTTTGCGTTATCCCCTTTCTGGGCTCGCTCGGTAATTCGTCCACCCCAGCGCAACGCAAAATGCGTTATCCCGTGTCTGGGCTAGTTGGTTCAAAGTCTGCACTCGTTAAGTGTCGCGTTACAGGTCAGATTTTAACACGGACGTCGAAGGTCTGTGTTAGAATGAGGATATAATCTTGTAGCTTTATTTCAAAAGATTTGCAAAAAAATGTATTAAAAATGTGGGTTCTTGACTCACATGCATTTCTAACAGCTTACAGTCGACTTAACACATTGAACATAAATATAAATTGAAAATTTTAGGTTTTTTTGGACATTTTGAAGTCTGAAAGGAACCTTATAGTGATATTGACCCAGGTACAGCAGGAAAAAATGTCATTTAATTTAAACAGTTCAGTAATTTTTTCAGTCTAAAGTATTCAGATGTGATGTTTTTAATCCAAAATCCACAGCATTTGTTTGTGCAGCCAAAGGATGGTCACTAAAGCTTTGTCAGTTATTACTTTTTTTGGCCTATGTAGATATAATTTTTGCAAACTGAACCCAAACCCATTTAGAGGTGTCTTGACGTGCAATTCCAAGTGGATTTCTACATGATGACAACCTCAAATCCAAAGGGTTCTAAGTGCTGAGCACATTACACACTTCAAGTATCAGAGCTCTGCGGTGGACAACGAGGAAGTCAACAGTGTGTGGACAGAGGCTGAAACATAAACTGTCTCCTGGCACTTTGAGGGAAGCTTCTGTGACACTAGCTACGCAGTGACAAGTATGTCGTCACCGCAGAAACTCAATCAGATAGAAATGCTGATGTTTGGACGCACACCATCTGATAAGTTGCAGATAAACAACAGTGTGGACAGATGGACTTAAAGAGGTGCGTGGAGGAAGAGATCTGATTTACCTAGAGTCTAAACCAAGCCAATAAAAACTCTGTAAATACTGGTTTAACCCTTAAAGACCCACAGCTATTTGTGTCACAATTTCCAAGTGATTTTTTTGCCTTTCCCAAGTGATTCATCACGTTTTATTATAATATTATCCTCTGCATTTTGCATTTTTTCAATGTAAACCAGGTATTTTTCTGTATTTAATTCACTGATCATGTTCATTAAATCTCAGAGTAAATTCAAAGGTTGTTTTAGAAAAACAGAAGAAAAAGTGACTTTTTCAGTAACGTATGTCATTAACTGAACTTAAATCAAGTGTGTCCATCCACTGTCATTGATCCAACTCCATGGGTTTTATGGGTGAATCAATGTTGTAGAAGATGACGGTGTTTCTGCGTTCAATGTGGAACTATTTTGTTCATGGCACTTGTTATTTTGTTCTTTTTTTTTCCTTCATTTTAGTTATTTTATTTGTTTTTGTTCATTCTGTTGCCTATTTTATTTTTATTTTTTTGAATTTTATTCAGTTTGTGGCTTTTTTTTCTTCATGCTACTTATTATTTTGTTGATATTTTTATTAATTTTTGTTTCCGTCCGACAGTGACAATAACTGTCGTCTTCTTTACTACTACTTAACTGGTTACGACAAAGTAAAATCATAAAGAAAAATGGCAACAAAATCACAGTTCAAGTCATAAATTGACTGCTATAAAGGAGTATAAAGTTCAGAGAGCATCACACACGATGCTCAGCTTCTATGACTAACCTGGCATGGGTGGGGGCGGGACTTCCTGGTTGGGGTCGACAGGCACTTTGGGGGTGAGGGTGTCAAACTCATCTTTACTGATGACGTTCAGCTTCTTAAAATTCTCCACTTCCTGCTGGGAAACACAATGCAATGCAGCAAAGTAAGTACAAAATAAACACGCAGGCAGAATTAAAATGCAGTTTAATGGTGTTAGTTAAAACACGTTCTTATGCAAATAATGGAAATAACATCAAACATATGGTAGCAGCAGTTTGACACTTGCATTAATGATCTTTGCCTGCTGTTCTTTAACTCAGATGCTGAAAAACAATAAACAACTGGAGACTGATCTCTTTTGTTTGCAGAAAATGACCCAGAATTAAGCTGATACTACTAAAATCTTCTAGAATATAGTAACTGTTGAGCAAATTCAAGTTAAAAACTAAAATTCTTTCAAAATACACATTAATAATAATAAAAAAAAAGCACAATAATTTAAAGTGTAAGAGGTTTTAATGTTAACAGGGTTAAATAAGTACCAGATTCATTCAATGTAACAGTAAAGAAAATAAGAAATGACCACTTTTCCTGCAGGATTTGTTCCTCTTTCATTCTCAAAAGCTGGCCGAACACCATCTGAATAAACTCGACCATGTAAACGAGTCATGTAATCAGGTTATCGTGAGGCTTAGTGGTGCGTTACTGCCACCAACTGTTACTCTCGTGTCCAGTGAGAACATGGTAGACGGCGCTTCTTCCCAAATCGTATGATCTTGAGAGTTCTTTATGCGTGAGAATCCAGCCTTGATTTGTTACTATACTTGGATACGCAGCAGAGATAGTACGAAGCAGAACCTAATTTTAAGGAAATATGGACCATTTTCTACAATTTTCTTGAGAATAATATATACAATAATGCACTATCCTTTGCTGCTACCTCCCTCCTAATCTGCAATATATCTATTTATTCACCTAAATATGACCATTAAGCTCTTTTTTTGCTGTGTCTACGTCTGCCGTAATATTATTAAGTGTTGTTAGGTGTGTCTTTTTTTTCTTTTTAATTGTCTTGCCACTTTTATTTTGTCTCAGATACTTTCATTGTCTTAGCTGCCTTTACTTGTTTTTAGCTTAGTCTTAGCTGCTTTTAATAGTTTTTTAGCTACCTCTATTTTGGGTATAGTATATGTTCTCTTTTATGTTCAGCTTGATTGCACTGATCTGAAGAGCACCTTTAATTTTGTTACGCTGATGCCGTGTGCTAATATGACAATAAAGCTTCTATCTGTACTTGTTGATGGTCGCATGGATGACACAAATGTATTTAGTTTCTTTATTCATTTGATTGTGTTTTTTTCTGTAATATTATTAGTTGTTTCTTTTTTGTGCATTCTGTATTTTTATTTACATATATACTCTCTATATGTCTTGTTTGTTTGTAACTTTTTCTCTTGGTTAACAGAAGAAAATCTTAATAAATATATAAAGAAAAAAAAAGAAAAAAAGAAGCAGAACCTGCAGTGGGAAGTGTTTGTATCATCGCACAGGGTTTATTGTTATATTAACCGACTCTGCTGAATGAATAAAGTTTTACATTCATGATCTGAAACATGTTTAGTGTCGAGACTTGATGTAAAATATCAGAGCAGACGGTTCTTTCTTTTTGCCATAACAGTGTAACACGGTGTCATAATGCGGCGCGTCAGGCTGTTTGAGCTGATAACACTGACATGGTGGCAGAAATACCTGATACGCGGGCATGTGTGACACACAGCAGATGTGCCGCAAACTTTGAACCTCGCTACACGTCGGAGGCCGTAGGAGGAGAGACACGTCGACCTTGGCGTGTGTGTGTTCAGGCGTGGCCTTTCCCACACGTGGAGACGTTAACGATGACCTTTGAGCCCAGAACGAGCTGAACACGCTGGAAACTCATGGTCAACCAAAAGATACTAGTTCGCAACAGTTCGGGCGTAAATGTTATTAGTGAAGTTGTTCTACCCTCTTCAAGTTAAATTTGTAAATCATTTAAAATGTGTGATAAATAATAATTCATGTGGTGTTAAAATATATTACAGCGGTAGTTAAAAGCATAGAAACTGATTGATTGATTATGCCAACCTACATCTTGAAAAGTCCTATTTATTATGGGTTACAGATGCCTGAACTCCTCTTGTTCACACAATAGACGTGATATTGAAAGAATATTAATAATATTGAAAGATGTCTTTTGATTTGTATCAGACAGCTATTGTTTGGTGAATGAGTTTAAATGTGTAGCAGTTATTTTGTTTATTTATTTTTATTGCATTGGGCTGTTGCATTATATGTCCTATTTGTGTGTGCGTGTGTGAATGGTGTAAGATTAATGTAAATAATTAAAATTGTAGTGTATTGTAGAGGAGACCCCAGAAGGAATAGATGGGGATCTTAATAAATCAAATGAAATGAACAGTAAAGCACATGGTGAGATACAGATGCCATCTTTAACTTCTCCAACACCCTTGAAATAATACGTTTGAGAGACTTGAGCTAAGTTTGTTTAGTATTAGTTCATTAAAACCATTCATTGCACATTACCTTTATGCTAATGATGTCAATGATCTATGCTAATGTGTGAATGTCTTCATTAGCATTTCAATAGCATTCATACTTTATGAACAGTCATATTAGAATATTGATGATGCAACATATTTATGTACTTACATGTAATGATGGACATTTATATATGTTAGATAAGAGGCTTATATATCTTATCTATCTTATTTTTCTATATCTTTCCCAATGCTTGACATTTTAAAACTTTTAATGTAACTTTTAGTTATTTAGTCTTTTTTCCTTTTTTTTTTAAGCTACTGACAGTTATTTATACCCCTAAAATGTGTATTAACAATTGTTACAACAGATTATTTTGGTGCCACTTACACCGTACTGCAGTAAAGTCTAACATTTAGGGAGGTAGCTGTGGCTCAGGAGGTAGAGCGGGTCATCCAGTAAACGCAGTTCGAATCCTGCCCTAGTGCCCTCGTGCCACTTCACCCACCTTGCCTACAGTGTCACTTGACTGGTGTATGAATGTTGGGTGGTGGTCGGAGGGGCCATTTGGTGCATATTGGCAGCTACGCTTCTGCCAGCCTACCTACACATGTAGCGTACCACCACCAGAGTGTGAATGTGAGAGTGAATGAATAATGGATCAGTAATGTAAAAGCGCTACAGAAATCCATTAACATTTAGGGATTTTATTTGCATTTTTCACATCGCTAATGACAACTATAATCATCATTTCTTCTAGTTTGACATTTCAACTCCTACTGTTGTTTTTAAATACTTGTGGTTTAAGAGCGAAAAACTGTCATCTCTATACATCAACATATAAGACTGTAACTGCCACTGAACCATGAGGCCTTAATAAAGTGACAATCCTGTGCAACCTACAGACAGTGTTTCCACTCATGGGGTCTGCAGACGAGGCAGCTTTTCCAAAAGGAGGTCACTCAGCTCTGGAAGCAGCTGTGACACACGTGTAGTTTAGAAGCTTGTATAGTGGGTGATAAATAGTTCCCTATTTTTGGCTGCATCTACACTCTGCAAGCCAGTTTAACAGCTCTGTCACAAAGCCTTCACGTCAAAATGCTCAGAGCGCCGGGTATCGAGGAGGCCTCAAATGGACACTAACACAGCACATAGCAACAGGAGGATTCATGGGTGGTTTATGGGGAACTGCCTTAACTTTATGGCTGAAATGGCAGAAAACAGGACCAATGTCCCTGTATCTCACCAGCATGTTCTATCAAGGATCAATAAGTTGAATTTGTGAGGTTCTGTTTCTATGTTAGAGTCCTGTGGTCTGGATGCAGGAGATCAATGTCCCAATAGAAGTGGGTGGTACTTTCACTGGAGGAGAACTCAACTAATTCAATCAAAGTCCATATACGACTTCTATCAGTGATCAGTAGGAACTTTATTGATTTCTCTAACCATTTACAGGATATAAACCATCAAAATATGGACCATTATAAGTAAAGGCAAATTCCTAATATTTCAAGAAGTCATCAAAAATTCAAAAACCAAAATTTTTGAACAAACGTTGTAGACATTGTCCCAAGGAAGATACATATAAAATTAGAAATTAATCCAAACCAGTAGTTTTAGAGAAGAAGATTGTTGAAATCCAGACACTGGTGACCTTGAGTTTGACCCTTCAAGATTGCTCAAGGTCAAAGGTCATGGACTCAAATGAAAGTCCATATATGACTTCCTATGAGTGCTTAATAGTAACTATATTGATATCTGTAACCATTTCCGTTATAAACCCTCAAAATATGGACCACTGTAAGTAAAGACAAATTTTTAATATTTCAAAAATTAGGCAAAAATGTAAAAATCAAAATATCTTAAAACTGTGGACACAGTTTGTAGATACTGTCCCAGGGAAGCTCTTATCAAATTTGAAATGAATCCCACAAGTAATTGAGAAGATGTTTGAAGAAATTGCTAACGAAGACAAAGGCGACAAACATCCCATCAGAAGCGTCGTTTTGCGTCACTGTCTTACCTTATTACACTCCAGCTGCTCCTCACCCTTCCACAGATCCTGCTCGTAGTAATAAAGCCCGTCGTTGATGGCTTTGGCCAGGTCAGCCGTGATCTTGGCCCGGGACTCATGGTTGCCGGTCCGGTCACCGCTAGGGTGTTTACGAAGGTAGGGAGGGGTCTGGGTGACGATTAGGATCTTGTTGATGTCTTGGTCGTCCAGCTCGTAGTCTGAATCGTCCTCATCTGACCAGTCGGTGAACTTGTTCTTCCTCGGTGCCATCTGCTCCATCTCCTCGTCGAACAGGAAGTCCAGTTCCTCCTGGTCCGGTTCGGCCTGTGGAGTCTGGAGGCTCGGCCGTGGAGCTTCACTACGTTCCTGACGGCAAGACACACAGATGTTTGACTACATGTGGGAAGATCATACAGGAATATGCAATAACTCTGCAAAATGTAAACTATGTGCAATAAGTCATGGAATAATCTTCTGTTCTGCAATAATAATGCAATATTTATCAAAATATAAATGCACTATTATTATATAGACTTGGGCTATTTATTACTTAACTGATGATTACTTGTTTTATTTGGTCAAACTATTAAAAAAACAATATTTTGTATAAGAAATGATTGAAACATCTATATTAACACACAAAAACCCTTAAAACAATTAAGTCCTTATCAAAATAGTTAATGATTTATTTCCTGTTGGGTCTTTTGATTGGTACAACTCTATATTCACCTCTGGTTTGTATCTGTTTTTCTGTTTTATAAAGAAAACAATTTGAAAAATCTCCAGTGACAGCTTTTAATTATCAGGAATCACATGATTATGGAAATCAATGTTTATGGAAATATCTTGAGCTGTAAATAAGACAGTGACTGCACATGTGGTTGTTATTTAAACAGTAGTTGCAACACAAAAATCAGCCCCTTTTCTATGTGTTTGCTCTTTTTTCTCAAAAAAGTGTAATCATTTTTATTGTTCTGCTTTCAGGAATAGACATGTCGTTTACTGCAACAGAAAAGGCGTTCTGTGTATTGAAGTACGCCCAAACTCAGTCAAATGTGAATGCGCAACGTGAATTTGTTAGAAAATTTCATAAACAAGAGCCAACAGGAAAGCACGTTTGGACGTGGAATAAGAAGTTTCAAGAGGAAGGCTGTTTGTATTGTGTAGAACATTATAAAATTATCATCCCCCAGAATTTTTCATTTGAAATTTGTAGAAGAAAACATTTTATGTCCAAAATTAATCCTATTTAGTATCATTTCTCCTGACCATGACCAAATGATGTAAATTTTTTTATGGGACATCCTGTATAACAGCCTAATAAAATACAAAAGTAAATATGTTCAAAGTTCAGTTTAACTAAAAGTTGTGCAATCCAATATGGCCACCACCATGTGATGTCACAATATGCAAATTAGATGAGTAAATTTACTCCCATCATAAATTTTGTATTATACTCAATATTTTTGTCATTTACAGTATGACTTGATCTGTAACCACTTCCAAGATACAGCTCTGGGAAATCTTGATATCAAAATTGAGTATTTTTTGAAAAACACTGGTGACTAAAGGGTTAAAATGGCAAAAAGTGACACAGAGGTAATGGTTAACCAAGTAACAAATAGTGGAATGTTGGGAAATAAAAGTATATGATGCAGTTAACAAAGACATAAGCGATTAATGAGGTATGAAGGATGATATGAGACATGAAATGAATGAGAAGCAAAAGGAAGAGGCGAATAAAAGGCTGTGATGGGTGAGTAAGAGGATGAAGTACTCAACTGCAGAGAGGAGGCAGTCGGGTTCGAGCGCTGAGGGGGAAGGGGAGTCGACAACACACACATCATCGCTGGCATGCTGTCGACCGAAAGGCCAGGACGCAAAAGGAGGCGGTGGGAGGGAAGGAAAAGATGAGGAAGAAGAAGGAATGAGGAACAGAAAAGAGGGAGGATGCAGATGAGCGGTGGGCTCCGTACCTTGGCCTTTCCAGAGGTGTGTCGGTGGCGTTTCTCCACCTGGATCCAGGCGTCGGGGTCCGCTTTGGGGGCGGAGTCTTTGGATGGGAGGGGGTCCTGCTTCGAAGAGCCGCGCTCGGCCGAGTCCTGAGGCTCAGAGGAATCAGGAAGGGTCTCCTTTACAGGCGATGAAGCTGAAAGACACATCGCACAGACACTCAGACGACGTTTAACGCTGCTGTAAAAATCACACTGTCAGCTCTGATCACGGAAGAGAAGTGATAAAGTCTGAAGATGACGACGAATGTGGATGATAAAAAAACTGGTTTCTGGGAGGGTTTAGACTTACAGGCCTGCAACTAGACATTATTTCCACTATCAATTCAGCTTCAGAGAGATGTTTGGCCTAAATAAATGTAAAAATACCTCCAAAAAAAGCCTAATTTTCACTTATTTTGAACATTAGTTTCATTTACAGCAGTGTTTTTCAACCTTGGGGTCGGCTGGAATTCAAATGAGGTTGCCTGAAATTTCAAGTAAATCATAAAAATAAAAAGAAAATGACTAATAAAAAATATTTTTAATGATTCAATATATATTTCATATAATTAAAACACCACAAACTTTTCCTAATAAAAACCCAGTTCAAATAAAATGCAGGATATATCTGAGAGGGCGTATCTCGATTAACTGGATCATGTGACCGCGTGCGTTACTACGCTTCAACACAGTCGCAGTCAGAAAACTGGACCCAACAGAGAATGGAAAGATTTCTTCACCCGCCTGACCCCGTTAAGACATCTGCAAGAGAAACCGAGAAGCAGACACCAAAAAGGTGCATTAGATATATTATATAGCCTAAATGTCGTCTAAAATGAACGTTTATTTGCAACATAGTATAGCAAACTATTACATGATCAAAAACAAATTCATTTTAGCAAAAAACTGTCTCCAATTTGGATGTCTGGGGTCGCCAGAAATTTGTGGTGTTAAAATGGGGTCACGAGCCAAAAAAACACTGGTTTTACAGGGTTCGTACACATTTTTCAAGGTCAAATTCAAGCACTTTTAAGGGTCATTTTCACATTTTTTCCAGCACAGCACCTTATCGCTGGGGTTAAATACACATCTACAGGAACACATATACTCATGATAAATATTTTTCACTTTTTATCACAATGACATGCATTGTATTATGCTATAAACATCTAACATTATATTTCATAATAGCAAAAAGTTTAGAAATTAAAGTTTTATCCCAAAAGTAAGGGAAGCCACTTAACGTTCTTGAGACACACGCGCACCGAGACAAAGATTAAGATAAAAATGTACCTGGAGTCGATCTGAGAACACCCGCTAATTTTGTTTTTTGACATAATGTTTTATTTTTCTGAATGTATCACCTCTGTAAGTAGCTTTGGCTTGACATCTAACCCGGCAGAGTTGTTAAAAATAAATAAATACATAAATAAATAAATCACAGAGTTATAATTGCAAGGGCTTAAAATAAAATTCAAGCACTTTTTCAAACCTTCAAAACACAACATTCATACATCATTTTCAAGGATTTCCAGCACCTAGAAAAGAAACTCATCCGATCCTCACTTTAGAGAAGCTGGTACCAACAAAATGTTAGAGAAAATATCTAAAACCACTGATAAAAGTTATCATGAAGTTACAGATTAATTTCTTTTTATCAACTAGTTTATTAAACCGTAATCACTGCTACAGTTTGCTTTTCTGTGCTTTTATCTGCATTCATATGAAACCAAGATATAAGAGCTTAACTCCGTCTCATGCACAAAAACACGCCGACGTTAATTTTACTGCGCAAAAATAACAATAACACTGTAGAATTTTCATGCAGTCAGGTTAAGACTTTTACCGTGAATATTTTAATCGGCATCACCTTATTTACAATATGTTTAATATGTGATGTCACTTCTAGATAATTATCAGAGATAATTTCATCAAATGTCAAATTTACTAATTTTCTTTGTATTGATGACAAAAAAACTACATCTCTGTGGGTTTTAGTTAAAAATTAAATGTTGCAAATATTTGAAGTGCAACATATGAGTCACTTCTTTTCTGACTAAAAGAGGTTTATCATTGTTTAACAACTGCTGGAGGAAGTACTGCTTCACCTTCCCTTTTCAGCTCAAGTCACTCAAGGGTATTAACCTTAAAGGACATGATTATGGAGGAAAATGTGAAAATACCATCTGAATGGCAGCTATTAAAACATACTGGAAAAAACATAGCGAAATGTACAACAGAGAAGTCCAGGCTTAAGTGTAAAATGTAGACGGAAAGTAGTGAAGACGCTAAAATCGATTAAAAGGCATAAAAATACAACAATAATAAGAGAAGATCTGATGGAAAAACAAGCAAGAGACAACAAACATGCTAATATAGGGCAAGCAACAGCTGTTTTTAATAAAACAAGTGAAAAAGTAAACAGAGCGCTACTAGTACTCCCCCTCCTCAGTGATATCCTGCCTACCCAGGGCGTCTTAACTTTCAATCTTTTCAAAAACTTTAAAAAATTTGTAAAGAAAAAAAAAAAAAAATCAAACTGTGCACTGCACCTCTTCTAGTGGTAAAGAACACGTCGATAGCCTCATAGCATAATTGCCTAAATCATATTTTTGGCCAAATTGTAAAATCTGCATAAAAACACACTTTTTACCCACTAGTGGTAAAATGCGGCCCCCACACCCACACACTGACCCTTCCTCAGTGCAATACTCACAACCTATGCACTTTTTTTCTTAATCCTCCCTTGTATATTTCCTATAATACCTGTATATATCCTTATTTGATGTACATATTTCTCATCTGTAATATAGTTAGCTTTTTGTAGATATATATTTTTAGTAGTATGTGTACATTTAATATTTCATCTTGTAGCTTTCGTACATTGCTTACATTTTTCAGCATTTTGTGTGATATTTTTTATATTGTCCTTTTTTGCACTAATTGTTTTTGCTGCTAAACAGAACAGAGCTCCAAAACGAATTTTCAGTGTTCCTGTGACAGTAACAATAAAAATCTATTCTATTCTATTCTATTAGGGTTCCTACAGGTTTCTACAAGTTAAACTTAAGACTTTTTAAGACTACTTAGAACAGAATTTAATGCTTATTTCACGGACAGACTGGCAAAACTTCGTTATTCTTAGAATTTAGGAAAATGTATTTATTTACGCCAATGCCTCGATTCCTACTGTTCCGAGTCATTTCTCACCACGGGTTGCAAAGTTAGCGATAATTGGTTCCTACTTTCAATATAAATTGTCGGGTTGGAGCGGGTGAAAGTGAGTAGAATAATGTTACTATCTTTGCAGCTTGGACATTTAACACACATTTAAAGCCGTTTATGGCAACATAACTTAAGACCCACCATATCAAATTTAATACTTTTTAAAGACATAATGTGTTAGATTGTGTCTATTCTATTCTATTCTATTCTATTCTATTGTAATGACTCAGCAGTGTTAGGAGGGTAAAGTTATGCTGACATCACAATTTGGCCAAAAATATGACTTTAATTATGCTATGAGGCTTACGATGTGTGAAATCTGAAAAGCATCAGGTGAAAAGGGTCAGAGAAATGGGATGGACAAAAATCTCAGATGGAATTCCTGGTATATTTAATACCTGTGGAGGTATAATAATAATAGGCGAGATCGACCAAATCTATCGGTTGGCTGTAAGTTTTCAATCACACTCATCAAATCCAGTTGAGAAGCCTGATATATTTGCTTTTGGAGAGAAAAAAAACTCAATAACTACTTGTACCAGTTACTGACTTAAACTCTGATCAATAACTGAGTGATTTGATCTGAGTTAGTAGATGGCACTGGACACTGACCGGTGTTTGTAGAGTTGAGTGTCTGTCGTGGAACAAACTCGGGACAGTTGATGAGTTGGGAGAAGTCGGTACGAGGTGAACCCACCACCTGAGGGACGGGGATGGGCCAACGCTCCGGGTCGGTTTTACAGCGGACTCGATCCTCCACCAGCTCCACCTCCGTGCTGCTCTTCAAAGCCTGGACACGAAGCAGGGTTTGATTTCATTTTCGCAGCCAGGGCAGAATTTGTAACCATTATTTGACCGATTATCCACGACTTTTTATTTTAGACAAACTTTTCTACAAACACATTCATGGCCTGATCTCATGAAGTTTAATACAATAACCCAGAGATGTCAAACTCACTTTAGTTCGGGTTCCACATTCAGCTCAATATGATCTGAAGTGGGCCAGACCAGTAACATAATAGCATAATAATATATAAATAATGCCATTTTCAAACTAAAAAGCTACTAAAACTTACTGCATTTTACTTTTTACAAATGTTTAAGTTCACTTATTTTAAGGATGACAAAAAAAACTCATAAACACAAAGAAAACTTCCTGTAAATATGTTCAAAGTTCAATTTGACTAAAAGTTATGCCATCCAATATGGCCGCCGCCCTGTGCCATAACTATAATAATGCCAACTTCAAACTGCTCGCTATATTTTAGCATGACAACAGTAAAATTACATGATGGAAACGTTTACATCTACTAAATATCCTTCAAAAAAATTTGAATAACATTAACAACTATGAACAAACTGAAATTTCTCAAGAAAAATAAGTGCAGTTTTAACAATTTTCTGCCTCAGTTTATCATTTCCACATGTGCATTACAACTTACAGATCACAGTGGATTGGAAAATTGCAGTTACCTCTCTTAAAACATTTCATCTTATTCATATTTGATCAGGTTATTCACATTTTTTGTGAAAGGATAGTTTGTAAATGTAAATATTCACATGTAATTAAAAATTTTTACACCAAAATAGAGAAATATTTTAAATTGTCAGTATTAATAGGTTATTGCGATAGTATTTTACTGGTCAGACCCACTTGAGATCGAATCATTTTAAATCAGGTGCCACATTCAGCTAAATATGACACCTGAACTAAAATGACTTGATATCTTCAGTGAAATTTTTGCATTTCACAAATTCATCCAGTGGGTTGGATTGGACCCTTCGGTGGACCAGTTTTGGCCTGCTGGCCATATGTTTGACACAACCCTCCCTGCTGAAGGTGTTATTCGTCCTGTATGAAAGCCAGGATTACCTCCATGATGAGGCTGATGTCAGTGGTCAGGGCCTGGACTCGGTGGAAGCTGGCGATAAGGGAGATGGGGAGGAAGCCCTGCGCATCCATTTTCCTCCTAAGGAAGAAGTCTCGCTCCAGGTTGTGGAGGCTGAAGTAGTACTCGCTGGAGGAAGACGACAACAGGACGTATCAAGTACATGTACACATTACTAATACGTCATTAGTGTTATGATGGGTTAGGGCTGGATAATATATTGAATTCAATTAATCTTGGTTTTGCTTCTTGAAGATCATAAAAAAACATCTAAATTGCAAAATTGACCTTATTCTTCTAGAGACTTTTCCAGCTTAACAAAATTTTGAAACTTGTTTGCTTTTGTAATATATAAATTGTGAATGTGTTTCCTCTGTCAGACATGGCATATAGTTTTATCAGAATCATAATATTTTATTAATCCATGAGAGAAATTATTGGGTGTTGCAGTTGCTCTATTCAAGTATCATAAAAAGTAGCAGGAAAGAAACTATCAATACAACAAAAAAAGAAAAAGTAAGGAGAAAATAAATAAATAAATAAATATTAATAAGTAAAATAATTTTTTACATCATGTTGTTATCGGTGTTATATGTATGTTTTGTCTTGAGTTGTTGCAGATACATAATCATGAATTGGCCATAACACTGGGGATAAAAAAATAAAGGGTCAAAACTTGGTGAAAACACAGTTAAAAAAAAAAAAAGAAAGAAAATCACACCAACACTGTAAACTACAGTAAAAACAAAAAACCACAAGGAAAACGGTGTAAAAACAAACCTCAAACCGTCTATTTTCATAGTGAGTCAGTCTCACTCACTGCTCTGTTTTACCCCCCACTCTACAGGCAGTGGGGGGTGCACTGAGCATGCTCAGATATCTATTGACAGAACAAGGTCTATTCTATCAGCACGTTTTGAGATCTTTCCTATTGAGCAAACGGTTGAATTTTTATGACTATTTAAAATACATCATACATTCAGACACGTCAGGGGTTCAAGGGTTAAGGCTTAAAATTCAGATTTATGGATTTTAATATCAGATCTTGAAACTGATTTATTCATGTGAAAATCCCACATTTGTTCTAAAACTCTCCTTGGATGAGAGTGGAATGTTCAGACTGAGACGCTGACTGTCAGGACTGAAAACCCTCTCGCTCCATTAGCTGTGACACGACTCAACGTCGCCCAACATTCACAAAGGACTCACGTCTCAATATCTCTGAGGACACTCATTGACGTAACACATTCCCTAACCCCTGACCTAATTCTAACCTGAACTCCAAGACCAAGTCTGGACCCTTCAACAGCCCTTGAAGGACCAACTTACCACGTCCAGTTCAGTTGAAGTGTTCTTGAATTAACCTATGTATTTATGGTTGAGTTTTTATTTTGTCGTTTATTGCTGCAACAAAGACATTTTAATGCTTAAAGAGAGTGCCTTGGAGATTTCTTCCAGTTTGTCATCTAGCAAATTTAATATCTTTGGCTTGTGGATGAAACATTACAATCTTTGAGCTGATTTTATTTGATCTTATTTATTTATTTACTTACAATTTTTGACAATTTATGGCCCAAACAACTTAGTTAAAAGGCTTAAAGACAATAATAAACAATCTTATTCACAAAGATACTTATTTTAGTTATTGCTCTATTACAGTCATTATTTATAGATAGATAGATAGATAGATAGATAGATAGATAGATAGATAGATAGATAGATAGATAGATAGATGTGTTCTTGTCTTATGTATTCTACAGATCAGTTTAGGCTGTAAATGTTTTGGTGCTACTTACATTACATGCACTAAAAATAATAAACATAAACAAAATAAATAAATAACCCTTAAATAAAACCCTACGTTTTGACAATTTCCAAAACTGAGACCTGCAAATTGTGACCTCAGGTTAATTCTAAAGGGATTTGAGTCCCCTAAGGGTTCAGTGGAACCAGATTTACCCATATTACAGTTAATCCTCATCCACACACAAACACACACACAAACAGAAGTCGGCCTGCAGGCGGTGTGTAGAACTCTTTTCAGGAGGAGTAACGACGGCTGACTGAGCAGGCTGAATAACACCGAAGGAGACGAGAGACGACAAGACAAGAAAGTCCCCATCCTCCATGAAACTTCTTTTTTTTTTTTTTTTTAACATTTCTCTGTTCAGGCCTGCATATAATTCATCCCCTGTCCCCTCTGAGGCGCTCAGACTATATTTAGGAGTCCACCTCAGCCTCCACTATTCTGAGTCTGCAGCAGTAATGAGGCCAAAGCTGTCAGTCAGACACAGAGCGAACACTGCCCCCTGCAGGACGCATGAAACCGGAGGAAACTACTGGAAACACACGTCATGTTTGGTGTAGTTACATATTCACACACACCTGTTTCTGCAGACACTGACTATGCTTACATGCACAAAATTTCCAGTTTTTCCTCCTTACGCTGAAAAAAACTAAATTCCTAATAAATTGCTAATATTCATTCCATATCCCATTAATATTCCCGTTAATGTGCAGCCGTGAATACCCATGTAAGAGTGTTATTTTCTACGTTTTCCATTGGTGGCAGATCCTCCACTGTAAACTCAGCCTTGTTTGTTCCATTAAACACCTTCTGGAAAAAGTCCACTTTTCAATATTTGCTCATCTCCATAAATCTGTTGATGTCCCCTGTCCTCATGTTTAACAGAAGGTGCGTTTCTCCCTCTGGCTACAAATGTGGATTTTAAGGAAATATGCACACAGCCTTAAAACACGCATAAAAACCTGAACTGAATGTGTTGTAAAGGTTAAAGGCACTATTTATTGTGACCTCTGACCCCATGGCAAGAAGCAGCACAAACGATTAGGAACATCTGACGTGTGTTGAATGAAACCTGGTATAAAAGAGCAGAAAATGAACGTCATGAATCTCATACTGTCTGAACAAAAGGGTTAAAGACTTGTTAAGTGCAAAGGGAGGTCGCGTTGGTTTATAGAAGCTGTTCTTAACCTGAAACTTTAGCTTTTCCTGCCGTTCATACGTCACATAAATCAGATTGGATCTTCATACAGAGACAAATACATACATGTGGTCATCAAAACTTTACTAAACCAACAAACAGAATGTTGGACCAGGACTTTTTGTACAGTACTGTATGTTCTTTGTGTCGATTGCTTGGTACTTCTTTAGACTTGCAGACTGATGTAGTACATACTTGATAGAATTAAACTACACAGATCAGCCTATAGATCGGGACATCGTAACCTGATGCAGCTGTTTGGGTCAGAACTGAATTAATATCTAATATCAGTATCGATCAGTCTATCCACAGTAGAGTAATATATTTGCAGTTTGAAGGTTTCGCCACATTCATTTATATACATAAAACGTTCTTCTATACTAAAAATCTGGATCTAAACAGCCTGACCCAAAATATTTCACTGTGTGGGGTGGAGTTTTAGAAAGAGCGAACACACACACACACACACACACACACACACACACACACACACACACACATATATATATATATATATATCTCCTTTATTTAACCAGGTAAAAAAAGCCTCATTGAGATTGCAAATCTCTTTTTTCCAAGAGTGGCCAGGCCAAGAAAAGCAGCATAACACACAGTTTCTGACAAGACAAAATCAACACACTATACAAAAACTTAGAATCGATAGTTACAAAACAATCATTTGTGCAAGTTTAAAAACAGTTACACTGACCAAGTTCATTGATTTCATGCTCCTTTAAAATAGCTTTAAACTCTCTTATAAACATAGTGTTTTGTCCAGCAGATAAACTTTAGAAATGAACAATATGTGTGTTTTTAGAGATTCCAATATTCTCAATATTCTAAAGAAACTTTTCAACACAATCTCAACCATGAGATGAGATGGTGAAAAGAAAAAGCAGGTGGAATTCAGATCCTTTCTCTAAGCAACAGAACTAGTAGACACTGTGAAAATACTGTCGTTCTATCAATTACATATTTAGTTCTCATACTGCTGCTTATTATTATAATTACTTACACACTTATATTACTTCTTACCTTTATTACCTGTACATATCCTTATATGTTTCATATATTTCTTACCTGTAGTATAGAGTTAGTTTTTTGTATATTTTAGTAGTATACTAGTAGTATTTGTATATTCAATATTTTATCTTTGTAGTTTTTGTATATTGCCAACTATTCACACACACACACATATTGTGCATATAATAATATAACATAATTAGCTATTTATTGTTATTACTACTTTTTTATTACTTTTTTGCTATTTGTTGTTTCTCCTAGTATTTTCTAATGTGTAACTGCCTGTTGTTAGTTAGTTTAGTTTTATTTCAAATACATAGAATCATCAGATAACAAAGAACCATACAACATGGTCAAACCAAATTTTTCGGCGCTCGAAAAGGAGTGGGAAGAAGTATAACTTACAGACTCCCACCCCTTTTAACAAACTAGTAATTAAATTAATTCCACTTCCTTTGCTTTGTTTACACTTTTTTTTCTCAATATATTTTTACAATAACACAAAGCATCCATACAAACCATTCACATACACTTTGTTAGTCACTTCACACATAATCAGATTTGCATAATCAACCTTTTTTAATATAAACTATAATATTTATATGCACTTTAAATATTTACCATGAAGACAGTCATTAATAAATGTGATATCTCCTAATCATGATAGTCTGTGTTAATTAATTCATTGCAATAATATCTTGTTTTCACTACTGTTTTTTAGAATTATTGTTTTGTTATTTTTCTTGCGGTATTTCTTGTATGTATATATTTGTTGTTGTGCTGCTATTGGAACCTCAATTTCCTGAGGACTCTGACCAAAGGATCAATAATGTTCCATCGAATCGAATCGAATCTAGCGTGGATAAAAGAATCTAAAAAAAAAAGTTGCAGTAGAGCAGAAGTATCTAGTAGGAAAAAAAACAAAAAACAAAAACTAACTGACCCCCCAGCTCCATGTTGTACATCATAAAACCAGGTGTTTGTGGAGTTGAGCTGCATCCCTACTTGAGGTACTCACATTTGACGTTTGATGTATTCTTTAAGGAGCTTTTCATCCACCGTGTACATCTGGACCTTGTTTCCGTCGTCGTAGTAATAAACCATGTTGGTACCGAACTCTGCGGGGACTTGAACATTCGAACCGTCAGTTGACTGAGAATCTCTGTAGCTAGAGAATTCATAACGACCTGAAAAAGCAGAAATAAAACTATGACCACGGGACGCACGGAACATGTTCATCAGTCACTGACCTTATTTTAACTCGTCCACTTCAGACTGATTTTATTTGCAATTTGACAAAGAAGTTAAATAATTGTGTCAAAGTTTAAGAAGACCTTCACACCTCAACAAGAAATTTAAGAACATCATTACCTTCACAACTTGAATAACTTGTCGGCTCATTCTACTTCAATGGAAAGATAGAAATTCCCCGACATTCAACCTCTGGATTACAGACTTTATGAACTTTCTGGCATTAAAATAAAATATGCCACAAGAGGCAATGCAGCCACGCCTGTTTTATCTTACATTGAAAAGATGGACGCAAACAACTTCACATTGTAACTAAGAATATTTTCTATTTATTTATCTACTTATTTACTTTTACCTATTTCTTTATGTATTTATTTTGGCTGTGTGAGTTTATATATTCTGATTGGAGTATGAGATGCATTAAGGTTGGGACTAGATAACTATGCTGAAATATGTTATGTTCATTAAACTATATAATTGTTACAGTATATAAATTCAATAAAAACCTTTAGAGACGTACTGGAAAGTCTATATTTATATGACCATATTCATGCAACAAAGATTCACAAATTACTTTTTCTTCTTTCTTTCTGTCACCCCTTTTTCTTTAAAAAAAAAGACAACAGTGTACTTTGTATCAGTGATGTCCTGTGTAATATGTCGTGAGACTGTTTTGAATACACATTAAAATTAAAAAAAAAAAACCTTTAGAGAAAAAAAAAAGTTTAAAGTACACCTTTAGCTTTGCTGCTTTTGGACCATGTCTATTTATTACGTGTAGATTCAAGATACAAGTGTTTTATTGTCATGAGTACAGTTAAGACACAGGTTTCCCCGAATAATAAAAATCTTACTTTGAATTTAACATGTATAAAAATAGAAAAAGAATAATTTTTGAGCATAAAATATAAAACTACTATCACTAAGAGAAAAAATACATGCATTTACTGTCAGTGATGAACACTATATATGCGATTATAGAGTGTAAGGTGCACTACTGTTATTATTAGTGTTAAAATGTTAAATTGTTTGTCTTTATGCATGCACATTTTTTTCATGCACTATAATCTGTTGCTGTGCATTTCTAGTGCATTTCCTCAATGTGGAATCAACAAATATTCATCGATCTCTATCTATTTCTCAGTTTCGTGAGTAAGTTACAAGAAAATATGTGCATTAAATGGCTTCTACAAGCATGAAATGCACATAATACATCTCACTGGGCTCCACTTCCTTTTCTACAATAATCTTGTGGTATATTATGATAAGTTTTCTTCACACTTCTTCACTTTTTCTTTAGACTTGGTCTGTCCAGATCTAGAATATTCACATTTTACTTCTCAAACGTTCCCTTTTAATTTTGTTTACAAACTTCCTGAAAGCCTTTTTTTTTTTTTTAAGATCTCTGGGGTTTGCCAGTAATTGACAGAAAATATTCAAAGATTCACAGGATATTGTTTATTTAGTCATAGAACTAATATGTGTTCCAAAATAGTTGTTAGCCTCTGGTCATTTGACATCAATCACAAATATTAGATTAAAACCTGATAGCTGCAGAAACTTTTCGCTGGGCTAGCATGACCTCACATAACCTTTCATGACCCATATGACTGACTTATATCTCTATTGCTTGCTTTAATTTAATGACAGCCACCAGTTTGCTTTTTTATATTATAATCCCTTTCCCTTTTTTATGTCTAACAACTGAATGTGAATATGCCCAATATATACCTTTCTTTGTTGTTTTTGTATGCAAGAATGTTTGTCCTGGAGACTTTGTAATCACATGGATTCAAATCATACACACGTTTTGGAAATGCACAAATATTCAACCCTTCTGGGGGAAGGTTCACTCAGCTGTCTGTGATGTGTTGGGATATGCAATCCCAAATTCTTGTCTTGTTCTTTACCTCGGACACTTGGAAGAAACGGTGCATAAAGAAGACTGATATCTGGCCATAACAGAGAACTGGCTTAAGACTGATGCTCTGTCTTACAAACAATGGCTTTGAATCATAGATGATATACTTGTCATGGAACATATTACAAATAAACAGAAGCTGAAGTAAAACTCTTCATGAAAAACTGAGGGAAAATGGCTGACATTCAGGGACAAATGTGACTATTAAACATTTTCTGACACAAACACAGGCTGTTCTTTTCTTTTGTTTTCAGTTCTTTGGTTTCTTTTCTCGCTCCTCAACCTGAGGAGATTGGTTTGTATTCTACTGATAAAAATTCATTCATTTTCTGAACCCGCTTTATCCTCACTAGGGTCACGAGGGTCGCTTGGAGCCTATCCCAGCTACATACGGGCGAAGGCGGGGTACACCCTGGACATTTCCTGATAAAAATTTGAAATAAATTTAAAAAAGAATGTTTGTCCTCTGTTGGAGCTGCACTGGGGTGGGGACTAGTTTGTTGTTATGTTGTTAAAACCCGCTAAAATATGTGTGTGCTTCATGGACACATCCAAAATCATTTATATATGTAGGTAAATGTGTGTGCATGTAAGTAAATGTGAATTTGTTTGTTCACGTATATAATCTATAACTATTCATGTCATTGTTCAATAAAAGTAGGATAACCATGAAAAGCATTGATTTTTCACAAATTACTCTTCTGCTTTGTGTTGCATTGGAAAGTCTATATTTATATGATAATATTCATGCAACAAAGTCACAAATTACCTTTTTTTCTTTCTTTTTGTGAGCAATATTGACACCCTTTTTTCTTTAAAAAAAATAGAACAATGTAGTTTGTAGCAATGTTGTCCTGTGTAATATGTTGTGAGACTGTTTTAAATAAAAATTTTAATAACCCCAACCCCACCCCCCAAAACTGCTAAAATAAATAAACCCCGATTAAAAAACAAACCCCAACTTAACTGCCTTAAGACTTCTGAACTCTCAAAGAAAGTAAAAAAAAACAAAACATGGAATGAAAGACACTAAATGGCAATGAAAGACACTAAAAATCCAGGATTTTATAAACTTTTAAACAGATTTTAGATTTTTAAGAGTGTATTTGAAGTATGCACGCAGCACTTTCTATATTTGAGATTAGATACAGACAACTGTATTTATTTTTATATTGTGCTCGAGAGTCATGGAAAATCTGTGTATCATTCGTTCTTTTCATATTCAATTGAGAATCCACAATCGGAAAATGAAAAAATATTACTTATTTCATTATTCATGTACAAATCAAAATTCTTGTGCGCACAAATTAAAAACTGGAAATATGCAAATGGACCAAATGTGGGGTTTCATGTTCACGTTTCATGAGTCATTTTCTTCGTTTTCCGATTGTAGATTCTCAATTGAATATGAAAAGAACGAATGATACATGGATTGTGGAACTAAATGTCGTTCTAATGCACTGTTTATTTTGCACGTGTTGATGTAATCCATCTATCTATACTAAATACTCCCAGACCATTTCAACCAAGATCAACACGTCACTCGTCGTCTTGATAATCTCGTTCTCTGGTGTTGAAAGTAATGAAGTACCTCGCCCACGACCTCTGCCACGCCCGCGACCTTTGCCTCGGCCCCGGATTCCCCCGCGGACGCTTCCGTTGTCGCTTCGGACGCTGCCGGCGTCGTCTCCAAACTCCCTCGGCTCTCTTCTCCAACCTGGCGGAAAGTAGAGACAAAAAGGAGAGTCTGGTCGATAAATGGGTTCAAAACGAAACCTTACGGAGTCTGAAAAAAGACACAAGGAGAGTACAAGTGAAAGGATGACAGGGCACGACTGCAGGCTGGTAAACGGTCTAAATGAATGGAGTTTTGTTTTCATGTAACGTTCCTGCTCGTCCTTTTTTAATCTCCCCTTCTCATTATTTACTTTGGTTGTATATCAATACAGTGGCTCACATTTTGAAGAATAAAGTGGAAAGGATGTAACGGCAGTGATACAGAAACACAAGAAGCCCCAAGATCACACAGAAAACACCATGATTCATTCATATCAGGGGGGTCAAACTCATTTTAGTTCAAAACATACAGTTCAGTATGATCTGAGGTGGCTCAGACCAGTAAAATAATAACAAAATAACCTAGAGATGATGTCAAGTCCACGTTTTTCTCTGTTTTAGTGTAAAAAAAAAAAAAAAAAAAAAAAAAAAGTAAAAATTACATGAACATATTTACATTTACAACCTATCCCTTCAAAAAAAATGCAAATAATTGGAACAAATATGAACAACCTGAAACGTCTTAAGAAAAGTAAGTGCAAATGTACTAATATTCTGCTTGTTATATGTTTTCTCTATGTTTTAGAGTGAAAAATGTAAAATTATGTTTACATCTACAAAGTATCCTAAAAAAGAAACGTGACTAACATGAACAACCATGAAAACCTGGAATTTCTTGAAATAAGTGCAATTTCAGCAATATTCTGCTTGTCAATAAATGTTTTCTCTTTGTGTCTCATTTTGGCGTAAAAATTAAAATAAAATAAGTACAATTTTAACAACGTCTCATTTTCCACATGTACATTACAATCAACAGATCACAGTGGATCTACAAATACAAATTATGCTTTAAAAAATGCTAATAACAATAACAACTATGAACAAACTGAAATTTATTAAGGAAAAAAAGTGCAATTTTAACAATATTATGCCTCAGCTTCTCATTTATACATGTGCATTACACCCAACAGATCAGTGGATCTACAAATACACAAAACATTCAGTAACAGGCAGGATATTGGGAAATTTGCACTTAATTTTCTTAAGACTTTCCAGGTTGTTCATTTTTGTTCACGTTATTTACATTTTTTAGTTTGTAAATATAAATATATTCATGTAACTCATTTTTTTACACTAAAACAAAGAGAATATTTTGGAGGTGTCATTATTTACAGCTTATTATGACAGTATTTCACTGGTCTGACCCACTTCAGATCATATCGCTCTACTGCCATGGAAAAAATGATTAGACCATCAAAAGTCATCAGAAACAATGGTTCTTCAATCCAGTCCTAACTCCTGTGTGGATCATGTGACTAAAACAGACAGAACAGAAAACATGGAA
>JAPQRP010000017.1:32280038-32302069 GCA_037367295.1 Apogon hyalosoma
ACAGGCCGGTTACAGGTCTTTTTACTGGTTTCAGTGGCCGGTTACAGGTGTTTTACTGGTTTCAGTGGCCGGTTACAGGTGTTTTACTGGTTTTAGAGGCCGGTTACAGGTGTTTTACTGGTTTCACAGGCTGGTTACAGGCGTCCGTTGGACTCACCTCCTCTCTTCTTCAGGTTGCTGTTCTTTGAGTCCGGTCCGGTCTTGGACTCCCCATCTTTGGGCAGGTCTCCCAGTGGGTCCAGCTGAGCCTCCTGGTTCTCTTTGCTCTCGCCGCCGTCGTGGCTGCTCTCAGACTTCCTGTCCGGTCGCTCCCTCCTCTTGTCCTTGTCTCGGCGTGAGGACGGAGGCTTCTTTCCGTTGTTGTTGAGGACATTCTGCTGCTGCTAAAAACAGACACATGGAGATGTTTAATTAAAGCCAAGTGTTAATTAATGATAACAGTTCATTTGGATATTTTCAAAAAGACTAAACCTTTGCTTGGTGTTTTTACATTTTCTTCAAGTTTTACTGTGTTGTTCACTTTGGTTTTTCATTTCAGTTTAGTTTTACAAGCTTCTCAGTACGACATAGTCTGTGACCATCACACTGTATATTTCCTCATTTGACCACATAATTTTTAATACCACAATATTTTTGCACACTTAATTATGTGTATTTCTTGTATTATCATATTGATAATATGTTGTCTAGTACCTATTGTATAAATTGCTATTCTAATTGTGTCGTAATTGTGTCTCCCAATAATTTCCCTCTGGGATTAATAAAGTATTCTGATTCTGACGAAGCAGTTTTGCATTTACTTTCAATATTTACTAGGTTTCCAGACAGCTTTGGTTCACCTAGGCTGCAGTATCTGTGGAAGGCAGTCACACAGATTTGTGGAAAGAAAATGTACATTTCATCTCAGTGTGGACCATTATTATTCCAATATTTGTTTTACTTCGAATTAAATGTGAATTTATATAAATACTTCTACAAACAGTAGATGTTTTCTTTCTTCTCTTTATATTTTATGTTTCACATGCTATATTTCTATTTTTCTATCTTCCCTGCTCTTTATTTTTGTATTTGCTGCTGTCATCTGTGAAATTTCTCCATGGCGGGATCAATAAACTCTTCTTATCTTATCTGATTTCATAACTTTCGAAATGCAAGTGCTGGTTATGAACATGGAAAAGACAACCATAACTTAAACATTAAAGTGGGTCAGATGGTGTCCATGTAAACTTGGACTCTGCATTATTATGACAATAAAACTCAAATGAACTTTTATTTATGTAGAAATATTGTCAAATACTGAATGGTTTTAAGCAGATTACATGGGGTTCTTTAAATAGAAGTGATCACATTATATTAAATTATATAGAACTTTATTGATCCCTTGGGAGAGAACTTGGCAAACTGAAATTCAAATAGCAGCAAAACACCAAATGCTATAGAAATATGAGAAGAAATGTTATAAGAAAATAGTAATAGTAATAACAATAATTATAATAAAGACAGTAGTGGAAAAATAGGGAATTGCACATTGGAACGTTCTAGTACAAATAAATGATAACGTAGTAGTAATAATAACAATAATAAATAATACATAACTATTATGTTGTGTTATAATAATATACTATGCACTAATATATATATATATATATAGTTTAATAATCATAGGATAAAAAGTTATAATGAAGTGATAACAGTAATAGTAGTGGTACAAAAGATATATAGGTAATAAGTAATATAACTATGTAAGTAAGCACTAGTAATAATAATAATAATAACTTTGAGTCACTATTTTCTTGCACTTGTCAGTTATTTATTAAAAAACAAACCTGAAACCTTTTAATAATGTGCCTTCACATCTGTGTGCTTCTGTTTTTGTGCTCCATCTAGTGAGCACAAACCACACAAACCCTTCATCTCTTCTGGAATCCAACATAAAAACACATTTTCTTTAACAGCGGCGTCTTCGTACCTCTTTGGCCAGTTCACCAGGTGTGGGCCAGTTTGTGATATCGCTGAAATCACTCGACTGTAAAGAGAAAAAATAAACAACAGATCATCAGATTGCACGTCCGGGAATCTTAGCCGCCGTCATTTTGAGCTAAAACTAAAGTCTCCTTCAGTTACAAAGCAGCTACGAGTAAACCAGGTCAGTACGCCGTCTGCAAACAACGACGATAAACAGGCCGAGTCACTTTCCACGGCTCGGATGTTGTACATTTGGACAAACTGATATGAGATCAAGGTTACACAGGTGAGTTATACAGCAGGCGGTAAAACGACAGTATTTACAGTAACACACCGGCTTTCAATAAACATCATGATGCTGACGTTTCCTTCCTTCTCTAAGGGATTAGTTCAGATCACTATTTACCGCTAGCACAGAAACAATACGCTAGTCTTTAATTACTGTTGAATCCATATTAGACATTATTTTCCAACAGAGGTTTGAAGTGGCCTGTTCTTCACTTTTACACCCAACACTTTCACACAAATATCTAAACTTTGTATTATATACAGTAGAGGAACACGATAAACAACTAAATTAATAAACTAAGAAAAAATATAAATCAAAATGAATGAATTACATAAAATAAAACAAAAATTAACTAAATAATCAACAAAAGAATTAGCAGTGATCACCAAAATGGACAAAAATTAACAAAATTATGAATAAAATAAGCCATGAAATAAACAAAAATTAAACACAATGATCAGAAAAATTTATTAAAATGAACAAAAACACTACAAAGTTACCACTAAAATAAAGAATATTTTAAAAAATCTAAACAAAAACAAAATGAAGAAAAATGCATTAAATAATAGATGAATTGAACAAAATAAACACAATCAACAAAGCTTTTTAAAAACAAACAAAAAACAAAATAAGCAACAAAAAAAATAAAAACAAACACAATGATGAGAAAAATTAATAAAAATGAACAAAATAACCAACAAAATAAACACAGTGATCAGCAAGATTAATACAAATGAACAAAATAAGCAACAAAAGAAACAAAAACACAACGATCAGCAAAATTAATGAAAATGAACAAAATAAGCAACAATAGACACAAAAACAAACACCGTGATCTGCAAAATAAGAACAGTGTTGATAATCAATTATTATAGCAAGAAACTAAATAAACAAAATAAGCAACAAAATAAACAAAAGTGAACAAAACGGTAAACAAAATGCCAAAAAACTAAAAATGATTGCTTTTTAGTTTTGTTCTGGTTAATGTCAAAATGTTTAAATATTTTAAAATACACTAACGAGGGCTGAAAAGGGGAAAGAACAAGTGAAGGTGAATTATGTCACTTTTTGGTGATAAATTAAAATAATAGTGATTAAAACAGGTTCCAGCTGAATTAAAATTTAGACTGAAATCACAAACACATTTAACTTTAATGTGACGTGTCAGTGGTAACATGTCGAAGTATAAACCGGCATCATGTCCCAAAGGAAAATAAACTCTTGCAGATGAACAGAAGTTCCATCTTTTTACAGCTGAACTTCCCTGTAACAGAATCATCTACGAGCCGCTTTCATTCAACATCTGACAGTTTAATCATCTG
Organism: Apogon hyalosoma; assembly: GCA_037367295.1. Taxonomy (NCBI): domain Eukaryota; kingdom Metazoa; phylum Chordata; class Actinopteri; order Kurtiformes; family Apogonidae; genus Apogon; species Apogon hyalosoma. The sequence continues at coordinate 32,283,615 of JAPQRP010000017.1, forward strand.
TCGACAATTTGATCCTCCGTCAAACACACGCGTTTAGATACAGTCGAGGAAAAACCAGTTTGAAAGGCAAACAAAAATAGCAGCTTAAAGCAGGTGTTCCGTTCCCATCCTGCATGAAGTCAGACTGATCCAACATGTGAACACACTGACACATGCTTTTATTTACAGGTAATGATCGACATGTCAACTAGGGCTGCACGATACTGGCTAAACTTGCAATATGCGATATGGGTGTACAGTACTGCGATAACGATAATATTGCGATATTTCTCGTTCACGTAAAGAAATGCCAATTTCATCTAAGAAAAATTTTCCTTAATGTTAAAATGAGCCAATTGTTTGTATGCTGACTTATTTATAATTTAAGACAAAATACTGTACTACTACAATCAATTACACAATTCTTTCCGAGTACATGGTGATGCTGCTACCAAAGACCTTCAGACACAAACATAGTCAAATATTTAGTCATTTTATTCCCATATAACAAAGTGTAAATTGCATGGATGTATTTCACAATAACAAAAGTGCCAAAGTATTGCCATGTAAGAGCTTTAACAAAGCAACATTCCATTGCTTGCCTTGATTGGTAAATACTGCATATAAAAATAAAATCTTTAAATATAAGTGTTCAGGCCTTGCCCAAAGTTGTGCTCTGAAAATATTCACATCTTTTCAACATTAATAACATGTAAACTTGCTTTCAACCAGCAGCAGTAGCATTACTTCAGTTTTTTTTGCCAGAAAAACTCATATGTTAGAGTGGCAGAGAAAACCACTCAGGTACCCCATGGTGTGTAAAACAGAAAGTTAATGAAAAAAAAAAAAAATTATTGCATGTCTTTGCAATATGAATATTGCACACTCTGTAATAGAGATAATGATATTTTTTCGATATATTGTGCAGCCCTAATGTGAACCACTGGTGGAGTGAGCTGTACCTGACCAAACATGTGATGCACTTCCTGCTGTTTTATACTCGACTCCGTTACATATCTGAGGAAAATACTGAGCATTTTACTATATTCAGAAAGATGAGCGAGGTCAAGGGCGTCACACATGGACCGCCCTCTACTTTAATTCATAACTTTTGAACCAGACAAATTTAAGACAAATATTACACAGAATTGTACAGGTCTAAATGCCATCTTAAAACAGACTCAAAGGGCAAAATTTAGTTTCAAATATTTTTAAATGAAAAATATCAAAAACTACTGTGTGACGGATGGACAAAAAATTAACATCTATTTTTGACAAGAATTACGAAGTTCTCCAAAGTGAAGTTTTCCATCCTCAAATGTATTCAGTGTATACCTTAAACCCTCTGTCTTACAACTGAATAATTGGTTAGAGGAAAAAAATATTTGATCAAACCTAAATAGGAAGAGTTTGAAAAATGGCAGCGTCACGGATGGACAACAAAAGTAAATATTAAACTTTTATTTTAATTTAATTATCAATATCATATACATTTTTTTTACAATATTTACAACATACAAATAATATTAACACTATATTCAAATGTATTTTGCATAGATGTATGCATTTATTAATTTTAAAAACTGTGTTTAGATTATAACAAATAATATAACAGTCAAATATTAATGTATTTGGAATAAATGTAGTTTATTTATGAGAGTTTATAAAATGAACCCAGAATGACAGCACTAAACTGTGTCACTTAACAAACATTCACACTCAAATGTTTTTTCACTAACTTTTTCTCATTTCAAAATACATTTTCCTAAAAATATAAGTAATTACCTACCCAAAAATAGAAGTTTGGTGTAGGTTACTGTAATTCAATTTTTTTGACCAGATGTTAACCTTCTGCTGTTTTATATTCTACTCCATTACATATCTGAGGAAAATACTGAGCATTATACTATATTTAGAAAGTTACAGACAGATTTAGATAGATATACACACTGTTTTTATAGAAATACATACTGCTATTATTGTCAATAATATTTTCATAGATGTATATATTGTTACTTATGGTTAATACTGTAAATGTGTGTCTATTCATATTTTGTCTATTTTTAGGTTTATTCTACCTAGTTCTTTTCTTATTTTACTTATGTAAAATTTCATATTCAATTTTCTTATCTTATTTTCAGTTTTTGTAGTTGTATATTTGTTCCATTCTTATTTTCTGCAGCACCGATGTTTATTAATACTGTTGCACTGACTGGAGTAGCATTGAACACACAAGGACAATAAAGGCTATTCTACATTTGTGTCATTTGTATCTCCAGTGTGTTGTGTTTATTCGGTTACTTCTTAAGCTAAATACAGGATTCACTTAAGAGTTTTACTGCTGAAATTTCAGCATTTTTCAAGCACTGATAATAGAATTTCCCCGTTTACAACTTTTATATAAATTAATATAATAGTGACTTATTTATCTACTGTATGAAAATCTGCCGTATGAGTCAGGTCAGTGTGGCCTAAAGTTCAAACAATAATCTTTTGACTCACAATACTCTCACCTCTGATAAAATACAGGCGAGTTAAAAACAAACTAGAACACATTTCCCTCCAGTTTTCTCTGGTTCCTGGAGGCTTTAGGTATTTACACACCAGGGGCATTGACCATTATTTATGTCATGAGTTCTTTTATACGCAATATGAAAAGCAAGCGCTTTATTTTTTCAGAGCAAGGTTGATTTCCTGCAGCTTTTGCCGTGTAAATAAAAGAATCAACCAATCATTTTAGAGTAATAGACGTCATGTGACGACAACAATAATGAACCCACACACTGTTTGTTTTAAACAAACAATGATAAAGATAATGAAGTGAAAAAAACCTGTGGAGCGGCATCGACCAACACCCTAGACTACCTGGACAGTGAGAGGGTTCTGCTGGTTATTATTTAATGAAATCATCTCTACAATCCAAAGATGAAAATTAGCCTGGGCTAAAATGTTGCGTATTGGCACATGTTGTGTTTATTAATACGTTCTGTCCCTTTAAAAAAACAAAATTCAAACTTCAATCCCTCTGAAAATGTCTCAAATCATGAAATCACCTAGATCTGAGAAGGGTCTCCTCATATTTAGGAAGATATTGAGCATTGTTTTCATCAGTGATCAGGATTATTTAGCATTTCTTTAAGGTTAGCTTCTAAATAATATATAATCACAAGTCCGAAATTGATAACAATTTTATTTTCTTTTAGTCAAATAACAACTGAACAGACATCATGGCTCCTAAACCCTGAAGAAAACACTTAATTCCACACATTTCTGTTTAATGTCCTTACCTAAATCTAACCAGTTTGACTTTATTACCCCTGTAGGTAAATTTGGTCTCATTATATTACCCATCTTTATACACACAGTTGCTAGCATTAGCATTAGCATTAACAGTGAAGCTGCCATTGAAGACACTTGTGGATCACCTATAGACCTTCATCAGTACCGTGGTCGAAAACACAAACAGGAGAATTAACCCTTAAGTACCTGTTTTTGATGGTGCGGAGAAACAGAATGACCCCTGCCCTCCTGGGAATCGAACACATAACCTTCTAGCTGTGAGGCAGAAGTGCTAACCACAACACTACCACAGCTTGTTTTGGAAATTTCATGCTTTTTCCATGACTTTTCTAAAATGTTTGATGGTTTCATTTAACTCCATAACTTTTCCAGGTCTGCAAAATTACATTTCCTCAAAGATACACACATTAAATCTTCAAGACTATGCTGCATTAAACTACCAACAGTATGTACAGTAGTTAAAATGAGCTTAATCTTAAACATCTGAGGTGGTGAAGTTGGAGGATTAGATGTTATCTGACTACAAACTTACACTTTCACATGATGCAGACTACTATTGCTGCAATATTTATTTAAAGAACATGCATTTTGCAGATTTTCACAAAAGATTCAGTCATCAGAAGGAAATAACCATGCTCACTGGGGCGAGTGCAACATCCTCCAGTTATTCTTTATATTTCTGTGCATCTAGTTAAACAATAGAAAGAGGATCTGAACATAGTAGAGAATTCTGACTTTACTTTATTTCATCCTTTCTGTAAAAATACACTTACATGTTATTATACTTGAAAAGCCACGTGTCTACAGCAGCAAAGTAAAAAAACAAACAAACAAAAAACATGAATGCAGCAATAACATGAACTTAAAAATATGATTTATTATAGTGAAACACTAACAGACACCATGTGACTACTTTTATATTCTTATGTTTATGCACAGTTTACTCATATGTAAGATGGAAATGTAAGATTTTCAGGGTTTGTACACATTTTATAAGGTCAAATTCAAGCACTTTTAAGGGTCATTTTCAAATTTTTCCAGCACAGCACCTTATCGCTGGGGTAAAAATAAATATCTGCAGGAATACATATACTCATGATTACTTTTTTCACTTTTTATCACATTGTATTATGCTATAAACATCTAAAATTATGTTTCAAAATTGCAAAAAGTTTAGAAATTAAAAGGAGAACACAAAGTTTGATCCAAAAAAAAAAAAAAAAAAAAAAAAAAAAAAAAAGGAAAGCCACTTTGTGTTCTTCAGGCACACTCGCACCGAGACAAATATTAAAATAAAAATTTACCTGCAGTCGACCTGAGAGCACGTGCAAATTTTCTTTTGTGACGTAAAGTTTTATTTTTCAAGATGTATCACCTTTGTAAGTACCTTTAGCTTCAATCTAACCTGGAAGAGTTAATTAAAAAAAAAAAAAAAAACAATAAATCACATCACAGAGTTATAACTGCAAGCACTTCAACTAAAATTCAAGCACTTTTCAGACCTTGAAAACCCAAAATTAAAATTCGAGCATTTTCAAGGATTTGACGCACCTGTAAAAACCCTGAACTTTGGATGTGGAGAAGCATTTTAAGTGTGAAGTATGTGAAAACATCTTCTGCTCTAAATGAGGCATTATTTAACAAACGCTACACTGCAGCCGTACATTACATTACTGATTAAAATGCCACTAACTGTGGCTGGAGGTGATCCAATCTGTTCACTGTTGTGTTCAGGGACAAAACCGTCAAACAGCAGATGGTATAGAACAAAATAAAATGTGTAATTATTCTGAGAACTTCACATGTGAGCAAGCTCTAACTATTGTTTTGGTACAGTTTGAAGATAATACCCACATAATTCTACTTTAAAAGATCTGACAACTTCTTCCAGAACTGAAACTGATTGTATTTTCATGCAGAGTCAGTGTGTGTTAATGTGACATTTGCACGTTAACAGAGACACTTTAACAAGATAAAACAGGTGTTTATGTGTTACAGCAGTGCATGAATTATCATCACAAATCATTACCACATGTTAAACAGGTAAACATTCGGGTGTATATTTAACCCATAAAGACCCAAACATCCACCACTGACCAAAAGCATCTACTGATCTAAACTGTTTAATACCTGTTCATCCACTAATCCTATCAATACATGGAAATAATTGGTGTAAAATGCAGTCTGTTATCTTTTCATGGTCATCAGATATGACCCATTTGGATGTTCAGAAACTCCGTAGTTACCGTGGAAACACTGTCATCTTCAACAATATTGATTCCCCAGTAAAACCCATGGAGTTGGATCAATGACAGTGGATGGACACACTGGGTTTATGTTCAATTAATGATAAATTTTACTTAAAAAGTCACTTTTTCTGCAGTTTTCTCTGTTTTTGATATTATAACCCTCAACTTTAATCTGAGTTTTCATGTCCATCTTTATGATCAGTAAATGAAATACAGGGAAATACCTAATTTATAGTGATAACATGCAAAAGACAGAGGATAACACTATAAAAAAAAATGGTGATAAATCACTTAAGAAAGGTTCAGTATAGAGAAGATTTCATTTGGGAACTGACAACAGTAGCGCTGGGTCTTTATGGGTTAATGCCAAAGAATTCAAAGAGAAAGAACAGGAAAATGACGATTACCTTGCTGGATTTTCTCGTTCTGGGTTTGCTGGCACGAACAACTTTCAGGGCATTTTGTTGATCTGCGGATACAGATTCAATAAGTGTAAGCGGCATCGTCACATTAACAAAAACCCTCATTTAAGGATTAAAAGCAGAACATCGGTGAGCGGGGTGTCAGTGTGAACGGTTGCTCAACACCGTAGACCTCTACTCTGGTGCACCATCGGGAATTTCAGTCCGTACAGAATAAATAAATACCCATAACCCCCCAGGGCTGGGCCGGGCGATGGGACTAGTGGAGGGTGTTTTGTGTGCAGCCGGCGGTGGTATGCGTGTGCAGCCTGGGAGTGGCCCGCTGCAGCCCGGCCGTCCCTATCACTGTGCAGAGGATGGTCGGAGTGATAAGACGCGCAGGCCGAGGTGAACACATGAATGGGTGTATGCCCCAGTGTGGACGTCCACCCACTGAGACACTCGTACAGTAACACTGTAAAATGATGCCTGAGCTTCAGCAGAGTCGTACGCTTCAAATATAGCTCCCTCTGGTCACTCTGCACTCACTTTGACACACATTCTCGACTCGCAATCAGAGCAGGCTGAAATCTGCAGAACGCGGTGTTTTACTTCAGAACCAGCTCCTCCGTATGTGTCAATAAACGCTACAATATATGGGTCAAAAATCCATGTACGGTGCCTTTCAGACTTCAAAATGTCCTGAAAAAAATATGAGTTTTTCCACTTAACTCTGTGTTCAATGTGTTACGTCGACTGCAGGCTGTTAATGCATGCTGGTCGAGAGCTCACATTTTTAATACATTTTTTGCATGAAGACAAAGTACAAGCAGACCACAAAATATGAAACAAATATGTCCACCCTGTTACCGATAAATACATGTAAAAATAAGTGACAGGGTGGACAGTTTTAGCGTTTAAAGACCACATGTTGGACCTTGAGTTGGTAAAGTAGGTCAACTTTGAAAAGGACTGTGTAAAGTTCAACAAATATATTTAGAATTTAAAACCATATTTTGTGGTGACAGGATGGACATGCTAAGCTTCACCACATCTAAGTACAAACACAAAAGGATGAACATTTTTAAATGTAAACACTAAATGCTGTCATAGATTATGTTTCCACCTCCAATGAAGACACTCAAAATGATGATGATGTCATCAGTGAGGTCATCAACCAGATTATTAAAGGGGCAATTCCCCTAAAGTAACAGGGTGGACAGCACGTTCAAGGATAATTGTAGAATGTTAAATATTATTATGAAAATAAAATTGTATTGAATATAATGACAACATCTAAAATGTATTTACTTTTTTTTTTTTTTCATTTAAACACTTATCAAACGCACTAAACTTAGAAGGGCATAAACAAATCAGGTACACTCCCTCAAAGAAAATTGTATTAAGCAATAAAATCACATTTCAAGAGGTTTAAAATTGTACTTATATATGTGTAAGTGTTTGCCCGTTCATAAGAAAACCCCAGAATTTCATTATTTTGCTTTCATGTGACAGATTCTGCTGGACCCTTACAGTCATATTGACCCATAGGATAATCATCTAAAACTAGGACTCAACACAATCAATATTTACACAAAAGTGATACCGGCGCAAGTTAAAGTAATGTTAATCTAATGGATTCTGAATCATTTATGCTGTATTACAATTAGAAAGAATGCAAATAAACTGTTTTAATTTAGTAATCTGGGTATTTTTTCAAATGCTGACACAAGAATGAATATAAAAAAACTATGTAAATATATGTTCATGTTATTCAGTGTTATGGACTGGGCTGGAAAATGTATCAAATTAATTCGATAGGTAGATTTTGTTGATTGAAGTTTATGGGTAAATGACAAATAAAGCTTTTAAATGGATGGATGTAAAGAATGTTTTTGCATCGGGAACAAAGTGTTTCACCGAGTCTCATTTATGTAATAACATATGAATATGTTTAAACTAATTTTACTGTATTTTAACTTCAGGCCCAAAAACACGCGGAACGATGAAATAGTTGTCAATTATTAAATGACCTGTAAACTAGTTTGTCAATCATAAGCCAAACACGTAATAATTTCCTGATTCCAGCCTCTTCTATTTTAATATTTTCTAGTTCTTGTTAACATTTCTGATTCACAACCCAGAAAGTAATCAACTATAAAAATTATCTTTAGGTACATCCCTACAACGGAAAACTATTTACTCAGACTGAAATGTTGGAAAGCCTTCTTGTTATTTGTCAAGGACACATGCAAAAACGTTGACGTGATTAATTGTTCGAATAATTCGTTCTAGCTGACGGTCAGTAAAAGAATAACTGAAACCACATGGTACAAATTGGCTCAGAGTTTATCAGTAGAGACTCAGTTTCATAGAAATGCGAGTTGAAGCTTGTCAGATTGACCCATTTTTAATACAATTCCCCTGAGGCTCAGAACTAGGCAAGTGTAACTTTCCCTGTTTGATGAGAGGAAACCCCTTGATTTGTTTATTTAAATTTTATTCTATTTTCACTTTGTCAAACTCCAACATGGTTAGTTTCTAAGGAGCAAAATCATTTATACAAAGACCGATTAATGTGATGTGATGTTTATAAAAATGACTAAAATAATCATACTTAGTTCTAGTAATTTTATTCAAACTGCTGTAATACTTTGTAATAATTACATTTCAGACATAATATATAGTATTTCTCCAATTCAAGTGTGTGCCCTTACACGTTATGTGAACAATAATTCTCAATCAAAAACATCAATCAATCAATAAACAATCACAAAATCAGAGCCTTCAGGTGAGTATTTGTGTCATGTTTATCTCTTACAGAACTTTAACCTGAAACATCCGTTTTCTTCAACTTTCACTCAGGCTAAAAAAAAAAAATAGCCTTTAACTGATGTGAGATTCATTGTGATAATTATCTAGGTCATCTGACGAGAAACTTGTTATAGAGATGACATTTTGGACTGTATCACCCCGCCACTGCTGTAGATATCTTGAAATATAATATTTAGTGGTAATAATGTAATAACTAGTAAGAGTAGCGTCTGACTGGGAGAAATGCCATTAGGTATGACTAAAATGTAATTACAGATAAGGTTGTGGTTCCGTGCAGTGTTTAAAAGGCTTGCCATATGTTTGCTAAGTTACAATCCAATCTACTTTTTCCTTACTTTTATATCACTCAGACTTCCTCAGACTGCAGCTACAGTTACATCCACTACAGGTACAACACATGAATCAGCTTTCCGTTTAAAATGAGCAGTTAGACTGATAAAGTCAGTATGACCAGTTTGCAGCCCAGCCCTGTCCTACTTGTACTTTTACACCTGTCCAGCCACCTTACACATACTTGTGCTTCAACTAATGACAGTTGAGATGTCTGGTGGGAGGAACTGCAGGCAGCCAGGCCATTGGACATGCAAAACGTGTCTTTACAGCAGCAGCAGCAGCTAGCCTGTCTGTCTTAGCTCTGAAACACTGAGTCCACACTGTTGCACTAAGTTGAGGCTGATTTTGGCTCAGATCGTGCTTCCCCCGGTGCTGTATTTATCCGACGTTAGCCCTGGCACTGTGACACTGACGATTCCAAGAAGGGGAAGCAGTGGGAGAGCTAGCTGGTCATGGCTAGGCTAAAGAAGTAGCAGTTGTCAGCAATCAACACGTGGTGCTCCGGAGCAACCCGAGCACAGGGGGGGATGGGGAAAATATGCCACCATCAACACATCTTGACATTTAAGTTGAAGCACCTCATTCAGCTCTAAATCAGCCCAAAATGCCTTGTGACACACACGTGGGGCACAGATTTATGCGGATTCACGATGTCAAAATGTGCTCTGGTGCCATATTGCAACGTTTAGTCAACATAATACGTGGTCGTGGGTGCAAATCTAGACCCTTCTCACCTTTCTCCTGGGAGCTGGAGGTGATATTGTTGATCGGCACTCTCCCCGTGGTCCTCTTGGTCCACGGGTTGACTTTGGGCGGTGGAGCCTCCACCACTTTCCGCTTCACGGTCTCCACAGCAGAGTCAGCGTTGCCGCTTTGGTCGTTTTCTTTGTCGTTTTCTTTGCATTTCTTGTGCATGTCCGCAGGGCTTTTGGCTTCTTCGGTGCTGTGGCCACCCGGCTGCTGGCTCTCGGAGCTCGTCTGCCCGTGCTCTTCGTGCTCTCTGGCCGCTTTGTGCAGCGGAGCCCCCGCGGACTTGTTTTGGTTCTTCTCCGCTCCTCCGCCGGAGCTGGCCGCTGTCAAACCAGACTCGACCTGACTACGCTCAACCTCTGCGGACATCCTGCTAGTTTCCTAACAGCGCGCAGTGTTAAATCCAGTGTGAAGTTTTGGTCCTTGCTCTCTTATCCCAGAGAAAATTCGTGAAAAACTCAAGGGGTGACCACATCTAAAACTTGAGGTAAACAACTTTTGGGCTGGACCCCGCTAGCCAGCTAGCCAAGTAGCTCCTTCGGCTAACGTTAGCTAGCTAGCGACCATGCAGAAGTCAGCGAGCCCGAGATAAATGTTGTTGTTTTACCCGTTTAGCGACTGTTTCATACCAGCAGCGAGTTACCTTAGAATCTGTAGTTTGTCACCATGAAACGACACTATCGGAGACGGTTCGCTTTCGACTTTCTGTAACTTTTTTTCCACGCTACTACAGCGTCCTCCTCTCCTTCGGCTCTGCTCTGAACTCCACGCTACCAGCTACGAGGAGCTCGTGCAGCCTCCGCTCTGTGGCTGTAAACAGTGGCTCTGCTGCCCCCAGAGGCCACTCCGCGGCACTGCAGCGCAGCGCAGCGGAGAAAGTTCAGTTTTCACTTTAAAAGGAGTTTTTATGGACAGAGTAGAAGTGACGGAGCAGGAAAAGAAGACAACAGACTGGTGGTATCACATGACTGATGTTTAAAACAACACCATTTAATGCTCATGAGATGTTTTGATGTCATAACCAGGTATTTTTATGTTACACCAATGTATTTTTACATCACTACAGGATACTTTCATTTATAATAATGTATTTGCATGTAATAAGAAGTTGTATTCGGTTCAGTTCAGTTTTGTTTATCCCCTAGGGGCACAGACGTTTCACAAAAAAACACAAGGTATCTAAAATGAACATATACTATATCAGTTAGTGCAAATTAGTAATGTGCTTATTCACATTACAGTGGTGGAAAAACGTTTTTGATCACCCTTAAAATTTTCCATAATCTCAAACATTATGATGAAATGTTTGCATTAAAAATCTTTTTTTGGGTTTCAGAGGGCGTGGCTGCATCAAACAGACACAAACAAATGTTTTGTTTTGGTTTTTTTGGTAATCGTTACTAAGAAAAAATAACAAAACTAAATTCTTGACAGTTTCAACATGTCTGGTCCTGGATGTGTTTCATTATCGACTGAAACATCCAGTTTGGACCTTGACAGACCAGCGCACAAGCAGAGGGGGGCATGTGGGTTTGGAAAATGGAACAATACTAGATAGAGTTCAATGACTGAAGAGGGATTCTGAATGGAATAGATTACAAATGCATGGGGCGTTCAAAAACGTTTTTCCACCACTGTGCATCCAAATATTTTTACATTTTACAGATTTTTTTTTTTTTTATGTTATAGTTCCCTCTTTGAGAGTTAAAAGGATTTTTTATGGAAGTCTACACCTGCCAGACTGGGAAAAGATTACTATCACATGATTTATGTTTAAAACAACATGATTTTCTGGTTGAACGGTGGTATTTTGATCTTCTGCACTATATTATTTATTTTACATCGCACATTCATATCAGCAGCTGTTTTGTTCCATTATGCACCTCCTCACTTTTTATCACTGTGTCTGTATTGCAGGCAAAGCGCAAGACATCTAAAATAAACATATACGCATCAGTTAGCGCAAAGGAGCAATGTGCTTATTTATTTTAGAATCATATATTTTCATATTTTATTGAATTTTTTTTTTTTTTACGTTAAGGTATTTCTTTCTTCAGGACCCTACTACCGCAGCAGAAAACTATAATAAATGTTTCAAGTCAAGTGGAAAAAATACTGCAACTCGCTGAGGTAAAACACCTGAGGTAATGTTTACTGCTCACAGTGTATACGAAACATCAGCATGTTAAGAGAAATTACATAATGACTGAAATAAGGCAATATTAAGAAAATATCCTGCTGTACCATTTACATTTCAGTGGAGTTTAAGCAAATCAGAGCATTTGTGAATCTGACCTCTGACAGACACAGTGGACAGAACATTATCAACACAGTCTATTGGTTTTATCCTTATGTCTGCCTCCTGATACAATTTGAAAGTGGACATGTTTCTCCAGAAGTGCGCCTGGCGTCCAGACAAATGTTTCTGAGGATCAAATGGGAATCAAACCCTCGACTCAGACGTTTAGTGCCATGTTCTGATGAACTACAGAGAATTAAACCAGAGCAGAGACGTCAGCAGCAGAGTCCACATGGGGAGCTTTCTGAGCTGTGGTGCAGAAGATGGAGGTCCAGGTCTGGTGTAGATGTAAGGGTGTTCCTGCAGAGGCGAATTAAAGCGTCACTAACAAGTATTTGTCAATGAAAACATGAGTCATTTTTGTGACACTGGATCTAGACACTGTAAACGTGGTCAGTGAGGGTCAAATCAGACAAGGTTCGGCCAAAATTTGCATGCGGTTAGAAACATGAGAGAAACAAAGGTGTAAAAAGAAAAACATGAAATAAAGAGAGACATTCAATCATTTCATGTCAGTCAGTTTTTACCTGCGAGGGACAGATGAGTTTTACTGGATCTGAGAATGTCTTCACCAACTCCTTCCCTCCCTCAGGCTGAAACTGAGGAATGAAACATGTTTAAGATCCACGACAGAGAGATAGAGAGAGAGAGAGAGAGAGAGAGAGAGATAGATGCAGTAATGATGTTACAGTTTCAATCTGTGACGTCTCAGAAAAGTGCATTTAATTAACATTACAGCGTAAACAGACGATATTATAATATTTATACACACTTATTTATGTATATTTCTTTAATTCTCATATTGATGATATATTGTTTAGTACACACACTCACGTGGTCCAAATTGTTGGTGCTCCTCTGTTAATGAAAGAAAAACCCACAATGGTCACAGAAATAACTTGGATCTGACAAAAGTAATAATCAATAAAAATTCCATGAAAGTGAAGCAGTGAAAATCAGACATTGCTTTTGAATTGTGGAGCAGTTTGACATGAGCAGTGGAACAAAATACTGCTGAGAGGTGCACAAGTCTGACTGAGAGGAGAGAAAGGGTTTGATTGAACGGACTGACTCAAAAGGCTGTGCAACAAAATATTAAGTTAAGGGGACCATCATTTATGTGCAGGCCTGTTTCATGAGGTTTTGTTTTTTTTTTTAATAATTCTGTTGAACCACAATTCAAACGCAATGTCTGATTTTCATTAGTTAATTTTCATGGATTTTTCATGTATTATTACTTTTGTCAGATTCAAGTTATTTCTGTGACTATTGTGGGTTTTTCTTTCATTAAAAGAGGGGTACCAACAGTTTTGCCCACGTGTGTAGATAGATAGATAGATAGATAGATAGATAGATAGATAGATAGATAGATAGATAGATAGATAGATGTGCCATCCTCCTCAGGTCTGCTGAATATTTATGAAGTTTTCAGATCCAGTGTGTTTACATAATGCAGTCATGCCTGTGTGTTCTGAACTCCACAGACAGAACACGAGCAGACATTTCTACAAAACTATATCAATGCTACATCAGATCCACCACATTTCATAACCTGTCTATGTTTACAACCATTTCCTGAAACATTCCTGCTTCAATAATATAAATATGATCTACAAAGTGATTGTGCGTATGTTGACTTATGTTATTCCAACGTTCTAAAATGCATGTTCCTTTTGCATTACATGTGTTTTTCTTGTATTTTTTTACGTATACTTCTTGGATTTATTTATTTTTTGCTACTTACGAGCAAGAAACCAAATATGGTAACTTCACTGACCCTGATTTTCTACCTGACAGTAAAATATCAACACCCTGAAGAAGGCATGTGCCGACACACGTTGGTGTGTTTTTAACTCCAGCCCCAAAGAATTCATCTACAGGCCCTCATGAAATAAAGGCTTTTTTACCATTTAGAATTTTTCCAGCCGAGCGAGCGCCTGGATTTTTGTCTTTTTTTTTCTACCGACAACAAAACATTTAGAAATATTTCACAAAAATTAAAAAAAGTCTTGTTACGTTCTCCAGTAACACACTGCGGCTTGAAGCTTTGAATTTCAGAGTATTTCGATGAGTGACCTCTAACAGGTTAAGGAATACTGATAACCACAAATATTCTGTGGAGTGAGAAGATGAAATAGTGAATAAACTCGATCAGTGTGTTTACATGGAGTTCCTTCAAGAATGTGGGTGAACCAGTGGAGTGTAGAACGTCAGTGTGCATTCACCATGTTGTTCCACAGTCCCTTCGCCAGCTCCTCGTGTCCTTTAACTGTGAAGTGGAAACAGTCGGCCGTGAAAAAGCTCAGGTCGATCGTCCCGTTCTGAAAGTAGAAAAAAAAGAACCCGTGAATCAGTCAGTCATCCAAAGGTTCTGAGGAACACGGATCCAAAAGCAAAGACGTGAACAGTTTGTGAGCTCACAGGAAATCTGGCAGGTTCTGCCGTCTGTAAATACGGCTGCAGAACCACAGCGAAGTCCTTCTTGAAGAAACGGTCAGTGTTCAGGAGCTTCTGGAGCCTCGTCTGCAAACGAAGGGTTAAAGCAGATATGAAACAGCGACATGTGCAGACTCTACTGAAGGAAACCCACGGGCTTCACAGGAACGAATGGCATTAACAATGAAGGAGAAACAACGATTTTTTTTACTGGCAATTCATGTTTTTCTCTCTCCCGTAAAATGGTATTTAAAAAAGTGGTAAAAATATAAGAATAAGAATAAAAATAAGAATAAGAATAAAAATAATAAGAGTAAGACTAAGAATAAGAATAAAAATAGAATAAAAAAATAAGAATAAAAATAAATAAAAATAAATAAGATCAAGAATACGAATAAAAATAAAAACAAGAATAAGAATAAAAATAAATAAATAAAAATAGAATAAAAAAATAATCAAAAATAAGAATAGAATAAAAATAATAAAAAATAAAAATAAGATTAAGAAAACAAATAAAAATAACAATAAAAATAGAAATAAATAGAATAAAAATAACAATAGGAATAAAAATTAGAATTATTATTATTAAGAATAAATAAGGAGTATAAAGCATAAACTATAGTAGAATATAAAGTGTAAATGTCAGTCTGTTAACATTAGCAGTAGTAGTACAGAACAGTGTAATTATTTTAAAGCTTTTAACCTTAAAACACCTTGTTTTTAATTTAAGTTTTGATTTGAACTTGTATATATCCTTTGTTACCTGTATATATCCATATATGTTGTACATATATCTGTAGTATAGAGTTAGCTTTTTGTATATTTTAGTAGTAATTAGAAGTATTTTAGTAGTATTTCTATATTTAATATTTTATCTCTGTAGTTTTTTCATATTTAATGACATACACCTGCCTTTTCCAGCCACTGTTTTTACTGTTAGAGGACACAATAACAGACATTAAGTTCTAAAATACTGATTTCACCAATTTTGCACTAATTTACATTTGTACGTGGATGAAAAAAAAAAAAGGTAGGAAAACAAAAGGGGGAAAAAAAGGACTATTGCACAAAACAACAAAAAATGACCAATCATTTCTGACCCACAGAGACACCAGCACCAACATGTTTCAGCTGCACTCTTTATCATCAAACAGTGGACGTGTGTTCAGTCTGAAGACCCCAGTGCATCATGGGATGTTGACGGTGTTGGTCATGTGACAACAAATGCCTGTGAGTTTGACTGAACACTGTTGCAAAGGAAAAAGAAGAGACAAGTGGATGTAAAAAAAAAAAAAAAAAAAAAAAAAAAAAAATAGAGAAAAAGACAAATATCTAATGTCATTTTTTGTTAAGTCTCTACTTTTTCAATTTAACCCTTAAAGGCCTGGAACTATTTTAGCCTTGACCGTTAAATGAACTGCTCTCTACATTTAACCTCTGCTACTTTATCCTCCACATTTTGCATTTTTTCAGTGTAGATCATGTATTTTCCTACATTTAATTCACCGATCATGTAGATGTTCATTGAAGCTCAGAGTAAATTCAAAGGTTATTTTACCAAAACAGAGAAAACTGAAGAAAAAGCCACTTTTTCAGTAAAATATATCATTTACTGAACATAAAAACAAGCGTCTCCATCCCCTGTGGTTTTGTTTTTGAATCAGTGCTGTAGAAGACGACGCTGTTTCCACGCTCACTACGGAACTGTTTTGTTCACGGCACTTGTTATTTTGTTCATTTTTAATTCATGTTTATTCATTTTACTTCATACCGTTGCCTATTTTATTTATTTTTTTCTTCAGTTTTGTTCAGTTTGTGGCTTATTTTCTTCATGCTACTTATTATTTTGATGATTTAATATTCATTTTTGTTCATTTTATTGATCACTGCAGCTGATTTTGTTCATATTGTAACCTATTTTATTTTATTTTTTTTTTAATTTAATTTTAGTCCATGTTTGGCTTATTTTTCTCACATCACACATAATGTTGGAATTTTTTGCCTCTGACTTATTTCTACATGTTGTATTTTATTCACTTTTTGACTAATAATTGATCCTTTTTTGCTCTTTTGTACACGTTTACATTTTGTGTTTTTTTTTTTTCAACCAGTGAAACACCTACTACCAATTTTTATTTTATATAACTATATATATATTTTTAAAATGTACTTATTTATTTATTTATTTTACAACCAATTATATCATCATTTTAGTATGGCTCCTGCATCACTGTTAAAATTAAAATAGGCTTTAAATAAAAAAAAAAAACAAAAAAAAAAACTAAATACACAACCTTCACTCGATCCCATTTGAGAGCTAATTTTATTGTGTAGATTTTACTCATTATAGTGAAACAGAACAGAAAAATGCACTATTTTCTAATATTCAGGCACATTGATGAGAAGTTGGATTTAATGTGCTCGTTGCCAATCTGTTGGAAAAGGTTAGGGCATTTTTTTATTGTTTGGCCAAAAAAAGAATTGCTTAATGTTAATTTTTATCTGTATTAGATTATGATGATGTAACTGGAGATGCATGAAACTGCACTGTTTATTATGCTCATTTGCACGCACACACACACACACACACACACACGTCACTGTATTTTATATGAATCTGTGGATGTTGTTGCTAAATCAGAGGAAAAATTGCATGTTTCTTTTTCCTGATAAGCTGTAGTTAGGTAAACCTGCTACATATAAATAACTCCAGACTCTTATCATATTGCACTAAAGCTACGAAATCAGCTGCTTTTTCTGTTCATGCACCGTGAATGGAATGAATTACAAAACACGATTTCATTTAAAAAAAAAAAAATTCTGTAAATATTAGAAATATTTAGAAAGAAAACTAGACGGCTGTGGAAGCATGTACGTTATGAATATCACATGAACGGCCCATTTCTTTCTTCCATTACCTCTGTTTTACTCTTCTTTTACTGTCTGTCTGTTACGTTGCTTTTATGTATTTCATGTGTTTTTAATGTGTAACTGTTCTATTTGTGAAACTGGGACAAATTAAAACTGGGTGAAATGTAGAGGCCTCAGTCATAAAAGATGCAACAGTATGAAAATGACACAAGAAAACAAAAAGTAATGTTAAAGATTGAAGACTCATATAAGAAACATGAAGTAAAGGATGGAACTGACACAAAATACAGAGCTTTCAGAGATTTGAACAGCGGTAATAATGTTAGTTTCAATCTGTGACGTCTCAGAAAAGTGCATTTAATTAATATTACTGCGTAAACGGATGATATTATTATATTTATACACACTTATTTATGTATATTTCTTTAATTATCATATTGATGATATATTGTTTAGTACACATAGTACAATTTGTTGTTCTAATTGTGCCTTAATAGTGTTTTATAAATACATCTATATATTTTTTTCTGTTTTTCTTTTTGTTATATTGATCATTTCTTTCCTGCTCTTTTTTTTTTTACTTAAATGAACTTACTTGGAAAGTAACACCCAATAATTTCCTTCTGACATTAATAAAGTATTGTTTTTTTCAACATGCTTTTTTATTGGAATCAAGGTATAAAACCAAAAAAAAAAAAGTGACAATCATACAAGAAAAAAACAACACTTTTGGATTTTCCACATAACACATACCTACGACGCATCCCAATCTGAGATTAAATAAATAAATAAAGGCAATAATATTAGTAGGTATGACACTCATCAGGCATAAATACTGAAACAAAAAGAAAACGAGAGTGGAGTTGGTCTGTGAGGGTTTTCAGGAAGAGTTTTTAGTGCATTAATAAAGGACAGAACTGTGTTCCAGGGAGAGAGAGAGAGAGAGAGAGAGAGAGAGAGAGAGAGAGAGAGAGAGAGAGAGAGAGAGAGAGAGAGAGAGAG
>JAPQRP010000017.1:32304029-32317884 GCA_037367295.1 Apogon hyalosoma
GAGAGAGAGAGAGAGAGAGAGAGAGAGATAGATAGATAGATAGATAGATAGATAGATAGATAGATAGATAGAGCCCAAGACAAAACAGACGGAACACAATAGGCGGGAAAAACTAAATAATTAGAATTTATAAAATTATTCTAAAATGGCAAAAATATGAAGTCAATGACCTAAAGCCAAGAGTTCACATTTGAATTCATGTTGACATGATGAGAGCCTGTGTTTTGTCTGCACAGGGAATGCAGAAGAGGCTTGAACGTCCACAGACCTGAAACTCCAGGTTGATTTCCAGCAGCTCCTTCAGTTCAGGGGAGTTTTCATCAGGTCGAACCAGGCACGAGCAGAAACTCCTGTGAGAAGATGAACAGAAAACAGAGAATCACACGAGCTGAGCGGGTTCAGACCAAGATATTTGAAGAAATTCCACATGAAACCAAAAGAAAACACACATTCACTGATGTTTTCATCAATAAAACACATGCCGACAGATTATATATTAGAGTTGAGCAGAAATGTGGGATTTCCCACGGTGGAATGTTTTAAGTCTCGTCTTAAGACTCGTTTTTATTCTCTGGCTTTTAACTCCGCGTGAGTTGTGTGGTCCTCTGTGTCTTTTATCTATTTTTTTATTTATTTTTAATTGTTTTTATTATTTTTGTCTTTGATTTTATTGTCTTATGTAGAGCATTGTTGTAGTTTTATGTACTTATTTATTGTTTTTCCTTATAATTGTTTTATAGTTTTTATGACGTGCAGCATTTTGGAAACGCTCTTGTTGTTTAAATGTGCTGTAGAAATAAAGTGGATTGGATTTCATGTCAATAAAATCTCCATAATCTCAAACTGCACTAAGAGTAAATAAAACGATTCAATATTTTTCATGCATTTTGACTGAATAAATACAACTGCAGCACTTGGTTCACAGTTGGAGTCTAAATACTTCTTACTTTACGATTAATCAAATGTTTTATTAAACCGCTGCAAAATATGTTAAATATGTTCATTCGTGTCCTTCAGGAGGTATCGTAGCTTGTTTAATGATGCGATTAACAAGCATTCTATTTATAAAATGGCAAAAATATGAAGTAAATGATCTAAAGCCAAGAATTCGCATTTATTTTGATCTAATCGGTGTAATTTTGACCGTGATGCTGCAGAACTGAAGTATTTCATTTCAACCGTTTAAAGTGCGTTGCCAAATTAAGCTGATTATAATCATCACCAAATGGATTTGAGGACATTTAATAATCAAAACAGCGGTATCTTTTTTTTTTTTAATTTAACTCCCGTAGGAATAAAGAGGAGCTGATGTTTGACCGGATGAATGTGAGATATTTAAGTCAAATGAAAACACAGACTTCTGAAGCTGACAGCCCAGAGTGGGTCTCTGAACTTCCCTCAGAGGTTTCATCGGTAGGATCTGGACCGCGTTGACGATGGTCCGAGGAATCTGGAACCAGAAAACCACCGTGAGCTTAAACCATCTGAAAAGGTGAAGAAAAGGTTAAAAATCTGAGCTGTTGATATAAAAGAGGAGCGTGGAATTTATTTGACATCAGGCTTAAAGTGTAAAATAACAGTGAAATCAGTTAAATCACGCAATGAAAGTGTTTACATCGACGAAGCTCTCTTAAAAAAATCTGAACAACCGGAAATATCTTGAGAAAAATAAGTGCAATTTGAACAATATTATGTCTCAGTTTATCATTTTCAACTTACAGGTCACAGTTTGTCTACAAATAAACAAAACAGGCAGAATATTGATAAAATCGCACTTACTTTTCTTAAGACATTTCAGGTTGTTCATATTTGTTCAAGTTATTCATGTTTTTGGTAAAAGGATAGTTTGTAAATTATAATTTTACCATTTTACACTAAAACAAAGAGAAAAATATGCAGTTGTCATTATTTCTGGATTATTTTGATGGTGTTTTACTGGTCTGACCCACTTTAAATTGGTCTGTATGTGGAACCTGAGTGAAAACGACTGTTTAACGTCTTCAGTTTAATTTTTGCTTTTCACTAATTCATCCCGCGGCCGGTTTTGGCCCACGGGCCGTATGTTTGACACCCCTGCTGTAAAACATCACAGATTCATGACGAGAAAATCGACCAAAATCACAAACTGCTCTGAAGATAAACCTCCCGCATGCACTGATTAAATTCAGAGTTCTACAGAAAACATTCACACCTGAACCAAGTCTTTCATTTAATGTGTTCTTTTACGTCCCATGATGAGTTTACCTCGTTCATCATCATGTCCAGAGCTTCTGTCATGTGTCGGATGAAACTGTCAGGAGAGAAAAGTGTCTGTGGAGAAAAGAAGATGTAACATGGTGTCCTGAGCGTTTCATAATAAAAAAAAAACAAAAAAAAACAAACATCAGACATAAAGTTATCAGTGTTTCACTGTTCATTATCATTTTGAAACAGGATTAATATGATATGATTTATTAATGGACTAAAATAAATAGATAAATAAATAAAAAGTGGTGTCAGACACAACAAACCCCGCCCCTCACACATACTGTATCTTATTTTGGCATCGTTCCAGCTGATGTCATCACGTCTATGCATGTGCTGATGTCAGCGTGGGCAAATTTCAGCCATTACAAGTAAATGGGGAAAAAAAAAGATCTTAAAAATGTGAACTTTGACCTACTTTTCCCAAAATGTAATCACATCTATTCAACATCTATCAATTTAACCAATACTTTTGCTGCTACAGCGTTAACAAACAAACAAACTGAGCCAAAAACAATAGCCCTTGCCTCTCCTTTTGGGGGGCGGGGTAATAACATGAACCCTACAAATTAAAACAATAAAATTACAAAAAATAGTGTAACCCAACCTATTCTATGTATATGTATATGTATTGTACTACAATACCTGTATTATGTTACTGTATGTTATTTTTTCCTTTTTTGTCCGATTGTAATTGAGGGTCATGTGATAACCTGCGCTTCAATTAAAAAAACAAAAACAACTTACAATATAACATAAAATACTACATATTATATCAGAATTCCAAACCAAAAGCCTCCTGTTTTGGTCCGTTAAATACATCTTTCTGAACGCGCTTCGTACCTTGTCTTTGCAGTAATCACAGATGTCGTTCATTCCGATCAACATCGACACCACTTTCCAGTCTTCGTGGAAGTTCAGACCCTAAAAGAGGAACTGGGTCTTCGAATAAAGTTCACATTTGACAGTTTTTCTGGTAGTTTAGGCACGATCTGAACTCTGTAAAAGCTGACCCATCAAAAACTAGACACAAAGTTCTAAAAAAACCACTTTGCCATATCATTGTGTTTATGATATATTTTGGCATCACATTTAATACACTGGGAGTTTTTATAAAGCACCTTATATACCTGCAGTATCAAATTTGATACATATGTTTTTAGCACAATTTAACTGTACTATAAAGAATCAATGATCATGTTTCAGTACATGAAGTACAAAAAAAAATGATATGAGATAAAATAAATGTGCTTCTTAATGTAACTTTTTAAAAATTACATATAAACTGTTAACTATTCTGCAACAAGTGTGTCTTAAAGATACAAACTGAGTGTAAATTGTGTATTGTATTCGACTCACTTGGCAAATGCATTTAAATATAAAGACAGAATCATCTTTCGTACAGTTTTAATGCAATTCTTTGTGCTATTCTTCTGTAATTGTGGACATTACGGATTGCGGCTCTGGGTTTTAAATAGACATAGAATTGATTTTTTAAAGATGAAAAAGTTTAAGAACGACTGGTTTAAATTCTGAGGGAAAACCTGTAACGTTAAAAGAGAAACAAAACACGTAGAACGATGAAACTCACGGGATAAGACTTGAACGTGTCGATCATGAATCTAATCTGGTCGGTGACGTTCCTGAAAAAGAAAACCCACAAGCAGCCACGAGTCAGCAGGTAAACCCACATCAATAAAACTTTATCACATAATAATGATCGATTACACAGACATGATTATTCTGATCTTTGAACTGTCAAGATTATGTTAATGCTTTATCATCAGGATCATGACTGACGCGTCACAGTAGCTTCATCTGACAAAGAAAATTAGACCAAAATAAAGAAATTTAGCAACAATACAATCATAGAGGACAATATTCAGTGCAAGTTTCACTTACATTTACATTTATGTATTTGTCAGACGCTTTTTATCCAAAGTGACTTACAGGGGAAGATTTAAAGTGCTTTACAAATAAAGTAGAGAGAAAGAACTTCATTGTTAAACAACCACAGTGGATTAAAGTGTTGTACAGAGGAATAAATAAAACCAAAATAAAAGAATAAGATACAAGAATAGATTAAAGACATAAAAACAGCTGTACAAATAAAAACAGTGTCGTACAGAAGAATAAAAAAAAGCAAAATAATAGAATAAGATACAAGAATAGATTAAAAAGACATAAAACAGCTGTACAAATAAAAACAGTGTCGTACAGAAGAATAAAAAAAAGCAAAATAATAGAATAAAATACAAGAATAGATTAAAAAGACATAAAACAGCTGTACAAATAAAAACAGTGTCGTACAGAAGAATAAAAAAAGCAAAATAATAGAATAAAATACAAGAATAGATTAAAAAGACATAAAACAGCTGTACAAATAAAAACTGTCGTACAGAAGAATAAAAAAAGCAAAATAATAGATTAAAAAGACATAAAACAGCTGTACAATTAAAAACAGTGTCGTACAGAAGAATAAAAAAAAGCAAAATAATAGAATAAAATACGAGAATAGATTAAAAAGACATAAAAACAGATGTACAATTAAAAACTGTGAAAATAAAAGCATAAACCAACACCAAACACCAGATAAAACAACAGAATAAAAATAATAATACATTTAAACATGGAATATTTGAAAGTGCTCTGTTATACGTCAGCGCTTACACAGGGTCTGTACGCAGAGGCCCCGCCCCCGTTCAGAAACCCTGTAATAGTCGCACCGCTTGCGTTTCCACATGGGGGGAATCTGCTGCATCTGCTTAGTACTAATAACCAGTGAGTGGGTGATTTTTCAGGATTTTTTCCCCTCCCGCCCTGCGCCTAACCCTAGCCCCCCGGGAGAGTGTCCGCGCCCCCCGGTTGAGATCCTCTGCAGTAAAGCTTCTTTTAATTAGTGGATGATCGTTATAATAAGCAGGTTTATGGCCCCGTAGGACCCTCAGAACCACAGAAGAAGAAGAAAATGAAAAGAAGAATGAAAAAGACCCGGGGCAGCAGAGAAAATACGCGCATTGTTTTGTTACTTTGCGGATAATGAGTGTAACTTCTCCCAGGAAAACAGATGCTCTATCATTAAAGTATTTATATGAAAACACCTGCATGTTTGTATTTGACTTCATGGGAGTCGGATGGTGAATAAAAGCAGATTCTTCTTCCCACACAAGCAGCAGGAAAATGAAGCCAAACAAACACTTTTTTATCCAGTTTTTGTTCCTGTGAACACTAAAATAGCCCAAGTGTCTCTGTGCGTCAGCGTCATGTTCTATCATGAATCAATAACCAGTTGAACGTGTGAGGTTCTCAGGTTCTGTCTCTATGTTCCAGTCCTGTGGTCTGGATGCAGATCAATCTAACTATAGAAGTGGGCGGGACTTTCACTGGAGGAGAACTCAACTAATCCAATCAGAGTCCATATATGACTTCTATCAGTGATCAGTAGGAACTAGACTGAAATCTGGAACCATTTACATGTTCTACACCATCAAAATATGGATCATTAGAAGGAAAGGCACATTTTTATTAGTTCAAAAATTCGTCAAAAATTCAAAAATCAAAATTTCTCAAACCAGTGATCAAACCCTGTAGACATTGTGCCGAGGAAGATCCATAAAAAATGTAAATGAATCCAACCAGTGGTTTCGGAGAAGACTAAAGAAATTGCTAACGAAGACGATGATGATGACGAACGCAACGAAAACGATGACGACGACAACGAAGAAGACGAAGACGGCGACAACAACGACAAAGACGATGACAAAGACGACGAGGACAAAGATGACGACGACAATAATGACGACGACAAAGACGACGGTGACAACAATGAAGACAAAGACGATGAAGACGATGGATGCTGATGAAGACAATGACAAGGACGCTGACGATAAAGATGACGAAGGCAAAGACAACAAAAACGATGACAATGAAGACGAAGATGACAACGACAACAAAGATGAAGATGACAACGACAAAGATGACGGTGACAACAATGAAGACAAAGACAACGATGAAGACGATGATGAGGACGCTGACGAAGACGCTGATGAAGACAATGACAAAGACACTGACGCTGATGATAAAGATGACGAAGGCAAAGACAACAAAAACGATGACAAAGATGACAACGACAAAGACAAAGATGAGCAAATCGTAGACCACAACAATGGCGGAGATGATTACGACAGCAAGATGAAGACGATGAAGACGCTGACGAAGATGCTGATGAAGACGTTGATGAAGACGCTGATGATAAAGATGACAAAGGCAAAAACAACAAAAATGATGACAATGAAGACGAAGATGACGATGACAAAGATGAGGAAAACAAAGACCACAACAATGGCGGAGATGATTACGACAACAACGACGACAACGACGACAACAAAGAAAACTACGACAGACGGCGCCTTCGTAATAGCTCGTGGCCTATTGGCTGGTGACATAAAAATGCTCGTGCGCTCACTGCTGATGCTCTGAAATCTTAACGGTTAGTTTCTTTCATCCATTAAAAGAAACGACACCAGAGGAAGAAACGGCAGAAACAAACAGGAAACTCTCACAGCGTGTTGTGTCCGGTGACGGCGAAGTTGAAGCCGGTCTCGTTGACGGTTGTCGCGTGGCCGTGGAGCGTCTTCACCGGGGACGGACCCAGAATCCCGGGATTAAAGAGCTTAAAAATATCTACAGGACAAGAGGGACAGACACAGGAGGCTTTAGGTGTTTATACAATGGATCAGTTTATCAGTCAAATATCAACCTGTTTTATGGAAACACAGAGACGACATGAAGAATATAACTGTGTAAGGAGACAAAAACGGACACAAGACTGAAATTATGTAAAAAAAATTAAAATTAAAAAAGGCAACTAAACAAAAAATTATATAAAAGACACAAGACAAAACTGAAATTCAACATACATCAAGAACTACATCTCCTCACCCTCTACACATATTTATTTATGATTATTACTGCCTGCACTCTGCTTTGTTGTTTTTCTATTTTTTTTTAATTGCGTGTTTTTGTCGATTTAAATGTGTGTCGTTCTTTTTAATGTCTGCCTCGCTTCAGAATTTCGTTTTACGCGTGTCATATGTTGAATGACACTAAAGAATCTTGAATCTTGAAAAAGACGCAAATAAAATGAAAAATTATGCAAAAGATGCGACAGGAAGACGACTGTAAAAGAAGCAACAGGACAAAAATAACATAAACGATGCAACAACATGAAAAAACGGTGTTAAAGACGCACGGATATAATGATGAAAAAGATGCAATATACATGTCTTTTACAGTCGAAGGGTTGGTGGAGACTTAGAGTAAGTTTTGCTTTAACCCAGGGGTCTCAAACATGTGGCCCGGGGGCCAAATGAGGCCCGCCAAAGGTTCCAATCCGGCCCGTGGGATGAATTTGCAAAGTACAAAAATTCCACAGTCGAGGCTGTGGAACTCATGTTAGTTCAGGTTCCACATACAGACCAATATGATCGACAGTCAAATAATAGCATCATAAAAATAATGACTCCATATTTTCTTCTCTGTTTGATGTGAAAAAAAAAAATTACACTATGCCGATAAATAATGACAACTTCGAATTTTTGTCTTTGTTTTAGTGCAAAAAATAACATTAAATTATGAAAATATTTCCATTGACAAACTATCCTGTCACAATAAAATGTGAATAACCTGAAAAAATACGAACAACCTGAAATGTCGAAAGAAAATTAAGCACAATTTGAACCATTTTCTGCTTCTGTTACTGAGTGTTTAGTGTCTTTGTAGATCTGATCTTTAATGCACATGTAGAAATGAGAAGTCGAGGCATAATATTGTTAAAATTGCACTGATGTTTCTTAAGAAATTCAATTTTTTTTCAGGTTATTCACATCTTTTTTTGTTTGGATAGTTTATAAAAGTTTCGATAATTTAATGTTTTGGGTTTTTTTTTTTTTGCACTGAAACAAAGACAAACATTTGGAGTTGTCATTATTTATAGGTTATTATGTTATTATTTTACTGGTCTGACCCACTGGACTGGGGATCAAATCGGGCTGAATGTGGCCCCTGAAAGAAAATGAGTTTGAGAGCCCTGCTTTAAGCCTTTTAGGCTATCAGCTGGAGCTGTTCTTGTGCTTTTACACACAGATACGGTGATATTAAGCTTTAGATAAAAACATAAACATATACATTTTTCTTAAGAGTCCAGTGTTAACCACACCCACATATTTGGGCTTTGTCCTAAGTTGAGTGTGTTTTGGAGGGAGGTTTTCAAAGCCCTGAAGGAGGTTTTTAAAATGAACATCCCACAAAACTTCACCATGGCGATACTGGGAGGAATACCTGAAGGTCTGGATAGAAAGGCAGATAAACACCTCTTGAATAAATCATTCACTGCTGCTTTAAAGTCTAGAACCATCAGTTGGATCAAACCACAGCCTCCCTCATATCATGCATGGATTCAAAAAGTTTGGGATATTCACCAAACGGAGCAGATCACATTCATACTAAAGCTTCAGAAAACCACCTTTAATAAAAGATGGGAACCTATGTTACCTTTGTGGCTGCAATAATATTTATTAGTGATGCAAAAACCCCACGTTGTTTATCAAGGTGTTGTCCTCCTGCTTTTGACGAGGATTCAGAGCCTTATGTTTGGAGTGGACATTATTTGTTTGCTGTGATTGTTATTGTTTTCTTTCATTTCCATCCTATATTTGCCTGTGGAGGTTTGCAGGAATACACACACAGCGGAGAAAAAGGAAAAGAAACTAACTGAACTGTATTTAAATGCATACAGCGTATTGTACTGATAACAAAGAAATCGAATAAAGTCCAGCGTTACGTACTTGCCAGGGTTATGACGTTCTGGAAAGTTCCATATCCTCCGATGCTACAGGGAAGAAAAATCCAGTGATAAATGGCATCAAACTAATAAAAATACCATGAATAACTGGAGTCGGAAAACTTGTAGATACGAGATATTAATAAAGCATAATGTCCACGACCAAAATCTTTTATTTTACCTCCAGGACACTTGACGAAACTCATATGGAATTGAGAAAATCGTGGATCCGTTGGCGCCGATGGCCGTCTACAGCAGAAACACGTCAAAACACAAAAACAGTCAAATTAAAAGTGATGTGTTTTTCCATTATTGCAATAATATGTTGTTTGTTTAACCCTGTAAAACCTAATTATGGGAATCTTATAAAAAAAAACATTATGGTATTTGGAAAATAGGGACATGACATCCAAATGATTACTATTATATTTGTTATTATTATGACTGCTGTATTTCAATTTTATTTCTAAGTATATGTATACATGTTCATAAGAATATATGTGTGTCATTTATTTATATCATTTGGTGCAAGTTTAGCTGGTGTGAACTGGTCTTTGTGTTGTTTTGATTCATGTTTTTTTTTTTTTATGTAGATTATTATTTACTTTGTTACTTTAATTATAAAACTTGAATACCAGTAAAAATATTATGGGGAGAAAAATAAAATCCCGTAAAACCTGACCCATCAAAAACTGGCCCCGAAATTAATTTTTTTTTTTTTTTGGAACTCAGATGTTTATTAGACCTTTTAACAAAATCCAAACTAAACATTTTCTCATATCATTTTGTTAATTGTATATTTTTGTATCAAATTGAAGACATTGGATTTTTTTTATAAAGTACCTTATATACCTGCTGTATCAAATCTGATACACGTTTTTAACACATTTAAGCGATAAAGAATCAGTTATCAAGTAATTATGCATCGTTTCAGTATGTGAAGCACTTAAAATATAAATGTTCTTCTTAACGTAACTTTTTTGAAAATGACTAAAGACTTTCCTGCAAAAAGTGTGTGAACGATTTAACGTTAGCCGCCACATTGAAAAAGGAAAAAAAAAGTCCTTCCTTATAGGGATGATAATCCACCAGGGGGCAGAAAACACGCATCAGACAGAACTGTGACAGCTTTCACACCAGTGTAAACCAGTACTGTTTCATTGTTATGACAGATAAATGTTTAGCGTGTAACCGCAAAATACCACAATTTTACTCACAGTCAGAGAGTCTCCGAGGGCAGCGATGACTTTAACGTCTGCAGCTTTCACATATTCAACTAAAAAACAAAAGAATGAAGAGACAAAGAACATGAATGAAACGGTTCAACAGTGGATTATTTACACATTAACCGCATTAACCCATAAAGACCCAGTGCTACTTTTGGGGCAGTTCCCAAATTAAATTTTCTCTATATTCAACCTTTCTTTATATCAGCTTATTGTAATTGTAATATTATCTTCTTTATTTAGCTTTTTTTTTTTCTTTTTTTTTGAGAAAATCAGGTATTTTCCTATATTTAATTCACTGATCATGTGGCTGTTCATAAAAGCTCAGAGTAAAGTTGAGGGTTATTTAAAAAGCTGAGAAAAATGAAGAAAAAGCGACTTTTTCAGTCAAATCTATAACAAACTGAACATAAACCAAGTGTCTCCATCCACTGTCAGTTATCAGACTGGGGAATCACTGTTTCCATTTTTCTACTCATTTTGGTCAGATTATTGATTATTTTGACAATTTTTTTTTTTTTAATTTTCACTTCAGTTTAGTCTATTTTTTGCTTCCTTTTTCACATTATTTTTTATTTTGTATGTCTTTCGTATGTTCATTTTTGTTCATTTTCACACATACGGACGTAAATGTCAGTTAAATGAATCTGACCTGATGTGGGGACGGTGGGAGACGGAGTCATATCTGGACACTGGAAAAGAGGATGGAGACGCTCCTGCAGAAAATCAAGATCCTGCAGGAAAAGCACGTTTTTAAGCCGCTTTAAAGTCAGGAAAGTGCATTAAATTATAAACTTGAATGCTCCGAAGTGTTAAATAACAGACTGAAAATATCACACTTTAAATTGGAAACTACACGACAAAAATGCACCTGATAAACATAGTAAAACAAAAACCCTTTACAAACTATCAGGACAGGATGGATGATGAGTTCAAAGACACTCAGTAAACTGTTTAAGTGATGAAGATCTTAATATATAATTTATGCTGTTTTTACTTTTACAGCAAAATGTGAATTACAAAAGTGACCCAGATTCACTAAATAAAAAATTAATTATGTAAAAAATGAGCTAAATGAGACAAAATATGAGTTTAGTACCTTAACAAATCACACAGTGTTGGACAAATACGATGCATAATGTCGACAATGACAATTAAAAGTAAAATTAAGGATAAACTATCATATTTCAGAGCAGTTTTAAATGTTAAGGATGGAATAAATACCTGACTCCAAGTGTCTTCTTCCCCTTTTAACATGTAGCCTGCAAGACAAAATCAGTGTTAAAAAAACAGCTTTGTTCCAGATATTGGTGTGAATCCACAGTTAAGTTGAACTAAAACAGTTAATCATTAAATATTAACACCGACCATGAACGCAACATGTAGTAAATAACCAGAAAAAGAGCAGCAAACAGTGAAACATGTTGCCTTTCTTAAAAAAACAAAACAAAAAACAAAATGGACTCAGATCGTATATGTAGAGTTGTCCTGAAGCCATGAGGCAAATATATGATTATATAACCTCTGTAATAAATACTGATGAGTCTTATCTTTGACCTTTGTGATCATTAGTGCATTTACAACAATGTGGTTATTAAAGTTTTATGGATTTGTTGTTATAAAAATGAAGCCAATTACTCAAAGTCATCAGTCTGTAAACCAGAAACACAGTCCAAAACGTAGAAATATTTAAACACGAGTCAAGTCCATCAAGATGGGACGTAAATAAAAATGACAGAAAAATGGATAAATAAGTAAATAAATAAAATGTACACATCACTGAGCAAAACTCTTGTTGTTTTAACAGGTTCTAAAGACCGTACATGTGCATTTGTGTTAAAAGAGAACCTTAATAAACAGCACTAAGACGTCAATTTAAGAAAAAAAACGTTTCCTCAGACCAAAGCGTCGGGTGTTTAATGTGATCACCCTTTGAGCTGAACTCTCCTGTCCGATTTACGGCACTAATCATCGAGTTTTAGTCAAGACAGGTCCGACGTTTCATATCGTTTACGACCCTCAACAAAGATCACAATGAATACTGGCTTGTGCCTGCGGTGGAAGCCATTCAGTTCAGATTTTTTGTCAGTTTTTAATACTTTATATATCTGGTGTCTTGTATCGTGACTCTCAGAGACTCAAACATCCACCGGTGACCAAAAGCATCTACTGATCTAAAATGTTTCATAACCTCTGAACCATTAATCCTATCAATACATGTCAATAATTAATATAAAATGCAGTTAGTGCTTGTGATATTAGTAATGGTTTTTAACCCATAAAGACTCAAACATCCACCGGTCACCAAAAGCATCTACTGATCTAAACTGTTTAATCCCTGTTGATCCACAAATCCTATCAATCCATGTCAATAATTAGTGTAAAATACAGTTCTTCATCTTTTCATGGTCGTCAGATATGACCCATTTGGATGTTCAGAGGCTCCGTAGTTACCATGGAAACACTGTCATCTTCTACAAAATTGATCCACCAGTAAAACCCATGGAGTCGGATCAACGACAGTGGATGGAGACGCTTGTTTTTATGTTCAGTTAATGACTATTTTGCTGGAAAAGTCACTTTTTCTTCAGTTTTTGTCCGATTTGATGTAAGTAAGTAAGTACAATTGTATTCATATTGCACTAATCACAGAGAGACCTCATAAAGCGCTTTACAGATTAAAAGGATAAGACAGCCGCACACACACAATTAAAATAAATAAATGATTTATAAAAGACATAAGACACACAAAAGAGTACAAAAGCATAAAAATATGAAATTCTAAAATACCCATAAAAGCAACAGAATAAAGGTGCGTCTTAAGATGCTTCTTAAAAATGTCCACTGAGGCTGCAGCTCGTAGCTCAGGTGGAAGGGTTAGGGTCAGGGGGTTAGGGTCAGGGTTCCACCATCTGGGAGCCACCGCTAAAAAGGCTCCGTCCCCTTTGGTTTTGAGCCTGTACGGGGGACGAGCAGCAGACCCCGATCAGCTGAGCTCAGTGGCCGCGTAGGAGCACGCTGGTGCAACAGTTCAGTCAGGTACAGTGATAACCTCTGAATTAAAACACAGGAAAATACATGACTTCCACTGAAAAACGCAGCTGATGAAACGATAAATAGAGACAAATCACTTATTAAAGCTTAGATGAAGACAAAAAAATAAAAATAATTTGGAAGTCACCATACATATAGTTTCAGGTCTTTAAGGGCTAATAAAGAAACAGAAAAATAAACAGACCTTCATTCAAACCACGCAAAAACAATAAAGTTCAAGTAGGTTTTTGTACAGTTGAAAACAAACCACAAAGACTAACACACAGACGGTCAAAAGCCCAGTTCTAACTCCTAGTATGGATTTTGTATTTCAAAAAAAGGTGATTTTTACCCCATTTAAATTTAAAATGATGTATTGCTCTGACAAAAACACACAATCAACACAATTTATTATTATCATCATCATTATTATCATTATTATTATTATTATTATTATTATTAGTCTATTTCTAAAATCTTACACAATATGAACATAAACAGACCAGATGAA
>JAPQRP010000017.1:32347245-32362200 GCA_037367295.1 Apogon hyalosoma
ATTCATTCCATGTTTTCTGTTCTGTCTGTTTTAGTCACATGATACACACAGGAGTTAGGACTGGATTGCATAACCATTGCTTTTGATGACTTTTGACGGTCTAATAATTTGTTCTGCTACTGTAGGTGTACAGAAATAAATCCAAAGTCAAGGAGGAGGAGAATGTGGCTCGAGAGGCCAATGTTGTACCGAAAGCTTGTAATTAGTATTTTTTTTACTACATATATTTGCTTTGTGTTGACCAATATGTTATTATACGCAAATTTCTGAGTGTCTCAAGTTTCTATTGATGCAACTACATTTCTGACAGAGTTTTGTCTCTGGTTGTCTTTGGTCACAAACTGGGACGATGTCTGTGCGTCAACATCTCTAGCAGCAGTTTTTAGCCCCATCTTTTGCCTGTGTACCTGACTTAAGTGGAAATATGTGGTATTTCTACTTCAAGTATTAAACCATGAGCTGAAGGTATCATTATAGTGAGCTGTGGATTGTCCAGATATGAACTGAATTTATATCCAGCAACGGGCCGGGGGATGTATGCAGGGTTCCTACGCATTTGAAATTTCAAAATTCCATACTTTTTCCAGACCTTAATTTCCAGATGTCTTGGTAAAAATTTCCAACCAGCCAACCAGTCTTTATATTTAGGATTTATGAGCCAGGATTTATGAGAGAATTTACATCTACCCATTATGAGTTCTGCCAACGATCATACAAGGCATGTTGAATATCTGCTCACCAACAGTGTCGACATCACCTGTCTGTCAAAGCAGCAGTGAAACTTGATGACACCTGGGCGGGCCTTAAAATTGGTTGGAGGAGGATGAGAGCAGAAGGCGGGGCATTCAACTTGTCAATCTGCCCAAATGTCTTCTGGGATGCGTACCCTACTGTATGTGCTCTCACACAAACATTTAAGCTGCGCTAGCAAGAGCCTTAAAAAAACCGATTGGTCCATTTCTTTTTTTAGATATTCATAATTTTATGTTTTAGAAAATAAAACAGTGGGAACAGTCTGGGAAACATGAACATTTTCCATACATTTTTTTCCATTTTCCATTCTTTTCCAGACCTGGGAATTTATAAAATTGAATTCCATACTTTTCCATACTTGCGTAGGAACGCTGTGTATGTGACCACTAGAAGGAGTAGGGAGTCACTCTTTAAGAAAACTAATACCACAGGGTTTTTGACCAAAGCATCAGAAAGTGAACAGATGGGATGAGAACCACAAAGAAACAACTTTTAGAGTCAACGAGAAGAAGTGATAATAAAAATAGATGCATGGTGTTGTTTCCACTGGACTCAGCTGTAAATGAAAAGAATGGAGTTTGATGCTGAAATGTCAGCCTTTCTTCTACAGGGGTGAGTTTGATTATGAGGCTTATGAAGGTATAAAGGTATTATGGGATGTTGTTATCTTTGCTAAGTTGCCGTCAAGACTAAACTGTGACAGTTCTGACCTTTTTTGTTTGATTCCAAATAGATCTTTAGTTCAGCTACTGACAACATAAACAATACAGAAAACAGAGGTGATTAGTGGTTTTACTGTGGCTGTTTTCAGTCTAAAATCAGAGCTAACAGAGCTAAGCTAACAGAGCTATAATGTAAACTATCAGCTGATGCAGCACGTGACGCTTATAAGGCACAGTGTTATTTTGAACAACTGTCATTTTAGTTTGAAGAAGAAAACTTGATGATACTATAATACAGATGTGGAAATAATGAGTTTTATACTTTATTCAGTGACTGATACAGTCTGTGGATACATAGTGTTGATTCTTGGTGGTTTTGATCCCCGGTGTGTTCTGATAACAGACTTCCCCCTGGTGGTTAGAGTTTGTAATATTATAATCACATAGATTAGTGGGTGTAGCCAAATGCTGGATGATGCGTCATAGAATATATTAAAAAAGAATAACAAGAAATGTGTTCAGAGTTACTGTAGAATTGTGGTGGCACATATGCACACCTCATTCTACAGTAATGACTACACTACAATTAGAACTTTCAGGTGATACAATAATGGAAAAATAGTTTCACTCATTTGGTTTCATTTTTGCATATAGATTACTCCAAATCACCCAACATCTTACATATATTCTACCTTTAAGTGTTTAGCCCGTGTCCTGTTTAACTAAACGTATCTATGTCAAGTACTATGACCTCCATGTTGGGATATAACACATATTACAAAAGAATATTCTGTGAAATGAAATGCATTAATTTATGTAATGTAATGTAATGTGCTCTATCTCAGGGAAATGAACCAGTTCTGTGAAACATAAACAGTTAATCAAGATATAAAACTACAGAACAAACAAGAACAAAAGACCATCTAAAACAGAACATGTGTAGTCTAAGAAGGCTAGTGCATCAAAGTTACAGTTGTGATGTCTGTTTTAGATGTGTTTGTTGTTTATTTGGCTTAGACAGGAGGATGCGGCTAGCATTAATGTCTAGAACCCGGGATAACTCCTGACCCTTTATTTGTTGTTGATTTCTCCGACCACAAGGCATTGGTTTGTTTATTAAATTAATGCGCTGGGAGGAGAGAAAACAGGGAGAAATGACTGTCGAGAGGAATCCCAGGCATATGGCTGGCTTTTGTCGGCTCCCCTCCCCCTCCCTGCCTGCCTGCCTGCCTGCCTGCCTTCCTCCTGCCGTCCTACCGCTCCGCAGCAGCAGCAGCAGCAGCAGCAGCAGGACAGAGGTAGCTCAGTTTTTGAAGCCGTGGCATGAATGATCTCATCTGAACCTGATCTCCGCTTTCCCTGCCGTCGATCCTATGACCGAGACGGGAATAAAATAACACAAACACGAGGTGAGTCCGGCGAGCGAACCGCCAGCCGATAGTCGTTTTAAGCAGGCACCCGGGGACCCGTTTGTTGTCTTTAGGAACTTAACAGCCCAGCCGCGGTGAAAACTCTTGTTTTTGGCTAGAAAAGGAGGAGGAAGGACCGCGGAGTGGAGGACGGCAGGCTAGCGGAGGGTGGGTGGGCGCTTCGGGCTAATTAGCTTCACGTTTGCTAGCGGTGATTTTTTTTTAATTTATTTTTTTTAACGAGAATGGGGAGAAACGGGTCAAAGTAGGCCGAATTGACACGAACACCGGCCGTCGAGGCTCCGTTTTTTTTTCCGTTTTTTTTTCCGTCTCACTGAACGTTCGAGCCCGGTTAGCTTAGCCTCATAGCCTAGCTAGCCGGCTAGCTGTTAGCTACTAGCGCAAAATGGCCTCATTGTCGCTCGGTAGCTCTGATGCCGAAAAGACAAAGCATGCGGCAGTCACGGCCAGGAGCCCCGGGACGCTCTTTAAACCGGCTCCCGCGGCCCCGGCACGGCGCTGTCGCAAACCGCAGCGACTGTATGGTGTGAAAGAAGAGTAAAGGAAGCTACCGCCGCCCTTTATACATTTTAACTTTATTATTCATTTAGCACGGCGAGCTGAGAAAGTGTTGGGTTTTTACGGTGGGGGATGGGTCATGCTAGGAGCCATTGACGTAAAGCGAGGCTGCATTTTGTTTGGTTTCTGGCTCCTAGCATAGAAACAAGACAAGTGCTCGGTTTAGCTGTAATGTTGTGCCTAAAATCCGATGAAATGTTGGCGGTGTTAAATATAAACACCATACTTTCTGCGCTACGAGCAGCAGTGTTAGTTTTAACGAGGTGGAAAAACAAAATTGCTCTTGATTACTCATTTCCTGATCTGCCTGACAGAAGTTTGAGCACCTCATATGTCAGCATTGGCCTGTTAAATCTCTTAACTGTGTTGATTATTTAGAATAAATGTAGT
Source organism: Apogon hyalosoma (assembly GCA_037367295.1). Lineage (NCBI taxonomy): Eukaryota > Metazoa > Chordata > Actinopteri > Kurtiformes > Apogonidae > Apogon > Apogon hyalosoma. The sequence goes on from JAPQRP010000017.1 coordinate 32,351,039, forward strand.
ACTATCATATATTCAGTAAAGAGGTCTATTGATAATGAAACCATTGGGTGCATCTCATTCACTATAATTAAGCATCTGAAGCAAACAAAATATATTTGTCAAACTTAGTTCTGCTGTCATGGATTTGTTTTTTAAAGATCCCCTCAGTCATGATACAAGGAATACTGTAAATATCTGGCTGTTAATAATGTAATCATCATGTGTTTTATGTTTGATGATGTGTTTCCTCCCATGAAGTCACTTGACCTCAATAACAGAGGCTGAATGTTATATCCCTTCCATTAGAGTTTGTTTATTGTAATTTCTCATGAAAACAAAGGGACTTTTCCATCTACACACACACACACGATCATTTCAAAAGTTTAGATGTTTTCTGTTCTCCTAAAAGTCAGCTTTCATTCTTTGTGGCACGATTGCTTCAGGGTTTCACATCACACTAGTGTAAGTTATCCACCAGGTCACAATCAGCTTCTATATATCTGCACTGACAAAAATGTTGTTAACAAGTCATTAGTAAATGCTCTAAATTCTAGGTTTAGTTGAGCACAGACTAACATTTGACCTTTAAACAGACAAATATGAACCTAATGTGACCCTGTCAGCCTCGGCACAGACAGAAACTAAAAGATGACAGAGAAGGAACATGGAAACGTGCTGTTTTTTTAGCGGAGGGGGCCTTTAAATGTTTGTAGACTACTGCACCATAGCCTGTTAATATTTAATGTTCTAAAATGTTGCAGTTTCCAAAGGAATGTTTAAAGTATAATTGCTTGATTTGGAGATAGTTTTGCTGTAATTGTGTTTGGTTTTGCTACAGTGTGAAATGTTTTGTGAGGTATTTGTGTAGTTGTATCTGTGTGCTGTTTATGAATTTATTGAACATAATGGAGCATCATTAGGTCGTGAGGTCTTGGCTGTAACATGTCTTGAACAGTGTAGACACTGCAGACAGTAAGGGAACAAAGTGTAGCCTTGTGAAAGAAAAAAATACTGTAAAACTGATATAATTTGTTGAGAAGTGTTATCCAAATGTTGTTACATAATGACATGAGGATCTGGAAACAGTGAAACACTGTAATGCTAACATGTCTTGCAGTATTTGTTGGATTTGTTGCATCAGCTGCGAGATGTAAGATGTAACATTTGTCTGCTACAGCTACCTAATCATAGTGAAACACATGAGCTGTTCAGGTTCAATTGGTGTCTGAACAAAGAACTTACCTTAATAATACAGTTGCCCTACATTAATATTATTTAGTTGATAATTACAAGTAGAATCCTTGAGATTTAACCTGAGAATGCTGAACTATAGGGTGTTCAAAACTGACAATTATTAATATACCTGTACCGTCTATCATGTATTTTTTTTTTCTTCTCTGTGCAGTGTGCCTCCTGGTTGAATCTCATTTTCTATTTGAATTTTCCTGCACATATGCATTCTGCTTGTTTTCTCTTTAGGGAGATAGTGCTCTCTAGTGTCTCTTGTTTAACAGGGACCAGCACAAACGCACTACACATGGAGATAAATGACATACGTCCATGATTGTTTTCTCACCCTTTGTATTTTAGATCCCCGGGCAACTTCAAAAATGACTTTTTTCCTATTCTGTCCACTGTCAGGAAATGTTACTCTATGCAAACGAGGACTCAAAGACCTTCGGGCTCCCAAGTCACTCAGTGTACATTAGGTCCACTTCTTTTTTTGGTATGGATTCTGATTTTTGTTAAATATGGTGCTAATCCACTTCACTCGTGATCAATGGAGTGAACACAGTACCTGTAATTTCACCTTCCTTTCTCTTTCATGTCTGGTTTTTCTCTGTAATAAGTAGTACAGGGTCTGTGTCTAATGATGGGAGAGCAGTCAATTTCTAATGAATGAAAATCCCTTTTTTTGGTGATATTTGTAATTACATGTTGATTCAGTGTAAGACGCTGTGAATAATGTGGTGTTTTTGTGATTCCAGTTCTTGTTTTAATTTACAAATGGTATGTAATTTGCTCAGATTATGGGGTTTAGTATTGCTTGGCATTTCCTACAAAAAAAATGAAAAGAAAACAAGTGTAAGAATCTGCTTTGTTGGTGTCTGATGAATCTGGCAAATATGTCTAGTGTATTTAATTTTCATCTGTTTTTTTGCGCAAAGTGGGTAGTTTTTAAAACACTGTTGTCAATACTTTGCTGTTTTGTTTCTGTTCTGTAAACTGTTCTGTTTTACAGTCCAAAATGTACCAATATTTTCACTGTTCCCTTGTTTTTTTTACCTTTTTGTAATTTTTTTACAAAAATGTACCACAAGTAGAAACCTGAAACAAGTGGAATCATTCACCCAAATGCCCTGCCCACAGGTTTTACACAGAGGAGACACAACCGGACACTACACACTATTTATCTCTCTAATGGAAAATTAAATGCCACAGGCCTCTGTTCAGAGCTCAGTCTCCTATTTACTCGCATCCAGTTTATTTTGGGAAGTCAGATGGCCTATAACGCTGGCAGGACTGTTGTTTTATTCCACTAAGACATTTGTGTGTTTTGAAGCGGTGTGTAATAAGGAAGTTGACTCTACTTTTCTTCCCCTCCCCAGTGAAGAGAAAGTGAAAATCTTGTTCTACTAGTTTTGAAGCGTGGCGTGCGTAGACCCGGAAACCTGATACCCCCTGTAAATGTTAGTGGCTAATGGTGGTATACTGTATCATGAATATTGTAAATGCTTTTCTTTTTTATCACTTTTACCCCATAAAAGCACTTTATTGATTGATTAGGATATTTTCTTGATCACAGGTGGCAGTTGGAAAGAATATACTGATCATGTAACTTGAGTGCTGTTTTTGTTTTCTGACAAAGGTCTTTCTAGTCTGTGTGCTAACTTTGATGCAGCGTTCGCATTTAGTTGGTAACTATGCTATTTTCGGTGGCTCAGTGGTCTGTTAAAAGTGTGGTTGTTCCGCCCAGCAGGAGTCTTGCCTCAGACTGGCCTAAAATGGGCAGAAATGGTGCTGAACAAAAGCTGCTTGTCGCTCGTACAAAAGTACTTGAAGCGTTGCAGCCGGGACCAAGCTGCTATGCTATTGCCTGTGCCTCTCAACAGGAAAGGTATAGCAAACTTTAAGAAAAAACAACAACCATTCACTATTTATATAGTCCACAAAGAGTTAAACCTGTAGAGTTTAATGTAGCCCTAGCTCCCTCATGTCCATACAGAAATAGTACACCACATAGCCTCATTACATCACACATGTACATTATTAATTACATGGCACTTACTCCTTTCACTAGCTAATTCACAAATGTTTTGTTTGTTTGTCAGTGTGATAAGATTGTTGATGCTCGGAGAAGTTTTTGGGTTTCTAACTCTCTTTCTATCTCCTCGCCATCACCACAGACAGACAACATGTTCCCGAAGGGCACCAAACGTAAGTTTTCAGACTCCGGAGAGGAGCCGGTCCCCAGCGGTGACCCGGGCCCCGTGGCTTCATCTGCTGCAGCGGCTCGGACGCTGTCATCCTCCTACAGCCTGCAGCGGCAGTCGCTTCTCGACATGTCGCTCATTAAGCTGCAGCTCTGCCACATGCTGGTGGAGCCCAACCTGTGCCGCTCGGTGCTCATTGCCAACACGGTGCGGCAGATCCAGGAGGAGATGACCCAGGACGGCACCTGGCAGATCATGACCCAGGCACTGGCGGCCGCGCAGTGTCCCGCCGACCGCCTAGTGGCCACCGAGGTGCTGTGTCGGCAAACGGATGCGGCGGCGCAGGCCGGGCAGAGCCCCAAACCGTTTTCGGTGGTGGGTCTGGAGGACGGGTACCGCTCAGAGGAGGCGGTGATGGAGGGAGACGTGGAGCCCGAGGTCAACATGTCCACGTTGTCGCCCGTTTCGCCTCAGCTCACCTCTGCATCTTACCTCGCCGGCCCCTTCGGCATGGGGCCCTGCTGGGAGGAAGATGAGGAAGAGTGTGATGAAGACGAGGAGGAGGACAGCGAGGAGTGTGTGTCAGAAGGAGAGGACGGAGACCGGGACCACCTGACTGCAGACTCCAGAACAGGAGAGCAGGTTTTTGGGACCTTTGAGATCAAGCACCCGGCGCCGCCTCCTGATCCAGCACTGGAGGAACTGTTTTCAGACGTGGACCCGTCCTATTACGACCTCGACACGGTGCTGACAGGAATGCAGAGCGCTCCAAAGATGGGGCCTTACGACCTGCTGGAGAGCCTCTCCTCTCACGGGCCCACAGCCCTGAGCTCCAGCTCCAGCTGTAGGTCGGATCTGAACGAACTGGACCACATCATGGAAATCATAGTGGGATCCTGAAACTCGGAACATTCCTCTGGCCTGTACTGATCCCACAGACTGTTCTCAGACTATGCACAGTACTCATGTGCATGTTCTGTATGTGGTATTGTTACACGTGGAAATTGTTGGAAGTTTTGGGACAAGGTGGGAAATTAACAGCAAGCCAAAGTAAATATGGGATTAACTAGTAGTGTAGAAGTTAGATGGCTCTGACAGACACTAGCCGTGTTTCCAACAAACATTTGAAATATCGCAAAAGAAAATTTTCCATTTTGAGTGATTCAACTGTGGCTGGTTGTAATTAACCAAGTATCGAAGGAATAACATCCTACTGCTGTTTTCGATCTAAAATGGCTGTAATGCTTCTTCGTCTTCAGATTTCGTAATAAGCTGGTTGTGTTATTCGTCCACATGTACATGTTGCTTCTACCAGCCATCTTTTTGTGTTTGTGAATATCTGCAAAGATTTTGGGGAAACATCTGGTCTGTTGTGCGAGTTACGTAAAACTTATTTGGAAAATGTGTTTTCATTTTTCCCATTAAGTGCATTAACTCTTCGTTGACTTGGGGCTGTGTAAAAATGTGTATACACAGGCCTTGTGATTCAGTTAATTTCAATATTTAAAGTGTAATTTTACAGAAAACGTCATAAAGAAAAAGGCCAAAAACCACCTCAGATGAAAGGAGAAAATATTGTGATACTTCAAAATGTTTAAAAAAAAAAAAAAAACAAAAAAAAAAAACACTGATGGAAACACGGCTGCTGTGGGGGCCTGTATATTTAATCATAAATGTAATTGGCAGGTAATGTAGTGTAGCTAAAATCACTAAATTTTGGGATTCATGTGCCACAAAGGTGTGTAGGTGAAGCAGTTACTTTCCTACTTTGTTGAAAAAAAAAACAAAACCCAAAACTCAACAATATCCGTCAGAAGGCAAAGATAATTACTTATACCATGATGCATTCTTATTTACGTACTTTCCATGTTTACGTCTGTCATACATTCTGTCATGTTAGCTCCTCCCGGTCGCCATTTTGTCCATTTCTATTTATTGTCACATGAACTGAGGAACAATTCATCACACTACACGCATCAGAAACCAGAACAAATTGTAAATCCAAATCTATGAATCAATGCATATTTTCCTAAAGATTTGAGCAATTATGAATGGAATATATGTATATGTACGTATATGTATATAGAAATATATTTTTTTGCATTATACAGCTGGGGGATTTTTTGCAAGTATCATTTGATATTATTTTTTTTTTTCCCTCCCAAGCGGTTTTTAAGATTTTAATGTAGCCAGACTCGAGACAGTGTCTTCCCATGGTTTGGTATAAAAACAAGTCGACTGTAACCGGTGTCAGGACTGGCATCAGCACATTTTCTAGGCGCTGTTCTTTCATTTTTCTCAAAAGCTTTACGCAGGGCGGGGTGTTTGCCGCCAGCCGCCGAACGAACGCCGGTGAAAAGCGATCGGTTTCGGGTGAGTTTACAGTGGCCGGCGAGCTGAACGTTTCCTGCTTTGCTTTACATGAAAACAATAACAGCTTTTCCTCAAGCATTTGGAGAAACCCCGGGGTGATAACTGCATCAAGAAGCCATATTTGTTTCTGTCATTTGTTACGACTGCAAATGAAGAATTCTGTCTTTTAACCCATCTAATTTATTATTTTTATTTATTATATTTATTATATCTAGGTACAGACATGCCATATTGACTTATCAAAACCAACCGTGAGGCCCAATGAAATTCTATTTATCCAAATTAAGCCCTCCGTTTTGAATGCAGTACCTATTTATTCCTCACATTTTTATTATTATGAGTAATAATAATTACCGGGTTACTATTCAAATCACTATGCAGCTCCGTCATACGTGTTTCGAAATGATTGTATACAGCTCAAATGTCCTTTAATTCTTTTATGCAAACAGTTGCCTTTCTCCTAAAGATGTGGAAAAATCAAATGCATTTTTCGAAAAAAAAAAAAAAAAAAATCGTTATTGTGATGAAGAGATTAACTCAGGCAAACAAAATGTATTCACAAAAATACAGTATTACGACACGCTTAATACCTTACCACAACACTCCTGAAGGATGTCACTCTGGTCTGAATGGGAGCTAGAACTTCAAAGACTAATTACCGTTGTAAAATGTATGCATTTTTTTATATTAAGAAAAAACATTGCAGCATCTTTGTAAATATTTTTTATAATAAAAGGTGCAAATATTTAAGGTGTGATTTGTGTTGAATTATTTTATTGAGCAAATGTTTGTTTTCATCTGGTCTTTGTTTTGGGCTACGATTGAATTCAGTGTTATTTGATATTTTCCGTCATTCTTTCCCTCCCTCCATCCATTCTTTCATTCTATTCTTGCTTCTTTCTGCCAGTCCTTCCTTTAATCCATCCTTCCTTCTGTCCTTTCATCTATCTTTGCATCCTTCCATCTTCCTTCTCATCCATCTTCCCTTCCATTGTCCATTCTTCATCTGTAAATCCTTTTCCTTCATTCTTTCATCTGTCCTTTCATCCATTCTTTCATTCAATTCATTCTTGCTTCTTTCCTTCCTCCAATCCATCCTTCCCTCTGTCCTCTCATTGTCTATCTATCCATCCTTCCATCATTGCTTCCTTTTCATTCATCCTTCTTTCCTTCTGTCCTTTCATCCATTCTTTCATTCAGTCCATTCTTGCTTCTTTCCTTCAATCCTTTCTGTCCTTCCATCATTTATCTCTCTTCCATCTATCCTTCGTTCTTTTGTCCCATTTTTCCTTCTTTCTTCCACCCTTCTCTCATTCTTCAGTCCATCCTACCTTCTGTCCTTTCATCCATCTTTCTATCATCCTTCTGTCTTTTCCTTCATTATTTCCTTCAAACCTTCCATCATTTGTCCTTCCTCTTATCCTGTCTTCATCTTTCTTTCATCTCCTTTTCTTCATTCTTTTCTATCATCCTTCCCTCTTTTAAATATCCAAAATCTTATCTCAGTGAGTTTTAATTTAATTTATTATAAATCAACAAACCAATCTCATCTGAAGAGCGATGTGTAAGTGCAGCCATCTTTAAAATGATTAAATAATCAGCTCAAAGCTCAAAGTTTTTACACGAGGTTTACATTCAGGTATTATTTTAGCATATGGACATAAGTACGAGTAACAGTACTGTATAAGTTACAGAATAAACAAAACAATAGTAATCTGTTGTGGAATTAGTGATTACATCTGAGTATATTCTTTTCAGTAAAGAGCTTATATGTAGAATAAAAGAAGCCGGATTAATGGGGCTGATTATAAACGGCATTTTGAGATAATCTGTATCAGACTGTATTTACTTCACAGGGAAAGAGAAACAAAAACATCTATACAATTAGCATTATCTCTCAGAAACACTCATTGATTAATACACACTGTCATAGTCCCTAAAAGTTTTGTCCTTCATAAAATGTTTTAATACAAAGCTGAGTTGGACATGTTTTTTTAATTAAACACTTCTTTACGTTCATAGTATAATCCAGGGCAGTAATCATCTAAAACAAGCCTCAATACTGATGTTTTAACCACATATTTATGTAGCATTACTCAAAAGTTTCCCTGATCTTCACAAACAGGTGACTGATCTGTAATAAATGTGTCAGGGAAGAGGAGCAGTGTGGTTTATAGGGTTTTACAAAAAATATGTCACACGACGTCATGTCCTATATTAACTATGACATGAAACCACAACAGCAGTAATGCAATACAAATAGGAAATAAACATGTACAAAGTCTAAAATGTTTTAATGTCTCTGGGTGACTTTTGAAAGAGTCAGACTAAAACAAATGTCGTTTACTGAACTTTTCTGCATTAAATGTCAAAGTGGGGGTTAAACCCAACTCCACCAACAATAGAAGATTTTGTAGGAGATCATGTTCCAAATATTCAAAATGGAAAAACTGACTTACTCTATCAGAATCCAGAGCAGAAGTGGGAAGTAACTAAGTGTAAGTACTTCGTTACTGTACTTAAGTCAATTTTTTTAGGCATCTGTACTCGAGTATTTATTTTTCTGGTAACTTTACTTAAGGAGTTGAATCAGTACTTCTACTTTTGCTAGAGTATTTCTTCACACAAGTAGCTGTACTTTTACTTAAGTACAGAATGTGCGTACTTTTGCCACCTCTGATCCAGATGGATAAATCTGATCATATTTGGGACAAATGGATCCAGTTTGTATCCTCTAGCCGCCCAGAATTTGTATCACTCCTCTAAAAATGTCCTCTTTTTTTTTTAGAATCTCCTTGTATTTATTCTTTATGTTTTTCTGCATTTTAATTACTTTTTTGTCTATAATGTTTAAAGAACCCAGAGGCATTGTAACACTATGATTGTTTTTAAGTGAGAAATACCAAAACTGTAAGCACCCAGTTCATATATTCATGTTTTTGGGTTTTTTTTACACTTTTGTATGTCTGAAATAGGAAATCCGATAAGGGATCTAATAGATAAATCTGTATGAATGGTAATGTTGGAGATATTTTGTCACCTTTTTAAAAAAGATAAATAAATAAATGTCAAAATGGGTCAAACCTGCAGAGAATGAAAGGGTTAAAATGAGGTCTTAGCATTAAATAATTGCCACTTTGTCTACAAACAGCCATGACATCAATATAATACACGAACCAACAGCTGCCCTGCTCTGTGAATAAGTGTACACTGAAAAAAAACCAAACAAAACACAACAGTCGACTACTAGACTGTATCGCTCACTGTTAATTTGCATTTTTTTCCCCTCACTTTAGACAATGTTTGACTTTTCAGCTTCATTAACCAGTTTAAAACCCTCATTAGAAAAACAGTCAACACTTAATCATGTGGAGTAAGCTTTACTTGTACAAATGAACTGAGATATTTCCAGGATTTATGATAGTTTTAACCAGGTGGCTTGTAATCTATAACCATTACATTTAATAAATAACCTTTCCCAGACTGCATTATTCTACTGCAGACACATGACCGACTGTAGCTGCAGCCAATGACAGGACGACCTAGAGCTGCGTCCCAGAAGGCTTTGAGAACACACATATAAGAGGATGGAACACCTATGCAACCACCTATAGCAGGCACGTCAACCTCATTTTCTTACAAGAGCCACATTCGGCCTAATTTGATCTTAAATGAGTAAAATGATAACATAATAGGCAATAAATAATGACAATTCCAACATTTTGCCTTTGTTTCAGTGCAAATAAATAACATCAAATTATGACAATACATTCATTTACAAAGTAGCCAGACTAAAAAGGATATGAATAACCTGGAAAAAACTGACATTTCTTTCCAATTTTAATAATATTCTGCCTCAACTAATCATTTGTAGATGTGCATCAAAGATTGGATCTACAAATACACAAAACATTTAGTAACAAGCAGAATATTCCTAAAATTGCACTTAATTTTCTTTAGACATTTCAGGTTGTTCATATTTGTTCAGGTTATTTGCATTTTATTGTTAAAGGATAGTTTGTAAATGTAAGTATTTTCATAATTTAATGTTATTTTTTGCACTAAAACAAAAAGAAAAGTTGAAGTTGTCATTATTTATAGGTATAATGTAATTTTTTTTGTCATTAAATCAATAACTAAATTTGGAGTCATTATTTTTAGGTTATTTATTTATTTTTATCTGAGATCGTATTAGGCTGTATGTGACCCCTGAACTAAAACCAGTTCGACACCCTGGACTGGACACCCTGGACTTTCACGGGCCAGACTGGAACCTTTGGAGGGCTGGTTTTGGCCCATGGACCATATGTTTGACACCCCTGACCTATAGACTGGCTAAGAGGTTTTTTTTTCCCACATAGAGAACTGTGTGGTGCCCATCGGCTTTGGAAAAACTGGGAGAAAAATGGGAGTCGTCATGGAAACACAAGCCTCTAATGAGCTTTAGACATTTATATCTGCACCGTTACACCAGAATGGTGGTGCTGTGATTCTTTTTTATTTTTTTTACCAAACAGGAATATTATTTTCCTATTATTAAATATTGGTAGGTTTCAAGACAAGGTTTTATTTATTTATTTATTTGACAGGGACAACGCAGTCAAACATAGTTACAAGCTTGCAGCTGATGTGATGCATATAGAGTTTATAGCTAGTGCTAGTTCTCAACTCCAGTCCCCTAATTCCCCCTTTTCTTCTAGCTCTCCATGGCCTTTATAATCTAAAACAGGGGTGTCAAACATACGGCCCATGGGCCAAAACCGGCCCGCTAAAGCCTCCAATCTGGCCCGTGGGATTAATTTGTGAAATGCAAAAATGACACTGAAGATATTAACAATCAAGGATGTCAAAATCATTGTAGTTCAGGTTCCACATACAGAACAGTAGTGGGTCAGAACAGTAAAATACTGTAAAAACTCCAAAATTTTCTATGTTTTAGTGCAAAGAAAAGCTCAATTACATGAAAGTGTTCACATTTACAAACTATCCTTTCATAAAAAAATGTGAACACGCTAAACAAATATGAGCAACCTGAAACGTCTGAAGAGAAGCGCAATTTTAACAATTTTCTGCCTGTTATTAAATGTTTTGTGTATTTGTTGATCCACTGTGATCTGTAAGGTGTAATGCACATGTAAAAACGATAAACTGAAGCCGAATATTCTTAAAACTGCACTTATTTTTCTTAAGAAATTTCCGATTTTTCACGGTTGCTCATATTCAGATTTTTTAAAGGATACACAGTATAGACACAGGAAAAATTATTAGACCATCAAAGTCATTAAAAACAACGGTTATGCAATCCAGTCCTAACTCCTGTGTGGATCATGTGACTAAAACAGACAGAAAAGAAAACACGGAATGAATAAAAGCACT
>JAPQRP010000017.1:32362300-32380854 GCA_037367295.1 Apogon hyalosoma
AAAATAATAATATTTGAGCATTGAGACCTGATGTATCAAATATGATACAAAATTGAAACTCATACATGGAAATTGATGGTTTAATGGTTCAGGCTTTACAGGGTTAAAATGAATGGATGCATTTTATCCAATAAATGACACTGGTATTGATATTTTAATCTATAGTGACATATTCTACAAAGTCCCTAAAATTAGAAGGTTTTGAGTTGTTTTGTGTAATCCATGTAGAGAACATCAAAACTAACTTATTGACTTCTCCCAGATCTAATGTTCATGGGATGTTTTTAGCAAGTTTTATTTTAATCTTTTTTACTGGCATTTACTTATTATCTGCTCTAGCTTTTCCTGTTTTTTTTTTTTTCCCACAGAGAAAGGGTAAACTATGTGAAACTATATGAATTCTAACAGAAAAATGCATAATTTTCTTGCTAGATGAAAAACAAACCCCCACGTGTATAGTTGAGTCTTTTACAAACTTAGGGAATGAACAATATTAATCAAAAATGATCTTAAAATGAATGCGGAAATACATTTTTAGTCAAAGATTCTATTGATTTTACTACTTTACATGTTTAACCTTAAGCTCATTTGACCTACTTTATATACTGTAGATAGTTTAATTAATAGAAATACATATTATTATGTTACTACAGATGTTACTTTTGTTACTGTGTAACTACGGAGCCTCTGAACGTCCAAATGGGTCATACCTGATGACCATGAAAAGATGAATACACATCGTTTTTGAAGTTTCCTGAAAAATAACTGTTTTGGACATAAGAGGTTTTCGCCCGGCAGCAATGATACGTTTGTAGTATTTCTGTTCCGTGAGAACTATGTGTGCCTTAAAGGTCAACTTTTCATGAGTTCAGAATCACTGTTTTCATCTTTCTGGTGATTCAAGATGGTTTTTAAAGAGTTTATTTTGATTAAAAACAAGGAGAATTGAATAAACACTGGATCCTTCAGACAAAATCAACATATTTGGAGATTTTTACTAAACATGAAGGGGATGAAAAACTGTAAAAGTAGCCTCTGAGATGCAGTGGAGTAAAAGTACAAACTTTCAAATGTAAAGAACAGTATTTGAGTAAAACCTCTGCACTTACTGGCCTCCGAACATAACCAAATGTAGAGCACATTAATGAAATGTTTACTTTGTGCTGACAGGAATGGGAAGAGGAAAGCAGAAGCAGAACTGTGTTTGTGACAGTTGTCAGGGGGAAGAGACGGAAAAACGTGAATGAAGGCTCTCCTTATATGGAGGCTTCCCCGTCTTTCCGGTCATGTCCTTCCTCTTCCCTTCTGAGTCATCTGCCCCTTTAAAGCGATGCGTTCAAGGACTCAGTGCAGCACATCGGCCTTCTAGATACTTCCACCACTGACACTGTTAGACTGGTTTGATAACGTTATAACACATATTTAAACACACTGTCATCATTTGTATGTGTTTAACTTAAACCCCCATGTTATGTCTCTTTCTTATATTTTCATTTATTCTCATGTAAGCTTATTATTATTATTGTTCTTTTGGATTTAGAGTTTTCTGAGCAAAATCTTAAAAAGGGAATGCAACATGTAGGACAAAACCATTTAAAATTAATGTAGAAACAGAATCTAAAATGATTAAAACTCAGATGATGATGTTTCCCATGTCCTATGTTGACGTACCGGATGTGAATGTCTGATATTGAATGTCAATAAAAAGTACATTTTAAAAAAACCCTGAACTTCATCTAATTACAGTGTTATGAGCCAGAAAAATGTACAAATATAAAGGACTGTGTAATTTATGTAAGGTTTATCACTTGTAACAGTAATTTGACTCTACTCTCACTGCAGTAGGAACAATTTTTATTTATCAGTTTTCCTCAAATGATTTTAAAGTCACTTACTTTATTGAGGTTAATATTAAAAATCTGAATTTTACTTGTACTCATGACAGATGGTATTTATGATCCATGCTTCATGAGCTAAACACTGAGAGGGACTATTTTATGACACAATGAACAGTTCTACTTTTCACACTTTCAGTACAAGTTGACAAAGCAGTACTTTTACTCGAGTAGTTTTGAAACAGAACTTTTCCTTACTTTTATGGAACCAAAGCATCCAAATGCTTGATAATAGCCATGTGTTCGTGTTTCAGATTGAAAACACTTATTTAGTTTTGTACTGAAAGGAAACAGAATATAAACAGCCTTAAGACTAATCATTTTAAGAGTTAAGCAGTGTTAGAATTAGAATAGTCCAGTTTATTTGTTATCAATAATGACCTTTTATTGGGCTTCATATTGTTGTCATTTCTGGAGTTTTACTTGAAAGTGAAACAAATAATTTAGTTTACATGTCTAACCTACTTTATGTGCTCGTTACGTTGCTGTGCAGTAGTGCTGGGTACAGCTTAATTAGGTTATAATGAGCAGATATTTATTTTTGAGTCACAGGGAAAATGCACATAGCGTTAGAAATAAAAAATAGTGATACTGAAATATTGAATATGAGTAATGACAACTCCAAATTCCAAACTCTGAATCCAGTGCAATTTGTGATGCAGATGTATGACTGATGATACTGTTAAAACGGCCCTTATTTTTCTCAAGAAGTTTCAGGTTGTTCATGGTTTTTCATGTTATTCACATTTTTTAAAGGATAGTTTGTAGATGTAAACACTGCCATTACGTAATTTTATTTTACTTTTTACTCTAAAACATAGAAAATAGTTTGGAGTTGACATTGTTTATAGATTATGTTGTCATTTACTGGTCTAGCCAACTTCAGATCATATCGGGAGCATGTAATCTGAACTCAAATTTGTTTGACACTCCTGTTCTAGAAAAATCACCAACTGTTTGGAAGTCACCATCCAGTGAGAACCATGTATTTCTAACCTTTTCATGAGCTCAGGAAAACAGGCCAGTTTTCTGCTTTATGACTGTGTTTCCCAGTAAATCCAAGAGGGTTTTTAAAGAGATTATTTACCTTAAGAAGGAGTAGAATTGGAAACTCAACCAATAACCCAAAAACATCCGTTCATCCTTCAGTACAGCTGTGTCACTGGACAGAAGGGTATAAAAAACTGAACTAAAGCTGTCAGACAAATATAGTGGCATATAAACGAGGCTTACGCTGTTGGGGGCCGACAGCAAAGGTATATCCCCAAAATCCCCCCAATCCTGTGCTATATATAAATCTATCCATGATAATTGTTAGACAATTGATATGAACTCAATACGAGCTCCATGGAACTGATAGCAGCAGGATAACGGCTAGAGAACAAATTTTTCCCCACAAAACTCCACCTAGTGAATGAAAAAGACCCCATATGAACTTTGGATGGTAGCCAGAACATGGACATTTGTAAGACAATCAATAGGAACCAAATTTGATCTCAACTGGCCTATTATTGCTTGATTTACATCCAAAAACTGATTTCAACTGAAGTGCCCCATTTGGACGACTTATAATACTCATAGAGAAGCTGAACTCCATGGGGTTCTTCCACTAGGGGTCCCCTATGTTGGTTATCATGGAGAAGAAATCCAACCTAATCTGTCCTAGTTACCGACAAAACACCAAGGAGATACAGCAGCGGTGGATTTCATGGAGAAGAAATCCAACCTAATCTGTCCTAGTTACCGACAAAACACCAAGGAGATCCAGCAGCGGTGATTCCAGCAGAATTCGGGGTAAAACCATTATATCCCCAAAACTCGGTTTCGGGGATATAATTACAATGTTTTGCATGAGTTGTGGCAGAGTATAAGTAGAAAGCTGTAGAAATTTGAGATGCTCAATTAAAGTCTAAGGCTACATTCAGACCGCAGGCAAATGTGGCCCAAATCCAATTTTTTTGCCCATATGTGACCTGTATCCGATCTGTTAGGGTGAAGACACACCAACCCAACTGCCAAAAAGATACTGACTGGATCAGTCGGCTCCCGTCTCCATGACACAGTCAAAAAAGTGTCAAGAACACACCAAATGGACTACCGACCTGAGCGTACGTTCTGCACTTGCGCAAGACGTAAAACCGTAAATGATGGAACATCTCTCTAGACCAAAACCCAGAGCTCACTGTCGTCAGTGTTGAGTAGTCAACAAGGGTTGTTGTTGTTGTTGTACTCGTTAAACGGATGGCTAGTAATAAGAAGATACCGGCCTAGTCAGCTCTTGGGCTTCTTCTTACAGAAGAAGAAAGATGTCGCAGGTGAAAACTGAGGCGAAATCGCACAATGCTAAAAGTGTTCACTTCATGGAATGAATGAAGTCCATAGTCAACACTCATTCAGATACAATGTGAGCAGTTCATGGCCTATTATTGAAGACAATAAAAGTGTGAAGTACCTTGGCAGAGCTGGATTCACATGGAAACTTCTCATTCACTGATTCAGTAGTCCAGGGCTATCCCTCCATCAATCAGACTTGTCCAACTGAACGACTGGGTGTGGGCGAATTACACATGTTGAACTGGCTGAAAAGAATGATGATGGGATTACCGACGCCCGATCGTACACACGCCAAACAGACTCATGTGACCGATCTCACCTGACGACGTCCAACCGCCGAAAACCGGGTTGGTGTGTCTTCGCCGTTAAAGACAGTTTGAACAGCACAAATCTGATTTTTTTCAAACCTGACCCCGGCCACTTACATATGTTTAATTTATGTATTCATTCCTTTCATGAAAGTGGACAACAGAATTTGTGCATAAATGCACACTACATTTTCAAATCAACACCACCATGACTGGAAAGCAGCAACAAGAAGAAAACATTTCTTATATTTCTCTGCCCCCTAATTTAACAATTAAAAGAAAAAGAAAAGATAGTCAGCCATCACCTACAACTGATTTTCAACAACCTACACCAACAAAACTAACAAAAAATAAAACAAATTTACAAGCTCCAAACAATTCGTATCTAACATTTTGCAATGCGACTTCAGTCTGAACGGCCAGGTCACATTTATCCAACCTTTACATCATTGAATTGCGACAAACATCACAATTCTACGTCCCAGGAGGAGGAGCAGCAGGAAAAATATATTAACTTTACTGCATGGTCACATATTCCATCAGGACCTCTTTTGCACATGAAGGTCACTTCAGGGTCGAATTCAGTTCATACTCAAAACTGATAGAAGTTGCATTTGATGTGTAATATGAATGTGCACACACACACACACAAAAACCCAAATTGTTCATTTAGACCTGCTGTCTGAACGTAGTTTAAATTATTACATACTGCAATTTTCTACTTTGCACAGTGTTACTACAGTAAACATTTCACCACTTAAAAGAATATAGTTTGACATTATTCACAGGTCAATATGATAGTTTTATTGGGCTGAATGTGGCCCTTGTTTTAAAACTTCAACACCCTTGGTTTATACTGTTTTTATTTTACTGTTGTCTATACTGTAAATGTATTTCTCTGTAGAAAAGCCCAACCATGGATGGGAGTTGAAAACTAGCTAAATGCTATATACTCATAATGCACTATATTTCACTGCATTATCCCTGATAGATAAATAAATAGATTCATACATAAATAAATCGGGCTGTTATTGGCCTAAAATGAACTACAATGACGTTAAGACTTTAGCCTCAGATATACGCAAATATTCGTGGAAAAACTCCATCTCTCCCGTTGATTTCTCCCTCGGCCTCCCGCTCACGTGTGCTCCCGTCCGTGACTTTTTTGAGCCGTCCGTGAACGCACCAGCGGCTCGGCGTCGGAACACTCCGCCGCACATTCGCTGCCCCGTGATGACGGAGGCGGAGGCTTGATCAGCGGGGGAAGGGACCAATCAGCGGCGGCCCTGAGCTCCGGACCCTCCCCTCCTCCTCCTCCTCCTCCTCCCCCTCCTCCTCCTCCTCCGCTCCGGTCTCTACCTTCCGCAGCTCCTCCTCCTCCTCCGGAACATTCCTCTTATTCCTCGACCCGACAGCGCAGGAACGCGGCGACGGAACCGGACGAGCCCACGGACCCCATGACAGTTTCCACGGACGCGTAAGGTTGTGTTTATTTTCTGTTTGACTCTTTAATTAACACGTCGTTAATTTTGTTTTTTTTTTTTCTTTTTTTTTTTTTTTTTGCCTTTAAACTTGCTCACAGCCGAACTGACCCTGGGTTTAAAGGTGTTCCGGTACTAAAGAAGTGTCCTGTTATAATTCCTATTTATTATTTGAATATTTATAGAATAAGGAAAACTGCATCCTTTTCCAGAGGTTTGACTTTGGAAGTTGTTACTCCATGTTCTAATTCATACTGGGCAGTTCTTGGCTCCTGAGATGGGGGTCAGACTTCCATCAAAAGGGGCTTTGACTTGTGGAAAACACGCGTGGAACAGTCACCTACAGGCAACTGAGTGGAGCATGAAGCCTTAGATCATATGGGTGAAAATGTACAATATATAGACCTTATATAATGCAAAAACAGCCTTATATGTAACCAAAATGTGGGCAAATCTACTCTAGAATCAAAGTCTGGGCTGTAATCAGACTTAAAGTAGATAAAAATGACAGAAGCATGAAGCCTTAGATCTAAAAGTGAAAATATACAATATATAGACCTTATATAATGCTAAAACCACCGTATATATAACCTAAATGTGGGCAAATCTACTCTAGAATCAAAGTCTGGGCTTTAAATCAGACTTAAAGTAGATAAAAATGACAGAAGCATGAAGCTTTAGATCATAACAGTGAAAATGTACAATATACAGACCTTATATAATGCAAAAAACACTCTTATATGTAACCAAAATGTGGGCAAATCTACTCAAAATGTACTCAAAACAACTAGAATGAAAGTCTGGCCTTGAAATCATACCTAAAGTAGATAAAAATGACAAAATCAAAGCAGGTTGTGCTTATTTTTCTGCTGGGAAACCATGCAAATCACCATTTTAGTCGGAAAATGTTCTGAAGTCTTAAATAGATGTGTTTTCTTTGGATGAAAAATCTTAAAATCATGCTTGAAAAGGCCGTTTTAGTTTCCTGAATCC
The DNA here is from genome assembly GCA_037367295.1 of Apogon hyalosoma. Taxonomy (NCBI): domain Eukaryota; kingdom Metazoa; phylum Chordata; class Actinopteri; order Kurtiformes; family Apogonidae; genus Apogon; species Apogon hyalosoma. The sequence goes on from JAPQRP010000017.1 coordinate 32,369,312, forward strand.
CTGTAAACTTCAGTTATTTGTTCTCCTCCGTTGAAAGTGAATGTAAAGTTGAAACAGGGGGTGAATTAGAGGAAAACTAGACCCTAGAGCCCAGTGAGTGGTTCGACCAGTGGGAAAATGATGTGACTCGAGCATCTATAGGAGATTTTAGTCCCAATACCATCGTCCAAACGCAGAAAGAGGGAATATGTTTGAGAAGATCCTCCACTAAGTCACTCTTCGTTGGTTTTTCTTTCATTTCTTCCTCTGCTCAGTTACTGCTGTTACATAAAGTAGATAAAGGTTTATTGCAGCTTGATGCAATCCACAGACTTCCCTCAAACTGGTGAACAGAACGGCTACCAATTTGCTTTTTTTTTTTTTTTTTTTAACTGAAATAACTCCACAAAGATTTTTGCACATTAAGATACGTGTTGGAAACAATCAGAGCATCCGCAGAAGACTGAAAATTTAACATGAAGGCTTCATTTTTAATACTGAGAAAAAAAGAGCCCAATAAAGTACAAAAAGTAAAGATAATTAGGTCAAATATTAAAAAATCAGGGAATAATTTTGTCAAACACATCCATCACGACAAGAACAGCTAGAATTAAAACATGTCAGAATAATAATTTTAAAAAAAAGGTTAATTTATGATCTGTGTTTGATATTTTTTGCTGCCATTAGAAACTAGTTATTCCAACAGGGGTTTGTCTTTATTTTTTATTCATTTATTTATTTTTTACATCTATTAAGATCCATGTCACACTACTTTAATTAAATCTTTTTTTTTTAAGCATAATTCCTGTAAAACTCCAATGTAGTACACATACAGGTGCCATTCAGTTCAGTTTTATGATTAAACTAATACTTTAATTTGACTTTTATTTTGAGGAACTGACCAGTTTTAGTGTAGTTTTTATTAGTCTTTGAGTTTTTCAGATGCTCAGCTTGATTTTCAGAAGCAGAAAAAAAGATGAAATGATGCCTGATACCAAATATAAGTAAATATTTTATTTTGAATTCACATATCATTGCTCGTTGTAAGTTTTACGTGTTGGAAAACTTATTTTTATATCATCCAGTGGCGTTTCTGTGTTCTCTGCTAGTTTTAGTGTCAGTCTTGTCAGTTTTTCTTAACTATAATCCTGGTAAATATACATTCTGCTTTGGCATGAGTATGTAAGGATGTTAAATACCATTAAATACTGGCAGTGTTTGTGCAGGAACAGTGTTACGTAAGCTGTCAATACGCACAACAACAACTGCAAACAGTAAAGAAATAGCATTACTGAAAGGTTATGTGTTTCCTTAGTTTGATTTGTAATTTGTAATCGTACATTTAAGTAATAGTCATTGATTTATTGACAAGTTAAGACTTTAGGGAAATTTCAGTTACCAGCAGTAACATACAACAAACAACTGCAGAGAAAAAGACAGGTAGAAAAACCACAAAGGAGTGAAAAATGAAATATAAGAGAAAAATAAGAAACTTGGTATTTATATAAATATAGAGTTAGCATTAAAGTTAAATATTATTTCCATATTTGGGTTCTTCTGTGAAACTGGTCCTAAAAACAGGACGTGGGGCTAAAAAATACAAACCAGATGCAGACGAATGTTATGAAGCAAGTTTGGAAGCACTTTGGGTCTATTTGAAAAACAAATACTAACTGAGATAAAAGAAAAACAAATTTTTTTTTTTTTATAGACAAAACACATTTTAATATCATTTTACATTATTTTTAATAGAAAAATCTGCATGTAACACGGTAAAAAGGACACGAGAATTACGCGCTACTATTTTTTTTGAATATCTCTTTATTCTCTCACAGGTACATTTTGGGAATTGAACTAATTATTCAAGGCAGAATGTTTCACAAAAATGACCGCTGTTGCAAAACGGTTTGCGATTTATTCGTGTGTAAATTGGCAGGTTCTGCATGTAACGCAAGTGGACATGAAGGGTTACACACAAAACCTGGAATGAGACGTAGACTGATGAAAACCCCACATGTGTGGATTAGAAAAACCACTAGGATCGACACATTGAACACAGTGTCTTTATTTATTTAGAGTCTATAGAAGAGCATTTACAGCCATGTTTTCAGATCAGACGCACTGACACCTAGGCAGATTTAACTGTCCATATTTGGGTCCTGTTTTTGGACCCAATATTTGATTATAAATTCATTAATTATGGGATGGATCAGAGCAACAGGATAATATTTTTGCATTTATCTGAGGTCATCATTAGGTCCATCCTGGGGGAAATATGTCTAAATTTACCTTTTATTATTGGGTCTAAAAAGCTGAAAAAGTGTCAGATACTAAAATAAACCCAGTTTCATAGAAGCACCCATTATATAATATTATTTACGTAGGAATGTGGAAGAATAAAACAGGTAAATATTTAATGAAAAGGACAGAAGTGGTGTTTACTCATATTTGTATTTCTAAACGCTCATGTTTGTGCTGTTTGTAGGTCGATGTTGGGTCGTGGCGTGAAGCGGAAGTGGAGTTGCCTGGAGGAGCTGGAGGCCGAGGCCGTCCAGGCTGCGGTGATGGAGGACAAGCAGCAGAATGCGGAGGAAGACGGCGAGGACGAGGCCGGGTTCCTGGCGTCTCCGTCCAGGTCGGACATGAGCCACCTGCAGCAGAGGCAGCTGGTCCTGGGCCTGTGCCTGGAGAAGCTGCAGCGCTACCAGGCCGGCGTGGAGCTCAGCCTGCGCCGCTCCGTGTTGCTCATCAACACGCTTCGACAGATCCAGGACGACATGCAGAGCGACGGCGTGGAAAGCCCGGACGTGCTCCTGGGCGGCGACTCCTGCCTTCTCAGGGACAGCATCAGGGAGGACGTGGCTATAACGTGCCCTGGGTGCGCAGAGGACGGCGTGGAGAGCCCGTCTCTGCTCCCAGAATTCCCTTCTCAGGAGGCGAACGGTTTGTCAGAGCAGCAGAAACCGCTTCCCGCCGCCACGATCAGTGCTTTTAGTGATGCAGTCAACGCCATGGGCTACCTCAGCGACCTCGCCCTGGACGACATCTTCGAGGACATCGACACGTCCATGTACGAGACGTCGGAGCTGCCCGCCGCCTGGGCGTCGGGGTCTCTGTGGCCCGCGTGGGCGGACGACGACGTTAAAGGGCGCTCTGCGGGGCACGCCTCCGCCGGGAGTCTCCAGTCGTGTCTGATGGACCTGAACGAGCTGGACCACATCATGGAGATCCTGGTCAAGTCCTGATCAGACGGACGGACCGAGACGAGGGTGGACATGGGGGCGTGGACGGTTTAAAGGATTAGCAATTTGGATTTTTAAGGCTCCATCTGACATTTTGAATGAAATGTGTTTTATATGGCATCAACCGCTTCGTTTATTTTTTCCCAGAGCTGGTACCGATTATAAAAAATCAATCAAACTGATATTTAAATTTGGAGCTGGGGAATATGGTCAAAAGAGCACCCCCCCTTTTTATGGATTATTTTTAATATCTACATTAACTCAAGATAAAACAGGACTCAGAACAGTTTTCTACATCCATAAGTGTCAATGTGTAGAATCTGATTAAGATGAAAGACATCATGAAAATTTCCATTAAAATAAACCACTACTGTTATACAGCAAAGAACCACATTCACACTGAATATGTAACAACAAGCAAACATGTTGCATTTTGACTTTTGTTGTTGTTTTGAGTCAGAAAAGTCCTTGATCTAGACATTTTTCACATAGTAAAAAACCTCTTATCACGTTAATTCAGTATATATCACCCAGCTCCGTTATTGGTTCCAAACTTAATAAAATCAAAATACTGGTGTAAAAATACAAAACTAAAACTACAACCAAAGCATTTTCTTTATCTTAAAACAAGCAGCTGCTGCATTTCTTATAAAGTTAACTAAAAATCTAAAGTTTTATGAACTAAGAGTAAATGAAGCAGTAAAAGTTGAAAGTGCCAGTTTTAAATGCAAAAATGCTAAATTTGGCAGCTGATAATCAAACTGTTCCTTTAACCTCATTTATCAGGTACCGTTGGACTAATCCTGAGCTATGAACCTCAACTGAGTCTTATTAAAAACGAAATATTTATGATTTTAAATGAAAAACCCAGTGTAAAATGTCTCCTGAGATAAACGTTGTCTCCTAAATAACGGGCCAAAGATGTGATTTTAAACCCTGTATCAACGTCGTTTGGTGGAAACCTCTTAAGTCCATTTTTTTATTCTATTGGTCAGTCTTCGGTGTTAGAAATATTAAACCAATCAAAAGAATTTACTTAGAATAACCATAGTTTTTCCAGTTTCCAGAAAAATAACCGTGTTGGACATAAGAGGTTTCTGCCCGACAGTGACGATATGAGCATTTTAAAGATAATAAATACTGCGGACGTGTAATAAGTGACATGTATTTTACTCCAGACAGACAAATAGAACCATTTCTACAGCCACAGTAACAGGAAATAGAGCGCAGACACGCTGTGTTTTGAGTCATTTGTGAATAACTGTAGAAAAGCAGAGGAGGCAGGTTGAGACAAAGCTGCGACACCAGAAGTGAATCACAAAACCTATGAGTGTGCAGCGCGGACGGACGGTGTCGACGTCACGCAGGGGTTCGTCTTCACCTCAGGTCGTCCGTGAATGCAGATGGAGCCTTACAGACCAGATTAAACCACCCTTTTTGGGTTTTTTGGTGAAGTTTTTGTCAACCCCAGCTCTGTGTGCTGCTCAGGAGGAGGAGGAACCTGAGCTCATGGGGATCGTGCGTCACTCGGGCTGTCAGAATCAGACCCGGGTTGATTATTAATTGAAATCCTTTCAATTACTTAAGAGGGTGTGCTCCAGCCAAGCAGGAGGGCAAAGGCTTCGGTTTCCCTTCGGAGTTGGCACCATTTAGCGTCTTTAAATGAAAGTCTCAGCTACAAGTGGACGTTTTTTTTTTTTTTTTTAATCGTAGCTGAGATTGACTCTGGTAGAGAACACGCACAACATGTTGGATGCCTTTATTTAATATTATTTATATTTATGAATGAAGATCAACCACGAACTGCCACAGATCCTCACCTGGATGAAGACTGAGTGGTTTAATTTATATTTTCGGTTCCTCAACACCTCGGACTGTCTGTGGATCGGCTGCTTTTTTTTTTTTTTTTTGCACCGTCTGGGACGAACTAAAGAGTGCGAACAAGAAATGCATCTTTTTTTATAATCACAGTGAGGATGATGTCAACGGTTTTTCCTCCTCGGCAGCTTCTATTTAAAGTTATTGTGATGAGTGCAGCGTCAGACGTGTTCCAGATGGAAATGTAGGAGCTGACGGACGCCAGTCGACCATCAGGACGACTTCGCCGTGTGTCAGAAATGTAACGGTTCATTTCCCATCAACTTGTCACTGATTGTACTGTTCATGTCCAGAATTTTCATTAAAGAATTGTGTTAAAGTTAAGGGGAATTTGCATCTAGAGCTGCAACTTAACCCTGTAAAGCCTGAACCATTAAATCACTGACAGAAAAATCTAGTTCTTTGAAACTGGAGCCTTTATTGGTCCTTCTGAACAACCAAAACATGTTTGTTTGTTTTTTTCAAATGTCAATTTCCATGTATGCGTTTCAATTTTGTATCATATTTGATACATCAGGTCTCGATGCTCAAATATAATTTTTGAACAAACAAAAACATAACACAAACATGTCTAACAAATTGGTAATTCCTTTTCAAAATTGTCAAAGTTCTTCCTCCTTCCTCATTAATGACAGTCTTGTAGTGTCACTGGAAAGGCCTCTGGTGAACAAATTCCTCCCCCCTGGTGGATTATCTGTGTATTGCATGTATCTAATTGTATACATCAGGTTTTTTAAGACAAAAAAATATCACACTGATCATGTAGAGGGCTTCAAAACTCATGTATCAAATATGATGCATTTGGCGTTATAGGGTTAAGGTTATTTTCACTGTCAATGGTTTTGTCAAAATGGTCCAAAAGTGTTTCCCAAAACCCAAAATGATGTCTTGTTTGATCCAGAACCCAAAGATATTCAGTCTGCTGTCACGTAAGAGGAAAGAAACCAGCAAATAGTCACATTTAAGACGTTTGAATCAAAGAATTAAAAAAAAAACAAAACAAAACTCTGATCATTGATTCAAACCTTAAATTGATGTCGACTATCTGATCTTAAATCCTAAAGCTCTGTTGTTTACATTATAAGTATAAATTTCTCTTCATTCCAGTGCGAAGTCAGTAGTTTTTCGGTTTAAAATACACATATGAATGATATTTATCTAAAATATAAAGTTGTGTATTGACAGAAATGTGACCTGAAAGTATTAATCAGGAAGTATAATACTGTACTTCTAATAAAACTCTCTGAAAGAAGACATCAAAAGCATAAAATCTGTGTAAAACAGAGCATTTAGTTTTATTGTTTGTAGATGTTTTGGAAAATTCCTTTAAGACACTAGGATGCACTGATGCTTTTCTTCTGGACTAAAAAGTAGAGCTTTAGGATTCAAGAATTAAGATTTCTGAACTTTGTGTGATGTTTTTTTCATGCAAATCCATGACGATGAACTGGACAAAGTTGTGATTTGTGTCTGAGTTGATGTGGAAACGAACCCAAAAAGCCCTAAATGTATTTTAAAGGCCTTGTAGTCACTCGTTTATATTGCAGCGTCTGGGAGTTTTTTAACCGTTTTATATGCATTTCTACCTGAAAGTCCAATGTCCTGTCATCAGTGAAGCTAACGCTCGGCCGTCGTTATCTGTGGTTTACTCCCGTTCTACCTCCAAATGTCCTGTTCTTACACCGTGAGCCAACAGAAACCGTTTAGAGTAGTTTACGTCATGTCCTTTCAGATCGCTGTAACCCGTCGTCCACGTCTCAGCCTCACGTGCCTTAACTACTGAACCTGATTATCATTTACGTTGAGGTGTTTTATGGGCTGCCCGAGCTTCAGCTTCATTGATAAAACGTTCTGAGGACTGAGCCAAGGTGTTGCGTCAAGCACTCATCACTTCATCCTCCTTTTCCCTGGTCTTATGCTGCCTTCAGGTGCTGTCGGAAAGATGATCCTTTACACTTGTGAATTCAGAATTACCAGTGCGTTGTGTTCAAGTGCTTTTGTAGTCGTGACGAGATGAAAAATGGCTGATTCACAATTGGGTAAAACAGTTTTGGACGAGTTAATTCATCTGCTGTAGATTTTTTTTTTTTTAAATCATTCATTCATCTTCTGAACTTTATCTTCCAGCGCAGGGGTGTCAAACTCATTCAGCGTGATACCATGATGCGTAAATATACACGCCACTTTTAACTGCCGTGTTACTGTACGCTTTCTAAGCTTTGTGCATGTATGTTCATACCGTTATTAGCCCTCTCTTCAACTTGAATCAATGCGTCAAATACGACGCACTGAGGGTTAGGGTTATGTGAACCAGATCTTGGCGTGAATTGACATTCGATCAAATGGCATTGACCAACACGAGAAAGGTTGAAAATGCTTAGGTATAGCACGCCAATGCCATTAGAACTTGTGTGACATGCAACGCCATTTACTGAGATCAGTCTGAACATCATTTCAGTTCAGGGACCACATTTGGCCCAATTTGATCTCAAACGGGCCAGACCAGTACAATAACTACATCACAGTCTATAAATAATGAAAACTCTTAATTTTTTGGTCTTTGATTTAGTGCAAAACAGTCAAATGAAATTCTGAAATTGTCTGCATTTACAAATTATCTTCTCACAAAAAACCCCTGAAAATTCTTAATAAGTGCAATTTTAGCAACATTCTGCCGCAGCTTATCGTTTATAACACGTGCATTACAGTTTACAGATCACAGTGGATCTACAAAGACACGAAACATTTAGTAACAGGCAGAATATTGATAAAATTTTGTGAGTTTGGGACTAAAATGAGTTTGACACCCTTGACTGTTAATATCTATTTGCATGGGCCAGACTGGGACCTTTGGTGGGCTGGTTTTGGCCCGCAGGCCTTATGTTTGACACCCCAGCTCCAGAGGGTCGCAGGCACATGTATAGACTGACATATAGGCTACGTTCAGACAGCAGGTCTTCATGGATTTTTAGGTGAAATCTGATTTTTTTTGTGTGTTCGTTCACATTACACATTAAATGTGACTTCTGTCAGTTTTGAGTATGAACTGAATGCGACCCTGAAGTGACCCGCATGCGCAAAAGAGGTCCTGATGGAATATGTGACCACGCAGGCACGCACTGTGTTTACGAAAGTAAATATGTTTTTCCCGCCGCTTCTCCTCCTGGGACGCAGAATTGTGATGTTTGTCACATTTCAATTATGTGAAGGTCGGGTAAATGTGACCTGGCCATTCAGACTGAAGTCGCATTGGAAAAAATCAGACGTGTATCAGATTTAGGACCACATGTGAACGTGGCCTGGGTCAGATTTGAAAAAAAAAATCAGATTTGTGCTGTTCAAACTGTCTTTAACAGATTAGATACAGGTCACATATGGGCAAAAAAATCGGGGTAATATATAATAATAATAATGAATATATCTGTAAATCAACACCATATTTACGTTCGTCGCCACGTTTATGGAATGACTTCTTGTGTCATCTCACGATAATAAACAAATCAACGTAATTGTGATTTAATGGAAAAACCGATATTACGCACTTCTGTTTTTTCGACATTTAGTAAATACTGGTAAAGTTTTGCGCAGATGTCCAATGGAAAAGCAAATACTGTCACATTCACACCTATGGGCCATTTAGCAGAACCAGTGAACCTATTAATGCGTGTCTGGAGAACCCAAACCATTTTGTAAGATTTTTTTTTTTTTTTGGCAAATTGTGTACACTATACATATGCAAAATCATCAGCTAAAAGCAGCAGAACATTAATAAAAGCAGCGTTTATCATTTGCGATAAATCCCTCGTCCTCATGTCAACAAGTTCAAAGGTTATTTTCACCTCTGCAAAGTCGTCTATCAATTTTTTTTTTTCCCGGTGCATGTGCAATTTTGGAGCTTGTAAGTAATATTTATCATAATTCCCACAGCACATGAAGGCAGCATTAGCCTTTCTTTGCTCGGTGAACACCACTAGTATATGAGCTTAATGTATCCTGACAGGCTGACAGTGAACTAGCGGAGGGAGGAGGTGGCAGCGACAGCCAGGAGGAAAAATAGGAGGAGGAGGAGGGGTGGGAGGAAGCAGCAGCCTGCGTCACTCGTCCTGTGGGAGGGGCTTACAGCTTGTTTTGCCCAGACTCAGGCCACCAACCAATCACAGTGAGGGCTACGACGAGCACCGCTGCTTCGACAACAACTTGTTTTTGCTCCTGCTCAGACAGACAGTGGTGGGTTTCAGTCTGTGACAGAAAACCACTTCTGTTTTGTTGACTTCACGACAGAAGAGGAGAGCTGCAGTGTTATTTATAATGTGTATGAGCAGAGGGGTCTGTGAAGCACAATCTGAAGGGTGCGACCGATGGATAAAAAGATGATTATTAATAATGTATTGTATTTTTTGTTGAATATTTTATAGATTTTATTTGACAGTACAATAAAAAAAAATATACCTTAACTGCTGTGTGGGTGTGTTTTTCTTTGACAAGCTGCATTATGCAAGTATTTTCTTGAGCCTTTAATGTTATTTTTGTAAGTTAATCTTTCTTAAACCAAGAGATAAATCAATACTTCCATTTAAATATATCACATAATGGTAGAACATAAAGATACATGAAATAACATGGAAGTATTTAGCAGTTTTCACCAATCATCAAGATTAATATATAAAGGAATGAGGTTTAGAACGAATGTAGTGAGACCAGCTCCTTAAGTTTCAAATGTTTTTACAGCTTATCTAAGTCTTTTTTTTTTTTTCTTGATGAGAATAAAACACTGTAACTGCCTGAACTTTTCTCACAGACATACATGTGATATCCAGAATGCAAAAACTAATCACAAAATATTTTAACAAATGCTTAAATACCTTTAAAAACAAGCACAATGAGGATTAGGGGATAAACAAGGTGGTTTATGTCCAGGCTCAGACAGCCTTTCCTGCCTGTGGAGTTTGTTGACCTAATTTTAGTCTTACAGGCAACGCACATGCTCTAATATTTCCCATTTGGGCTTTAAAGTCCATGTTATACACAGTGTTGTCTTGTGTACATGAATTGTATGATTGTATCACACTATATGGAGAGAAGTATTAGGACGCATTGAATTCAGGTGTTTCATTGCAAACAGGAGCCAGAGCAATAAAATGGTCACAATTTTATAATTTATATTTAAATTACCAGTAGGATGACAATACTTTTGCTTGTATTGTCATTTGAAATACTATTATGTTATTTGATTTTACCCAGTATATTATTATTATTATTATTATTATTATTATTATTATCAGTGTTTTTAATGTTATAACCTATAGATTTCTGAAATATTTGTAATATTCTGACCATAAATAATCACACTGAGCCATAACTAATCCATATCCATGAGGTTATGGAGTTTTTAGAGCTCTGCTGTCACCCCGTCACTTGAAACTGATCTACATTATGTATATTCTCATCCTGATATGAATATCCATCACTAAATATACCACGGTAAATGTGTTGCTGCCATCAAATCCAGATGTACCTTATAAAATCAGTATACAAACAGCAACAAAAGTAAAATATCACCAGAAAAACACACAAAACAAAACAAATGGAAAAAAATGAATGTATACTATTATACAAAAGAAATAGTTAATATAGAAATACTTCATACTGTGTGTGTTATTTACACATCTGAGGAGTGGGAAGAAGTAAACACTTATTTAATCCCACCCCTTTTCCCTAAATCAGGTACTTTAGTACTTCAACCTCCTGCCTTTATCTATCAATCTGTTTTCTATGTTCTGTTGTGAATAAAATAGGTGTATGAGACTTGTTTTTGATTTAGTTTTAGTTCGGAATGTACAATGGATAAAAAATTAAACGGTATCTTGTTACACATGATTTCTGATAATAGTAAGATTTTCATTTGCAGGTAATTTACTACTTTTTTATTATTATTATTGTTAAGATATACATGAAATATTGCCATTGCCTCATTGGCATGTTATTATGCATTCATAGAAATATATATCCTCCTGAGACCCAGCAATGCATTTGTGTCCTCTGTAGGGGACAAGAGTTTCACAGTTTACTTAAAAAAAAAAAAAAGACACTGTCCACTGCTAAGGACATTCCATAAAAAAATGTATCTGAAAAAAAAAAACCAAAAACTGTTGCATTGTGCTGTTTCCAATGAAGACAATTATGTAATGCAAAAAAAAAAAAAAGAAAGAAAGAAAGAAAGAAAGCCCAAGCTTTTACTTTTCTAGGGTCTCAGGAGGATACATAAAGATTATATTCTTTTTCTGTTCCTAAAACTGAGCCTTTACAGCAGTGAGTGTTTTTCAACCTTGGGGTCAGGACCCTACATGGGGTCACATGGAATTCAAATGGGGTCGCCTGAAATTTCTAGTAATTGATAAAAAAAAAAAAAAAAAAAAAAAAAAAAAAAAAAAAAATAAAAATTAT
>JAPQRP010000017.1:32390952-32403014 GCA_037367295.1 Apogon hyalosoma
GATCAACAGGTATTAAACAGTTTAGATCAGTAGATGGTTTTGGTTGGTGATGGATGTTTGGGTCTTTATGGGTTAAAACGCATAATTCCATTTAAAAAAGCAAAATATCACTCCTTGAAGTCAATTCACAGACACCAACAGAATCCTCCAGGAACAAACACTTGGTGACAGTGGAAGGAAAAACGTCCAATATATATGCAAACCTTAGTGAACCAGTACGTCTGTGCTGATAAATTTCCTTGTTCTGCTGAAAAAGCGCTGTGATGTTCTGCTGAATATCCAGTGGAACACATGGTTCACTGGTGGAGTGTGAAGCCTGTGGTGTGTGTCTTCTACACACATCGCCTCTGTGTGAGTATTTGTGTGTAAATGCGTATTGTAGGGCCGTGGTGACATGTGATGCTGGCTCATCTCTGGGATCACCAGGTTTGCCTTTCACGCTGCGTTGTGTGTAACTGGACGCTCATCAGTTTGCATTTCTCTGGGAATTGAAGTGCGCTCAAAACATTTCACAAACCTACACACCTTTCCTGACTTTCCCACAGCGAGTATAAAATCCATCAGCGCTGCTTTAAAGTGTACAAACGCAGCGACTGTTGGAGGCGAACTGACGCTGAATGACAGACTGAAGGTGTTTGCATCCAAACTCAAGGGACACTACGGTGATTACGGCCCTTTTATCCTTCATCAGTGTCTATTCGAAGAACTAAAACTCGACAGAGACTCTAAAGATGTGATGTAAACAGGATGCTGCAGATCAGTGTGTCTAAAGTCGATGTCACAGAAATATTATTGTACAAAACCAACACAGTGCACGTCTCAGTCCCTGTTAGCTGTTTGTCGACACGGTGCAAGTTTTTCTTTAAAATTCTTTCAATATTTGACATTTTTAACATCTAACATAACGCACTGCAGCAGTATGATGCAAAAACCCCCAAATGAAGCCAAGATATGTGTGGAGATATATCTATGTCATCCATAGAACACCAAAAATGTGGAGTAAAAAACTACAAAGGTATTACTGAACTTAAGTAGAGTATGTGTACTTTAGTTTATTTTGAACTTTTACTCCATATATTTTACTCACATACTCATTCCTGCTCCTTAGATGTTTAATACAAGGCATGTTATTCTAATTTATCTCATTTTATTATTGATTTTTTTTAAATTTTGCATCATAGAGCACCATCCCAACCTCAAAAAGAATTCAACCTTAAAATTAAATTTAATATTTATCTCGTAAATCTTTATATTTTTTAGTAATTTTATCACATTTTGTATTTTTACCCATATCTTTGTACAACACTTTGGGCACTCTGTGTTGTTGTAAATGTGCTATAGAAATAAACTTGACCTTATGACATGAGTCATCGCCAGTTCTCCTTTTATCAGCGTTGTTTAATGAGTATCAGTACTGGGATCGAAGTAAATAATGTGCGTCTCTGTCAGACCCACTGCAAATAAAAGTATTCTAAAGAGACATTATAAAATATTCAAACCAATTAAAAACAAAAATCTAAATCAAGTGTATTATTAAGATAAAACTGTAAGTACATAAATAATTAAATATTAGAAAGGGATCCATGGTTTCAAAACATTTTTAACGGTTTCATGTAGATTTTTTTGTTTTCTGGTGTTGTTTTGATTACTTTGCCTTAATAAGTTATGTGATAACATACTTATGAAACACTTATTTTGGTCATTTAATGATAAATTAAATAATAAACACAGCTGATCATATAGACCTAAAACTCTATCAGACTAGAATGGTTCATAAAACTACAGGAATGCAATCTAAATCGTGGTCTGGTTCAGAGTACAGATGAAAATAAGGGTCTCTCCATAACTAGACGTTAATAATGGAAACAGGGATACATGGCAGACATTATATGATAACATCAGACCTCAAAAAAGATCAACAATGTGACTGTATTTAATGTATTTAAGGCCTGGTTTTATTATTACACTGACATAACCACCATGTGACACTATGTTTTGTGTATGTTAAGGTTTTTACTTTCTTTTTTCAGGGAATCATATTTGATTTTGGAGGATGGTAGGTTGCTTGGTGCTAAACTACTAAAGTTATTGTTACATCTTTCATCTGTCATTTAAGCCTAAATTCATACAGTATAAATCCAGTTTAAAAGTGGAAACAAGCAAAAACCTACATTTTTCTGTCATCATCAGGTCGTGACCTACTTTTATAAAATTCAAACCAAACAAGTGCACTTTCCGAAAATAGAGCTGGGACTTTCTCTTCTCTCTTTTTTTTTTTTTTTCCAAAAAACCATGACTCTAATAATACATTGAGAGAACATCACGGCTGCACAATAGAGTTTTCACAGAAAATATGCATAAATCACAAGCCCGGTTGTTTTTGCACATACGTTAAATGAAAATACTTTCTTTTTCAGTTGTAAATGACATTTCAGATTTGACATCTTAATAATAATAATAATAATAACAATAATAATAATAGATTTTATTTATAATGCACTTTTCAGAGAATCTCAGAGTGCTACAGCAGAAGAGGACAGATTCTAAAAATATCAAAAAATAAAAAATTATAGGCTTTCTTAAATAGACATGTTTTCAATTTAGCTTTAAAAGAGTCCAGGCTCTGTGTATATTTTAGTTTGGGTTTCAGTCCCTTTTTATTGTCAAGTGTTGCTAAATCAGTATTTAATGTGCTTCAGAAATGTTCTCTTCCACACAGAGAAATGAGTCAGATTTAGAACAGGAACCGATGAAGAACTGGACCGATAAACAGTTTGATACTGGTATTAATAAACTCTTGTCAATACCCATCAATATCAACAGACTTAACTGTACCTGGGGCCTTTTGACCAAGTGGAAGTGAGACAGAACCAGATGTGCCTCGGCAGTCGACTCAAATCAAACTAAATGTAAGAGTAAACAAGGCCAATGTGCACTTAAAGTTTAATCTATATTGATTATCAATACTGGACCATTGGGATATGGAGGAAACACTCTGCTGATTTTGTACGACACCAAGTTAATACAATTATTATGTCCTTAAAACTGGCATAGACTTACTTCCTTGTCTTGATTCTTTGGTACAGTTACACCAGATATATACAGTCTGGCCTAAAAAAAGTTCCTCCCTGGATTTAACTAATAAGTACCAGTCTTCAATGGGTAATTACTGCAGTGATAGATAGATAGATAGATAGATAGATAGATAGATAGATAGATAGATAGATAGATAGATAGATAGATAGATAGATTACGTTTGGCAAAAATAAAATTATAATAAAATCAACATTATAACTCATGGCTAATGTAAAACAGTCAAGTGGTCTGACGAGTCCAGATTACCCATCATGCCTAGTGCCTACAGTACAAGCCTGTGGGGGCAGTGTTACGATCTGGGGTTGGTTCAGTTGGTCAGGACTGGATTCAACAACGTGATGTGTCTGTTAAATGAGGTCAGCGGAACCTGAATACACTGAATGACCAGGTCTGAACATATTCCAACATGTCGACGGCAGGATAAATGAGGGGTTCAAGAAGGATGAGACTTCATTTTCACACGTGGACTGACCACTTTTCCGTTATAAATACAAGATTTTGGCCAAAAATGAACAAAACTACGGACAGATAAATGTTGTAACACTGCATAAGCTTATCAAAACGATGCCAAGGTGAACATATGCCCAAAGCTGAAGGCAGGCAAACATAATATTAGAGCGTGGGCCTTTTTTTTGGGCTGGTTGTGTATGACAAATAGGGATTTTGTGACATTTGCGAAGGGCATTAAGCTATGTCATCTGAGACGGCTATAACAACAAACCACAGCAAAACCTAATCTGCCTTCCTGATGTCCTCGCTGTTCTGTCTCGTATATTTTGGTCTGCAATTTGAGACATATATGATCCGAGGATAAACAAAAGGCCTGTATTCGGTCATATACCGTCTTGTTTTGTTCCCAGAGATGACTACAGCAGCTGCTTAGTTCGCAGTTCCAGTCCACACACACCTATATATTTTATTTTTCCTGTGGATTTAGATGTGCAAGTGCTTTTTGAACTCAGGCCAGATCTAAATGCTGTGTCATTTTGGCTGCTCACGGCCAAGAAGGAAAAAAAGGAAAAGATGTTAAGGGATTATCTCATCTGTCTGGATTTGCCCTGACTTGAATGCAGCTTCAGAAAAAAAAAAAAAAAAAAAGAAATGAGGGTTTTTATGAGAAATAAAAGGAGACAGATTAGAAGTGTTTTTCAGAGGGGCTGGAGCGGCATATTTAAGCAGCATAACTGATGTGTAATGGATTAAAATCGCAGTGATTATTCCCTCAAATCTGAATAATTGCTAAATTTGTTTTATCAGATAGAATTGCTGGGTCACTGTAGATAGCTACATGCCATTTGAGAAGAGTTTGAGACTAAAAATACCCACCCTGATATCTGATAATTTTATTTTTGACCTGCCACTCCCTTTTGCAGGAAGTATTTTGCATTGTAAATAATTCTGCGCTCATGTTTTTACCCTTTATTCCCTGTTATTTTTTCGTCATTTCATACACATGTTGATAAAAGACCTGTACTCCCTCGCCGCCTGTCGCACCATAATGCTGTCCTGCATTTCTGTGGTATTGATCTGAACGCTCGGTCCAACTTTTCTAATGCATCGCTTCCTTCTCTCTCAGGTCCAAACATCACTTAGCGCTGCCGATCAAACATTAGAGCACCCAGTGACGGGATGATTGGTGCAAATATGCGGGATATTGGCCAGCAGGTGAAATAGATTTTCTCATAAAACCAGATGCTGACACAGTCGATGCGTGCAGCGTTTTCAGAGCTGCGGTCCTGTCCTGCAACACCCCCCCTGTCCAGACCACAGCCATGTTTGTAACACACTCTTAACCTGTGTGTGTCCACCTGACCTTCATGACATTACAGATGCAACCGTTCAGCCTCTAAGTGATGTCCACTCCTGCTCTTATATCACATGATCAACTGGTTTCAGGGAAGGAGCTGCTGGTCTAATGAGTCTGGTGTTTCAGGTCAAACGGTCTCTTAAAGGAATAACAACCTAAAATACTACAATATAAATGGGTGCTTCTATGAAACTGGTCATGGGGGCTAAAAATTCAAACCAGATGTAGACTGTTACGAAGCAAGTTTCGGAAGCACTTTGGGTCTTTTTTAAAAATAAATACTTACTGAGATAAAAGAGAAACCACTTTTCAGATAAAACACATTTTTATATTATTTTACATTATATTTAATACAAAAATCTGCATGTAACGCGGTCAAAAGGACACAAAAATTACGTGGTACAATTTTCTTGGAATATCTCTTTATTCTCTCACAGGTGCATTTTGGGAATTGAACTAATTATGCAAGACAGAGCGTTTAACAAAAATGATTTGCGATTTATATGCGTTTAAATGGGCAGGTTCTGCATGTAACACGAGTGGACACGAGTACACACAAAACCTGGAATGAGACTGAGATTTGTGAAAAACCCACGTCTGGATTAGAAAAAAACACTAGGATCGACGCATTTAACTCAGTCTTTATTTATACCCAGTATAAGAGACCATTTACAGACATGTTTTCAGAAATAATGCGCTGACACCTAGGGAGCTTTTCCTGTCACAATTCGGGTCCTATTTTTGGCCCCAGATATTTGATTAAAAATTCATTGATTTTGGGATGGCTAAAAGGAAGAGTATAAGTTTTTTGCATTTATCTGAGGTCATCATTTGGTCCATTCTGGTGATAAATATGTCTAAATTTCTCTTTTATTATTGGGTCCAAAAAACTGGAAATTGCCAGATACCAAAATAAACCCAGTTTCACAGAAGCACACAAATCCAAATTATATTATTTACTGCACACTTTTAACTTCTTGTAAGTATTATTGCTGTGTAATTCTGGTGTACTGAAGTTGCCTTCAATGATTTTAATAATTATTTGATATTTTTCCCTCTTATTATTTTATGTGCTCTTTACTTTCTTAACAATATATGTTTTAATACGTATGTAAAGAAAACTGAATATCCTTTGTGTACGAGATGTACTGAATAAATAAAATTTCCTTACCTTGAGTTAGTCAGATAGGGGCTTCCACCGATCAGTTTTTGCCTGGTTGAAAACAGAAATTAAAAATGTATATAAAATAATACCAAAAATGTCTAGTATTAATGGTGATTGCTGTAGTGTTTTCAAAATGAAGGCTACTCCTAAATAGGATGATATTCCACATTCCACATTTATGGTGGTTTAACTCATGCAAAAGTTTGTGTTTTGTCTTTAGTCTCTGTAAAAAATAGTGGATAAACCCCTCATCATCGTGTTAATTTTATGAGAACGAGTGGGTGGAGTTGGAGAAGAGGAAAATATGAAAACAGCACTTCCTGAAAAACGACCACATTGACTAACAGTGTCATATTATACAACATTAAGTCTTTACAGCTACTCGACTGTGTTTGGAAACAGTAACGTCAATGTTAGGAAATGCATAAACACACTAATTAGGGCTACCAGATTAATTAGCAGACTAGAGGCACTGTTATTTATAATTTAATTTATTGTTATTTAGGAAAGCTTTTGGTTGATGGATTTATCCTTTTATTTATTGTATGAAATATTCTTATGTTGTTTTCTTGCACCCATTTTATGTACAGCACTTTGTGATTTTTATCTGTGAAAAGCGCTTTATAAATAAACTTTACTTACTTAACTATACAATTAAAGAAATCTCTCACATCCATACTGGCAAAAATATACAAAGGATATGAAGGAAAATGTTACTGGTTTTTGGTTTAACATAAAAGAGCTGGTTTAACAAATTTGTTTAAAAATGAAAGCTTTCAAATTGAACATGAAATCTCAACTGAATATGTCCCTCTGTGAGTGTGTTTATGTCCAAAGTTGTCATCACGTTGCTACACAGCTTTGATAAATTATGGATGGTTTTATTGCTCAGTC
This sequence comes from Apogon hyalosoma, assembly GCA_037367295.1. Taxonomy (NCBI): domain Eukaryota; kingdom Metazoa; phylum Chordata; class Actinopteri; order Kurtiformes; family Apogonidae; genus Apogon; species Apogon hyalosoma. The sequence continues at coordinate 32,397,915 of JAPQRP010000017.1, forward strand.
ACTACTTGGTTCTGGTTCTGTGTGGGTTCTGTTTTGGAGTTTTTATTCTCGACCCTCGCCGCAGGGTACTGTCATCAGTCCGTCTGTCCATCTGTCCGTATGTGCAAAAACTCTGGCGTGGGCTGAAGGTTTTCAAGTGTGGGCACATTACGTTTTACAAAGTGATCAAGGCAAAAATACCCAAATCGTCATAATCCAAACAGTTTTAAATACTTCAGAGTTTCTACGGTCTAAAATTCTGATGAATGGATTTTAGACTTTTTAAGATTTATTTTTATTATTATTTAAAAGCCAAGTGACCTCTGTGTGTGTGTGTATCTGCTTTATAACTGATAAACTGGACAGATCTAGCCTTTGCCTTTGGGAATACTCATGTATTTTTAGTCAAGGATCAGACTGGCGAAAACAGCTTATTGATACGACCAATACTTTTGGACTTATTAGTTGTTTTTAAAATTACAATAGGCTTACAGGCAACCTGTGGATGACTCCATTCACAGCCGCAAACAGGGGGTTCTGGATCTGGATCAATGGAGCCGCCGGGAGACGATGGGAGAACCGGGTCCGGCTGTGATAACGCACTAACAAGGTGGGTCTGGTTCTTACTGTGGCCCAGTTCCACTCTGGTCCCCGGTCAGACCTGGCCCGTTAACGTCCCCCTCCAGGCCCCCCGCCATAACATGGTGACAAACCGTTCTGCGCAGACTCCAATCACACGGACCGCAGTTCAGCGAATCCAGACATAGAATGGCAGTGAGTCGCAATAAACCGTCATGTTCAGTCCTGTGTAAGACTCTTATGCTGCCTTAACGTCAATGTCAATACAAAGCAAAATGAGGGTCTTCGTTGAATCCTCAGTTGAGATTCATAAGCATTGTATGATCTGATATTTCTGTACAGATGAATGAAATGAGGACAGTTGTGGTAACTGACCCTGGAGATCATTTTTAAATCAATATTTGCCATTAACCTATTGATTCCTTCAGTATGTATCCATGTAATAAGTGGGTTAATGTACAGAGAGCTGGTTATCAATGTATTCTCTGCACATTATCCCTTAAAGCTGCCGGAAATCTGAAAATACACTCCTTCCTTTGGCAACTCTCTCCTCTTTGTCCAAATAGTAAATATAAATACAGGTGGTATGATTATGTTTTTAGCTGCTATTGAAAATACAATATTTTTCCAAGCTTTAGGAAGCTAATGCTGTCAGTCACATCAGCCCCTTTTTCCACCACAGGAATTTTAACAATCCCAAATTTTCCCTGAAAAAAGTTTCTAGTAGGAGGGGAGGACTTTTCAAATTCCTTGGAATTCTTGGGGTCGGAGCTGTGTGCTGAAGAACGCTGATTCCATGTTTAATCCACTGGTGTCTGCAAACTTGTTTATTCCATTTGAAAAGCTTCACTTTGTGTTTTGATAATTTGGAAAACGAAGTGAAAGTATATGCTGCAAGAAGTGAATGAATGACAAGGTCCATTTGACGAATATGCTCTTTTTAGTGTTTGAAGTCCCTGTTTTGAATGCATTCATCTCACTACTATGAGTGCATTGCAATTATCTGTCTGTCAGTCAGCATATACTAAAGACTACGTTCGATAAATATGCTTAAAAGAGCCTGGACCTGGTTGAATATATTTGCAGAATACACTCAAAAGAAATATAGCTTGAGTCAGCAACTCCAAACCATGGAGCCTGATTTGAATAAATTTCCCATAAATTTGAGTTGAGGTGGAAATGCAAACCACACAGATTACTGGGAACTCTTTTACTCAAGTAAATAAATTCCTGATAATAAAAGTTCCAGGGAATACCAGTGGAAAAGAGGCTATATATCTCTGTCTCTACATGTTTTTGCTTGAATTAAGCAAAAAAAAATCTGCCAATGGAAAAAGTGAAAATTATCTTGGTAAGATTTCTTGAAATCAGATTTTCCAGATCTATTGTCTAAAAATGAGTTCTTATATCTCACTGAAAAGTTCCTCTTTAGGCGATTATGTCTGATTTTAAGTGTGATGAGATATTTGGACTAGAAATGAGAAAAATACACTTGGTAAGATTCAGATTTTTTCTAGTGTACTCTCTTCTACTACACTTTTTTTTAAACTTTTGAAGTCTATCTATCTATCTATCTATCTATCTATCTATCTATCTATCTATGGACAGATTTGTTGTTCAAATGTTGAGTTTAACCATCACAGTCTTGTGAATGTTTGTGGTCTCTCTCAGCCTTCATCTGTACATGAAGGTCCTGTCCTCTAACATGTGCTGCTTTACTTAGTGATTTCCCCCAGTTTCCCTCAAGCTTTCCCAGCTAATATCTTCATCATCTTGCCTCCCTGTCCACAATCAGGCGTTTTAAACCGTGTGTACACAGCGTCAAATTGAGTTATGTCTCCATGTCAATAAACCGTTTCACCCTCCTCTACTCTGGCTGCTGGAGCCAGAAGCTGACATCGTGATTGTCCTTGTCCGATTAGGCCGATCAATGCGGCTCAACAGAGGAGAGGGAAGGAAAGAGGAGCAGTAAAAGGAGGGATGTGTCTGAGTGTGCTGAGCTGAGCTGAAGGGGGAGCAGCTCCTCCCATAATTAAGTTAGTGTGCTGTGCTGCTGGAGGTCCATGTTTACAGGACAGGAGAGGGAGTTTCCTTCACTTGGTGGACAGATCTGTGAGCGCAGAAGGCAGCTCTCACTCTCTTCGGTTAAATTCTGCAACTCATCCTCGGCCGACCCGGCGCACAGGCTGATACAGGACGAACCGAGGGGAAGCAGCAGCTGCAGCACCTGCCGCTCCCTCCTAAAAAAACACCGCCTCCACATCGGTATCGGCCCAGGACCTGGTCTCTGCCGCCACCGCCATCATGTGTGACTGCTTCCACCTGGCCTTCCCCAACTGGCACGCCGCCTCTTCAGGGACGGGTGGGCATCACTCTCACTGCCGTTTTCCTCTCTCTGTGAGCAATTCACCGTTTCAGCAGCAGGGTTCAGTAGTGCAGCGATTGTGGGAGATTGTGTTTGTGTACGTTTGTGATGCGGGGAGACAGTGAACGGAGTGCGAGGCGGCCGGTGGCGGCGCCGGCGCTGATGCTGATGCTGAGTTGTGTTGCGTTGTGTTGCTGACCTGCAGTGAGTGCTGGGTGTGTCTGCAGAGCGCAGGGGAGTGTTTGAAGATGTCATCATCGCGGATGTCAGGCAGCTCCCGTTTCCCTCCCGCTGTGTGTTTGAAGCCGAGGCTGAAAGGCAAACAGACACTGCCACTGCAAAGCATAAATCAGGATTGCAAAAATAGCAGAAGACGATAACTTCCCAGGGGTAAAGATGAAAAAGCCTGCAGAAATGTGAGAACCCTTAAAATTAGAAAGACCTCTGCTCTAAGGGATCTGAGTTTTAAAGCTCTAGGATTTGTGTGAAAGAAGGAAGAGCTGCTACTACCTGTAACCTTGCATCACTTTAACTGTCGCACCCAAAAAATGTATTTGCAGCTTCTGTGTAGAAATGAGAAACTGTGTCTGACTTGTAATTTATTCAAAAACATTGCTGACACCAAGTTAAAATAATGCATCAAAAATAACATCAAACATAGATAGAACAAGAGAAACATAATTAAAACAACTATGTAAATACAGTAATTAATCAATTAATAAAAGATAAAAGATTAAAAATTAGCTTAAAACAGGGGAAGACAGAAAACAAGTGGCTTATTTACCATTATGAACTGTTTTACGAATGAAAATACATACTTTTACTCTTGCCATTAAACAACTGGATTTGAAATAATTATTATTCATCATTTCTGCTGCTTTTAACATCCATAATTATACAGTTCATTGTATTAATCACAGTAAACTATAAAATTATTATTATTACTCTTTTTTTTTTTAATCGATTGGCAGGTTGACTTTAAAGTGATATGATGAGGATTAAATGGTAGAGGTATATCCAATTTTTGTTCATGGATGTTGATGATCTGCTTGATGATTTTACATATTTACAAGTTACATATGATCTAATACCAAGGTTCAGAATTTTAGCTTCATTAAGTGGAAACAGTGAAGTAAAAGAGGTGGAGAGATACATTAAAGCTATGATGGAAAATCAGGATAATTCTATCAAATATTGAGTTCTCTTCCATATTCAGACGTAAATATTGTGTAAGAATTTGTTCTAGGTGCATTATTTTAAGTATTTGAAGACCTCACTTACTGTTATTTTGCAATTTGCTGCAAATACATGCTCTAAGTGACATTTTTATTTCAAATTTGGTTGGAATTAGAAGAATAATTGGTCTCTTAGTTTCTTCCAGAGCTGTTATAAAACATATCTGATGTAATACAAAGGCACACAATTATGTAGTGTCGTTATATTTGCCTTGTCAGTCACTAATTCTGTGAAAAATCATACATAGAAAAATGTATGTGTCACTGTTTGTGCAGCAATGGACGTTGTTATTGTCTGTAAGAAGATATGGAAGTGGCTTCAGAGGCCACTTCCATATATATTATATATTCCATATATGTATTAATTATTTATTCATGTGATTGTCATAAATGCAGATTATAATTATATATAATTATATATTTATGTTATTATAATAATAATTATATTTTGTATACTGCTAAGAAATAACGTAACGTAAAACTGTGGTGCAGAGTCTGATTATATATTCAGACCCAGGCATCTGCAATGTAGTGACTCTACAATTTATCTGGATTCTAATTCGGTTCTGCTTTAATTAAATCTGCTCTCGAAGGTGAAGAGAGGTTTTGTTGCTCTGAGAGGCTCCAGGCAAAGCTCAAGGTCAGAGTGAAAGCGAGGGATGAGAAAAGAAAGAGAAGAGTCAGCTTTAAGCTCAGTTAACTGTTCGGAGCAGAGGAGGACGGAGCTGCTCTCCATCCATTAGAAACCATCACCTGTAGTCAGACAAAAACTGCTCTTAAATCAATATTATTATACAGTTGTGGAAAAAAATGATTAGGCCACCCCTTGTTTTCTTCCATTTCTTGTTCATTTTAATGCGTGGTTCAACTAAAGGTCCATTTATTTGGACAAATATAATGATACCAACAAAAATAGCTCATAGTAGTTGAATTTCAGAGCTG
>JAPQRP010000017.1:32417379-32429042 GCA_037367295.1 Apogon hyalosoma
TTGTACTGATAAAAACAGTGCTTTTATTCATTCCATGTTTTCTTTTCTGTCTGTTTTAGTCACATGATCCACACAGGAGTTAAGACTGGATTGCATAACCATTGCTTTTGATGACTTTGGATGGTCTAATAATTTTTTCTGTGACTGTACAAGCAAGTGCAGAGAAAAAGACAGACAGAAAAACCACAAACAAGTAAGAAATGAAATATCAGGGACAAAACAAATGATCAGTACAATATGCCTGTTTCCTTTAGTCTAAACCTTATACTATTTTAAATTGTATTTTATTTGTATTTCGCACTGTAAAACACTTTGTGAATGTCTGTGAAAAGTGCTCTATAAGTAAAATGTACTTACTTTACTTACTAACTCTATGATCATAGAACATCTGCTTAATTACTCATTAAAAAGGTGAGTAGGATGAATACACAGACAGATGTCGCGGACTCATAAAAAACATGTACATGTGAAAGAATGGGTGATTAAAGGGAGGTTATTTCAAGTAATGTAAGGCTCAAGGAGTCCCATCTCTGCTCCTTTAAAAACACCTAAGTCAGTTTGGGAGTGACACATGTTCAGGCGCATTAGGAGTGCAACCTAAAAGCTGGAAGTGACCCGCCTCCTTTGTCTATGTGAAGCTGAACAAATCAGTTGAGCCACTTTGGCAGTTTGACTCAGGACAGGAGTGTTTAAGAGCACTTTGGACAGTGTGTAATTGACACCTGGGATTATCAGCAGGAATTCAACAAAAACAGTAGAAGGTAGGTAAGATGTCTGACTGCAGAACTAGACACTAAAATGTTATATTCAAATGATTTTGTCAATTATATGGTTTGAATTAGATGGATATATTCAGACAAAGCTTGAGTTTAAGGTGTCGCCTGATGGTTACAGCGTTTCACAAACCGGTCTAGACTGTGGTGAGTTGAGAGTTTACAGGTGAAGTCTTCTTTCCAGTTGGATACACTGTTCTTTTGTTGTTATTTCTAAACCTGATGTCACAGAAATGTAGATGTGCGATGATAGTTCTGCATATTTTTCCAGGATTTTTCAATATTGATCAGAAAAGCAGAGCTAATCAATGTGAAAGTATCTTGAAATGCCTTGAGACTCCAACATGAGCTCCTGCAGCGGCCTTCAGCCTTAACTGTCTTCTAATGCATTAACTGAGCTTAAGAGCACTTCACATGACATACATTAAGGCAGAGAGTGGGGTGTTGCAGTGGAGGGAAGTCTATAGGCTCATAATTTCATATAAATGCAATAATAGTAATAATATAAATACATTTTCACACCGTACATTTTTCATTCTAAAATACATGTAAAGTGTAGTTAAAGTGTGTACCGAATTAGGATGAATTAGGAATTTTCCTGGATTTGTTCTGTCCACTGTTGCTAATTTATGGATTTTCCTGCCAGATTTGACACCTTTAAAGACTGAATTAGTGACAATTACAAGCTATCATCCTGGATAAAGGAGTTGTTAATCGGGTGGTGTCGGAGGATGTGGGAGGAACCTTTAACCACATGTTTGCCACATGTTTGAGAGCAAGAATAAAAAAAAATAGAAATGTTTTTAAAGGCAAGTTTCCAAAAATGTCACCAGAGTACCATCAAGTTGTTTTTATTTGCTCATAAATGTGTTGAACTCTGAGAACCCAGACTTTTCCAGCAGCCGTTAAAGGTTAAAGGTAGGGTGTGTTATTATAATTTAACAAATGCTTTGTCAGGTTCGGTGAATATCTCCTTGTGGACCACTTGATGTCAGTCTACGCAAGGAAAAAAAAAGGGCGTTTGCACAAAGCAATGATTATGTAAATGAAAATAGGTGGTTCAGACTGATCCACAACACATTTTTTCAAGACTCACATAGTGAAGCGACTGAGTTTTTGGGGAGATGTCTGAAGGCTGGGGTGTGTTTGGCTTGAGCTCAAATATCAGTGGTCTGTCTTAAAGGAGTGATATTTTGCTTTTTTTAAAAAATGGAATTATACATTTTAAAACATTTCCCTGTGGTCTCCATAAACTGTAAATGTTCTGCTTGGGTCTGAATTCTTCATTCACTCAACTCCACAGGTCCATCTTCAACCCTATTTCTGAGTAATGACACCAGAAAGGTGCTTTGGAGCGCTGGCCCTTTAAATGCACATGAGCCACTTGAGATCTCGCTCCCTCCAGGTTGTTGACTGTGTGCTCTGTCCCGTTCAGCCACTTGTGTTCATTAATACAACCAATAACTGAACATTTGAGGTAATCGGCTCAAAGTTTGGACATATTTTCAGTTTTTACTAAAACCGCTGTTGCTGACAAACAATTATGTCGTACTCGAAAAAATGTTTGTTGGAAGCCTGGACCTTGTATCTGCAAATGTCGTAACGTAACTAGTTATAAAATGTAACAAATTAAGAAGGAATTAGAACGTGCTGTAGAAATCTACTTGATTTTTGCCAAAATTAATATAAAGATAGCTTTGCAGCAACTGGAGGGTTCAAATTCAAACATTTTGAACTATTAGGGTCCAAATACACAAATAAATGTACCAAAGACTAATAAAAGTGGGTTTAGCAAAATATGACCCCTTTAAGAAACGCTAACTCTGACTGAAAAAATCGGAACTGCCTCAGAAATATGGGCAGCACCTCAGAGTAACTAATGCATCACAATCACCAGAAGGAGGCAGTAATTTACTTGAATGCTGCTTGTTAACCACCATTAAAAAGATAAAGAAGAAGAACACATTATCACTATTATGGGAAGAAGTTATACTTCAGGTCCATGTGGCAAAAAAACAAACAAAACAATGACACAACAAAAACCTGTGTTTCATAAAGGTCAGAAGGAAAACTTCCCTCATATCGTTAGCCTCATCGTATAATTGTCTAAGTCAATGATGAACAATGTAATGAAGAGTAAAGTTACACAAATGTCACAATTTAGCCAAAAATATGACTTAAAAATATGACAGCAGGTCTACTAAAAACTACTTGTAAAATGTTTGTAAGCTGTGTTTCATAAGGTGAAACATGAAAAGGTTAAAAAATAACAGAATAATTCACAGTAAATACTGTATTTTTGCCGTCCCTAGCAACAAACATTATCCATTAAATTACTGGGAAGACTTCAGTTCATGCCTGCAAAAAAACAGCAACAAAAAATCTCTCAGTTAATAAATCTTTTTCAGTCTTTCCAAACTAACACACTGCCAGTTGGTGAGCTACAACATTATGCAAGATTTTTTAGTACGTCTAAAAATGTGAGAATTTAATATTATTTCCTGGTAAATATAACAGTATGTATAACAGTCTGGACACTTTGTCAGCCTAAATATCCCAGAATGCAATGCAAAATGGAGAGAGCCCAGTAGCAGGTAGTCAATGGTATTACTGGTACACACTGGTAGAGGTAAAACTGGCTCGTTTCCATGGTAACAGATTTTTCAGGAAGTGACATGTATTCACGACCTGAACAAAGACACATTCTACTGTTTATTTGGTCAAAAGTATGTTGAAGATAAGTGTATGTATAGACAGACGTAAACTAGAACCAGACAGTGTTCACTGATTGGTGGAGAGCAACATTTACTCAACCAATCAGCAGCCAGACAGACACCGGAATGAATTTAACAGCCAATCACTGATCCCCTTTGTTTGATGGGACTCCTCCTTTGTATTTGTTTTGAATTGCTCATGATAATTTAATTCTACATTTTCTCAGTTACGAACAGCTACACAATGTCGTCACAGACATCCAAGTTAACACACAACTCAACAACTTTTTTTTCATAGTAGGCACAGTAGGTTTCATTCAGAATGACTCATAAAGACTGCTATGAGGCATCCGTCAACAAATAGTCAACTCAGCTGCACAAAGACTACAAACATTTAATCTACACGGGAAATAATCAGACTCATAAGATGTTGGGCAACGACATTTTTAGAAAACATTTGACAACGTCTACTGTTATCTTCTCTCTCCATTTCTAGATGAAAATTAGATTTTAGTGACTCGCGGTCTAAAATAGCATTGTATAATAAATAAAAGGTTGTTTTTATTCATTTTTTTTGAGGGTGCCTGATAAAATGCAATAATTAAATAGTTGACACAAAACTGCTAAACTTATGTTTAACACATTTTTAGATTAGATTCAACTTTATTGTCATTACACATGTACAGGTACATGGTAATGAAATGCAGTTTAGCATCTAACCAGAACTGCAATCAGTAGACAGTATGTACATAATATACAGGACAGATTTTGGGGTGCTATAAATATACTATATAGATTGTTATATACAGATTAATAAACATTGCAATATACAGAATTGAAGCGGTAGAGATATAATGTACAGATTATGGACATATACAAGTAAATATGGGTGCTTCTATGAATCTGGTCCTAAAAACAGGACATGGGGTTAAAAATTCAAACCAGATGTAGACTAATGTTATGAAGCAAGTTTGGAAGCACTTTGGGTCTGTTTTAAAAATAAATACTTACTGAGATAAAAGAGATATTAAAAAAAAATATCTCTTTATTCTCTCACAGGTACATTTTGGGATCGAACTAATTATTCAAGGCAGAGTGTTTCACAAAAATGGCCGCTGTTGCAAAACCATTCACAATTTATATGCGTTTAACTGGGCAGGTTCTGCATGTAACATGAGTGGACACGGGTTACACACAAAACTTGGCATGAGACTGAGATTCACGAAAAACCCACGTGTGGATTAAAAAAACCACTAGGATCGACACATTTAATACAGCGTCTTTATTTATAGTCTATATAAGACCAGCCATGTTTTCAGATCTAATGCACTGACACCTAGGTAGATTTAACTGTCCATATTTGGGTGCTATTTTTGGACCCAATATTTGATTAAAAATTCATTAATTATGGGATGGATCAGAGCAAGAGTATATACATTTTTTGCATTTTCTGAGGTCATCATTAGGTACACCCTGGGGGGAAATATGTCTAAATTTACCTTTTATTATTGGCTCTAAAAAGCTGGAAAAGTGCCAGATACCAAAATAAACCCAGTTTCATAGAAGCACACATATACAAGTGGGATAATATGTAGATGGAGGTAACATTAACATTCTATATAATTTAAATACTATGAACATATTCTACAGGTGAATAATGGTAGTTATAATGGCATAATCAACAGATTGAGGTGATATTAGATTATATTTTGCCTACATTGTCTTCTGCAACAATCTCACATTAAATAAAACTAAAAAACAAAAAAACAGAAGCATCTTACTGTTTTGGAGAGAATGAAAGTTTGCAGATTCACTTTTAATTAAATAAATTATAACTGCATCAAATCACAACTTTTTGATGACTAATCTAAGGGAATATACTTTTTACTCTTATTTTACACAGCTTAAATTGCCTTTGCTTTTTTTTCCACTAATAAACCGTGCATTGAGTATTTTATTACAGCAGGTCTGAATGAATTAGTCTAAAGTGGAAACAAATCAGATGGATGTTAGATATCAGAGCTGACATCATAATAATAATCATAGTGTCTAACCAGATTGGTTGGGAGTCAGACTTTCCCTTTTTGGCGGCCTTAAAGAGCTGAGAGGCTGCAGAGACTCATGTGCAGATCGATGCACTGGATCACTTAACAGACGACGGAGGCAGCGGATCCCTGGAGGAATTATTGCCAGGAAGAACTCTAAATAGTCTCATCATCGGCTCCAGTGTCTCTTTGAGCCTCCAAACAACTACTGGGAGTCAGACAGGGCGAGGTTTCAGCTTACTGCACAGAAAATAGAAAACTTCTGCAGTGTTTTGTGTGTTCATTTTACTCACAAATTCAACCAAAACACTCAAAGCATCAATGCTAAGAGCAGTTTAAATTTACTACATTTGATTTAATTTCTGGGTTTTTAATCCTTTAATCCCTGACGTGTCTGTGATGAGCATTCTGTATGTATGATTTATTTTAAATATCCATAAAAATTCAATCTTTTGCTTGATAACAAAAATTTCAAAACATGCAGATAGAATGAGCTCTATGCACAGCCTCAGTATTTCCTTAATTTCAGGTGGCTCCTTTACTTCCTGTCTTTAATTATTGGACACACTGATTAATCCGGGTGTGTCTCACCACAATAGTCACAACGAGAAGTAGCAGACACACCTGGATTAATCAGTGAGTCCAATAATAAAAGACAGGAAGTAAAGGAGCCACCTGAAGTTCAGGAAGTAGTAGAGCTGTGCATAGAGTCCATAGACCTTGTTCTTTCCATAGACATCTGAGCATGCTCAGTGCACCCCCCACTGCCTGTGTAATGGGGGGCAAAACACAGAGCAGTGAGTGAGACTGACTCAACATAAAAATAGACATAGAATAGAATAGGGTATTGTCATCAGTCATCCGTCCGTCTGTCCATAAACTTTGACATGCACTGATAAGTCAGGCCACTGGGGGCAGTAGTGAGCCTCATAAGTCAGGCCGAGGGTTTTCAAATGCACACATGTTATGTTTTGTTTTTACCGTTTGCAGTGCCGACATGATTTTCTTTTTTTTTTTACTGTATTTTTATCAAGTTTTGACTGTGTAACTTTGAGCTTTGTAACTTTGCTTTATGGAGTTCAACCAGGAGCCAAAAAGCAACTGCACTGATTCAGAAAAAAAGAGCCCCAAAACAAAAACTACCGGGCCCAAATTCAAATCCTTGTTGTTGTTTAGTGTGTTCCAGTTCACAGTTCATGTTCAACATCCTAAATCTCTGATTGATGTATATTCTAGTGCCTTATTTAGTCCAAACCTGTCAAATTTCAATTCCGCTCTTTGTCTTTTTCTGTTCTTCCACCTGTTTTGACCCTAAAACACACAGTAAAACACAACCACTGAAGACAAGGAACACAAGCACATACTCACAGCAACTTTTATGACATGGAAACAGACAACAATTCAAAACAGCATGTTTACCTGGAATAATGTCTCAGGGGTTAAAGGGTTAAAATTATTAGTATGATTGTTTTTTGGTTTTTTTTGCTGGTTATTTATTTGCAGTTTTGCAATTTACAGTGACTGAACTCTGTGGCTCAGGCCTAAACGGCTTAATGCAATTTTCTATTTAACTCCCATCAACTTGCAGTTCGGTGTAATTAAGTTGTGTGGCCAGTTAAAATACCGCTGCAATAAACAGATGTCGAACACATATGACGTTGGTGTTCATGTGTTATTTGTGTGTTTCTTTATGAACAGCAGCTGGTCGGAGGCTGAGAGGACCAGAGCCAGGGACAGAGGACGATTCAGTAAGTGACTTCATATCTAGTTCATCTAATTTGTTATAAATCAGTTTAACTTCATCAGACAAAAATCAAAAACATATTTCTGGTTTATTTCTGGCAATTATCTTCCAGTCTGTGTTCAGTGACACACTCCACAATTCTCTTCATTTAACTTTGTAGCTTAGTCACTATATGAACTGTTTTTACATTCTGTTTGAAGGTTAGTGATTACTATAACTAACCACACATGACGACACTCCATTTAAGATATACAGTACACTACATTTTAATATAGTTCAGCTCCATTCATATTTATGGAGTATTTGAAGTGATTTTTACCTTTTTTTTTGGCTATTTATACCCCTAAAACCCCAAACTATAAATTATAGGCCACAAACTAAACTTAATTTTTAATTTATACTTTAAGACTGATCAGACAAACTCTTGTGAAACAGTGCAGGACAGTTTTATCCATTATTGTACAAATGACATGGAACAGAAGGTGCAAATTTACTGTTTTTACTTGTATTTTTGAAACTTTCCACTCCGCTGCATGGCATTTTTGTTGGCATGGACTTGTTTGTATTGGATTTTATTTGATCACATGTCTTTGTTGAATGCTTCATGCTGATTGTTTTGTTGTCTGTACAGACCCATAGGGAGAATAGTTGTTACTGCAGTGATAACAATTTCCCTCATCTGCTGTGTATTTGACTGTTGTTTGTTTATATCCAACTAACTCTGTAAAGCCCTGTGAGAGAACCTTGTTGTGATATAGGGCTCTACAAATAAAACTGAATTGAACTGAAATGAATAACTAATTTGAACCTAGCTAAATATATGAATACATACATATTGAGTGTAAAGCTCATTTCTGTGTAATTGGAATTAAAAATGTTGTGAGATTATTATTATTATTATATATTATTATTATTATGGATATTCTTCACATTGTTTGTTTATTATTTCTTTTTCAAATAACATAATTTAAAACCAAAAATCACAAAGAAAAACAAAAAAAAAAACCCCAAACATACTCGAAAAGGAGCAGGATGAAGTGCATATTTCCCCTTCTGGTGGCTCACGATTTATTAATTTGCGAACATGCATTTTTTTTAGCATGTAGCAGGTGTTAATTTTACAGCCTAACTCTACCTCACCTCAAATAATAGAGATATTATTATGCAGATAACATGAAGATTGTTAATTTCTTCATATAATACTTATCTTAACCAAGGTAAATATTTCCATGCAGTTCAACTTCTTACAGCCTCAAGTATTTGGTAATAATACTTCAGGTGATAATAACAATAATAATAATAATAATAATACAGTAATCCATTTACCCAGACATTAATTACCACCGGCTGTTATGTATTTCCACACTAGTTCCTCATAAATGATTGTCATCAAAGCTCTGTTGCATTTTTTACAGCTGAGTCTTTCATTTGTCAAAGTGTCTGTCAGTTGGAAAATGTGCCCTTCTGGTGGCCAATATCAGTTGTTGGAGGATCACTACCAACTGTTAATCTTCTACAGACAATTAATGTCTGTATAAAATTTCATGGCAGAACATCGAACAGTTGTTAAGATATTTCACTCTGTATCAAAGTGATGGACCAACAGACAGGCCTTCACTGCCAAACGTTCCATTGAAACAACTGATGTGACAATTATTGAGTGCCAAACAGTCATACTGTGAATCACTTCTGACTTTGGCTCAGATCGCTGTTATTTCACATTTTCAGATCCAGCTTTCACCAAACCTTTGTTGTCGGCGCTGAAGGTACAGCTAAATGAGATTCTAACACTGAAAAACAGGAAATGTCTGACTGAAACTGAGTCGAATTTGAATTCCTGGCGGAGACATTCTTGTGTTGAGCATTCATGTGACAGTGCGGCTGTTGACTGACCATGTGTCGTTGCAGATATGTGACGAGCCGTCTCAGTTCACGGAGGGGGAGAGACCACGCCCTCAAGGATCGTCTCCCGTCGAGGAGTATCCGGAAAAATTTGACAGTGACAAGGTGGAACAGACGAGGCACAAATCTGTCAATCACACACACAAAACGAACAACAGATTACTGGAACAATCAGGAGTTTATGCAGTAAATCAGACATGTTTACATGCAGGGAAGGACTGAAAATAAGTACAGTTAACCACAAATTGGAGATATTGGTACTTCACTTCAATATTTCCATTTTCTGCTACTTTGTACTTTCACTCCACTGCATATAGAGGCAAATGTTGTACCTTTTATTCCATTTGTCTGACATTTTTATTTCCTTTTACATATTTTCATCCTCTTCTTGTCCAGACAACACCAATTTATCTCCAAATGTGTTGATTTTTAATATTTGTGGAAAAAAATATTCTGCGTTCTTAAACTAAACAGCCGCCTACTGGTGTAAGAGTGTGTGTGTGAATGGGTAAATGTGAGGCTTTGTAAAGCGCTTTGGGCACCATAAAAGTGTGGAAAAGCGCTATAGAAGTACCGACCATTTACCCTTTACCATAAACAGGGATATGTGGTGCTGACTGCACAATGATGCTACAAACAACAGGGTGATGATGAATAATTAGCATTTTTTTTATGTTTATAACATTTTTTATGATAAGACGTAGTGGAGTAGAAGTACCACAAAATGTAAATACTGAAGTAAAACATAAATCAAGGTCAGGGTTATATCTATAGCACATTTATAACAACGCAAAGTGTCCAAAGTGCTGTACGAAGTTGTAAATACAAATACAAGATATGCTAAAACTAGTAAAATAAGAATAAATACAAGATATTATACTAAAACTGATAAAAAAAAAATGGATATACAGTAACAGGATACATAGGATCGAAAACACAACCAGAAGATAAAACAAATAAAAGTCACACATTCATATTAGGTGCGTCTTTAAATACCTCCAATTCATACTGAAGTGCAACATTTGATTTATACTCCACCACCAAATCAACAACAGCACAATTACATTTGACTCAGAATAATAAAAAGTACAAATAATTCCCTTTCTTTCTTAGTGTGAAGCAGAGCATGACCCATACCAAAAAAGTGGAAGTGGAAAGAAAGCAAAGAAGTCTGGGCTCGGTTCCATATTTGACAAGCGCTCGACTCCAAAGATGAGTAAACTGAAGGTGAGATATTCAGCGGATGCCTTCAGGCCGTGATGCAGCAGAAAGGAGCTAAAATAAAGTAAAATAATCTCCGTTTTGATGTGCCGACAGGAGGTTCACAGCCCTGAGTCGGGGGTGATCGTGAAAACAGCCAAAGATGGATGCGCAGAGGGTCTCGTTTACGGCGGCGGAGGGAAAGACGGAATCTTTATAAAGGATGTGGTACCAGAGTCACCTGCCTCAAAAAGTCTGCAGCTAAAACAGGGTAACCAACAGAGCTCAGTCCGACAATAAACTTCAGAAGTTTCACAGACAAAATGCAGCCTTATGTCCTACATGAAAAACACATGCAGAGATAGACTTTGTTTTAAATACAAGCATAAAGTCATCATTTGTGTAGAATACAAGATAATATTCACATTCATGAGATAAAACCACTGAGACGCTGCTTGGAAAGTCTAATGATAATGTTGATTTTTTTTTTTTATTCCATACTGCTTCAGAAACATTTACAGGACCACGGTTACAAAATAGGGAAACAACAAGGTCCAGTCTGTAACTTCAGGACCTACATGCCACTAAATATTACACACTGAGTCTTTAAATGTGGGAGTTAATATTAATATTTTATGTGTCTATTATGGCTTTTATTACCGGATTTAAAAGAGGAATTAATTATTTAAAGTCCAGGTCACTTCCGCAACCTAGGGCTGCTTAAAATGCAATGTGGAAAACCAACACCATGGAATCATTGGTAGTAACAATATTATACTATTTATTATTACGCTATTTCTTTGTTCATAATGTACTTTCATGTTCTAATGCTAATGTACTTGTGCAACAGAAAATGAACCATCTTTAACCATATTACACTAGATACCAGTTGGACTGAATATCAAAATTAAACTATATAATTTTTTTTGTGACTATTAATGTCCCTAAAAGTTAAGTAAAGTTAAGAAGCCTGATAATAAATATCAGCCACTATCACCCAAAGTTCTGTTGATACTAATAGTTTATTAAATGTCCAATCAATGCTTGTTGAAACAATAAATTACCGATCGTGTTCAATTCAATCCAATCCACTTTATTTATTTATTTTACTTCATTTATTTTATTTAACCTTTATTTAACCAGGAAGTCCCTTGAGATTAAAATCTCTTTTTCGAGGGAGACCTGGCCAAGACAGCACACCATTACAAAAGTTATAAAATAAAACACGTTAAAAAAAAAAAAAAAAAATAAAAATAAATATATATATATATATATATATATATAT
>JAPQRP010000017.1:32430108-32455879 GCA_037367295.1 Apogon hyalosoma
TTATCTTATCTTATCTTATCTTATCTTATCCTTTCTTACATCATCTCATGTTATCTTATCATATCTTATCTGTCAGACAGTTACAGAACAACTAAAGTTTGTTATGTGAGTAAATCTGAATATTCTACTCTTGTTTCCACAGGTGACCAGATTCTGAGCGCTACAGTGTATTTTGAAAATGTGTCGTATGAAGATGCAATTCAGATTCTGGAGCATGCTCAGGGTTATAAAATGAAACTCTGTTTGAAACGCAAACCAGACATCGTCGAGACTGAACCAACCGTCGAGTCTGATGTCATCCCTGTAACTATTCTTACACTATCTCCTCACACTGTTTTGTAATAGCGGATGTTGGGGTGGAAAGTCATAGTTTGCATTTCTATCAACAGGAGGATGACGTCTACGCTCCAGAGATGAGGGAACAAGGAAAAACAAAAAGACGAGGTGATGCCCGCATTTCGTGGCCTAAGTTTCCCTCATTTGGCAAAGGACGTAAGTCTCGTTTCACCAGGTCTCACAGCTCCTCGGAGGCTGATGAGCAGAGGAAGCTAGAGCTCAGTCCAACCACAAGTGATACAGAGTCGCCAATAAAATCTCAGGATGCTCTTAAAGGTAAAAAGAGGCATAAGATGAAGCTTCCGACCCTGACGAAGAGGGGTCGTATAAGTTCTTCTGAGGAACAAGACACAGACATACCAACAACTGAGCAGATGAGTAGCGCTCACATTCATCACACGCAAGAATCATCAGACTTAATTTCTCCTGAAGGCCTTGAAAGCCCCACACATGATATTTATGTGACAGAAGATCAGAGAAAAGTAGATGATCAAAAGTCGGATGAAAAACACAAGGTGGACCTCATCTGTATAGATAGCACTTTGAAAACAGCAGATCTCACTGTGGCTCTGGCTGACCAAGAGACTCCCTCTGCTACCACATCCCCTGATGGCAAGAAGAAGAAGAAGGAAAGGTCTGACTTAAAAATAAAAATTTTGGGGAAGGATAAATCACACAAGCAAAAAGCTAAATCCTCACCAAAAAGGCTGAAAACAATGGGAGCCAGTTTTGATGCCACAGAGCAACAAGGAAAAACCCAGACAGATCAACCAGCAACTGATGCCAGTCCTCAAAAAGCACAGATGGATTTACATGTACCAAAGGTAGAACTCGATGTACCACTTATATGCAAAACCACACAGAAAGGAGAAGAGATAACACAGAAAGGAAAGGAACAAAAAACAGGATTCAAACTGCCCAAAGTAAGCCTGGGAGATATGGTCACTGAGGAAACCATACAAAAAATGAGTGTAAGTGTTGGGGAAGCAGGTACTAAAATTGAGCAGAACAAACAAGTGAAAGATGACCCTTATGACAGGCTCTCAAAAAGCAACCTTTCGAAAACACAACTTCCAAAACGTGAAGACATTGAGATTCCAGGTATGGAGGATGTGTCTAAAAGGACCACAGCCAAAGGAATTAAAGAACCTAGAGCACCTCTAGCCAGCTTTTCTGAGGAAATTCAAGCTGAAACTGTTCAACTGTTGATTGATGTTGACAGTGTTAAGGAGGCAGTTTCAAAACTGCCTGGATATAAGTTGCCTAAGGTTGACACTTCTGGAATGCCTATTCCTGAAGAGATTACTGTAATAGATGCAAATGCACAAAGAATATCAGTAAAAACACCTACTAAATTAGTAGATACCAAGACAAAACATGACACAGTTTTGACCAAGTCTGACGTAACTGTCTTACCAGAAATTTCCAAGACTACAGTCAAACTGCCAAAGATAGAACCAACTGATTTAACCTCAGAGAAACTCATAATTGAGACTAAAGTAGATGTTACGAGACCAGACACAGACAAGACCACAGCTGAATATGAATCTAAAACTTCCCCAAAAGAGATGGATAAGAAATCAAGAAGGGCAAAAATAACAATGCCAAACTTTGGAATGGAAAAACCAGACATAAGAATCCCTGAATTTGGAATTGACTTGCCAAAACTTGATCTCAAAGGTGATAAAGTACAAGGACAAAGGACAATATTCCTTCAAGAAGTGAAAATGTCGACAACTGAAGTATGGAGAGGCAAGGAGCCAAGTGATGGAGTAACAAGTGCAGTCAAAATACCTGATATCAAGGGTGAAGTGGACATTCCCAGTGATGACATAAAATACATCGATTCAGCGAGTGGTTCACCATCAAAAATTGGTGTTACCATTGGACTTCCAAGTTTTGGCATTCATGTTGATGAGCAGACCCAACTGCCAAAATCTGGAACAGTTAGTACAGAAATTGGTGCAAATGTACCTAATCTGGATTCTGATATAAACATTGATGAGACACAGATAAAATCCCCAGAAAAGGGCAGCAAGTTTAAAATGCCAAATATTGGCATTTCTATTCCAAAGGTGAAAGGACCTAAAGCTGATTTAAGCCTATCAAAGAAAGATGTAGAAGTCACACTCCCTGATGCTCACGCTGATGTCAAACTCCCGGAGGTGACTGATGGATATGTAAATGTTTCTATTCCAGAGCAAACGGTGGTTGTCAAACAACCTGAATTCGAGATTAAGTCATTACAGATGGAGGGTGACCATGATGGGCAAGGAAGCAAATTCAAAATGCCAAAGTTTGGACTCAAAATGCCAAAAATGAAAGGTCCTGAATTTGACGTAAGCTTGTCAAAGAAAAATGTAGATTTGACACCACCAGAGGTTAAAGCTGAAGTCAAACTTCCTGAAGCCCCTGAGGTTGATATTACTCCAGGAGAGTTGGATGCTTCAGTTCCACAGCAAAAGATAGACATCCAAAAGCCTGATTTGGAAATGAAATCTCTGCACACTGCAGGTGAGCTCGAAGCACAAGGAGGCAAGTTCAAAATGCCAAAGCTTGGAATCAAAATGCCAAAAATAAAAGGTCCTGAATTTGATGTAAGCATGCCAAAGAAAACTGTAAATGTGACACTACCAGAAGCTAAAGCAGAAATCAAACTTCCAGAAGCTCCTGATGTTGATGTTACTCTTGGAAAAGTAGATGTTTCAATTCCAGAGGCAAAGATGGAGGTTGAGAAACCTGAAGTGGAAATCAAACCTTTGCAAACAGACATAGAACTTGAAGGACAAGGAAGCAAGTTCAAAATGCCAAAGTTTGGGGTCAAAATGCCAAAAATAAAAGGTCCAGAATTTGATGTAAGCTTGTCAAAGAAAGATGTAGATGTTACACTACCAGAGGCTAAAGCAGAAGTGGAACTCCCAGATATTCCTACGACTGACATTTCACTTGGAAATATTGATATTTCTGGTCCAGAGCAAAAGGTGGCAGTCAAAACTGAAGTTGAAGGTGAATTTGATGGGCAAGGAGGCAAGTTTAAAATGCCAAAGTTGGGAATCACTATGCCAAAAGTAAAAGGGCCTGAAATTGACTTCAGCCTCTCAAAGAAAGATGTAGAAGCCACTCTACCAGAAGTCAAAGCTGAAGTTAAAATGCCTGAACCCGCTGCCAAAGTGGATATTAAAACTCCTGAAATTAAAGGTGCTGCAAAGGATGTAGAAGGATCACCCTTGAAATTTAAGATGCCAACATTCAAGTTACCTAAATTTGGAGCTTCAGCACCTAGTGTTAGTGTAGAAGTACCTGATAAAGATCTTCAAATTAAGGAAGCACAATTGAAAACACCTAAAGAAGGTGCCAAAATTGAGATTACAGCACCCAGAGTTGAGATTGAGGATCCATCTTTAGATGTAAAAACAGCAGATACTGACCTTGATGGGAAAGGAAGCAAATTTAAAATGCCTAAATTTGGAATATCAATGCCAAAAGTAAAAGGACCTGAAATAGATTTAAGCCTATCAAAGAAAGAAAAAGATGTTAAATTACCAGAGGTCCCTGGAGTTGATGTCAATCTTGGAAAGGTAGATGTTTCAGTCCCAGAAGCAAAGATCAAAGTTGAGAAACCTGAACTGGAAGTTAAACCATTACAAGCAGATGCTGAAGTTGAAGGACAAGGCAGCAAGTTCAAAATGCCCAAGTTTGATGTGTCAATGCCAACAGTAAAAGGACCAGAATTTCATCTTGGTTTCTCGAAGAAAGATGGAGATATCACATTACCAGAAGCCAGAGCAGATGTAAACCTCCCTGATGTTGAACTAAAAGAACCTAAGGCAGAAATAAAAGCTCCTCAAATTGAAGTGTCAGGTAAAGTTACAGATGGATCACCTTCAAAATTTAAATTGCCAAGTTTCAATTTCTCTTTGCCTAAAGTCAAAGGGCCTGAGATTAACCTATCAAAGAAAGATGCCGATATCACATTACCAGAACCAAAAGCAGATGTCAAACTTCCAGAAGTTCCAAAAGTTGACCTCAGTCTTGGAAAAGTAGAAGGTTTGGTACCAGAGGCAACACTGGACATCAAAAAACCTGAAGTTGAAACAAAACCCTTGGAGACTGATGTTGAACTTGAAGGACAAGGGAGCAAATTCAAATTGCCAAAGTTTGGATTCTCAATACCAAAAGTAAAAGGACCTGAAATTGACTTAAGCTTATCAAAGAAAGAAACTGATGTCTCAGTACCTGAGGCTAAAGTCGAAGTCCAGCCTCCAGACACCCCAAACATTTCTGTGGCAATGAAACCACCTGAAGGTGAAGTACAAATTGATGGACATGAAGGAAAATTCAAAATGCCAAAGTTTGGAATCAAACTGCCAAAAGTAAAAGGGCCTGAAATAGATTTAAGCCTAACAAAGAAAGAAAAAGATGTAACATTACCAGAGGTTCCTGGAGTTGATGTCAATCTTGGAAAAGCAGATATTTCACTTCCAGAGGCAAAGATCAAAGTTGAGAAACCTGAACTAGAAGTTAAACCTTTGCAAGCAGATGTTGAAGTTGAGGGTCAACGCAGCAAGTTCAAAATGCCCAAGTTTGATGTGTCAATGCCAACAGTAAAAGGACCAGAATTTCATCTTGGCTTCACAAAGAAAGATGGAGATATCACATTACCAGAAGCCAAAGCAGATGTAAACCTCCCTGATGTTGAACTAAAAGAACCTAAGGCAGAAATTAAAGCTCCTCAGATTGAAGTTTCTGGCAAAGTTACAGATGGATCACCTTCAAAATTTAAATTGCCAAGTTTTGGTTTCTCTATGCCTAAAGTTAAAGGGCCTGAGATTAACCTATCAAAGAAAGATGCAGATATCACCTTACCAGAACCAAAAGCAGAAGTCAAACTTCCAGAAGTTCCAAAAGTTGACCTCAGTCTTGGAAAAGCAGAAGTTGTGGTACCAGAAACAAAGTTGGACATACAAAAACCTGATTTCGAAACAAAACCCTTGGAGACTGATGTTGAACTTGAAGGACAAGGAAGCAAATTCAAATTGCCAAAGTTTGGGTTCTCAATGCCAAAAGTCAAAGGACCTGAAATTGACCTAAGCTTATCAAAGAAAGATGCTGATGTCACACTACCAGAGGCTAAGTTTGATGTCAGTCTCCCTGAAATAGAACTAAAGGACCATTCTGCAAAAGTTGAAGTGAAGGCTCCAGAGATCGAAGCTCAAGTAAGCAGTGTGAAGGGATCACCATCAAAATTCAAAATGCCTACATTCAAATTACCTAAATTTGGGTCTACAGCTGCAAACGTGAGTGTAGAAGTACCTGAAATAGACACGGATCTTAAAATTGATGGGGCTGACATGCACATATCAGTGCCACAGAAAGATGTTGATGTTCCAGAAGTTAAAGGAGAGGTTCTTGAACCAGTGATTGAAGTCAAGGAGCCTTTGAGTGGTGTAGTAACAGAACATCCTGAAGGTGTTGAGATAGACGCAAAATTTAAAAAGCCAAAGTTCTCACTGCCCAGATTTTCCTTTTCAAAACCAAGTATTAAAGGCCCAGAGGTTGATATCAGTGGTCCAGATGTGCACGTTGCACATCCAGAAGGAAAGGTGGAAGTGAAAGGTGGTGAAATGGATATGAAACTGCCAGAGGGTGATGGTCAAGTTGATGGACAAGGAGGCAAGTTCAAAGTGCCAAAGTTTGGAATCACAATGCCAAAGATTTCAGGGCCTGAAATTGATCTAAGTTTATCCAAGAAAGATGTTGATGTGACACTACCAGAATCTAAAGCTGAAGTTAAATACCCTGAAGTTGAACTTAAAGGACCTGAAGTGGAAATTACAGCTCCTCAGATCAAAGTTGCAGCAAAGGACAGAAAAGAATCCCCATCAAAATTTAAGATGCCAACATTCAAACTACCAAAGTTTGGTGTGACTGCTCCGAGTGTCAATGTAGATGTACCAGACACTAGCAAAGATATAAAAATGGATGGAGCTGATATTAAAGTCCCTGAAGAGATTCTTTCTGTTCAAATTGCACCACCCACCATCCAAACTGATACTCCATCAGTAGATATAAAAATGTCCGGAACTGAACTTGAAGGAAAAAGAGGCAAATTTAAACTGCCAAGTCTTGGTTTTACTGCATCTCAAATGAAAGCACCTGATATTGATGTAAACGCCACATTACCAGAAGCAACAGCTGAAGTTCAACTCCCTGATGTTGAATTGAAAGACACTTCTGCTAAAGTGGAAATCAAAGCACCTGGAATTGAGGTTCAGACAAGCAACGTTGAAGGCTCTCCATCAAAATTTAAAATGCCAACATTCAAACTTCCCAAATTTGGAGTCACTGCACCACAGGTCAATGTGGAAGGACCTGATTTGGATAAGGATATTAAAGTTAATGAAACAGATTTAACTTTGTTGAAGAAGGATGTAAATGTACAATTACCCGAAGTAAAAGCTGAAGTCAAACTTGATTCTGACATCCAAGAGCCTTCAGTTGATGCAAATTTAAGAAAAACTAGCTGGACCTTGCCAAGATTTTCATTTTCAAAACCAAGCATTAAGAGCCCTGAAACGGATGGCAATCTTAAAGTTGATGTTGCATTACCAGAAGTCAAAGCAGACATACAGTCTCCAGATATTGATGTCAAAGAGTCATCAGGGATTACCATAGAAGGACAGTCAACTGCAGATGTTGATATTAAACTCAAAAAGCCAAGGTTTTCACTACCTAAAATTTCATTCTCAAAACAAGCCACAAAAGAATCTGAAACTGATGCCAATCTCCCAGATGTTGACGTTTCTCTTCCAGAAGGAAATGTGGAGGTCAAAAAACCTGATGTAGACACTAAACTGCCAGAAGTGGAATTAGATGCTCAGGGAAGTAAGTTTAAAATGCCAAAGTTTGGCATATCACTGCCAAAAGTCAAAGGGCCAGAAATTGATTTAAGTGCAACTAAGAAAGATGTTGATGTCACAATCCCAGAAGCCAAAGCTGAAATTCCAGAGGCCGAGGTTCAAACTGGGAATCTGGAGGGATCACCATTGAAATTTAAAATGCCAACAATCAAATTACCCAAACTTGGAGCTACTGGCCCCCAAGTAAGTGTAGAAGGTCCTGATGTTGACAAAAACACTAAAATTAAAGGGGCCGAGGTGAAAGTACCTAAGGTGGAAGCTACAATTAAAGCCCCCAGTATTGAAACTGAAGGTCTATCTGTAGATGTAGAAACAAAAGGAGCTGAAGTTTCAGGAAGTAAGTTTAAAATGCCAAAGTTTGGCATTTCAATGCCAAAAGTCAAGGGGCCTGAAATTGATTTAAGTGTAACTACAAAAGATGGCAATGTTAAAGTCCCAGAAGTCAAGGCTGAAGTTCCAGAAGCTGAAGTTGAAACAGGGAGTACTGAAGGATCACCATTAAAGTTTAAAATGCCAACAATCAAATTACCCAAATTTGGAGTTGGTGTAGAAGCTCCTGGTGTAGACAAGCAAGTTAAACTTGAAGAGGCAAAGGTGACAGTACCTAAAGGTGAAGCTTCAATTAAAGCCCCCACTATTGACACTGAAGATCTATCTGTAAATGTAGAAACAAAAGGAGCTGAAGTTTCAGGAAGCAAGTTTAAAATGCCAAGGTTTGGCATTTCAATGCCAAAAGTGAAGGGGCCTGAAATTGATTTAAGTGTAACCACAAAAGACAGCAATGTCAAAGTCCCAGAGGCCAAGGCTAAAGTCCCAGAGGCTGAAGTTGAAACGGGAAGTACTGAAGGATCACCATTAAAGTTTAAAATGCCAACAATCAAATTACCCAAACTTGGAGTTAGTGTAGAAGCTCCTGATGTAGACAAGGATGTTAAAATTGAACCGACAAAGGTGAAAGTACCTAAAGGCGAAGTTTCAATTAAAGCCCCCAGTATTGAAACTGAAGATCTATCTGTAAACGTAGAAACAAAAGGAGCTGAAGTTTCAGGAAGTAAGTTTAAAATGCCAAGGTTTGGCATTTCAATGCCGAAAGTGAAGGGGCCTGAAATTGATTTAAGTGTAACCACAAAAGACAGCAATGTCAAAGTCCCAGAAGCCAAGGCAGAAGTTCCAGAGGCTAAAGTTGAAACTGGGACTACTGAAGGATCACCATTAAAGTTTAAAATGCCAACAATCAAATTACCCAAACTTGGAGTTGGTGTAGAGGCTCCTGATGTAGACAAGGAAGTTAAAATTGAAGAGGCAAAGGTGAAACTACCTAAAGGTGAAGCTTCAATTAAAGCCCCCAGTGTTGACACTGAAGATCTATCTGTAACTGTAGAAACAAAAGGAGCTGAAGTTTCAGGAAGTAAGTTTAAAATGCCAAAGTTTGGCATTTCAATGCCAAAAGTCAAGGGGCCTGAAATTGATATAAGTGTAACTAAGAAAGATGGCAATGTCAAAGTCCCAGAAGCCAAGGCAGAAGTTCCAGAGGCTAAAGTTGAAACGGGGAGTACTGAAGGATCACCATTAAAGTTTAAAATGCCAACAATGAAATTACCCAAACTTGGAGTTAGTGTAGAAGCTCCTGAAGTTAAAATTGAAGAGGCAAAGGTGAAAGAACCCAAAGGCGAAGCTTCAATTAAAGCCCCCAATATTGACACTGAAGGTCTATCTGTAAATGTAGAAACAAAAGGAGCTGAAGTTTCAGGAAGCAAGTTTAAAATGCCAAAGTTTGGCATTTCAATGCCAAAAGTCAAGGGGCCTGAAATTGATATAAGTGTAACTAAGAAAGATGGCAATGTCAAAGTCCCAGAAGTCAAGGCTGAAGTTCCAGAAGCTGATGCTCAAACAGTGAATGTTGAAGGATCTCCATCAAAAATTAAAATGACAGGTTTTGGTATCTCAATGCCAAAAGTTAAAGGACCAGAAATTGATTTAAGTGTGTCAAAGAAAGATATCAAAGTCCCAGTACCAGAGGCTAATGTGGAAGCCAAACTTCCTGATGTTGGAGTCAAAGACAGTGAAATACCTCTGCCAGATGTCCCTACAGAAGTTGATGCTAAGACAAAAAGACCAAGTTGGACATTTCCAAGGTTTTCATTTTCAAAACAAGGTGCTAAAGGCCCAGATGCTAGTGTCAACCTTGAAGGTGAAGTAACATTACCTGAGATCAAAGCAGAAGTTTGTCCTCCAGATCTTGAAGTTAAAGCACCTTCGGTTGCTGTTCCAGTGGAAGGGCCATCCGGAGCAGAACCTGACAAAAGAAAGTTTTCACTACCAAGATTTTCTTTTTCAAAGCCAAGTGTTAAAGATCCAGCAATCAGTGGTGATGTTCCAGCTGTTGACGTTTCTCTTCCAGAGGTAGATGTTAAGGTAACACAATCTGAAATGAAATCCCCTGAGCTTGAAACTGAACATGATGGACAAGGAAACAAGATCAAACTGCCAAAGTTTGGCATTGGACTACCAAAAGTTAAAGGACCTGAAATTGATTTCCAAGCATCTCAAAAAAATGTAGAACTTACACTGCCAGAAGTTAAAGCAGCGGTTAAACTCCCTGAAGTTGAAGTCCAAGAGGCATCAATAGAGGCAAAAGCTCCTGAGAGTGATGTCAAGGTAAAAGATGTAGCAGGATCACCATTGAAATTTAAAATGCCAGTCTTCAAAATGCCGAAATTTGGAGGTGCAGTTGAAGAAAACGATGCAATCAAAGAAACTGATACTGACAATATGAAACTTAAAATATCTAAAGATGAAGGCGCAATAAGCATTACAGCACCCACTCTTGAGGCTGAGGGCCCAACTATTGATATCAAAACAACTAAGGATGCTACTGTCAACATTAAAGGTCCAAGTCTGGAAATTAAAACAGATACGTCCAAAGCAGCAACGCCGGATTCTGAAACACCAAAGGATGAGGCTGCTGGTGCAGGTCAGGGTTCCCCAAGTAAATTTAAGTTACCATCATTCAAAATGCCCAAACTTGGCTTCTCAAGAGCTAAATCTGAAGAAGAACAAGTTCCTGGCACTGAAACTAAAGAAGATCAGGAAGGTGAGCCAAAAGAGGAGGCTAAATCACCAAAGTTAACTCTGACATCATTTGGTGAGATTCTCAAGAACATCGATGTTGAATTTGATGTTCCAAAACCAGAAGAAGAAAGTCTTGAAAAGCAAAAGGAAGTTCACAAACCTGAAGATCTCAAAGAAAAGCAGCCAGAGGCAAAGGAAAAGGAGACAACGCAAGACACTGTAAAAAGCCCTGAGCGGACAGGCTGGTTTAAATTCCCTAAATTTGGACTATCGTCTCCAACAGAAGCTGCTAAGACTTCTAAAAAAGAGGAGAGCAAGAGTGAAAAGAGTCCAGCAGGTGAAACAGGGGATGAGGAAATAAGTCCCACCTGTTCAATTCAGTCATCAGAAGCCTTTGCTGATATTAGCTCCACAATGACCAGTGAACACATCGGCTTGTCGTCATCCTCCCCGACCAAAGTAACTGTCAAATACTCTGATCCCGATGCTGCTCTGGGCCTTGGAGAGATGCATGGTAACATCATTACTTCTACTACACGAACAGAGCTCATCTCAGTCGAACCCAACTTGCCTGAGAAAATCACCATTCTGTCATCGGGAGTTTCGTCGTCATCCGAAGACACTCTCAAACTGGATTCTGGAAAGATTCATATGATTAGATCAAATATACAAGCAACACCAGAAGCACAGCATGCCACTATATTAACCGCTCTCCAAATCCAGGCAGCTGAAGGAATTCCACTGAAATCTCACGAAGGTGCGTCGTGGACGGTGACAGGCTCGCAAAGCAGTAAGACAACGGTCACGCAGAAGCACTTCGTCAAGCAAGCATCGAGCGAAAGCAAAGAGACAGTCGTTATTACAAAACAAATTACACGTGTATTGAACACAGCTGAGCCCATCTCGGATGCAACGGCTACTTCCATTCAACGATTAAAAGACTCTGTTCACGTTGACAAAATGAAGTTTTTTGATGGAGCTGAGAAGTAAAACACTACAAATGTCCGTCTTAGATGTAAAATTCTTCATTGTTACAACTTTCCAGAAAGACTAGAAACAAAACTACGGAGTTAATATCGTGTTCGGAACAAATAGTTTATTTATGCACCAATTGAACAAATACTCAACATACACAACACAAATACCAAAAAATACCTAAAGTTCCTATGTTCTGTAATATTCTACGGAACTGCTTTTGTAACTGCTGAGGTTTAAAATCCCTGCTTTTTCTTCAGCCAAGATAAGCTGCATGTATGAAATTCACATTAAGCTAAAACATCTAAAATGTAATGTGGGCTGGGGTGACGTAAAAGGGGGGTGAACGTGACAAATTCATGGGGCCCAGCATTTGTGGGGGGGGCCCATAGAGCAGTGGAGAGGGTCCAGTGGATACAGGTTAGAAGTTGTGAAAATTTCGTGTAAAATCCGCTGTAGAATAGAAGCCCACAATTACTAGCGGCAAAATCTAAATCTTGCCAAGTGTATTTTTCTCATTTCTAGTCAAATTATCTCATCACATTTAAAATAAGACAGAATCACCTAAAGAGGAACTTTTCAGTGAGATATGAGAACTTATTTTTCGACACTAGGTCTTGAAAATCTTATTTTAAGAAATCTTACCAAGACCATTTTCGCTTGTTCCATTGGCAATTTTTTTTTGCTTAAGTCAAGATTTTTTTTTAATTCAAGCAAGTGAAAATTTTCTTGGTAAGATTTCTTGAAATAAGATTTTCAAGATCTATTGTCAAAAAATCAGTTCTTATTTCTCACTGAAAAGTTACTCTTTAGGCGATTATGTCTTGTTTTAAGTGTGATGAGATATTTTAACAAGACATGAGAAAAATAAACTTGGTAAGATTTAAATTTTTTTCTGGTGTAGGAAACATCATTTGACCAGAAAAAAAACTTACCAGGGGTGCATTATTTTGGCAAAATTCTGTAAAAAAACAAAACAAAAAAAAAACAAACCTGTAATTGTGGAGGGTGATTTATTCAAGACATTTGTGAGAAAATCGCCACAATTAATTTATTAATTTATATAGAGCAGAAAGAAAACAAAAGCTAAGACTGTGCCTTTGAAGGTTACAGGTTTTTGTACTTGTTTCTCAACATGGTTTTATTAGAAATGCTTTGTGAAGTTCTGAGATGACATTAGCTCCACAGAAAAAAAATTGTGGCAAAAAAGTACTCACTTTTTACACACGGAAGAATTGGTCAGCTTCCAGTGATGGTTGCCGACCTGTAAAGACATGGATTCATGTAATCCACACTGAACATGTACGAAGTGTTAATAAGCTGTGTGTGCCCTTATATCAAACTACAACAGGGCTTTACCAGATATTCTTGCTTATGGTGCAGAACTTAAGTAAGCCATGTATTTTGCTTTTGGAATTTATCGAGGTCTTTGTTGTTCTACCGTTGTTATTACACAGCATCAATCTGATATTCTTGTACTTTATCAGATAATAATCACTGCTGCATTTCATTGAAAAAAAAAATCACGCAAAAAATCTGAACAAGACTGTTGCAAAAATCAATCGATGTTACTGACATTCCAAAGTATGTTTACAATAATTTCCCTGTAAAGATCACAGTAAAAAACACCACAAGTACCATGAAGTAGTATACGTACGTAGACAAACTGCATACATGTATCACCAAGGAATTCTTACTGCTGTCGCTAACGTGTAAAGAAACAATAGCAAAACAAGGCAAAGTCTACAAGAAGTGTAACGCTGCAACTATATTTTTATTAATATTTTGCTTAGAATCTACTTTGCTATGACTAAAAATCTACCAACTGTATGTTCTCTTCAATATCACTGTACAAAGTGCTAATATTGAACCTGCTGTGTAAATAGCTTTTAATGATGTCTGGAGTTTTAATTACTGCTCCTATTTGTATTCTGACTCTGATGTAAGCTTTAACTGAATGTTTGCAAAGTTATAAACAATAAAGAAATATTATTATATGCAAAACCTTTTCTAAAGATGGTGATGACTCTTCTGTATTTCTATGTCTTTGTTTCCTGTTTAGTCTAGTCTTTGTGTTTTATTGATTAAAACAGACAGTAGTCACTTTTCCACTGGACATCTGCGCAAAACTTTACTGATATTTACTAAATGTCGAAAAAACAGAAGTGTGTAATGTCGGTTTTTCCATTAAATCACAAATGCAATGATTTTTTTTACTTATTATTGAGAAATGACACGAGAAGTCATTCCATAAACATGGCAACGAACGTAAATATCGTGTTGTTTTACAGATATATTCATTATTATTATTATATATTACCCCTCTATCCCGTACTAAATTTAAAAATTATTAATTTCCTGTTGCGTCCACACATACTGCTCCATGTTTCTTTTAAAACGCTTCTTCTTAGCTTGTTGTAACGTCCGTCAACATCGTTTTGTTTTTTTTTATTCACGACTCTAGTTGTGCAAAAAGCTCTTTCCATTGCCGTTTTGCATGATATACCAATTGTGCTACGCCCGAAAAACCACCTCTTGCCAGTGCAAAAACTTTTAATCAAAAGACAAGTTTTGGCAAAATTGTCATTTTTCCATTAGGTAAATTTTTATGTGCAAGTTATATTCGCGCAATTTGAGAGTCAATGGAAAAGCGACTAGTAATGATCTGTGCTCTTAAAGGGAAATCCTGTCCTATCTTTCCTACTATACAATATTTACAGTTTTTTAATGTTTTCTCATTAATCACAAGAAAAAACCTCATGATGAGCAAATATCAAACCTGAAAATCAGCTGTAAAAAGAAACTAAGGGGATTTATTCAAGTACTGAGTAGAGATCTGAGGTACTTGTAACTGACTTTAGCCCATTTTATGCTACTTTATACTCAACTACTTCTACTACTGTACTTTTATCCTACATTACATTCATCTGACAGCTTTAATTACTTTTACCTTTTAATACTAAAAAATGTTTTTATACATTTTGATGAAGATTCATCCAGTAGTTTCCAAACTTTCTTTTTCTGACATTTTCTTTAAAAAGCAGTGTATTCGGCTCAGATTTCAGACCTCCAGGAGTTGTCAAAAGCTCCAGCAAATCGTGATTTTTGCCTCTAAACTTTTCACAGAGTTTAATTTCAGCACATTTGCACAAACATCAGTGATACAGAAATAGTACATAATGTGAAAACAATGAGTGTATCACGACTTCTGTTTTTCCTTCTTATATTTTAATTAATCTTGTGATGAGTCCTAAGATATATCTGGTGTCCATGTAAAAAATAAGTTGTTAGAATTCCACCTCCAGCAAAAACAACACATTATATATAAAATTTACCCAAACCACACATTTTACTTCATTACTTTGACTATGTTTTGCTGTTAATACTTACAGACTTTTATTTTTCCATTACTGTATAGTGCGTCCTATCACTAGTGAATTTCTGCAGGATTTCGCAAGTTAAAGCAAATTACAAATGACAACAAACTGACACTAAAGTCCAAGTTAATTTAACAAAATAAATCGAATCAGCGTTTTAAGGTGGATAAGGTACATAAATCAGTTTTGTAAATGGCCTTTGTAGCTACAGATGGATGAATTAACCCATAAAGACCCAGCACTACTTTTATATCAGTTCCCCAATGACATTTTCGCAATATCTAACCTTTCTTAAGTGACTTATCACCATTTATTTATAATATTATCCTCTGTATTTTGTATTTTATCCGTATAAATCAGGTATTTTCCAATATTTAGTAGACTGATCATGTAGATGTTCAGAAAAGCTCAGATTAAAGTTGAGAGTTATATCAGAAACAGAGAAAACTGCAGAAAAAGTGACTCTTCAGTAAAATCTATTATTAACTGAACATAAACCCAGTGTGTCCATCCACTGTCATTGATCCAACTCCATGGGTTTTACTGGTGAATCAATGTTGTAGAAGATGACGGTGTTTCTACGTTCACTACGGAGCCTCTGAACGTCCAAATATGGTCATATCCGATGACCATGAAAAGATGACAAACTGTATTTTGCACCAATTATTTACATGTACTGATAGGATTAATGGATCAACAGTTATTAAAGGGTTTAGATCTGTAGATGCTTTTGGTCGGTGATGGATGTTTGTCTTTACGGGTTAAAGAATGAAAAACATCAGAAAGTGCCACCACTCTTTGCAAAGACACTGTATTTTTCATTTGATGTTTTGATGATGGACGTGGAGAGGACTGATTGATTGATTCACATCGTTTTCATCGAACCACTCAGGGAGCTGTTGTGGAGGCAGTGTCATCCTGCAAGAGACCACTGCCATCAGGCTTTTCTTAATTTATTACCTGTCTGTATCGGATTTAAGATTTTTTTATATATTTCTATTGAATATTTGGAAAAATCTATCTATATTTTATCATGTGTGAAATCCAACTCTTTTATTTATTCTTTATTTACTCAGGATGTCTGAATGAGATTCTGATCTCATTTGCAAGTGAGCGCTGAGTACAAAATGTATACTGAATATACAGTACTGTGCAAAAAAAAAAAAAAAATCCTAGTCCAACATTAGGTTTGTTAGTTCAGTGAAGTTCTAATGACCACATATATGGATTTGTCAGTCTTTGTATTAAGATCCAATCTACATATACAGTATATGATGTACTGTATATACAGCAGTAAAAACAAAAGTTCAGGTAAACACAGCTTCTATAAACCAAAGTGGTCAGATTTAGTGTGACCCCCCCCTTTGCACTTCACATGTTTTTAACCTTTTTTTTTTGTCAGACAATAGGATATTTATGGCATTAATTTTCTAATGTTTTAAACCAGGTTTCATTCAACACATCAGGTGTTTCTAATTGTTTGTGCTGCTTCTTGTCATGGGGTCAGAGGTCACAAAAAAATGGTGACTTCGACCTTTAGAACCAATTTAGTTCAGTTTTTTGTGTCTTTTACAGCTGTGCATATACTTTCTGTTTTTTCTTGCTGTATCTGAAGAAAAGACAATGAGAAATAAATAAATAAGTATGTTTGTTTGTTTGTTTATTTATTTCAAATATAAAATCAAAACCAAACCAAAAAAATATTTATATATAAAGAAAGGAAAATATTTGAAAAGGAGCGGAGTGAAGTTTAACTTATAATCTCCCGCCCCCTTACCCCATCCTTCTACCAACCCTAAATTCCCATGTCAGATCCCATAAGTAACTGAAAAATCCTTCACATAACAGACTAAATTCTGACTGAGCACAAAACATAAAAAATGCTATACATATCAATGATAGACTCTGTCCATTTCACAACAGCATTTCACATCAAAATAAACTCTGTTCCTTTTGTAGCAGTACTACACATATCAAAACATTCATTTCAACCCAGAAAAAAACAACAAACCTATAGGTGGGCTCAGACTTTTGCACAGTACTGTATGGAATATAATACAAATAGAGGTAAGCAGAACTTCAAAGTTTCTAGTTGAATGTTTCTGGACTCAAATCATGCAACATGTCATTCCAGTTTTAAGGTGAATAGATCCAGAAGCCACTCTCCTCCAGCTCACTGTTAATAACAATATCTGAACTCATATGACGATGTTAAATAATGTGGCATTAAGAATAACAAGGCCTTGTTGATGAAAATATAAGTATGTATGCACCCTCTGGTTGACAACGATGTCCAGCTGACCTTTAAATACTGTATAGCTGACGGTTATGAGTGTGGTAACTGTCTGCTGTAATGAATGACAGAGCTCTAAAGTACGGTACTTTACAGCACTCTACTGTGTGACGTGACTGCAGTGTGTACTAACATGTCCTGCTCTGGCAGCTGAGAGGATGAAGTCTTCATGCTGCCTCTGCATTTGGCCACCGACGACTGTCCTGCTTTCAGCTGCGGCCTGGAGCTCCTGAAGGAAAAGACAGTTTTAAGATAATTCTATGAAAAGCCCAGTAGATCAGCCATTTAGAAAACAACAGGTCTGGAAACAATTCAAAGTCTACAAATGTACAAGCCTGAACTGAACGGAACTATCAACTGTTAAAGGAATCAGCAACTATTTTTATGATCGGTAATTAGTTTGAGTGATTTTTAAGAAAACTAAATCTTAAATGCTTATATTTCCTTTTTCTTAGTAGTTCTTCTCGGTTCAGCTGGACTGGTTTAGCTCTATAGGCTATATTATATTTTTTTGTTTCTGTCCTCTTTTCAACATCTTTGGGTTTTGGAACAAACGGCACAACTGAGGATGATCTTAAGACTTAAGAGACACTTGTTTACCATTATCAGGGATTCAGAGAGCAAATAATAACTCAATTAATCAAGAAAATCATCAACAGATTAATTGACGGTGAAAATAATCATTACTCCGGATGCGATCAACAGGAAGATGGATGGTCACAAATCATAAAACAAAGCCAAGCTGCTTTCATTTTTGCATCAGGAGCCATATAAAGCTGCCAAATGAATAGGACATGATGCCAAGATGAATGAAAGCTGTGAATAAAATCAGGTTATTCTACCAGATATTGATTTCTAAAATGTGATCTTAAAACATGAATACTGTGCTGTTTCAAAATGCATATGAATGTGTTTTCTTTACATTATTTAAGGTCTGAAATCCTCACACTGCACAAAAGGCCAATATTCTATATGGAAAATGTAGTGTTTGCACAATAAACAATAAATATTCAATTAACTTAAACAATATATATAGTAAAACCACTGGTCCATTATTTTATACCAGAGCTGTAAAACAAGAAACATGCTGAAACTAAGACAAAAACCCTGTCTTACAAGAAAAAAAAAAAAAAACAGAGAAATTAGAGAAAACGTTACAAGTAATGCTAATGCTAGGCAGAACAGATTAGCTTACATTGTTAAAAATACACACTACGATACAATTTTACCTGATAAAGTATGAATTCACCGCTATTTGGACACTAGAGGGAGACACAGCTCATAAATATATTTTACCACCACCACTTGCCGTCCTTATATCTATGAATTAATGTTAGAAAAAGTCAATAATAGCAGTAACAACAATAAACAGACGCATTAGCTTAACTATTGAAAACAGGAAGTAGCTTTTCATGCTGCGTTTACTGTTAGCACGGTCTTAAATGTTCATCAAATGTATAAAAAAAAAAAAAAAAAAAATTAAAAAATGATAGTGATAACAAGAAATTTCACACACACGGCATCTCCATGGGACTGTAAGGATGAGTTTCACGCCATAAAACGTGCCATGTTGCCGGAAAAACGACGGTAAATGTTAGTTTTCACAAAATCAAAACACCTAACAGCTGCACGGTAATCACATGGTGCATTCACGTTCCTCGTAATTTTAGGATTTATGAAATGTATTCATATTATTACATTCTTGGTGTGAAATTGAGTATCTTACTGTGATACGCCTCATAAAACGACAAGAGGGTATTTTTTTAGGGATAAGGCAGGGATTTCACTCAGTTTCATTGTCTTCCCTAAAGGAATGAATCTATTTATTCTTCATTTTTCTTAAAATTACCTCAAAACACAAGCATTTCTGGTATGATCTGGGTGGAAGTGGTGGACACAAAGGTCATGACAACTGTCTCTGTCTGCAGAAAAAGGATGGGAGTAACATGGTTGAAACATGTCTTGCATTGCTTTGTACAAGAGAAGAAGTAAGACGTTATTTACATCGAGTGGTGACCCACTCTCTGTTGACCCCTGGAGCTCCAGTATTGTAATCTTGGTGGTTAGTATTTCATGTCCCTCTGTGACACTTGTTGACAACACTGATATTTGTGCTGCTCATGGTTAACTTCACTCTCTGTCATCAGTGAGCTAAGCTTACTGGCTGTATTAACAGAGAGCTAAGCCAACACAGGCTACAAGAAGGGAGAACTCAGTTATGGTGGAGAGCTGTGACACTTTTTAGAAAGGTCAACAAAAGTCCCTTCAGCTCTGCTTCCTTAGCTGCTGTAGAGTCAGAGCATCACCCCTAAGTTAACTCTTTAAAACCTGGTGTGTCATCGCTGACACACCCTGTGCATATGCACTTTGGATGGCTGGAACTCTTTCACTGTTTGTGCAACTGGAAAAATTCCAATGGTTTCTGAAACCTGAGACGTTGCGCTTTATAGGCTTTATTGGGTCACGCTTGTACTAGAAGCTGGAGTAGAAGCCATTTTAGCAGAATCATAATATGCAGTAAATTCTAAATTACCATAGATTTTGAAAGATCTGGGGAAAAAATGTGCTCTGGAAAAATGGGCAAAGTCAGTAGTTAGTCAAAATGACAAAAAAGAAAAAGTCTACGCAGACCATTTTAGGCTTAAGGTTTAAAGGGTTAAACCTTAAATGACCAAAAATGGTCCACGTAGACTTTTTTCTTATTTTGACCATAAAAAGGTTAGAAAATATGCTCTGAGTGAGTCTGTTTGCCCATTGTTCCAGAACACTTTTTTTTTTTCCCAGATCTTTCATTTATAATTTACTGCATGTTACAATTCTGCTAAAATGGCTTCTCCAGCTTCTAGTAAAGGCATGAGTGAAATTACCCTAATGACCCAATAAAGCCTATAAAGCGCAACGTCTCAGGTTTCAGAAACCGTTGGAATTTTTCCAATTGCACAAACGGTGAAAGAGTTCCAGCCATCCAAAGTGCACATGTGCAGGCTGTGTCAGCGGTGACACGTTAGGTTTTAGAGGGTTAAATGATTGTTTCGATTGGAAAACGCGTGATGCAACAGTTTTCAGACACAATTTTAATTTAATTTGATTTTTTATGCAATGTCCTTTGCAGTGGACAGGATTTTTTTTTTTTTTTTTCTAAGTAAAGCTGTGAAACTCTTGTCCCCTCCAAAGAACATAGTAAATGCATTTCTGGGTCTCAGGAGAACATAGAACCTCTGCGTGTACTTACATTTCCTACTGTCCTCAAACTAAACACCGGTCCCGCTCCAATGCGCAGACTCTGAACACTTCTACGCGAGCGGCAACTTCTCCGGGATCCTCGCGCGCCCCGCCGCCTGTCGCCCACAACAGCCCGCATCATCATCATCATCATCATCACCACCATCATCATCATCATCACCATCATCAGCAACAGTGTCAGTGTGATGAAGCAGCGGAGGACGGACACCTTCCTGATCTGAGACACTGGATCAGCGCGCGGACAGGTAACAGAGCTTTTACCCTCTTCTGCAAACACTCACACAACCTCCCCTTCATTCCACACACTCACCCAGAAGCGGCTCACACTCATTTTCTGCAGAAAAAGTAACTATTAAATAATGAAAACTGCATTTTTAGGTGTGAAAAATCTCTTAAAAGCTTGTGATTTTGTCCTCACTGTGATGCTTTATGTGTGGGATTGTGGGCAGAAAGCACTGATCAGCCTGCACAAGAGTGTGTAGGTGTAGCAGGAGCCGCTTTTCTACATAATTCTATTACCTGCAATAAATAGACTACCTGTTGTGTGCCTCTCAGGTAAAGCTTGCATCCATTAATTGTGCATGAATCTGCATGAATAGGAATGAAAATAAGTTGAAGTGCGTTGAAAATAGGACAGGAAATGTGAATTAGGGCAGGAGGAATAATATTAAACTTTAACACAAGCAAGCCAGTGCAAAATATGTCAGGCTCGTATGGTGGGAAAAGAAGAAAACTGCTATATTTGGCATTGAAATGAGTTTTTTCATGCCCTTGAGCTGGATTTATCCGATGGAACCTGCAGCTGAGGAGGTGGTGTTGCTGCTGGGTCTGATTTAGAAATGGGAAAAAAAAAAGTGTTTGAAGTGCAGCCGGGGCAATGAGAGGAGAGAGAGAGAGAGAAAGAGAGAGAGAGAGAGAGAGAGGAGAAGGGAAGGAGACAGTGGAGCGGTCACTCCTGCAACGCCACATCAATATCCCATATCTGCGGAAATGAAAAAGTGGAAATAAACTGGTGCCAGAGCCCGTCAAAGCTGTGGGAGACATCATGGAGGATGCCAGTTTCTGTGGGGCTGCTTTCACTGGACCACGCTCGATGTTATTAATCTGATGATGGACAGACAGATGACAGAAGAGGGATTTTTTTTTCTTTTTTTTTAGTCGATTTTCTGTGAAGTCACACCAAATGTGAGGGAAATGAGAGGATGGAGACGGAGGCGAGCAGCATCCCCAGTCCTTTTCTGGAGGTTTCACTGTGTTGCATTTGGATTCCTTTTATAATATGGGCTGAAGCGTCTGGATTAAAAGTCAAGCCCACACTTTAACATCAGCAGAGTGATGCTGCAGTGCATCAGTGTACACCGTTAAAGAACTGGGTGACCTAACCACATACTGGTGAAGCCTGTCACACATATTCACAACCACAAGTACGTGCGCTCAACAGAGTTATTTTGCATAAATAAGTGTTCCCATTCAGCTGAAGGAAAACAGCGGCATGTGACAGAAACATATTCCATCGCTGTTTCTGCATCATTTCCCACCACCTTTTAATGTCATAACATCCAAATCTCTATCGCCCAATGATACGTCAAAAATAACCGAAGAATAAACTGTCATAAAAAATCGCAAGTCACACTGTTTTCCACCGACTTTTAATTCATTCATTAATTTAAGTCATTTCTATCAATGTACAGATGGATGATAATAAAGGATGCAACATGAGAAATGTGATGTAAAGAAGCAACAAATGACAAAAACGAGATTAAATATTCCACAAGTTGACAACATTGTTAAAAATGTAAAGCGAAACGAATCAAAAATGACTGAACAAAACAAAAATGTCATAAAAATGCACAAGACACACTATTTCCACATCATTTTCCACGGTCTTTGAATGTCAGAACAGCCAAACTTCTGTTGCCCAGTGATGAGTCAAAAATGACTGAACAAGACCAAACAAGAATAAATTGACATATTTTTTATAACATGTCACACTGTTTCATACTGTCTTTTAATTTATTCAATAATTTACGTAATTTCATTAATTTAAGTCATTTCTATCAATGTACAGATGGATGATAGTAAAGGACGCAACAAGAGAAATGTGTTGCAAATTAAGCAACAAATGAAAAAAAAAAGATTAAATATTCCACAAGACGATAACATTGTTAAAAATGTAAAGTAAAATGAGTAAAAAATGACTGAACAAGACAAAAATGTCATAAAAAGACACAAGACGCACTATTCCACATTATTTCCCACTGTTTTTTAATTTCTCAAAAGTTAAACTTCCAATTCCTGACATTTTCAGGCGATTCTTTCATTGTAGACGTATAATAATAATAATAATAATATTGTAAAAGCTGCATCGAGACAAATTTGACATAAAAAAGTGACAAGAAAAAAAAAAAGATGAAATACGCCACAAGACGCTAACAATATTAAAACTGTAAAGCAAAATGAGTCAAAAATGATTGAAGAACAAGACATAAATGTCATAAAAAGACACAAATTTGGCTTCAGTAAAAGTGAAAATCGCCTCCATCACCAAGATAAATATCAAAAGGTGAAATATTTAGTTTATCGGCTGATATTTGACTGAAAGTCAAAGTAATCAAGGGGTTAAATTATTCATAAAATACGAAAACGAGATGAGAAATGATGAAAAAGACAGAATAAAACGGAAATACTATACGCCTGTAGTATTTGAATTCATGGTTTAGGAGAAGAACTAAAACCCACAATCAATCAATCAATTAGTCAATCAATGAAGACAATAGAATTATAACACAAATAGAAAAGCAACAAATCCAGTCTGTACATGTTGAAAAAGGAGTGAAAAGAACCAAATACTAATTTAGCTCCACCCCTTCTCCATAGGTTATTATTAAATGCAGATATAATTATTAATCATTATCAATATTCTCTTTAATTTGCTGTTACATAAGAGTGGATCATATGGTCAAAAGTATTACAGAGTATTTTTTTCATCTACATGAAGTCAAGTTAAGTATCAAACAGTTTTCTTTGCTAAAACTATCAATAAATAACAACAAAAACTTAAACATCGGAACCACATTGACCAAACTTACAATAAACGGTGCCTGTAAAGGTGTTGGGAGGATAATTTAAGAAATAAAAATGACACAAAGTACAGTTTAGAAGCAATAACTGGAGACAGATATTCACCTTACAATAAGCAAACAGGTTGTATTTTGATTTATTTTCACTTTTTTTTTTAGAAAGCAAACATTTGATTCGATAATAATAAAATAATGATTTGTAGCAGAACTATATTTAATGTAAGATCGTGCTTTAATTGTGCAGTTTCTAGTCAGTTTGTTCACAAAACCGTGGATCGTTGCTGCGATTAAAACCTTAACTTCAGTAGTGTTAGACGTTACCGGATGCCTAGTTTTATCCTCAAAGACATACAACTATTTTTGCACGGACTTCCAAATGATTTTTTCCCCCCTCATTTATTATAATGTTATCCTCTAACATCAGGGGTGTCAGACTCATTTTAGTTCTGGGGCCAGTTCAGCCCAATCTGATCCCAAGTGGGTCAAACCAGTAAAATAATTTAGCGTAAAAACTTATAAATAATCAGAACTCCAGATTTTTTACTTGAAATGCAAAAAGTACAATTACACTATGACAAAGTTTACATTTATGAATATATGTGACAAAAAAGTGTGAATATCCTAAAAGTCAGTGCAATGTTAGCGATATTATGGCTGAACTTCTCCTTTCTACGTGTTCATGACAGATCACAGTGACTCTACAAACACAGAATATTTACTAACAGGCGAAATATTGTTCACATTTTAAAGATTGGAGTTTGGAACTGAAATAACTTTAACATCTTTGACTGTTAATATCAGTGTAAATTATGCACTTGACAAATTCATCCCACGTCCAGACTGGAACCTTTGGTGGGCCAGCTTTGGCCCGTGGGCCGTATGTTTGACACCCCTGCGCTAGATTTAGCATTTTTCAATGTAAATCAGGTATATTTAAACCCCCCCCAATTAGCTTTGTGTACTGTTTTTGGTTCGGTTTGTTTCTTTGTTTGTTTGTTTACACTTTAGCAGCAAAACTACTAGTTGAATTCATACCAGATTGGGTTTATAGATTACCAGTGACCCAGAATGGATGTCAGTACATTTTGGGAAAAGTAGGTGAAAGTTCAAAATTGTTATTCTCTCATTTACTTATAATGGGCGAAATTTTACATCTTATAAAAACATTGATGTTGTTTCGATTTACTTCAAACTTGGCACATATATAGAGGCAATAGATCTGCTGACATCAGCACACGCATGGACATGATGACATCAGCTGGATCAATGCCAAAATAAGCTACAATACGTGCAAGGGGCGGGGCTTGTTGTGCCTGGAACCACTTGTTCATATATTTAATTCACTGATCACGTAGATGTTCATTAAAGCTCAGAGTCCATTCAAAGTGTATTATAGCAAAACACAGAAGAAAAAGTGACTTTTTCAGCAGAATCTGTCATTAACTGAACATAAAAATAAGCGTCTTCAACCACTGTTATTTATCAAACTACATGAATCCATGTTGTAGAAGATGACGGTGTTTCCACGGTAACTACGGAGCCTCTGAACATCCAAATGGGTCATATCTGATGACCATGAAAAGATGAAGAACTGTGTTTTACACCAATTATTCACATGTATTGATAGGATTAGTGGATGAAAAGTTATTAAACATTTTAGATCAGTAGATGGTTTTGGTCAAAAGAGGCTGTTTAGGTGAATAGAATAGAATAGAATAGAATACAACAGGCTTTATTGTCTTTACACAGGTTGTGCAGGTGGTCTCTAATAACAGCACAATAAAATACAGACATATATTAAAAAATATAAAATAGTTGTGCTTTAGAAATATGTGTAATGTGCTTTGAGGGTTAATGTTCGACACTTCATAAGTTTACCCCCAAACTGTATCTGGAACAACAGCTGTAACACTTGAATATGCAGCAATTTATGGAATATTATAGCATGATTCTGCTGATATACATGCTCCAGAGCCACAGTGTGCAGAGTAGTTTATCTTTAAAATGAACAGTCATGACTTTATACCACAATTATTCATTTTACATAAATGACTCGCTCTGAACAATGACAAATACAGAAAAAAAAAAAAAAACCACCTCTGACAGGACCTGGAGCTGCTACAGACGGTCGAGGTTTTATTTTGAAAAGGAACAAATGTTAAAGTTCTTGTATAGCTAGTTAGTTTTAGGTTCTGTTTTTACTACATCACAGTTTACACGATAAAAAAAACAACGTAAACTCGGGATATTAAATTAAAACTATGTGCAAAAGTCAATTCTAAATCTAAGGCTTTGCTCTCTGAAAATTGTTAAATATATGTATATATATTTTTAAATTTCGGTAACTGTTGTGTATGACATTTAATTTTAGTGGAAAAAGTGTTTTTGTGTCAGTTTCTATTCCATAAGTTTGACAAAAGTCCTGATGACATTTTTTGGCCATATTTCCCAGATCTAATTACAAACAAGCATGTT
>JAPQRP010000017.1:32461946-32472468 GCA_037367295.1 Apogon hyalosoma
TTCAAGAAATCTTACCCAGATAATTTTCACTTGTTCCATTGGCAGATTTTTTTTGCTCAATTCAAGCAAAAAAAAAACAAAAAACAAAAAAACCCAAAATCTACCCCCTTTATTATAATACTATTCTCTTTATTTTGCATTTTTTTTGGTGAAAACCAGGTATTTTCCTGTATTTAATTCACTGGTTGTGTAGATGTTCATTAAAGCTCAGATTAAAGTTGATTGTTATAATATCAAAAACGGAAGAAAAAGTCACTTTTTAAGCAAAATATTTCATTAACTCATAAAGACCCAGCGCTTCTTTTATGTCACTTCCCAAATTACAGTTTCTCTATATCTCACCTTTCTTAAGTGATTTATCGCCATTCATTTATAATCAGGGTTCCCATGTGTCCTGGAAAACCTGGAAAATGATTGACCAATTTTCCAGTCATGGAAAACATATGGAAAATGACAGAAAAAAGGTCAAGTATCCTGGAAACGGTTTAGTTATCCTGGAAAATTATTGATCCTCCCCCTGCTTGGTGACCTTGTGGCTAAACTGAGATGAAACAGGAAATAGTTTTTCAGTGATTTATTTAAATATACAAATATTTGTCGAGCAAGTGCAGGACAGACTCCAGTTTATCAGGCTAATGAAGCGCTCCGCTGTAATCTGTGGCTGTGTTTGGATGATTCTAGGATACATTAGTCATAATTATTGTTCATAGATAAATTATAGCCATAGACTGTGCATCAAATGTCTGAGTAATAAACACAGAAACAATCTGAGTAAATGCAAGTAACAGCTGTAGAAAAGAACACGTCCAGAGAATGGGGGGGGGTGGATTAGTGTATGACACGATAACTTGTTTCTGTCGCGGCTGAAAACGTCCTGGAAAAGTCCTGGAAAATAATTTCAGGGAAAGAGTGGGAACCCTGATACTATTATCCTCTGCATTTTATCCGTATAAATCAGGTGTTTTCCTGTATTTAATTCACTGATCATGTAGATGTTCATAAAAGCTCAGATTAGAGTTGAAGGTTATTATATGAAAAACAGAGAAAACTGAAGAAAAAGTGACTTTTTTTTCTGTAAAATCTCTCATAAACTGAACATAAACCCAGCG
Organism: Apogon hyalosoma; assembly: GCA_037367295.1. Taxonomy (NCBI): domain Eukaryota; kingdom Metazoa; phylum Chordata; class Actinopteri; order Kurtiformes; family Apogonidae; genus Apogon; species Apogon hyalosoma. The sequence goes on from JAPQRP010000017.1 coordinate 32,463,056, forward strand.
TGTCCATCCACTGTCATTGATCCAACTCCATGGGTTTTACTGGGGAATCGATGTTGAAGATGACAGTGTTTCCACGGTAACTACGAACCCTCTGAACGTCCAAATATGGTCATATCTGATGACCGTGAAAAGACGACAAACTGTATTTTACACCAATTATTTACATGTAATGATAGGATTAGTGGATCAGAAGTTACTAAACAGATGCTTTGGGTCGCCAGTGTCTGTTTTGGATTAATTCATCTATACAGGTTTCTTGCAACAAAAGATACAGCTACACATCTGTTTAGTAATTAAAAAAAAATAAATAAATAAATCAGAATAGCATGTATTGTCATTAATAGTCTGCTTATCAATTATTACTAAATTATTATAATTACTGAATGAATATGTTTAAATATTAGATGATACATAAAAACCAGGTGATGAAGTGCACAGAACTATATTAAAACAACTGACAGTTTATGATTGTTTTTCCATTCACATGCATTTAATTAATTCCATTCTAAATGCTAAATTACTATAATTTCCATTTAAAAAAGTTACATTGAGGCTATTTGTCTGAAATGATAAATGTTAATTTTCTGTCCTAAACGGTGACCCGTGAATGCAAAACAGGGACAATCATGGAACGTGGTGCTGTTCCCATCACATCACGACTCTTTTAATTAAATGCTGGATAAGTTGTCGCTCCGTTCTTCATTTCACATGCATTTCCATTTTTATCAGTTCATTTTTCTTGCTTCAAACCCCCCCAGAAAACTAGACACAAATCTCTAGGGAGCAGTTCTGGTCCATATGAACAGATGTGGTCCCTGGAGTCCGGGGTTTGACAAACTCAGCCCCCTGTTCATTACACACTCGCTGTGTGTTTTCTGCTGCTACAGTTCTATCAGTCAGAACAATAACAGACAGTGCAGTGTTTCCCAGAGCTCTACTGTGGTTATGGTGCTACGAGGGGAGCTACAGCAACTCATTAACAATTGAAAAGATTAGATAAGAGCACATTGGTGACCTGTTGGAAGATATTAACCCTTTAGGCGCTGGAGTTTGGGTCTTTTTGTGTTTGTTTTTTTAATAAATATTCAATTTTGATATCGAGATTATGTTTCTTGTTGCAATATTGAGACTTTGGTGCTTAAAGGGTTAACCAAAGATGTTAAATTACTACATTTCCCTACTGAGGTCTTCACAGTTTTACACAGGCATTGTTACAGACAGTCAGTGGGAAACGCTGCAATGTCAGCAACCTATAGTATTTATAGCAGAGTGAAGATCTGTTACTTCTTTTATTACCTTTCACAATAAAAGCCCTAAACAGATACAGATTCATGACTGAACTCCGAGCATTTCAATATAACAGAAATAGCTCACAGTTTTATTCAGACAACATTCAGTGGCGGATATTCACATTTTATTTTATTCTTGTTAATTAGCAAATAATGTTAAAGGTTAATGTAAAATGTAATGTAACACAGACTGAACTGACAAACTTTAGCATCATTAGAAACATATAATTTCATGTAAATTGTACAAGTCAGCAAATACAGCATAGACTAAGTCACCTCTCTATATATTTTAATTAAAGGATTAAAAAAATCTGCAGTTTCAATAATAATTGTGTAAAAGTTTGAGAAAATAATCATAATTTTATGTGGAAACTAGACTTAAAATTACCAGCTGAACCAAAGCAGTAGCTGCTGTTTGTATTTCATCAAACACTTTATTTAGGTCTTTATTCATTTTGTCAGTTAACATGACGTCTTGATTTCTGTTCAGTTTCACTTCGATAAATTTACAACAAATATTGTTAAAGTTTCCTTGACCCTGAAGAAAACATATATCGGTTGACCTCCAGTTTAGTGACCAACCGGTTACTGTGCGAATTAAAGTTTTACTGTATATACAAAGGAAAATATGTGTATAATATGTCCCCTTTAAGTGTTTTATTCTGCGTCTAAGCTTTGTGGTTTCTATATATTTTTAGACATATGATATATTTTCTTCTCTGGCTCCAAGCCCTGGTCGTCCAGATGCTCACAATAACGTCTGCACATACAATCAGACAGATGCTCCACATTCTGTCTTTAGTATTTAGCTCATGTGTGCCATAATACTATTACTACTACTATTACTACTACAGATAGTAGCTCTTGTACTTTGTGCACAGTTTTTACATTAACTCTAGATGTACTTTACATCTCTGTTTGTTAAGTGCTCACTGCTGTAGTTTGGTGATCTTGGTTTCACGAATCACTTTGTAATAATAGCTACTATGTTTTAAAGAACAGTATTTAATTAAGAAAGAGTTAATCACTTTATTCAATGTTATGAAAATACATTCTTTAATATATTATGTACACACTGTCTTCATACAGTAAGTGTTTAAAGAAATATTATTGTGTGTGATTATTCAGCAATAGCATTTAAAAGCAGAACATTTTGTTACAGAAGTTAAAATAACCAGTATATTTTAGACGTGTGTCGCTTGTCACAGACATATTTTTTAAAATACTGGAAACCTAAATTAATCCACAAATAATAAACCTTTTCAAAATTCTTAAGATGTTTTTTTTTTTTTTATGTGTTGTCTTTATTTACACTGCTTTGTGCTGCTGCAGGTTAACAGGTTATATTTTGCCACGGGCCAAATTGTCGGAATGCTATGGACTGTGGGCCGGACCCCTGGAGGATTAACGCTAATATTGGATGTACAATTGACACACACCAGCATCACATTTTCAACAGTTTTATTGAACTGTTATCCTGTTTTGTTTCATTTTAACATAACACGTATCGTCACAGTAACTGCTGGCTTTTCGTGCAAGTAAGAAATATAAACAAAACATTTAAAACTATTTATGACCATCAATGTTGCTTTATTCTCGGATCAAGACAAATCAAACTGAATTTTCTATTTTCACCGTCAACTTTGCGTCCGTTCGCTGCTGAATGTGCCATGTTTTCATACCGAAGCCGATGTTTTACACATTTTTATAGTTGCTTGATATATAGTTTACTGTTCTCGATATGTAATTTCTTAATAAAATGACGTTACTTCTCTGCTCAGAACACTTTGCAGATCGTATGTGTTGTAAATTGAAGTGTTGGAACATTTGTTGTGACCCACCTGGAAACCGTCTGGTACTTCCTGAACCGACCTGGGACTGACAGGGTCCAGTTTGATTTATGGGTCGGTTCCGTTGAATAGCTCTGCTCTAGAAGGTTTATTGATCTTTATTTGCGTAAAAAAAAAAGGCTTAAAATGAAAATAATATTAATAGAACTTCATCGGTTCTAGTGTTATCGGTTCTCCAGGTTGGTTGAAGGGAAAGAGGCCATCTGGAATGTTTTCTAGTGGAGACTTAGGGCGAACTCAGGCCAAAACAGCAAACGAAATCACCCTAAATAGAAGTAAAATGTAAGCAACTATAAATAGACAAAGAAAACCAGTGAAGCTATAACTAAGCACTCTGTACAACACAAGAAAGACAAGAGAAAGATGTAGCATAAAAAAATAGCATCTTCCTCTGGAGGGAGAAGTAAACAGAATAAGATGTTGCCAATGTATGTTTGTGCAATATGATGTCAACATTTCTGAACCGAGGTAGGAGTTTCTGGCACAGCTTCACCTACTTCCAAAGAAAAACTGATCACAGGTCAAAACTCCAGCAGCGCTCGTAGTATATAGAAAAACTTTAACAACGTTAGACCGGGACTGTTGGTGGTTCAGAAATGTTAAACTGCATTCCCACTGACGGGATCGACTCAGCTCAGCGGCTTTTCCATTTCCATCGTGTGATAAAAGGTACTGTTTTTGGTACCACCTTCAACAGCGTTCTAAACGAGCTGATGGGAATCTAAAAACTGGATCTAAAATCCAAAAACCATTCAAATGAACTCAGATTCTTCTGTAGGAGTGTTTTCTAGGGATGCACTGATTGTACTCGGGTCTTAGTTTAAAAAAAAAAAGTACAGTAAAACAGCACAAACAGTATAAAATTTAATACATACTTTTAAAAGGCTATCTGATGGTTATTATATCAAAAGAGACAAAACTGATGAAAAGTTTAGTTTTTTTTTGTCCAATGGCCCGAACGTCTGATGGACTATTGGTACCAGTTGTTATCTGTCCTATAACAGTTTTCCAAGAAACTTCTTCTCCAAAACTGTCAGCTTGAATCAGCTGAAATTCATAGCAAAGGTTTCTTCAGGCAAGGTCTACCAAGTTTGTTCAAAGAATTTGGAAAGATTGATTTTTGAAAAAAAAAAAATTTTATCAATTTTTGACTTTTTAAAAATCTCCATTGGTTTATAATGGGACACATTTCAAAGTGCAACAACTTGAAAATAGTTGAATATATTGATATAATTACTATCAGCAGTAGATAGGAAGTCACATATGGGCTTTCATTTGGTGCCATGACCTTTGACCTTGAAAGGTCAAACAAATGTCAATGTCTTCAGACATGCCGTTGGACTACAGGACCCTTGGTCCTAATTTTCAGCAAAATATTCATTAACTGAACATAAAAACATGCACCTACACCCGCTGTCCTTCATCAAACTACATGAATCAATGTTGTAGAAGATGATGTTGTTTCCATGGTAACTACAGAGCCTCTGAACGTCCAAATAGGTCATATCTGATGACCATGAAAAGATGAGAAACTGCATTTTACACCATTTATTGACATGGATTGATAGGACTATTGGATCAACAGGTATTAAACAGTTCAGATCAGTAGTTGCTTTGGGTCTTTTAAGGTTCATCTGAGGGAAAATTGTCAATCCTCAGCCCATTTTTTGCTCCTGTAGGACTAAACCTTTCCTGGCTGCTGCTTTACATTATTAATCTTTGCGTCATTACTAGTCCTAAATTTCGCTGCCCTAATTTTTTGTGGAATGTGTCACAGACCTGAATGTCGGGGATGAATATTAGCCTTTTAGAACTGGAGTAAAGTTGACAGTCTGAGTAGGAAATACACTGTCTGCAACGCAAGACAGGTCAAACAAGCTTTCTGTGTTTATGTTCATTCCAAATCACAACTTTTTGTCTGTACAGTTTTGAAAAGAATATTATTTTTCACATAGAAATGCAGAGCTGTTCTGTGGGAGTGCAGCCCTGCAGTCTTTTTCCTCGCTGTACTTTTTCGTTGGAGGAAGCTCAGGTGTGTTTCTTTTTCTCCTCTGTGCAAAGAGCTGCAGCCTAAATCCAAACTCTGGTCTTATTTTAGGCTCTGATTTATGTTTGTTGCCTCATAGTTATTCAGGGAGAGTAAACCCAACATCTGCTGTTCTGCTGCAGTTCATCATGTTACAGTAGAAGAAAAGTTCGACGTCACACATTGGAAACACTGTCACAAATCCCCTAATGAAGAGTCAGGTATAATTGGACAGATGAAGCGTCACAAAATATAACTATGACGCTGATGAAAACTATTTTTTGCAAACAGAAAGACATATTTTCAATAACAAATGCAGCGACAGGAACGTGACCTTTGTTTTTACTGGTGTTGTGAGGGAGGAAGATAGATAAAAACATGGAAACTAAGGGTTCAGGATGGGTGAAACATCAGATTTCTCTTTAGGGATCACTCTTACATGTGTTCAATTTATGCCACTGGAGAGAAAACACCTACAAAGACAAGTTCTGCTGCTTCTTTTTTTTTTTTTTAGCTCATCAGCCAATAAGACATGAACTAATGTGAAGACACTGTGTCTCCGTCTTCGTTAGCAGTTTCCTCTCTGATGAAACTACTGGTCAGATTCACAACTCTGAAAAGTCTGTGCATTTCCATATGTTATGGAATAAACTTCATGATACTTTAAAGTCATGAAAGAATACACGGCTATTTAAAAGACAATACAAACAAATGTTAATTGACTCCTACACATGCACTGATAATCAGTCCAGCTTCATGTTTTGGTCTGTGAAATACTGTTGATGGGTTTATAAGTAGTTTAGGGCTTAATATATTATAGTTTAGACTCTATTTGTCTTTGTTTATTTCTGGCAGAATGGTTGCACAATACAACCAATATAAAGTTGCTCTGACTAATTATTCCTTGTTTTCTAATTTAATGTGATAAATAGGCGATGAAGGGAATATATTTGGTCATGAATCTGACGCTGAAAGTAAAGAAGGGGCGGGACTAGATCAGCCTTTGCTTCTTTCTGTTCCTTCTCAAACTGTGTTTACGAGTTCATTCATATGTACATTTATGTTAAATTTATTGTATTTTGTTACTCTTTCTGTGATTAATGACCATAGATGGGTTCATATGTAATTGACTTCTTGATTTTATTATTTTCTGTTTGTATTTCAAAGTTTGAGACAAGTAAACAAATGAAATAATAAAATAAATAATTTCATTTTATATGTAGCTTCCTTGAGACAGTGTCTATAAAGTTTGCTCATGGTTTTGAGAAATATAGATGTATGAGGACTTTTTGAAATATTAAAAATTTGCCTTTACTTATAATGAGCTATATTTTAATGACTTATAACATGTAAATGACTACAGATATTAATATAGTTCCTATTGATCACTGATAGAAGTCATACATGGATTTTGAATTAGTTGAGTTCTCCTCCAGTGAAAGTACCGCCCACTTCTATTGTGTCAAAACACAGGACTAACAGAGACAGAACCCAACAACCTCACAAATTCAACTTGTTGATTCTTGATAGAACATACGGTGAGCCATTAGTCCTGGTTTTTTTTTTTTTTTGGTAAAACATCTCATAAGTTACTGCTCAAAGTGACATGACACAACCTGAAATAACCTGCATCTGCTTTTACGGGATTTCGACAATTCAAATAAAATTAATAGTTTATTTTGCGTTTGTGCTGTGATTTCGAGCCCGCATTCGACGACAGCAAACAGACTGAGTTGTGACTGTCATTATGTGAACCTCGCTGTTTGCTTTAAACGTGGAAAGATGAGGCCTCGTGGTGCCGAGATGGATGCAGAGCTGTAACTATGACTGGATTTTATGTAAATTAAAAAGTATTTATCTCACTAATGCTTCATTGCACAGACAAGCAATTAGTTTCAGTGGAAAGCTCAAGTGTTTCAGTTTAATGTGATATGCAAATGACCTGGCTGCGATGAATACACTAAAAGCTAAATGGAGAGAGAAGGGAGAGGACAGGATGCAAAAAAGAAAACAAAACTGGATGCAAAAAGAGAAGTGAGGGTTTTTCCCCTCATAGAAGATGGTGTTTTAAAGTTAATGTAAGTTTTTTTCATTATTTCAGACATTATTCCATGTATCTTCAGGAACATGAGAACCACCGGTGCCACTGAAACCTTAGTCTGAGATGGCGGTGTTTACTATTTTCATATTTCTCCTGGTCTATGGAAGACATAGGTGTATGTTGGAGAAATCTGGAAGCCCTTTTCTAAGACCACTTTTTAGGTTTTTCAATAAAAAATACAGTAGTGTGACTTATAATCTACATGTGCTGCATCAGCTGATAGTTTACATTATAGCTCTGTTAGCTTAGCTCTGTTTTTAGACTGAAAACAGCCACAGTAAAGCCACTAATCACCTCTGTTTTCTGTTTGGTTTGTGTCGTCAGTAGCTGAACTGAAGATCTGTTTGGAATTGAACAAACAAGGTCAGAACTGTCACAGTTTAGTCTGAACGGTGGATCAGCAAATTATATTGATATCTCTAACCATTTCTATGTTATAAACCATCCAAATATGGACAATGATAAGTACAGGCAAATTTTTAACATTTCAGAAATTCATCAAAAAATCCAATATAAAATTCTCTCAAAACTGTGAATAAACTTTGCAGACATTGTCCTAAGGAAGATACATATGCATTTTTAAAATGAATCCGACCAGTAGTTTCAGAGAAGATTGTTGAAATGTACACATTGGTGACCTTGAGTTTGACCCTTCAGGGTCAAAGGTCATGGACCTAAAACAAAGTCCATATGTGACTTCTATCAGTGACAAATATATTGTTATCTCTCATGTTATAAATCATCAAAATATGACCCATTATAACTAAAGGCATAGTTTTAATATTTCAAAAAGTCATCAAAAATTAAAAAAAAAAAATCTAAATATCTCAAAACAATGAACAAACTTTGTAGACATTGCCCCAGAGAAGCTATATATAAAATTTGAAATGAATCTGGCCAGTACTTTCATTTTAACACTTCAAGGTCAAAGGTCATGGACCCAAATCAAAGTCCATATATGACTTCTATCAGTGCTCAATAGTAACTCTGTAAATATCTGTAACCATGTACATGTTACAAACCACTAAACTATGACCCGTTATAAGTAGAGGCACATTTTTAATATTTCAAAAATTCCTAAAAATGTAAAAATCTACATTTCTCAAATCTGTGAACAAGCTTTCTAGATATTATCCCAGGGAAGCTACATCTAAAATATGAAATGAATCCGACCAGTAGTTTCATCAAAGAAGATATTTGAAGAAACTGCTAACGGAGACGCCGTCGAACACAACGCCGTCACAGTGACTTGTGTCCAGTCAGCTGATGATAAAAACAGAATCTGAACATTTCGGTGGGTTTCATCAAAGGACTGAAGCTCAGAACCAGCTATCGTTACATTTTTATAAAACCGTGGCTTTGACTAAACTTTCGGGAGCTGTTCCATTCTGTTAGCAGGTTCAAGTTTCTGTTTCTCTTTCCCTTCCATCTTGTATAAACACTCAGACAAAGCGCCAACACTCAGCCCACTCCCACATCCACTCTGAGAGCTTGTTGAGGCTGATCTACTGTTAAAGGTCACACCGGTGTCTTGATCCAGACAGCGAGATGGATCTCCATCTTATGTCTCTCTTGCCTTGTTCGCTCTCTGCATCTGACCTTTCAGACGACAACCTTGTGAAGAACACTTCATCAGAGCAAGCGGGGTCACTCCTGGGAAAATGAAGGGCTGCGGGGAGCGAGGCGGCGAGGGGGGTGGGGGTGGGGGCGGTGTCAATTATCTCTCAAATGTCACAAGCTGTTTTTCATAAGAAGAAGACTTTCACTCCTCCCTCCTCTTAAGGACATGTTGTGTGTTCACGTAATGCTCACACAGGTACAGGCTTTTAACATTTACAGCTGCAGAGCTGTCATCTGAAAAACACCGAACTACACAACGACACACACTTTAAATAGAGCCCCACTGTGTGTTTTATCACTGGAGGAAGAAAATTCATCATTTTTAAAGCAATTTTTTAGATTTGAGATGCAAATATTTATTTTACAACCTTCAGCCGATGACCTGTTCTCCACTCACTTCATTTATTATGCAGTTAATACGTTAAAGAAGTGATATTTTGCTTTTTTAAGTGGAATTCTTCCTTTTCCAGCCTTTCCCTGTGGTCTCCATAAACTGTAAATGCTCTGCTTGGCTCTGAATTCTTCAT
>JAPQRP010000017.1:32472568-32489135 GCA_037367295.1 Apogon hyalosoma
ATAGGATGATATATGACTCTGTGATGTTAAACAAGTCAGACATACTACATATGCGCATCATTAGCCTCATAGCATAATTGTCTAAATCATCCACTATACGGATAAAAGTATGTGTGGACACGTTGAACTCAGGGGTTCTTCTCCCTTAAATCTCCCCCCCCCATGTCAGGTCCGGCATCGAAATGTGGTTCAACAAAACTCACAATAAACAAGGCAGAATAGCAATGGGAGCCTCATATACTTTATGAAGTTCCCTCTTGGCAAAGCAAATCTGTTCAGCACCAAAAGGCAGCCAGACTACCATTCAACTGTTCTGATGGTGGACAAGACAAGTAAAAAAAAAAAAAAAAAAGAAAAAAAAGAAAAAAAAAAGAATTCAGGTGTTTCTTTTCTAACAGGGGTCTGAGATACAAAACAATAGACAAATGACACAGTATAGTTTTATATTGTCTTACCTGGTGGTTCTCACCTGCCCTGAGAAGATCAAAACACAGAAAGAAAAAAAAAAACCAAAGGAAAACTTCTGGTGTTTGTTGGCCCATCCTCTGTTGAATAGTCTCAGCCTCCAGACCCACCTGTGGACACAGGCCTGGAACACAGGTGCAAATAACAACCCACTGTGAGTGTGACTCCACCCACTGCAGGAGGCCTCTGGAGGCTGACATCAGTCCAGGTGGGGATGTTCGTTCAGTGAGTAGTTCAGGAACATCCGTACAACAGAGCATCACCAGACACTTATGCAGAACCACATGAGGCTCTGAGAGGGTTCATTTGAGTTTTTGGACTGGTTTTACCACCTGACAATGACCCTCTTAAAAATCAATATCCATTTCAATGTTTCTATATTTAGAATATTTTTGCAGCTTTTTCCTCGCTGTCATGCGGTCTTTTCCTGCAGGGGATTGAAGCCCTGAAGTGCTCTCACAACTACCAAAGTTCCCAAATAAAAAGTGCACCTCCGCAAACAGGAAACATGTGACGACTGCTCACTAAACAACAGCTCCACCTGAATACAGATGATACACTGTACTCACAGCTGTATCAGTATAGGCTGTTTAAATATGAATGTTTTTGTAAAATTATTTTAGGTGATAACTGTCGTCGTCTTCATGTGAGACAGGTTGTGTATTTAGAGTATTTTCTGTGTATTTCAATATTTTTTTTTGTCAATGGTGCATTATTTGTATATTTTACTGTGTTTTCTGTGCATTTTAGTGTATTTTTTTTTAGCATTTTAGTGTATTCTTTTGTGTATTTTGTGTGTTTGTTGGTGTATAATAACTATGAGGCCTGTTGGATCGTTATGTATGTGAATGGAAGGTCTGACATTTCAGGTCAAAAATGTCTTTAAATGTCATAAATTTGGCTCATCAAACCTGCAGATACCCTGATTGTGTTTGTTGAATATTTTTTGTGTATTTTAATGTATTTTTCATCAGTTTTGGTGCATTTTACATGCATTCTTTTGTGTATTTTCTTGTGTGCATGTTGGTATATAATAACTATGGGGCCTGTTGGACTATTATTTATATGAAAGGAAGGTCTGAAATTTGACCAAAGACACCTTAAATATCTTTAAAAGTCAGACATTTGGCTTCATCAAACCTTCGAATACCCTGATTGTGTATTTAGAATATTTTATTGTGTATTTTAATGGTTTTTTTTTAGTAATTTTGATGCATTTTTTGGTATATTTTACTGTATTTTCTGAGGCATTTTGAGCATTTGATGTGTTCTTTTGTGTGCATGTTGGCGTATTATAACTATGAGGCTTGTTGGACTGTTATTCATCTGAAATTTGACCAAAGATGTGAGAAAAAAGTCTGTAAAAGTCATAAATGTGGCTTCATCAAACTTATTTTTCATGCATTTCACCGCATTTGAGCCATATGATTCCGTTTACAGCTCAAACACATATTTTTTTAGTATTTAGCATCACTTAAATGTTCTCATCAGATCATTTATTTAGTGTCTATGAACAGTTGAGTTGAAATATGTAGCGAGGATGAGCTGAAGAAAATACTCCGGGTGTAATTGCAGCTGATAAGTTATTCCTCAGCTGATTTCTCCGAAGTAAATTCAGCGTTTTCCTTATGACATGAAGCAGCTCAGTCACAGTAAATAATCATCGTTTTGCTTTCCTGTGCCTCCTGCGGCTGCTCTCCTGTTTAATTATATCCAATTCATTCATGTCCAGGTTGAACAAAGCGAGCCGGGCCGGCGGCCACTTGTAAATCTGTGTATTTAAAAGTACCTTTTAACACAGCCATTAGAGGCACTGAGTGTTGTGAGGGAGTTGTGTTTTGATGATGTCAAAGTGTGCTGTGCCAGGACTTTCATCTCCCACTCCTGCTGGCTTCAAACGACTCTTTTAAATGAGTCCGTGATCGGCCGCCGCCTGCAGCCCGCCGCCGTCCTCTCACAACAAATGTCATACTACTGATGTCACTGTAAATATATCAGAAACCGGATAATCATCCTAATCTGAACTCAGCAAATCTTCATTACGGCTATTGTGACATTTATTCCCTCCTGAATATTTAATGTTCGGTGTTAAATACCATCGTTAATTATGGTGACCAGAATTCAACAAACCTAATGAGGGACAGAGAGTGTGTCTATCTGGGGGACGTGGATCAGTGGAACACATTTGAATGTCCTTATAACTTCAGAAACACAGAGTAGACCATTCTAATTTTTATTTAAATGCAACTTTTCCATTAAATTCTCGACCCCCCCAGGACACTGATTGGAATGAAGCCGTTATGGACCTCACCCAACGTATCTTTAGGAACATTTGGGGTAGCCCGGCCTGCCATTTCTCACTGACAAATAGTACGTCTGGAATCATGGGGCTTGAATCCTGATGTAAAGGCGGGACTAACAGGCGCCGAGTAAACCAATCACAGATAAGACGGATGCGACGTAATTATGTGACGAGCAGATCCACGACGTCGACAAACCTCAGCATTTTCCATCACGGCGTGCGGTGGTGGAGGTCGAGTAGAAACTTCGGTGAATGATTACTGTCGCTTTTGTCAGAGAAACTCGAGAATATAGGGCAGGGGTCACCAACCCTGGTCTTGGAGAGCCACTATCCTGCATGTTTTCGATGTTTCCCTCTTCCAACACACCTGATTCAAACGATCAGCCTATCATCAAGCTCTGCAGAAGCCTGAGAATGGCCGTCAGGTGTGCTGGAAGAGGGAAACATCTAAAACATGCAGGATAGTGGCTCTGCAGGACCAGGGCTGGTGACCCCTGATATAGGGTGCAATCTGTAATTCAAGCCACATTTTTGACCGACAACAGTTGTAAAGAGATTTGTGGATTTGGAACTGACTTTGACTGGCGACAAAAAGAAGTATGACATACTGCAAAACACCCGCCCCCCCAGGCTTGTGATTGGTCGGTCTAGAATAGATCGTGCATATTTCACAGTGATTGGCGCAAGTCCAGACTGTTTTCTCAGTACTTGAATACGCTGAGAAAACCGGATGGCTGGACAGGCCACATTTGGGGTCTCCTGGTGGTTGCCGTGGGAGACCACATCCCACATGGTCCGGACCCTCATTGTAGTGAACTGGGTTTGATTCCTGGCCTACGTCCTCTGCTACTGAAAAGTTCCATTTTACTTTGCACATGACAGTTTATAGTTGCACCTCACTGTTTGACTGGCCAGGTTTTGGTTTTTTTACCAGTTCTGTTTTTATACTTTTCATTTATTATGTATAGTGTGTTTGTTTTTGTGTTTTTATTTTCATTCTTGTATTTGTACTGTCTGTCACACTACTGCTGCTGCTGCTGCTCTACCATTCCCCAGTTTGGTATCAATAAACCCTTTCCTTCCATCCATCCATCCATCCATCCATCCAACCCACCCTCTCTACATAAGGGCTGTCAAACTCATTTTAGTTCAGGTTCTACATTCAGCCCAATATGATCTCAAATGGCCAAAGCAGTAAAATAATAACAAAACAAGTGGTTCCAGACACAACAAGCCCCGCCCCTCACACATATTGTATCTTATTTTGGTATCGATCCAGCTGATGTCATCATGTCTATGCATGTGCTGATGTCATCATATCAACTGCCTCTATATAAGTGCCAAGTGTGAAGGAAATTGAAGCAAAATGTATGTTTTTATAGACCTGTGAAATTTCGCCCATTATAAGTGGGAGAAGAAAAAAAGATTTAAAAAATTAAAAAAAAAAAATTTAAACTTTGACCTATTTTTCCCAAAATGTAATGACATCTATTCTGCATCACTAGTAATATATAAACCAAATTTGGTATGAATTCACCCAATAGTTTTGCTGCTAAAGACATTTGAAATTTTACCCATTGTAAGTAAATGGGAAAAAAAACATAAAAAATTCCTAAAAAATGTAAACTTTGACCTCCTTTTCCCAAAATGTAACCAGATTGATTCTTGATCACTGGCAATCTATAAACCAAATTTGGTATGAATTCAACCAATAGTTTTGCTGTTAAAGTGTTAAACAAACTGAATCAAAAAACAATACCTCTTTCCTCCCCTTTTTTTGTGGGGGGGGGGGGTGTTAATAACCTATAAATAAATAATGGCAACTCCAAACTTTCCTCTATGTTTTAGAGTGAAAAAAGTAAATTATGTTACAAAATATTTACATCTACAACCATGAGTAATCTGAAATTTAGTAGATATGAATCTAATAACTCATCATCTATAAATCATCATAATTTCACCTTCTTGTCGAACATATTTGCTTGTTTTTGTATATGTTGACTGAATTTGTGCACATTTCCAACCATTCTGATGTGAATATTGTTAGTATTATGGACATAAGCAGTAGATGCACATCAGTAATTTTACTGTTTATGTCAATATTTCAGTCTCATATTGTTTCTCTATTCACCTGGTATGTTTCTGATATTTTTCTCTTACTTCTAAATATATTTCTGTCGAGTAAACTACATTATATACAGGACTTTCAAAGTCCATGTGCTATTCCTTGGAAACAATAAAGAAAATCTGGTCTAAATCCAAAAAGATTTGTGTTATAAGGTTTTTTATTCAGTTACAAACCCACAGTGAACTTGGTTTGCGTTTCAGAGGGTGTATGTGCCTAGAGCTTTTATTATGAAGGTTGAAAAGGCAAAGTTGTTTTGTAACATGCACAGCTAAGGTCAGTGAGAAGGAGGATTAAAAGTTCCCTTCTGGTTCAGATGTTGAAAACTCCATGTGTTTATTTTAGAACTCATTCAGCTACAACACTAATGCAAAGTTAATGTAAAATATGGCTTCTATTCAATGTATATTTCTAATCTACTGACATTCTTTAAGCTTTTTGCTTTTATTTGCATAGTATTTTGTTGTGATGCATTTATTTTAACATGTAAGGTTTTGATTTTATACACCTCTAACCTGTATTTCACCTGACAGATGAAAATGAGTTCTTTCTGGTACAGTATCTGTATTGTGAACGGCCCGTTATATACATAATAAATGAACACTGTTGACAGGGTAGCACAGGGGTGTCAAACACACGGCCTGTGGGCCAAAACCGGCCCCTGGGATGAATTTGTGAAATGCAAAAATTACACTGAGGTATTAACAGCCAAGGATGTTAGAAATCATTTTAGGATCCACTCACACAGACCAATATGATCTCAAGTGGGTCGCACCAGTAAAATAATAACATGAAAACCTATAATGACAACTCCAAGCAACTCTAACCCAAACAATGTGAAATGTCTTAAGAGAAGTAGGTGTAATTTTAATAATATTCAGCCTATTACTTAATGTTTTGTGTATTTGTAGATCCACTGTGATCTGTAAGATGTAATGCACATGTGTAAATGATAAACTGAGGCAGAATATTGTTAAAATTGCACTTATTTTACTTAAGAAATTTCAGGTTGTTCATCATTATTCACACACACACACACACATATACATATACATATATATAAGGATTTTGTACATGTATTCTCATCCTGTGATTTCACTTTTTGGCCACATTTATTATTTGGCAGTGCCTACTGCGACAGTACTGTGGCACAAAATACCGGTTTGTCTATTGCCACAGAGCCAATCAAATGATCCGAATTCTGCATTCTGAATGTTGTCCCAGTGGCTGATTTACATTAATCAAAGCAAATTCCTCATATGAGGCAAAACAGTCGCCATGTTTCATGTTGCTTGTCTGCATGCTGAAACTGAAAGTGTGAATGGGCACAAACCAGCCTCTGGTAATGAGTACCCTAGCCTTTTCCTGTAACCGGACAGGCAGATGGCATGTGCGATGCTTACTGCCACAGTACTGTGTCAGCAGTGACAGGTTACCAGTCTACACAGGACATAAGGAGGGCGCTGATTGGCTCTGTGGTGATAGACACATGAGAAAGTAGTCCCACAGTCTGGGGCGCCGTAAAAAGGGGGGGGGTGAACGTGACAAATTCATGGGGCCCAGCATTTCTGGGGGGACCATAAAGCAGTGGAGGGGGTCCAGTGGATACAGGTTATTACATTCAGGTAGAAGGTACAGGGTTCCATTATGCAAACACAACAGATACAAACATTCATTCATCCCTGTGTCAGTAAAGCTCATCAATGAGCAAATAACCCGGAACAAAAGGGATAAGAACCACTGAGCCCCCCCAGACAAGAGTGTCTATTAATGCAGGGGGTGGGTTTAGTCCCACGTGACTGTTGGTGACTACATAATGCACATTGCATATTTATAATAATTGTAATAATAAAAATAATAATTGCACATTGTACTTTTTGTTCTTAAGTGTTTTTAACTAATGTAATAATGCATCACATTTTTATCCCACTCATTTATGGATTATTTATGTATTTTATTCTGGGTTTAATGTGTTTGCATGTTTGAGTGTGTGGTTTGTGTGCAACAGAACCCTCTGTCCAAAACAAATTTCTCCCATGGGAGACAAATAAAGACACTTTGACTTTGAGGTTAGAAGTTGTGGAAATTTCGTTTAAGGTCTGCACTGCAAAAAGTGAAAAATGTATACTATCCTGTATTAAATCATCATGAATCATGTATTAGTCAAGTATATGTTATATAAATCTACTAAAATAGCCTGTAAAAAATCCAAAATGTTCCACCGGAGCTGTTAATTTTCCTGAACATCATTAAACTGAAGCACTTCCAGGTGATTAGATTCTGCATTGAAGGGACTTCTAATCATGCGTCAACTGTTTCCAAACAGGTCAGAGGTTTGTCTTTATTATGCAGAACCGACTCTGTTAATGCACCATACAACACAAGCGCAGAGGATGTTTCTTGAAAGGCCAAAGCGATGAAACACAGCATGACTCTGATGAAACACTTGAATGTGCAGCGGCTAAATTAAAGAGCAGTGAGATGCGGTGTGTTTGATTGTATGAAGAGCACTTAGTGTATGGACAACAGCCAGCGAGGAGCTCCGTCTCCTCTGAGGCCTCTCAGCCTTCGAGTTGGACGCCCACACAGAGATAAAACACCTCCATGTTACACTTGTCACGGCTGCACAAAGTGAACCGAAACATTCATCCTGCAACTTTGAGCTGCTACTGTTCAAATGTTTCAGTGATGCTGCAACAACAAATTAAAAGGTTAATCACAAGAGCAAAGGAAAGACGTCTGACACTTATTCACACTTTTCTGTTAAGTTGTGATGTATCTTATGAATAAGTTCCTCTGATAACTTGAGTGCAGTGTTTTTATACTGATACTCCGATGAGAAGGTGAACTGATGGTGAAATGATGCAGTTTATCAGCTAGTGCCACATTAGTTATTGTGTGAAATATCTGCAAATTAAACAGGAAAGCACTGGTATATCAGGCAGATATCAGCAGAAGGCAGTATTTGCAGACGTTGACCTTTATCGGTATTGGTGTAGAACAGTAGCCACTTTTACACAGAGATCCCGGAAAAAGGGTCAGATAGTGACTCCCCCTTTTTTCCACCATTGACTGATTTAGCCAAAGGAGTAACAGAGGTCAGACAGGCTGGACTTTTACACAGCGGACCTGCATTCAGGAATCAAAGGGGCAGTGACGCAGCACAGTGTATAGTGTGATGTATAACTTGTGGAAATACCCCGAGCATAGCGGTGTTGCTAACCTCTCCAGTCGGCCCATCTTTCACTGTTCCACAAATATTAGCATGGATAGAGTTCTCCACCCGGAGTGACAACAGCTCACAGATCTCGGCGTCTCCCTGGTTCGACATCTTTCTGGTCAGGTTGATTAATTCCTGCCATTGGTAAAAAAAATAAATAAATAAAATTCTGTGGCAAAAAATGAGTAAAATCTCAATATATTGAGTCTTTGATTGAAAATAATGAAACTCGCCAGCTCTGATGCGAGGTGTGAACACACTCAGGATGCATTCAGAGGTGTTTGTGTAAATGAGTCAACAGCATCATATTTAAGTGTTTTCAGTTTTTTTTTTTTAAGTTACCCGTTTACCTGAATGCAACAGATCTTTTTTCCTCCATGCTGTACTTTTATGACTAAATACCTGAAAAAAAAAATTCTGGCAAAAAAAATTTGAGTGAGTGCTTCTTTTGCAACTTTTTGACCCTTTTTACACCTAGTATTAAAAATGAATATCGGGAAAATAAAGAATAAATCCGATCCTGCCTTCATGTTTTGGTTCTCCTCATTAGGATTGGGTTTGCTTGGCCTTTACCGAAACATTTATCAAACAAAAACTAAAAAAAATAAACTGTGATAAATGAATAATCCAGACCCTTCATCAGGATATGTACGAGCTGGTTTGATCGTCTGCAGCTAAAGGTAAATACTGTATGTTTAGCGCAAAAAGGAGAAAACTGATCTGAGAGAATAATTCACTCACTGCTTGTGTCTCTTTCCCTCCGACAATATAAACAGCCTGAAAAAATATCAATATGCTGATCAAATACACGTTGCGGATATGCATATTATTCATTACACAACCAGTTTGTCATTCAGCTGCGGTACTCGCCGCGCTGGTTGTTCACTGAAGAGCCTCTATTCATTTTGTTTGGGAATAATGTTCCACTCAAACATGCAGCTCAGCACTGGGTTACTCTAGTAACCTTTTCTATGAATAGTAAATGTCACCATAATCAATTTTAGATGGGGCGGCTCTGCAGGTGGAGCCTTCGGCGGGAGGGGAGGAGGGAAAAGAGGCTGATGCGAGCCTCCGCCTACTGAACCAGAGGGTTTCATGAACAGATTCGTGAAGTAAACATCACTGTGCTGAGGAGTGGAAAACTGAGAGGAGGCTGGAGAATACTGGAAAAACTGGCTGAAGTCCAGTGAGCACGTTGTATTTAATCAATGATGTGAAAGAAGAAGAAGAAGAAGAAGTGAAGGAGCTTTATTTATAAATCATCAGTGAGTGCAGAGTCAGTGGTTGGATGATGTTCAAGAAGGGTGAACAGATCCAAACCATGTCAGGGTGGAATAATGTGGTAGAAGGTAGTCTGTGGTTTGAGCTCATTATCAATCCCTTAGTGTCTGTTTTCAACACATGGTACCAGAATGAAGTCAAAATGGATCATGATGAGTCTGAAATTGGGTCAGGTGATGGTTAGAGTGGTTATGGTGTTACGATGATGCCACTTTTTCACAGAATCAACTCAAAACCTGTTTCTAATGCGTGACATCCAGCCCACCAGGTATCATGAAATACTATTTTGATTATCAACAGGGTTTCAAGGAACCAAAAGCAATACTAAACTACAATTTTCCACCTTGAATTGTCATTGCTCTGACACCCTCCTTGTTTACAATTTTACCTTTTATAAATTCTGTTACCAATATATATCCTGTATTACTTATACACTGTATATATTCCATAATACCTGTATTTATCCTATATTACCTGAGTATATCCTAGATTAACCTGTGCATATCCTATATCACATATATATATCCTATATTACCTGTGTATATCCTATATTACCTGTGTATTTCATAGATATATATATATATATATATTACCTGTGTATATCCTATATTACATATATATCCTATATTACCGGTGTGTATCCATCATATATTGTACATGTTTCTTCGATCTATAGTATAAAGTTGCCTTTTTGCTTATTTTAGCATTTCTTTGCAATTTTGTATATTGTCAACATTTTTTGGTAGAATTTGTGATATTTTTATACAGTTTTTTTTATACAGTGTTATTTCTATACCGTCTTTTTGCTCTGTGTTTGCTGCTGAACAGAAACACAGCTTCCAAACTCCTTTTCATTGTCCCTGTCACTGTACATAATAGAGTCCTGTTCTATTCTGAATAGATACGTGCGTGTTCTGGCCTCAGTCAAGGCTTTCTATCGTATTTCTGTTGTACATTTCTGTTGAAAATAACCTTTTCAACATTGTGTTTGTGTAAACCTGCAGGTGGTCTGTGATTGGCTGAAGGTGTGAGCCAATAGTACGATGGCAGGATGACCTAAAGCTGAGTCCCACAGAGCTTTGGAACCAGACAACACATTAGCGCTTTACATGTGCACATATAAAAGGCTGTAACACGTCTGTCTGCAGGGACCAGTGGAGTGCAAATGCAAACACTATCATACATGGGCTAAAGTTAGAACAGAGGCTGCACAGGGTAGTGAAACAAACCCCAGTTAAGGTGTCAGCGCTGTACGATTTGACTATTGTAATTTTGTTCACAGTGAATAAATAAATTAAAATTCAAGTGTGTTTGGATGTTGTCCTGTTGGCGCAGCGGAGGACGTTGGCGCTCGCCTGTGACGCTCAGGAGTCACATTCAGCTAAAGAAATGTTGTTTCCTCTCATTTCATTCTCATTTTTTACTTCGGTGACCGCGTGCATTCGGTCTAACGCAACAATACCAAACCAGTAATTTCAACTCTCTGCAGACAATGGGGCCAGAGTAATCAAGACGCACACTGTATTATGTTCTTTTTTGGGAATCACAGCAAGCAAACAAAGGGAAAACAGACTCCTGCTGGTGACGCTCACCCTGCTGTTCTGTTGACGTTGCCCCACATCTTAAAATAAAGGCCTTTGTGTTTTAGTCTGAGTCAGTTCAGTCCATCTATTTCAGATCCAAAACACAGACCACAACCACAGCTAACAGTGTATGCATGTATGCACTGATCCCCATATAGTTGGAATAAATATATTTATATTTACTGTGTTTCTGTTTTAAATATCGACGTTTTTCTCTTGTTTTAATTTGTTTGTCTGTTTATTTTTAATTTCAAATATCAATATTTAAAACCAAAAACAAAGAAAAACATTTAAAAAAACAATATATTCGACATATATACATATACATATATATTCCTACCCCCTTCCTCTAATGAACACACAGTCCCATACCAGCTCCTCAAAATAACATATAAAATCTTACACATATTAAAATAAACTTTGACCAAGCCTGCACAAAATGCAAAAATGTTACGCATATCAAAAATAAACTATGTCCATTTCATAGCAGCATTCTTAAATCTCTCCATTACTCCCATATTGTTATTAATATTATTATTTTTATTAGTAGTAATAGTATATAATTGTTATGACTACTATTACTATTATCATATCGTCACTTTATTAAAACTTTTATTCTGTGATTATTTAACTATATATACACATTGAGCATACTATAATATTATAACACAACAAGCTACTTATCATTGTTATTATTATTATTATTATTAGTATTATTATTACTACTTTGCCACTTGTTTCTAATAGTCCCGTCCAATATCCAATTGCAATTTTTTCACTACTGTTTTTAATACTTTTTTTTAGTTATTGTATTGCTTTTTTCTTGTGGTGTTTCTTGTGAATAATCAGTGTTTGTGCTGCTTTTGGAAGGGTTCTGCCCAAAGGATCAATAAAGTTATATCGAATTAAATCACATCGCATCGAATCTGATAATATATATGCATTGTACAATAATACATTATATATTCAAACATTCTACAATGTTATAACATTATAAAATAATGATGTATACATTGCCTATCATATACATTATAAGACATTATGCATACTCATATATTATACATTATACATATTATAATGCATTATGTATTAATATGTTCTAATCTATTGAATCTGTCTGATAGTTTTTTCTGTTTTTATCATCTGATCAGTCATGATTGAAGCAGTTTGAGCTGAATCTGAATGAAAGTTCCTGTAAAAAATAAGGTTTGATTTAAAGTAAAGACATCTTACTTGAGTAAAGCCTCCAAAAGTTTTAGCCGTAGAAGCTAACACTCTAGTCAACAAAGAACTCCTTGTCTGATTTCCTGCTGATTTCGACAGACGTGCATCGCATTTATCAAAGAAAAACACTTGTCGACCACTTGTCTAATAATTACACGATCTTTTTTTCATAATTAACAGATAAGGGGTCTAAAAATGGCTCTTTTCACCTGTAAAATGTTCTCCAAATAGTAAAAGGAGAAGAGGGAAAGTGCAGGAGACATTTACAAATGCTGTCCTCTCGATGCGGCGTGTCAGCTTGCAGTAAAGTAAATATCATCTTATTGAAATGGACCTGCTCCTCATTCTGCTCGTTGACCCGTCCAAAGCCTCGGGGACCGCCTCGGGGCCCCTCAAGCTGAGCCAGACCTCGATATCTTTGGCCCGTCCACACGACACAGAGCTGATGACGCTGCATGCATTATTTAGAGTCCTTCCAACTCCCACTGCCACAGCATTTTAATCTGTAACCTCTCATAACCCTCCTGCAGGACTTCTGTCCGGACTCCAAAGTCGCAATGATGTGTAGTTTGAGTAAAGGGCAAAATTAGTCTTTTACAATGTTATGTTAAAGGATTAACGCTGCACTGAGAATACTGCAAAAGTAGTGACGACTCTGCACCCAAACCTAAAAATATGCACATTTTAGCAGCAAAATGTATGGAAAACAATGTCAATTATTTTTTCTTCCGCCATTCTGAAAATGTTCACACAAGGGTGAAAAATGCATTCTCTGCATCTTGTTTCAAGGTGTTTCGATGTCTCCTTTTTGCATCAATAACCACTTCCATGTGTGCGTAATTACACATATAAACCGTTTGCTCCTCCCTTTGAGTCGTGTTAAATATAGACGCAGTTTCTATCAGCCAAATTATTTTCAGGTTTGATAAATCCCTTTGCATGTGCTGAATTAATGTATTTACATTTTCTCCTCCCAGCGCACACACAATTACATCTAAACGCCCCATATTACGTATTCATTGTGTCAAACGTACTAACCGGATGCAGACGCGCTATTTTGCACCTTTGAATGATGCAACCCTTAGTGCACACTGTTAGTAAATCAGTTTGTACATTTTCTTCACGTTTGCAATGAGTTTGCACATTTTATACATGCAAACCTTTAGTCGATCCCAGGCTCTAAGTGTGTGAAATTTAGCGACATCTAGTGGTGAAACTGCAGACGACTAAACTGAAATCCACTCTTCCTACTTGTAGTCTATAACTTTTGCACGAAACTGTATATTCAGCCACTGTCAATGTCTCTCTTATGATGACATTTGGGTAAGTAATGATGTATTCCAGCACTAATACTGTAATGTGCTGATATGTTAATGTAGAGCAAACAATAGAACTAGCTTAAAAAACACATCACTTTAGAGTATAACATGTCTGAAAACATGGTGGTGTAAATATCTTTCATGTAAAATAATGACCGTGTTAGTGGAAATGGTATGTAAAGTGTTTCAGCACATACTGGGAAGATAAGAGCAGTCCATCAGCGATGAGTACTTTGTTTATGTAATATTTGCTTAAATTCTACTGATTAACACTCTTGAGATTTCAAGAAGCAAAAAATAAAAGCTGAAAAAGTAGACGTTGAATAAAGCTGCAAATACATCCATTAACAGGACTGCTTTAATAAGAGAAAGCAGGTGAATTTGTGTTGTTGTGGAAAGTCCTTGAAGGAATTCTAAAGAAATCAATGGAGTAAAAGCCTCAGTAGCTTAGGTTATTTATGAAGAAACATGTAAGAAAAAAGGGACACAACATACGGCAGCCATTCTTCCTCCGGTGACCCTGTAGGGGCATCGTTAGAGTGGATTGTTGTCAAGGTGGTCCAGAGGGAATCCAGTGATGTAGAGTTGAGACGTGTGACCCGCTGCTTCCAATGCGTTACCATTTATCTTCCAGAAAAAGCATGTTTTTCCTGCCGTGAAGGATTCCTCTCCGTATGAAGGCTGAAAGTGAAAATGATAAAGCTGGAGAGCAGCAATTTGTCTTTATATCTGACAGAATGACACCAGATTTTGACATTTACTATAGGGAATAAAAAAGAGAGTAAATGGGTCTTTTCCTGAACAGCTCGTTTTGACAAATTGACCAAATAGAGTGGATCCAGACTATAGAGAACACCACCAATACCTCCTTTTTAAAATCCCTGTTAGTGCTTTTAAAAACCGGTAAGAAATGCAGAAAAATGCAGAAAATTGCCTATAATATTTATAAAATTATAGGCTGCACACAGATGGATGCTGCCTTCAGATGACATTTAAGGATTTGATCAACAAAGACATAGCAGCTGTTGGTATTTTCATATTTGCAGAAAAGATCAATGTAACAACACTGAAACCAGTATATTTATTTATGCTTAACTTATGCATTCTATATCAACTTATATGGACACAATATTCCAGCGTTACTGCAACTGAGACATCAACAAAACGATATCAAAAGGCACAAAACAATTGTGTTAGGTTCAAATGTGTCACAATGGTAATCCAGATATTTATAATAATGTGTGACAATGCAAAAGGATTGTCGTAATTAAGATAGAAATATAAGGCCTAGCGCTTCTGCTAATACTTCTATAACAATAACTATCTTGTAAATCATTTCTACCAATCCAAATACATCAACAACAAAAGAAAAACTAGTAGTTAATTGATTTTTGTTTTAAAATAGAATAATTAAAATTCTGGAAATCTGGACATTGTAGACATGCTCCCTCCACGAATGTCTACGATGTCCAGATTTTGGACGAACTGGAAGATTCGTACAAGCCAGTCGTTGGTAGAATCTTTGTGACCTTGGCATTAGCGCTCTCTATTTGAAAATGACGAAACAGGCGTTTTGGGTCTGTTTTTCCATTTCTGTCAGGTAATAACTTTCTTTTTTGTTATTAGAAAGAGAAACCAAAAATCAATCCGTTTCTTAAAATTTGGTTTATCTGCTTTGACAGAAAAAGAAAAACACCTTGAATTTCAGTTTTAATTCTTCTGTTTTAAAACGAAAATCAATTAACACTAGTTTTTCTTTTGTCTCTGAAAAGAAAATCCAATTACCAACAGATACACTGACTGTTAACCTTAAACCTTTATAATATTAAATATTAACAATGAAATGAATCTAAATACAAAACTAAAAATTAGATATTTAAAACAGGGAAACTTGAATAAATTCTACAATAAATGGCAACCGTTTATGGATTTTTTTTTGAGACAATATAATTCCTTTTTTTTTTTTTTTAATTACTTTATTCTTATGTTTATGTGACCAGTTTAATTATTTTACACAGACTTTGTTTTAGTATTATTTTCATTGTATTGTTTGTCGGGTTTCATTGTTTTTTGTTCTTAAAAATATGCAAATCTAATTGTGATTTTGTATACAAATGTGGTTAATGTTGACATCAGTGTGCCCTGGTATATGTAAGTGCCTTTGTTCCTTTTGTATACACATCAATAAAAAATATGAAACAAAAAAAACAAAACTAAAACATCAAAAATCTTTGTATCCATAGTTGTAATTAACATACACTTTTCAAGTCTGGACATTCACTTGTTCATTTTTTCCAAAACAGATACACCTCAGTGAATCCTCTTTGACTTTCACTGTGTTCACGTACTGGACTCCTGTTGCACTGTTCTTATATGTGTTATTACTGCTGAATTCATTACATTTACTGTATGATGTTTTCCTTATTTCTCCCCATTTGGTTGTTTTTGACTCTGGTGGAAGGTTTTGGATTCAGTTCTCTGCTCAACCCGAGCTAAAAGAAGTAAATGCATTGGTCTCAGATTTTCCCCCATCTTCTACAATTCAGCCTCTCCTTCCTCCCGCCTGCGGCGGACTGTGCCGTCAGATATTCCTGTTTGAACTTTCCATTTCGATTTTATTTAATATTTCAGGTCTTGTGCAGCTAATTCACCCAAATTTCTGTGATGGAGTTGCTGTGTTCTGCCTCTGCGGCTCGTCCTCTAACATCAAAGCCAGGTTTTAACATCAGCGCTCGTAAAATATTATTACATCAGATTCTTTGTGGCATTCGATATATGGTTTTACCCTTAACCGGGCTTCGACACTGATGCAACAAACTATCTGTCTTTGTCTGCAGGCTTCAGAGAACTGCAGCCTCATTCAGGCAAAGACATTAACGTGATTTAAATCTTTTATTCCTGTCTCATATTTCTTCTCTCTGCTGGAGAGACAGTTTGTTGTGACTGAACAAAGTAGCTATGAAGCTCTTAACAGCTAATCCTGTATGCTACATGCAATCACTGTGCCATTTGCTGCTCAGCTGTAAAAAAAAAAAAAAAAAAATTATA